>OU426981.1:113173466-113826466 GCA_911387785.2 Aelia acuminata
CAAACAAGATGAAACCATCCGCAGATAAAATTATAGTGGATCTTCCATATTATAAGATCCTCTGACATTTTTTTTTTTTTTTTGAAGTCTCAAGGAGAGTCATGGAAAAACGATGAGAACGCTGGTTTGAATTTGTCAACTCCTTAAATTCATATTTGAATATGCTGGAAACTTTTGAATTCAAGAGGTTTTGAACATATTTGCGCCAAATTTTCAGCGTGACCATGAGTTGGTCTAAATAAGTCCAGCCCTCCTTTTTAAAATTTTTATCAACTATTCCTTTTTTAAAATTATTATCAACTAATGCTAAATAATTAATAATATTTAAAAAATAATAATTATAATACTAAAAACTATATAAATACATTTTTTTAAATAAGGTTGTTAATAATTATGACCTCAGAAGTTGTTGTTATTGAAATATTTTTAAACATGTTTTATATACATTTCCTATCATTATTTCGTTTTAGGTCTAACATTAGAAGCAATTTACTGAGTCCATGATAAGATTACGGTGTTTTTGATAAACACGAGGATAGTAATAGCTTTTTTAAATAGTAGGATTTTTTACGAATGTTTAAAAAAGGCAAATAATTCCGTATGTTATCTTTCCATCTTTCCTTTCATAATTATTTTAATCTCGTTTCCACCTTCTGCTACTAAATAATATTTTTTAATTTTTAGCAAACATTCAATTAGCAAAACGCTTGCATTAAACTAAAATTTGATTTTTCTCTTTATTAGAACCAAAATTTTTCTCTTTATATTAATTATATCACATAATTAATATAAATTCTTTACTCAATTCATTACATGCCGAATTCTTAAAGTTGAGTGTAAAGAATAGTTTTTTTTTTTTTTTTTTTGGGACTTCAAGGCTTCCACTGAAGCCCTATACTGCCCCCAAGAGAATAGAATAGTTTTGTTTACCTTAAAAGTAAAGATTATTTTTATTCACGAATTCATTAGCAATGCACTTTTAATTCTAAAATAAGAAAAGAGAAATAAGAATATAACTTCAAAATACTTAAAATTGAGGCATTAGAGAAACACATCGCACCCTCCGTGGAAAAACTGTAACATCTTGAAAATCTAAACTTTTGGGAAATGGCGTTTATTTTTCAGTTTGCCTTTTTTAATTTTTTTTTTTTTTTCTGACCGTTGATTTTATTGGAAGAATTTGTTACTTAACTATTTTTCTTTTGATCTATTTTTCATTTTACCTGATTTGCGACCACTCATTTGCTGAAAAAATTTCCGTTAATTCCCCTACTTCCGTAAGTTCCGCCTCTCCTCGGCCAACTACGAGTAAACAACTAAACTTATTACAGTTTATACCACATAAAGATAACGTCATTTTGAAAGATTTGTTGTAAAAAACTCAAAATCGAATTTTTCGGAGATGTTACAGTATTCCTCAACAGGTGCGACATGTCCATCGATACCAAATGTATGGAAAGGCGAAAAAAAATCTACTGTTGCACTAAGAAATACTCTGAACTTCAGTTACTTTCTCCGATATCTATCCCTAAATATGATTACATGCCTCCAAAATATATTAAATCGATACTGGGCCTTTTTAGGATATATTGGGTTTTTAAGAGACTGATTCACTTATAGTTAGACATTTTATTTATTTATTTTTTTAATATTCATTTTTTATTTAGCAGTTTGCTAGTACTGGAAGCGTCGATTTAGAATTTTGTATATTCCTTAAATATTCTCTACGTTATTTACATTATTTACCGTCAAATGCCGAGTTAATAATTAACGCGTGAAATCACATCCCTGATTAGAACGCTTTTCTTTCATACGTATTTATATTCAAATCATAGCGGTTGGACTCATACTTGTTTACTGGCCTTCAGACCCTACTAGACAAAATCGCAATAGAATAATTTGCGATTAAAGAATAATTAAAAATTTAAATGTCGATTTTCTCATTAATACCCATTACTCGAAGCCGATACAAAAACCACCGCTCTGACTAAGAACCCAACATGTTACCACTTTAAGAATAATTAGATTTGAAACATAATAAAGGTCATTAATAATCTTAAGAAGATATTTTAGGTTGTAGCAATATCGTATGCATGAGGAATTAAAATAGGCAAATAACTTAGTAAAACCCGAAAGCTCGTGACGGCAGAAGTAAAGTTACTCACATCCGGTTAACTTAAGTCATTAAATGGAGGGGGGTGCTATTCAGAGACCGTTAGCTTGATATGCTAGGCTTCGCCTCTAAGTTATCCAATATGGGTTCTTCTTTATTGCATTTTATGATGTTATATCTATTTATTAATTACCAGCCTCTTCCATCTGAGATTTTCCAATAGCAATCATTAATTATTACCATCCATTGCTATTCTGCGCCATTATAAACAAAAAAAACAAAAACATTTTCGATACAGGGAATGCTAATGTTGGTTTGTTAATGGAATACGATGTAAGAATAATTGCACTTTAAGCGATTGCATTGAGAGAAATTGACGCCTACCTATAAAAATCAATGAGGCTTTCCGGGTGACGCCAAACGTTTATAGCAATTGTACTGCAAGGCTCAAACTAATTGAAGACTTGTATTTAAGCTTGCTATAACTAAATATAGCATAAGCAATTTCCTTTCTTTCTTTTTTCTTTTGTTAAGTTTGGTTATGGTTATTACTGTTGCGACATTGGTGTCGATGTTTCTAAGAAGTCGATATCTGAAAAAAAAATAAAACATTGATATCCTTAGCATCGGTGTACTGGATAAGTTAGTCTTAATTAGTCCGGGGTGGCGGTGAAAGAATCTACATAAGTAATAAACTACCGACTTTTCGATCCAAAAATTCAGGTCTTCTTTAGGGCTTAGTGGCGTTCGAGATTCTTTCTTCTTCTTCTTCTTTCTTAGAAACCACCAACGCCACTAGCCCTGAAGAAGACCTGCATTGATAGGTCGAAACGTAAGCTATAATAAAAAAAAGGTTATTACTAAATGCACATTCTTTGACCGTCACACCGGACTAATTCATCCTCATCGATTTTTATAATTGACCTGATTTTCTTTTATTTATTATAACAACCTGATGTTAAAAAAATAACCACGTATCATAGTTTTTAAATTCAGTAATTGTAAACTTGAAAGGGATGATCATTAAAGGGAGAACGAGACAAAGGGCTATAACCAACAACTAATCAGAGCTCCTAGAACAATCGCGGTGTACTAGACCCGTTTTTCTTTCCTTTTTTTACTTTCACTTACCTATATATGAAATATATAGTAAGTGGAAGTATTGCGATCGTGAAAAATTTCGACTTCCGGTTTTCAACGGAAATACACGTTTTTGGGTCCCCTGCGTCCAAATGACCAAGTCCCGCGAAATGGTCTGTGAGTGTGTGAACAGACTAGCTCAAAAACTATAAACCGTGCGAACCTAAAATTTCGTATTTAGTTTAGGTATATGCCCGCGATGTGACAGCGAAAATTTCATCAAAATTGGTCAAAGGGAGGGGTACTTTATTTAATAACTTTTTACGTTTTTTTCGATTTTCTCAAAAACGGCTCTAACGATTTTAATTAAACTGACTATTTGATGTATTAATATGGCTGAGATATGACTGTAAAATTTTTATCAAAATTGATTAACCGGAGGGGGACTTTACTTAATAAATTTCGTATCATTTTCACGTGTTTTTTTTTATTTACTCAAAAATGGCTTTAACGATTTTGATCAAACTGGGTATTTGATGTATTTGTATCCCCGAGATATGACTGTAAAAATTTCATCAAAATTGATTAACCGGAGGGGGGACTTTACTTAATAAATTTCGTATCATTTTCACGTGTTTTTTTAATTCACTCGAAAACTGCTTTAACGATTTTAATCAAACTGGGTATTTGATGTATGTACATGCCCGAGATAAGACTGTAAAAATTTCATCGAAATTGATTAACCGGAGGGGGGACTTTACTTAATAAATTTTGTATCATTTTTACGTGCTTTTTTTATTTACTCAAAAACGGCTTTAACGATTAACAAAAATAAGATATGAATGTAGAAAAGTGTGTGACTTTGGGAAATGATATTTAGCAAAACACGTCAATTTCTAATCTAAGTAAGTTGGTAAGTGAAAGTTGTGTGTTGCGCGCACGCACTAGATTTTTTTTTCATAGCCTTCATGATTATATATTTTCTTGAATGGAAATAATTCATTCAAAGAGGAAATATCTTTTCTATAGATAGAAATATCTATAGATAATTAGGAATTATCTTTATCTTGAAAATTTATAATGTTTGTAAATTAATTGTTTTGCTAAATTACCGGTGATGAATTAACCTTAAATTCTTCAACTTTAAATTAAAGGCCTTTTTTTGTCGGTACGCCATTACTTCCTTAATACTACATCGAATTTCATGAATGAGGCATCATTTTCAAGCTTTCGATTGCAAATTATTAGCGCAAAAACGTGATTTTGGTCATAGCGGTTTCTAAATGGTACCAATCTTTCCAGGTTTTAAAGGGGTACATTTTCGGTCATGTACATTTTTTCGGTTAGTCCCTTGGTTTGCGAGTTGAAAAACTGCAGTTCTCAGCGAAAATTTCAAGTTTTTCGAAGTTGTCATTTTTTTTTCAGTTAGTGGAGACGAACGTGTTGGGTTATATGCACTTTTCCGATTGTCGCTTTGGTTTGTGAGTTACAAAAAAAAAACATGCGATTTCAGTCTATAGACTCAGTCTATGTCTGTGTAAAACAAACCCACCAACAAACTATCACAGATGACCATATCGTAACTTCAAACATTCAAAGAGGTCATGTAAACACGTAAATACCTTAAACTTGTGTTTCAAATAATAAATAATTTAAACACATGTATTTTTACTTCAACACTAACCTATGCGCATGACGCACTATACGAAACTAAATAAACGGTGTGTAGGTACTTTAATTAAGTACACTGGGATTTAAGTAGGTTAGAGTGTGAATGGTCCGCACGGGTCAGCTAGTCCTATCATTAATATTGTTCAATTAATTTTATATAATATTGTCAAATAATTTTATTAGAAAAAAATAATAATTTACAATGCCTCAAAAACAATAAAAATTCATATAATTTATTATATATAATAATAAGGATATAAAAAGTATCAACTTTTATGTTAAAAAGTAACCATATAATTCGATCTTCAGAGCAAAACTAAGACTCCAGTCCATTGCTCCTAATATTTAGTCTGAATTAGAACATTCTAGAAGGTTCCCGAAAAGCGTAGAAGATTCTCGAACAATCACAAACGTGTACTAGAACAGTTGATAACTGTTCCATCAGAAAGTCTAGAACTCTTCGAAATCATAAGGTTTTGTTTTACGCTACAATATTAATCCTTACGTACTTTTTGCCATCTTCTTGGGACATTTGCTGTCTGAGGCTATTAAAACGTTTTGACAGCTTTCGGGACTTATAGAAAAAAAGAACCTGCCTCTTGGTTAAGTATTAACCGATTTTTGGCAATTTAATCGCTTATTGTAACTCTGATGTCATCACTCCTTGCATAGCTAGGACATAAGTTTCTGTTGAAGAGTACCTTGGGATATTAATCTGATATATCTTGGCGTAGATTCGATAGTTTAATAGGTTTATTATTATTATTTGATAATATGAACTAATCTGGTACAAACATACCAAAACCGTTTTTAGTTTTTCATTTTTAAAGCAAACAGTGGCGTTTCACGTTAATGTTTTTTTTTTTTTTTTTTCATTTTTTGGAGCAAGCTTAAAATTCTTATTAAGGTGTCTCAAGAGATCAATATATTTTTTTACTATGGACCTTTTCTACTTTCTATCAAGAAGAAGCAGAACGGGAACCATGTTGCGGAGATCACACGTGGCAGCAAAATTTAACACCGACTTCATTATTATTAAGTCACCCAGCCTCACTTGCTAATTGCCTCCTCACATTGAAAAGCGAAGGACGGATCCTCGACGAGAGAAAAACTTCGATAGGAAAACAATCTGCTACGAATCAATTACGTTATATTATGTCATAATAGAAAGATAGAAGCCGAAACACCAGAAACTTTGATTTGTACACTGGGTGTCCCAGGCTAATATCTACGCAATCGCTGGTGAGTAAGTAGTGCGGTTTTTTTTTTAAGTTTTTTTTTTAAACATTCCCTAAACGCATTTGTATAACAAGTGTTTAAGGTTTTTTTTTCCGGAAATAAAAGTGAACACGTTTTTCAATACCATCAAACATGTACAGATATCATCAAACAGAATCTGATATTCTGTGAATTTTACGCCTGATTCAATCAAATCGAAAGCAAAAGAATGGTTGATAGCTGCACACAGGGTTTCTTATTATCCCTAGGCATAATGAGACACAGATAATTTCTCCATATAAACAAAATCAAAAGACACTTTTTAGTGGGAAAAAAATCCTTCGCCATATTAGCCCCGTCAGAAAGTTTCTATGACAATAAAACCTTTTCTTTGGTACTAACACTAACCCTACCACATTCTTTGATATTAAAGTATACTTGATTCTCATTAAACATGAAACGTTTAATCAAAATATTAATAAAAATAATTACACCCGTTTTTGACAAAATCGAAAAAAACGTAAAAATGAGACAAAATTTATGAAATCAAGCGCCCCTCCGTTAAATAATTTGGATGAAATCTTTGCTATCAAGGACTTATAGGCACATCAAATACCCAATTTCAGATTCGTACGGTTTACCATTTTTCAGCTAGTCTGTTCACAAACACACACACTTACAGTCTAGTTCGCAGGACTTAAAGTTTCCCCTCCAATTTATCAATCTTGATGAAATTTTGGCTTTCACATCGCGGGCATATACATGCATTAAATACCCAGTTTGATCAAAATGTTTATCACCGTTTTTAGAAAATAGAAAAAAACGTAAAAATGGTACAAACTTTATTAAATAAAGTACCCCTTCCGTTTGAACAATTTTGATGAAAGTTTTGCTGTCATATCGGGGGAATATACATAAACCAAATACCCAGTTTCAGGTTCGTACGATTTATAGTTTTTGAGCTAGTCTGTACACACACACCATTTAGCGGGACTTGGTTATTTGGACTCAGGGGACCCAAAATAAAACCCAAATAAACCCAAACCGGAAGTAGAAAATGTTCACGATCACGATACCTACTTCCCCTTACTTCATATTTCGTACATTGGTAATTGAAAGTAAAAATAAAAATAGCTGTGCGGGCCATTAAATTATTAAGAATGCAGATAGTTGTTTACTTTTACTAAAAAATAAAGTAAAAAATAATATGGGATCATCTTTGTTACATGTTATAAATTTTACTATGCAAATAAGAACTCAGCTTTATAAAAAACTAGCTAGGGTGACCGGCTTCGCTCCGGTAGTTGTGTGGTAGTTTGAATAACAGAAAATCTTTAAAATTAAAGGAAATACAAAATCAGCACTTTCTTGAAACTTCGGTTTTAACTTGGTATCAATATCAAGATTCGAGATCTGCTGAGTCCGCCCAAATAAGGAACCCTGTATACTTTATAGGGGGTTTATGAACAATGGTGAATGAACAATTAATGTTACTGCAACTTTGTCGAGTTATGCATAGTTTTTGATGGTTTCTATGATTCTGAATCCTATAAGCCCATTCGAAACAGTCAGCAGATAATAAGTTATTAGATTATAGTTGAAAAATCTATTAGTTAAAAAAATTATATTTCGAGTACAACTTAAGCGCCAACTACTGTGATGGTCCTATGAGATCCAGATGTATAGAAACTACCAAATATTCATAGAAACTTCTTTTTAAGACCTTTCTTCCATTTCAACCTCCCTTAAGATATCCCCCCGTAATTTGGGCGGACTCAGCAGATCTCGAATCTTACTACTATTACAAAGTCAAAACAAAAATGTCATGAAGGCACAATTTTTTCACCATATTTCATTTTTTCCTGAACTATGAGGGGTGAAAAAAATGCTGTAATTGGAGTCATTTTGTCATCTGGAATAATAAGCATACATTGTAATAAAACCAACTTTTCATAATTACATACAATAAGAACAATTCAAACTTTTTATTTTCGATTTATAATCAGTCAATTTATCTCTTTTTTTTATGAAGAAAAACGGAAACCTTCTTCGCCGTTAGGCTACACGATGGCATAACTTTCTTGATCGTACGTTGAGTCGTTTTCCTTATCGCTCGTCCTTATTCGTCGCCTTATCGGCACGCACATTGTACACTTTGCTTTATAATATATAGTGATTACATTATTTCATATTGTGTGTAAATTACCATGTATATTGTGCGATATGCATTTTAAAACAGATTCAGCATTGGAGTCATCATAAAAATTAATATTATAACCATTCAGGTGTTATTATGGTTTCATTAGCTCTTTCAGCCATTAATAATCATATCGTGTCTTTTTTAACATTAGCATTTTCCTAATGGCGTTTTTAGTTTTTATCGACCATTTATTCAGTCAATAAGGAAACTTTCCAATGCTTATCAACTGTCAGCAGTCCAGTAATCGGCTGTTAGTTGTTGACGGTTATGATTCAATAAAAGTTTTAAGATGAAGTCGGTCGTATTGTTGATGTTGAGTGTACGCTAAGATCAGTTTACACAAGAAATCAAAGGAAAAATTTTGAAATTTTAAATGAATTATAAAAAGAATGGCAATCTTTTAAAATAGCACTTAAACTATGTATTGTCAGATAAAAAATAATGTAACAAATATTAATATTTAAAATTCCATTCAGCCTTTTTTATTTTTTAATGCCGAAGGAGAATCTGTTAGTTTTAAACTCGTTAAAAACGCATTTAAATAGGTGAATTTTTTTTATTCATTTATTAATTGAAATTTACAACTTTATAATATCAATACAACAAGAAAATATGATATAAGAAGAGTTGACATGTCAAGGCATGTGGAGAGACAACCCATAGGTAGCACTCCATTTGGGTGACATTGACAAAAATCAGTCAACTCTATAAGCGCTTAGGTTTTTAAGAAAACATTATGGAGTTAAATGGATGAAGAAAAAATATAAATGGAATTTCATATTTTATGATGACTCAGAACAGAAAATTAGTGAAAAAAAAGTTCTTCTTGGATTTCCAAGGTATATGTTCTACATGCTCTTGGTGAAAAAATCCAATGGGACCTGCCCCTATTTTAAAAAGCAGAAAAAAACTAATGTACAAATCAGTAAGTATCATATCTCAATGTATAAGAGTCGATAAGGTTTCTAATTATCCAAAAAAATTAGAGAGTTTTTAGGGCACGGGCCACTATAAACCGTTGCCTTTTTCTTCAAACCAGCTTTTTTAAAAATAATTTTATTACGGAGTAGCAAAAAAATCATGTTCATTCCTTGCATCAAAACTTCCCATCTTTCCTAATATCCTTGAAGATAATTTCGCGAATTAATATTCATATAAGCTATAATTTAAACATCTGTCTGTCTCGGAAAAAGATTTAGCCAATTCGCTATAACTCACTATGACAATTTTACGAGCTAAAATTCTTTTGTCGGCCGTAAAAAAAAAGAAAAAGAAAAAAAAAGCTCAATGCCAAATTACCTAATTTCCAATGCGACTCTTTTGGAAGATTTATGAATGTGAGAAAGTTATGTGCATATATTTTGCTTTGGGATATCTTCAGAAAGGTTTTTTTCCTCGTTTCAGACGGATTATATCTTATGATCAATCGAACTCGTTGCTGTTAGATAAAATATCGATAGCGTTATTTACAATGAAATATTGGTCACGTTCGGTGTCAAACATAATCGAAGAAAGATTGTGATAAAGACAAGTTTATCAGACGGTCAGGCATTCTTTAAATTATAATGATAATTGATGTACTACGAAATTTGGGTCACTAATAAATAACTTGATCTGATTTTAGAGGGTTTAATATGGCAACAGATATGATCTTCAGATAAATGATGCAATCACATGTGTATTTCTTACACTTCTTTACATCAGCTTCTTTTTTTTAGTCTCCGGGTCATCTCAATCCAGAAACTAGGAAGATAGGTCATGATTGATTTTTCTTTTGCATTTTTATTCCGGGGTGCACATTTAATTCAATTTAAGGAATATATTTAAATGTCCATGGCTGCCCCATTGTTAGGGAAAAGATATTTCTAATGGATGGCGTATCCTGAAATGGTAGGGCTGAACGAAAACTAATGATAAAATTTCATCAAAATCGATCAAGTCGTACTCAAAGCTTCGCGGATGCTGCCAGCCACATTCAGCACATTTTTGTCAAGGTCAAGCCAAAAAAGTCGAACTATCGGCCTCTCTAAACTCACCGAGAAAGATATTCGTACCTTGAATCTAAAAAGAAATTCTTCTAACCACTCCGAGGGTTTTGTGTACAGGTAGAACACGCCTGCCTTCAGCAGTTTTAGGGCGGATTCACACTGTCGCACCGCTCCCACTCCGCTCTCGGCCTGGGGAGAATATTCTAAAGAGAAATATATAGAGAGTATTCCACTATCGGTACCGCTCCGGGCTCGCTCCATTCCCGGTCCGCTCTCGCTCTACCCCATTCACACTATCGCTCCGCTCCCGGTCCGGTCTCACTGGAAAAATATTCTAAAGAGGAATAGAAAGAGGGTAATCACAATATTGGTACAGGTCCGGTCGACCGCGGTCTCGCTCCAGTCTCACTCTGCTCTCGCACCCGCACCACTCTAGCTCCGCTCCCGGTCCAACCTCGCTCTACCCCATTCACACTATCGCTACGCTCCCGCTCCACTCCCGGTCCGCTCTCCTAAAGTCTTATCATATTCACATTATATAATTTTACACCGTTCACGATTGAAGCCAGTAATAATCGAAGCCGTCTGTATTTGGATTTTAATTAATATTAACTTTCAGTCATTAAAGTATTTATTTATTCATCAATTTTATGGCCAAAAAAATTCAATTTTTCGTTTGTAGAAATAGCTGTTAAGTGTACTTTTCTTGATGAAGAAGATAACATTATCAAAACATATACTCGTAATAAGAAGAATATATTGCAACACTATGATAATTAATAATAATAATTAAAAATTAATTTAATAATAAAAATAGATAGATAGTAAGGTAGGAGGAAGGTATAAGATAGTAGATGGTATGGTAGATCATAAAGTAGGTAGATAGTTAACCCATTTGTTTTTTCGACATTATTCAATCGATAGGAAAATACGATTTGAACAAGATCGTAGTATTCAAGAAATATATTTAAAATTTAAGTATTAATATTGGATATGATATCTCCACTGTTATCCCAATTGGTCAAATGAGCAGAAGTGGGACGGTTTTTTTCTAATCTGCAAATACACAACCAACAAACAAATACACAGTTTCTCGTCTAGAATACAAATTATAATATTTATTGTAATATTTCATTCTACTTTTCTCAAGTGCTAATGATCCTTATCGTGGAATATTTAATCCTCCATACCTTCAAGAACTACTAGGAATTAAATAAATGATAAAATAAAAAAATAAAAGCTTGCAGCATACACAATTACTCGTACATATTAATTCGTACATTTTCGCAGTCGAAGTACTTCCTGTTTCTCACAATTTTCCTTATCTATAATCAAAATAAAGATTATATTTAATTATTTTAAAACGAAAGCATCAACAGAGAGAATGATTTAAATCAGATATGATTGAAATAAGTATTTAAAAAAAGAAGTGGTCTATTAATTGGCGGTTGCTATCATCTGTAATCGTTGATAATGCGAGTTGCACATATATCATATTATGCGAGGCTTCTCATTAGGATAGATAAAATCAATCTTTTTCCCCTCTCTCTAAAAATGTGCGTAACAGGGAGATAAAAGAAAAAAGAATACAATTTTCTGATCGCGCCTTTGCTTTAAAGTTTGCGTAACATGCAAAAAATAATATCTTTAATACGATATTAATGCGTATTTATGTTAAGGTGATTAACATAAAATGTTAATTTAACTCATTACCAAATAGTCTATAATTTCGAAATTCTATATCAGACATTTTAAAAAAAAAATTTAGTATATGTGATGTCAAGTAAACCAAAAATGTTAAATATATATATTATTTTTATGAAACTATATTGAAGAAAAATTTCAATTATCATATCCATTTAATTACATTAAATATATATTTTGATCATTGCTTTTTCGAGAAGGTTTTTCATACAGTAAACTCTGTTTGACGACTTTGCTCATAAAATAAATGAAATCAGACCATACCAAATAAGTATATAAAACAAATGTAATCGTTGGGTGGAACAAAAATCAGATGTGTTGGTATTACAAGTTACACAATTTGCTGTGTTGCAATCGGTTAAGTGTTAAGTAGTCCAGTGCTTTGAGAGCACCTGCATTTATAATTATCGTATTTTGTTGTACGATTGCGTTGTGCATCCAATATCTCTTTATATAATAATTTTAAAAGATAAAAGATTATAGTAAAGAAGCACTAAGTACATCATGCATCACAGTGTTTTATAATTAATTGCGCACTTTAAAATATATATACATGAAATTTAAAAAAAAAGTCTTCATTTGATATTATTTACTAACTTATACAATATACAAAATACAATACAAAAGCCACAAAAAATTTGATTGCACCATATGAAAGTGTTAAATTTAATATCAGTGATGTAGCTTACAGTGTTCACTAAAGAATTAGCTTATAAAATAACATTTTTGAAAAAATTTCGAAGTTTTTTTGTTGAAAAACAATATTTCACAATAAAATAAAACATAAATTATGTATAAATCTTTCTTTTATATAAAATTTTTTTAAGGTGTAATGTTTTATTTTACATTCTCGCAATAGGCGGTGTAAAAGAAAGGATTGTGGCTCAATCGTGTCGTGAAGACCCACGACTCCGACGATAATAACAGGATAAACTGCACCATAACCGACAATAAAAAAACAAAAACGAACCACCTTCAAATGCTGCCAATGGTATTAGAAGGAATGCATTATCGTTAATAGTTCATCAGTAATATCAGTATCGTTAATAGTTCATTAGAAATTCAGTATCGTTAATAGTTCGGTAATAGGTGATTAAAGTTAATGGTTTGATTTTTATAATGTATATATTGTAACTGGGAGGGACCACATGTGTTAAAGAAGCGCATCAACTAATCTATCAACGTAATCTACGGGATTTTTAAGTATCCCAAGGGAAAGCCTATGATCGTCTATTATAATGGCTTGGGTCGGGATAGCCGAGCGTTTTTGAACACGACCCGCTTTAGCTTGCTTGCGCCGAACTGTGGCGATTGAATCCGCCCTGGGATGGTTGACTTTTATTTCGTGGAGGCCCCACGGAATAAATCTCGACCTACCCACCGTGGTTAGAATAGGTTGTTTACACCTATAGAGTAACTCCCCTTATGCTGCACATGGCCAGGTAGGGGTACCGAACAAAAAAAAATTATAATCGCTTGGCGCCATATGCCGGGAACCACGAGGAAAAAGAACAGCCGCAGCTGATTACGGGAGAGACCTTCTGTCGCTAGAGAGCATGCCTATGAGGAAAATAAGAAAACCAGGAGAAATGTCTCTAAGGAGGGGTTAGTGTAACATGAACCAAAAAAACAAAACATATTATTTAAAAGAGTTCTAGACTTGTTGGAATAAACTGTTCTAGTAGACGTTCGTGACTGTTCAGGAACCTTCTACGCTTGTTGAGAACGTTCTGAACTATTCCGATTCAGACTAAATATAAGGAACGATGACTGGAGAGTTAGTCTTGCTGTAAAGAAATCATTTGGTTACGTTTGTATCACCGTGTGATTTGATACTTTTAGTAACACTGCTACTTATTTGTGTTTTTATCTTTCTCTGATATTGTGAATTATTATTTTCGTTAAATAAAAGTTACTTAAACCCACGTAAGTGTTACAAATGTAGGCTTATATTTGATTGTGTTCATCAAGTATACAAAATTATTTGAATACCAACTTTAAACGATTAAACATATAACTAAGTAACGAACCTTGAACCATCCAATTTTTCTGATTTGTCTTAAGATTAATTATAGCTGTTCCTTCCTTCAACAATCATCTGATATTAAGGTAACATTAATTGGACAATAAACCAGAAAATTGCAGGGCATAGAGAAAAACAACATTAGCTTTTGTTCTTACTAATGTGCAACGAAATTATATGTTCTTCTCCGTGGGAGCCAACTTAATTTAAAATAATAAATGGTATAAAAATTTAGTATTGTTGCAATATCTTAAATTCAAAACTATTCAGTAAAAGTTTAGATATCATAATGCCTCTTTTTCAAATAATTTATTTTTGTCCTTACAACATATCCGCTGGCATAATAAAATAAAAAAATAAATAGCTAATCTATTAGAAATAAAACATGACAAATGTTTTCTGGAACTTTACTAGAGGAACACGGAAGTCTCAGCGAAGTGTGACGACATATTGGTATTTGGTGCGATAAGAAATAAGGCACTAATAAAAGATCTCACAATCAGTAATTAAACAAATGCTCAGGATTAATTTGATTTGATATATTTACTACATTAAGACCTCCAAATTAAAAATGAAAAAGAGAAGTTTTATTCATGGGTGTCCCACCTAGATATTTTGTGAACCGAAAACCACAAATTAGATTAATTCGTATTCATTTACTATGTACAATGTTAGTGCAAATAATTAATTTTTAAATAATTTATTTTTTGAAGAGAAAGATTTGGCTCCGCCGAGAGTCGAACCCGGGTCTCCCGCGTGACATGCGCGGATGCTAACCACTGCACCCACAGAGCTCGGCCCCAAGTAGAGCCAATCCTTCCTCTTCACTGATACCTACATGTCACGCGGGAGACCCGGGTTCGACTCCCGGCGGAGCCAAATCTTTTCTCTTCAAAAATTAAATTATTTAAAAATAATTTAAAAATGGTGGTCTCCCACAAATTAAGATTTGATTAATATAGAAATAATTAAATAAGCTAGTCCTTAATTACTGTTTCAAAGCTTTTATTATAATACTTTTACATACACTAACAACACACATCAACACAGTAACTAACTAGAGCAGTTTCTATATAATAGGGAGGTTACTTTTTAATTGCCTCAGTGTTGCCAATCAGTGATGCTTACTCAGTGTTGCCAGGCTCCTACAACTATATATATAACATTTTATTTAAATTTATTTATTTGTTTGTTTAACGTCCATATTTATGCTACTTAGGCTAATCGGACGATGCTACAGTGGGAGTCCTAAATTTTGCCTATCCAGGTATAATTAGGATAGGGATCTTTAACGAGTACCTGACATCGTACAGGCTCGGGACCTCCATTTTACGTCCTATCCGAGGGACGGCATGGCTAAGGATTTTTTTACTCCCATTAAAAAATCCTAGGGCCACCGCTGGAATTGAACCCGCGATCTTTAGTATTGTAGGTTGCCATGCTAACCACAACACCACAGGTGACCCCTTTTATTTAAATTTATTTATTTGTTAAAGACAAAGTCTTATACAAATTTATTTACAAATTTGTTATATATATAACATATATATATAACTAACTATATATACATTTTAAGTATTACATAAACAAATATATTAATTTTTAAATGTCAATAGGTTATTTTTTTTTAAAATTAATAATGCCTGAAAAGGTCAAAATGAAAAACCTCAAACCCGTCCCCCTGGCATAATAATGTTATCTGCCTACCGAAAACGAAACTCTGCGGACATAGAGCTCTTGGTTTTATCATAAGTGCATACCCTATATACAAGGTAAATATAGGAAGGTTTTTGGAGTTAAAAATTTGGAAGTAAAGCGGCTTTGGTTCTGGAGCAGAAGAACCATCCTTTTCTCGACGAGTGAATTTTTTGAGAAGATTGAAAGGCAAAAGCTACAAACAATAGCAGATACTATAATCTTAGACTCTTTTGGAATTGTACATCATAATATTTATTAAAAACAACCTAATACGCTGTCATGAAAGTACCAGTAAACATTAAAAACCAAAAAGGAAAAAATAATGTGGATATATAATTAACCCTTTAACCGGGCGGGACGTATATAGGCGTCCAACCTAAACCATAGCGTGAACGGGCAGGACGTATAAATACGTCCTTGAAATATATGTTGTGCCCTGGAATGGGTGGGACTTATATTTTCGAACAAAAGATGTATTAGTCATTGATACATGTACCAACGTGAATTTATATACATTATAATAACTGTGTAATATATATAAATTCACGTCGGTACATGTATCGATGACTAATACCTCTTTTGTGAATTTATATATATATATATATATATATATATATATAATTTATAATATTTCTAATAATAATATATTTAATTTATTTTTATATATATTTTTTGTACTCTTTATAACTGATTAAGTCTATAAAATTTATAATTTCTTAATTCGATACTTCTATATTTTTGTTGGTATTCTTTTCTATTTGTTTGTCATTTTGAGTTTTCCTTTGAGCTTTATATATAAATAAACGAAAGCGAATATATTTCATAGCCTTTCAATTGATTTTAAGCATAAATAAAAAAAATAATAATATGAAGTTACATTGCACCGGGCGTGACGTATATACACGTCCTAGTGAAAGAGCTTGCGCCCGTTACAGGCTGCGTAATTTAAAAGGGAACTCCCCGGTTAAAGGGTTAATGTCTGTGGAGATTGATCGGTATGCTGTGTGACTAGTACCCTGCACAGTAGGGCAACATTATTTATATTTTTTAAATAAATATTCATCTCTACTATTCTATAATTTATATTTAGCTTTATTAATTTTTGTTTTAGTGTTCTTGATGGTGTTACAAATGGGAAAGAATGGATGCTTAAGACTTGCTAATCGGATTATTTTTTTTTTAAAGCCAAGGTATCGGAATTAATAATTTTGATAAATTTATCCCATGGTATCGCTTAATTAAAATTTGTTTATTCAAAAATATTAGATGTATTAGCCTTGGTGCCCTTGCAATGCTTAATCTATTCCCAACTAGGACTCATTAAGGAAGTTTATGTCTTCCAAGGACCTCTTCCTCGCTTGGCATAATACAACAATAATTTAGGGTATCGATGCCATATTTTTTATTTCCGGACAGGGGCTATTAATCAATGTCCACAATGATAATACTTTTTTTGTTTTGCTGCGTTGTCAGATCGTAAAAAAGATTCCGCGCCGTTTCCTCATAGAGCATCTATCAATTAGTTCTATTTTCCATGTCCAATGATAAAATATTATGGTTCGAATCTGATATAAAATAAACATTCTACCTGTTATAAATAATATGTACTGGCAATATAGAATTTTTGCCGATAAGCTAATGTTATATACCTGTTTATACTTACTACAGATAGTGATTGGCAATAACAACTCCGGTAGTACCGTGTACCCACTATTTTACTCAGATATAATTATTATCAGGTATTGAGGCAATATTTCAGATGAATGGCAATCAATCATTGACAGAAGGGGGATATATCGAAGAAAAATATTCTGTACGCGCTACTCAAATTGGTTTTTGCCCATATTTGGAATAGGAATTATTTGCGGTTTTATAGCAAACGATCTTGTTAAGTTAGTAAAACAGAAAATATAAATATTATTATTCAACACAGGCACACTGTTCTGCAATAATGTTTTCAATCCCTTCAGAAAATTTTCCTAACTTTTATATTTTCATGTGTGCTGAGTTCGAATCAGAATACTAAAAACTTGCTCTAAAAATCATGCACCATTCTTAAGAGGATGGAAGTTGTTTTAGAAAACTGAAACAGCATCTTTATAATTTTTGATTTATTTTTTGTGAATAATAATAAAATATTTAATCCGAAACGACTATTTGATATTTAAGTTAATTTGTATATCTTTTCCTTTTATAGTGTTCATCAGCAATTTCCTTTCGCGATATCCAACAGTTTCAGCGATGTCACCTGTGGTGTAGTGGTTAGCATAGCAAGGTACAATTGAAGCAAATTTTGGCTCCAAATTTCGTTCCAAAAATTTAACCGTTTATACAGGCCTTAAAACTTCGGCCCCCGTAACTTTTTCATGTTGTATAAATTGTAATAGTTTCAAAATCAGATTTATTTAATTTGAAGTTTTAATGATAAAAAATTCTTAAAATGTGGGAAAAAAAAGTACTTTTTTACCAGAACTTAGGACAAAATGGTGCTTGCTAAGGGATATTTTCTTTTGGATTCGTGTTCAGAAAACCTCAAAACTTGATAAATTAACATTTCTGATGAAGGAAGGATTTCGATCAACAACACAACAACACTATCAAAAACGCGATCTACAAGGTCTCAAAAACTCGATCTACAACACCATCATTGATCACGTTTTGGTCAATCCCTCTGTCGTTTGCTCAATGGGCTTAGCAAAAAAGAAAGACCAACGAAAGGGAGGCCAAAGGGGCACTTATCCCGTGCTGCTGAAATTATTGGGCAGCGAATTTCAGCAAATTATGTTTTATTTTTGTTTTTGCAAAAAATAGTTATTTCTGTTCTCAGGTTGATCTGGCCTTGATTCTAGCAATAAAATGATTTCATATTGAGAGATTATGATACCTACTTTGAAGAATATATTATCATCTTTTGCTATGAAATGGGAGGAAGGAGTAACTGAAAGAATGGATGGAAAAATTAGATTTGCTCCACCGGGAAAATTTTTAGTTTAAACAGGGTGTTATCGGTAAATATAGTAAAAAAATAACGGCGGTTCTACTTCAAATTGTCTTCAATATTCTTAAAAGCATGGTCTATTCCTTCTTTTCGATTAATCGCGTTTTTATTTTTTTAAACTAGCAATTTTTTTTTCATTAAAAATCTGGGTTTAAACAAAGAGAGAAAGAACTTTTCAGTTTTTGCCATTAAAAAGTGCAATCAATTTTCATTTAAGTCTGGCTATCTATTTAAAAATAAAAAATGTGACTAATAATATTGAAAATTGCGTAATTTTCGTGGGCAAGAAAATTTTATTAGAAATTGTATGGCTTCATAACTTGTTAACTCTTTGAATTGACATGTAGTTAACTGGAAAACGTGAGGACATTAATAAGCTTTAAAATTTATATAATGTTTTGAAATTTTTGAACGTCTTACAGTTAGGCAGATAAAAACTAACCAAAAACGGGTGTAACATAAAATTTTAAATTCTAAGCTATTTCAAATTTTAAAGTCGATTTTGAATTTTAAATTACTCGATGTTTCAAGAAGTGTTTCTAATTTCTAAAAAATTGAAATAAAATAATTTATAGGTGAAAATAAAGAAAAAATTATAAATAAATTGATATGTATAAACTGACTATTTTTTTGTCCTTGATTTAATGCGATTCTTCTTTTAAAACAATTTTAATAAAAAAAAAAATTATTACTAATTGTTTTTTGTTTCTATGAAGTTCTTTGCTTTTAATATAAAATAAATGAAATCTTATTATATATTATATAATAAGGTTTCATTTATAGTAAGATGAGGAATTCGTAAACATTAAATCAAGGTTAAACAATTTAATAAAATAATAATAATTATTTTATTTTTAGAGCCCAAACCTCACGTTGCTCCACAATCCCATAGCACAGTGGGACGAATCGCCTATCTAGGCGGAAATAGTTAACATAAACGAAATGAAAAAATCTTGTCGGTCTCTTGAAAACAATAGTCTAGCTAAGGCATTTACAAATTATTAATCACTTTAAGCAAGTATAAACAGAATACTGGGGGTTTGAATACGGTAATTCCCTCATAATGCTCAGTCAGCTTATTTCCAAATTATATTGTAAAATCAATAGAATCATAGAATGGATCGTGGTTTTTGAAAAAAATTTATGCTAGGCAATAGAAGGCGATTCAGAAATTAAGTTTATATAAGTTCTTGGTTCTTTAAATGTGGATATAATACAGAGTATGCTCCTTTCTTTTCAATAGTCGATAAGCTATATTTTTTTCTTATAAAAAAAGGGGTTACTAAAAATCTACACCGAGATATTTATACAGAATATAGTCCACACTATATAGAAATAAAGTATTCATTAAGAACTGCTAATACCTGCTAATAAAGTTGTGCGTTTTTTTTAAAGGTATAAATCTCTCATTGTTGAGAGCCTATATTTTTAATATTTTGAGGCAATACGGAGGTGCTAATGAAATTTATAGATATATAGTAAACCATTTTCATTGGAATACACTACGGCCATCTCCGAAGCTATGAATAAACGAGATTCGTTGACCATAAGTACAGCAATTAAAAGCAAATAGCAAGATTTTTTTTCCTTTCTAGGAATAAGAAAGAAATAAAGCATGAAATCAACAATATACCTTAGGTATCAACAAACCATTAATCCCTTAAAACAAATACCAACGGAATAACAAAATAATAAACACGCCACATTCGTCACAAAAAGTCAGATAATTTGAACATCTTATTGATAAAGCGACAACATAGATCAGCGAATTTCATATTGTTTTGGAAAAAATTTTATACCACGGTATGGAATACGATTCGGCAAGTAAGTTTATCTGTATTTGGCTTTTTAAGTGTGATGTACCCTTCTTTATTTCCCGTAGTGAACTTAGTAAGCTACTTAATTTAAACTACTACTTATTTAATTATTGTTAGTAAAAATGCCATAACTAAAAATCTATAACGACTCAGATAAATAGACAGATATTTTCACAGAATACAATCAACATTATATAATAACAAATTTTTCATTACGGATTTCTTATTCCTGCTAATTTGTGGTACGGTGTTTTTTTTTCCAGATGTAAACATGTCATTATTGAGATCCGATATTTTTAATATGCGGGAACAGCACGGTGGTATAGATGAAATGTATATTTCAGGGTTTTTTCTTTCTTTCCTAGCTAATTACCTCTCGCATAGGTAAATATTCAAAAAGTCTTTATTAAGTGGTGTAGTGGAGGGGGATCGATATCAGTAAGGAAAGATCGGGTACGATTACTCGACTCGAAACGAACAATAAATAGGTTCAGGGAACATACCAGGTCTAAAATGAATACCGGAAGATTATTCCGGTACGTCTGGAACCATCCTTTTCTTCAATATTTTCGGAATATCTGTGTTAATTCCAAGGACTAGGGACCATCTGAAGGTACGAGTTTTAAGGGGTTCAATTTGATTTAGGATGGCAACGAGATTGGATGTAAGGCATTCTACCATGTCGTCAATTGATTCATAGGAATAGATGGGTCCTATACAACCGGATAGTAGATCAAGGGATAGATTTATTTCATCTGCTGTCAGGTAATCTAGGTTTTCCAAGATATATATTTCAGAAATAAAGTAGGATTCGAAAGATCATTGGAAATACGTATTAAGTCGAGGCTAAGTCGTGGCTCACAGACTTTGTGAGTATGTTACTAGTTGTGGACAAAAGTCCTCGAAAATATGATCGATATCAGTTAGGAAAGATTGGGCATGATTACTCGACTCGAAACGAACCATAAATAGGTTCAGGGAACATACCAGGTCTAAAATGAACTGTTTTTTGGGAGAATTGGATAGAATATTTGTATTGAAGTCGCCGGATACATGCATTCAGATGGATGGATTAAGATCCATCAGATTCAGATGATTCGGAATGAAAAACAATTTTTTTTTTACATTAATTTAATCATTATCGTGGATGACCACTCTTGTTTTTAAATTATTTTAAATAATTTATTTTTGAAGAGAAAAGATTTGGCTCCGCCGGGAATCGAACCCGGGTCTTCCGCGTCACATTCGCGGTATGCTTATCCATTACATCACGGAGTCGCTTCCAAACGGTGCCAAATCCAGAAAGGTGCCAGAGGAAGGATTTGGCACCGTTTGGAAGCGACTCCGTGGTGTAATGGATAAGCATACCGCGCATGTCACGCGGAAGACCCGGGTTCGATTCCCGGCGGAGCCAAATCTTTTCTCTTCAAAAATAAATTATTTAATAAAATTTTTTTTTTACATTTCGATATTAGAATTTAATATATAATTTTTTAAAAATGTATTTGACGTTATTTTATAGTTAATATGTTTTTTTTTCTTTTTGAATAATTGAAAATTTAATAAAGAAATATAAATAGAATTACTCCATTATTTACAATTTATCTAAATAATTTTATATTGGTTTTTAATTTTTTTTTTTTTTTTTTTTTTTTTTTTTTTTTTTTTTTTTTTTTTTTTTTTTTTTTTTTTTTTTTATGACCATTGCCAAAAACCACTATTTTGACTTTTATTTATTAATTCATGCTTAAATGCAATTTTATACAAACATTAACATAAAATAAGTCGCTTCCAGAATTATTTCTCCCTAGATTGGCGATTCGTCCCACTGTGCATAGGGGCCAATTTGGCAGTGTCCTTCCCACCGATGGCGTCAGCTCTCTCGGGTTCAAGGACAGTGACAAACTGGTCTAGTTCCAAGGATTATGGCAACCCAGAGTCAGCAGGCCCAGAGGACCTATATTTCTTTCCTTGAAGTATACCGTCCTTGTACCGAACCTCCGGGCGGTTAATCATATCCTGGAAAACCAAACCACGAGTCTCGATGGGATACACGGGGAAGGTGCATCACTCCTACGCCCGGTCGGTGTGAGTCACCTCCAGTAGACTGACGGGCCTCACATACCCAGGGGTGAGGATAGGCTTGGACTGCGTGGCGTTCATTGGCGGGTGGTCACCCGAATGGAGCGGTTACCCATCCAAGTACTAAACACGCTCGACGTTGCTTAACTTTGATTACCTATTGCAAGTGCCTTTGTCCACTCGGCCATCCCGGCCCATAATGATAATTATTATTAATAATCAAATGTCAATAAAATACAATATTTCTTTTTGAACTTCAAGGTGGTCTTTATGTGATTTTTAATTCTTTTTAAAAATTCCTAAATTTTACAAATTGTAACACTCCTATTCTAATGTTTAATTTCGAGTTTAAAATTTGAAAGTGCATCAAATATTTAAACAATGTTCTTTTATTTGTCTTTTGTTTCAGATGATTAACGTCCGACTATATATATATTTTAATATCTTATCAGCGACGTTTCGGACCCTCCGTCCATCATCAAGCATCTTAAAATTTCTAAATTGAACATTGCAAAAAATGTTACGCCTTCCTCTCCCTACATAATTTGTCCAAAAATTATATCATCCGCTTGCTTCTTGTGGACTACACTAGACTACTACTAGGGTTTTACAGTTTCACGGTCAGCGGACGGGCAAGGAGGTGATTTTATCACGCTCAAACGCCAGATTTTTTCCAAGTTTTCAATTGAGGTTACCCAGGTCGGCCACAGGAGGTTTTTTTTGGCCTCACAAACGACCTGTCACAGAATATTAAGGAATTCTTGGTAAAGGACTAAAATATATTTTTTAATTTTTTAATTAAAACGATTCATGATGTTGCGAAAAATTATATAATATGTTGTAACTTGGCTAATAATAATAAAAAAAAGGTGTTATAATATATGAAAGTATTGTTATGTTACGTGCAGGAATAATAAAGCTAAACACAAAAGGGATAATTCTATGTAATAAGTTCATCCAATCTCATCTTGATTTAATTGGCTCGTTTTGTAAGACAGGAACTCATTACTTTGACCTTGTCTCACACAGGGATATTGAACCGCGGATTAATTTCGCTATTATCTTCTTAAACAAAAAAAAGACCCTCAAAGTGGATAGCTTTGTTCCTTAGAGATTAGCATTGATGGAATGGCGTTCAATTTGTAATTGGCCTACCTGTGGTACATCGTGTAAGTCGGGTATGGCCAGTAGGCGAAAGGATATATTTCGATGGATATGTGCAAAGTCCAGTGGTAGGTACTACTGGTACTTTTCATTTTCTTTGGGCTATTCTTCCTAAGAAAACCAAAGGAAACGTTTAGACAAATTAAAGATTTATTGTATTGCTTCTTAGGGAATTTTAAAGGTGACCGACTGTGAATGCGACAAAGCTTTGGCACCAAACATTTCTGATCCTTTGCTCTGGTAAAAGTATCCTTACAAGGAGTGTTGATTTTACCGATTTGTTAATTGACTCTTTTTATATATATGATATAACAATAATTTCAATTTCATTCTTTAAAAACAATATGAAAGTAAAAAAAAAATATATATATATATAGGTATTCAAATTTAAATTTAAATATTGACAATACATTCACAATTTGTTGTCAGTGAAACGCAAATTTCCACCTGGAAAGTATTATTTTACGAGAGCAAATAGGAGAAAATATAAATTTTTTTTTTACAATGAATCTTTAAATTTTTTTTGGTTTTAAGCATACTATTAATTTCGGATAATGTCTTTGAAAAAAAGGACTTTTTTAAATTTCACATTTCACCAGTTTTTGATTTTCAGGGTTTTTAATTGGTTTTAGAATTGGTGCGGTCGTCGGGATACTTTTAAGAAAATAAATATATAATAAATCACTCAAAACGCAGGGTTGATTTTATATATCTTCTTTTTCTAAGGAAGTCTGTAATATAAATTTAATATATTTTTAAAATTATAATCAGTGGGTCTAGGTCGAAGATAATCACTACATATCCAAAGACTGATCGGCTGTAATTCAGTTTGGCGTATCATTATTTCCTGTATATTTCAAATATTTATGAAAGTTTATAAATAAATATATCACTGAGGTCATAAGGCAACCGATGATATTGTTTATTTGATTAGTATTTTTCCTTGTTCAGAATTTTCATTAACGTTAAGCAATCACAAAAGTTGCTTATACAATGTCCTACCTCAATAATCGAAGCTGTTCTTGCACTCTTAAGATTCCATTTTCATTATCTTTCAAACATCATTCATTTTTATCAACCAAAACAATATCTTCGTGTACAAATATTGCATATTTACTATCAAATGGTAAGGACAGCATGGAAAGCAGCATATTATTTTTAAATGCATAAATTTATTGTTCATCATTTATTTGTTTATTGAATTACGAGCATACCCTGCCACGCGTTGCCGTGGCTCAGTAGCCATAATGCGTTGAATTAGTTATATCCTATTCTTTTTTATAGTCAAATCAAAATTCTCTGATAAAAATAAAAACGTTTCAGCTAATCTAAAAACCAATGACATTTAAAATAAAACTTTACGCCAAATTTTAAATTGTTTGGTAAAGAATTTAGATGGATAAAAGTTTTTATTGTTTACATCTTATATTTGACCATAATGTGTTAATGAATGACAAATGTAAAAGGAACTAATAAATACAATTGGAACAGAGTTTGGTACAATCAAAATTGACAGTACGCAAAAATGAACCAAATTAATCTTTTGCCATAATGCATACTAATTAAATACAGAATAAAATACATGATGATATGAAATATCTTATCAGGAGGTTATACTAATAGGTGCATAATGATTTTGGTTGACCTGCCTTTGGCTAAAACAAATAGATTCGATGTTTTCCCCACACGTGAAAAGGCGACACATATTTAGCAATGTGAAAAACCCGGATTTTCCTAGTCCAAGTCGGAAAAAAATAGATTTATGCTTACCCTCCCTAAATATCGAAAGAAAATGAAGTGTTTTGTCAATAAATCAACTTAATCCACCATCTGTTGGACATTTAGAGAATTTGCAAATATTCACCCTGTTTGTAGTATAATGAGCATTTAATTTGCAAAAAAAGAAATACTGAGGCCAATAATCGAGATAAAAACCACCCTATCTTTTAAGTTGGACAAAACTACACATAATGAACCAAATTTCATCAAAATCGGTTGAGTAGTTTCTGATTTTACCTCTGGCAAACATCGGGACACGAGATATATATATTAAGATAAATGGACTCCCAAGCAACGTCATTAATACGACAAATTATATTTATTTGCATTAAAACACAGCGCCCAACTTTGTGTGTCATGCCATTTCTCATACCGATTTTTGAAAGATAGACTGAGTTATGATGATGTTTGACAGAACACTCTACAAATGTTGAACAATTCTTTTTGGTATATCTATAAAGTTTTTATTATTACTTTATCGGTGGCAATCCTTGTTACGATACAGCAATTTGTACGAAAATCATAACATCAGCGACAATGTACCCAATTAAATACAGTTATGAGGAGTTCTATTTTCTAGTTATTTATTATTAGTTATATAGTTATTCTAGTTCTAGTTCTATTTTCTTTAACGATCAATAATGTCAAAAGGTCAACCAAACTGGATGTGTTATGGTGTTGATAAAGTTTTCATGTTGATTTATTTGATTACCTATATTTGTACTATTTCAATGAATGTCATTATGACGATATTTCGGCTTGGCTAAAAGAAGGAGAGTTGAATAGTAGATGCACCATACAATGTGACTAATGATTTACTTAACGAGCAACTGAACATTCCGACCGTGCCAACTACAGCCATAGATTACAAAAATAACTTCCAACGAAGACTGACTTTCTGCACCAACATTTAATTCCACACATTCCACCTCGACAACTTTTGAGGCAACGCCCTTGAGACTGACTACAAATACTTACAGGAAAGGGCACACATTTCGCTCAACTTAAAATTTTAAAGATGGGAGATTAAAATCGGGCGAGGCACATTATATAATATATATATAATATATATATATTTTTATATATAGTAGAGGTTAAGCAAGGTTGAGAATTCTAAGCAGTTTGATGGGTGAACTTCATTGTTCAGTCTGTTCGTTGGTAGTCTGTTAGGCTGTCATACCTTACGTTCTCTTTTATTTTCTGTGATCAATTTCCTATTATACTCAGTTATTTGGCAACTCCTTGTTGCTTGATAGTATTGGTAGACAAGATGCCATCGCAGGTTTTTGAAAACTTCTGGAAAATGTTTCTGCCTTCAGGCTAATCCTCAGTTTTCATTGAACCAGGGAATCTGATTCAAGAAGTCTTCCTTAGGCGCCCCGCCTCAATTCATCTTGTCATTATTGAGCATTGGAATTTGTCAAATTGGTTGTAGTTATTTGGGCTCATCAAGTATACACAGGTGTATTAAGGAATGATCAGAGCAAAGTTCGGAGATCGTACTTATTTTTTAAGGTAGTCCCATAAACCTTTAGAGGAAGTTCTAAAAGTCCGGAGTTTTTCTTGGCGAAGCTGTATAATATATCGCCGTATCAGTGTTCAAAGCTCCTGGTTTCAATTATAATTTTCTGTTTTGACGCGATAAATCGCCTCCCTTTTTATATTTTTAAATCTGCAGATGTAAAATTTCTTCATCTTTATATTTAAATTTCTCCTTGTGTATTTATTTCAATGAACATCCTTAATAATTTCTTAATTTGAAAGGATATATTGACAGAAAATGGACCAATTAAGAAATTCATTTTTGTCCCTCTAACATATTCTAAATTTTGTTTATACAAACCATTTGTTTTCTAATGACATTAATCGATTATTGAACTTCATCTAAAAAACATCAACCCATTTTCAATGACAAGTTAGACATTGCTAAAACCTTTGGAAGAAAAAAAAACTCAAAATTGGGTTTTTGAAAATGGGTCCTTTTTATAGCAACCTTTTCAATTTAACTATTTGCTTTGATAAGCAATCGTATCCTTCTACTATACCAGGTGTGTAAATATGAATTCGGAATTTTTCAAATAGCAAATAAGAGTTGATTGTGTAAAAATGATACATACTTTTTTATTCGAAGTACTGTCCTTCGCTATCTATGCATTTTTCCCATCATTCAGGCAATTTGTGGATTCCCCGCCAAAATAATGCTTCCTATTCTGAGTCAAACCAATCACTTAACCAATTTCGTACCTTTTCATAAGAAGTGAAGCGCTGCTCAGCTAGTGCGTGTCCCATCGATGCAAATAGGTGGTAATCGGATGGGGCCAAATCTGGTGAATAAGCCGCATGCGGAAGAATTTACCAACCAAACACTTGGATCGTTTCCTTGGTACGTTGTGATGGGGCATTGTCATGGAGCAAGATCACTTTGTGTGTCCTTTCTTGATATTTGGGACTTTTTGGCGCAAATCTTTATTCAAATTTATCATCTGTTGTAGGTAGCGTTCGGTATTAACAGTTTCCCCAGGTTTCAGCAGCTCATAGTAGGTAACACCCATCTGATCACACCACACACAGAGCATTTTCTTCCTCCCCAAGCGATGCCGATGGTTCACCAGGAGTTACCAAGGATTTTTTACGCTTACGATTCTCGAAGTAAATTCACTTTTCATCACCAGTCACAATTTGATGAAGAAATGACTTTTTTTCTGTACCTGGCGAGCAGCATTTGCCATGAGGTTTTTCGAGCTTCCTGCTGCCTGTCATTCAGTTGGTAAGGTACCCATTTTCCGACCTTTTGGATCTTTTCCATGCCTTTCAAACAAATGGAGACGGTGTCACATGTAATAATTGTCCAACAAACGCTTCCAAATCAGCGTTTTCAAAGTTTTTTTTTTTGTGGTTTTCCACGGTCTTTGTTTCTTTTATCGAAATCCATTCTTAAATTTTTTGAACCAATCGAAACATTGAGATTTGCCTAGGGCATGCTCCCCGTAAGCTTCAACAAGCACCCTATGTGATAATGCTCCAATTTTTTTCAGAAGGAAACGGAAAATAAATGCTGTCCGCAAATCTTGATTTGTTGGCACAAAAGTCGACATGTTCAACGCCACTAAAAACACGGTTATAGAATGAAACTGATGTTGGTATCAATTGGACCTCTTTATTACATGTAGGCAAAAGCAGATAACACCACTGACGGATTAGTTAGAAGATTATATTGACTGCTAACTCCTATTATTGGCGAATTCCGGTTCCATATTTACACACCCGGTATTTCACTAATATATCATCTCAATAACGGTATGTATTTAGACGGGTTATTTTAAGTTACACCTAAAATTATATTACGAAAAAAAGCTAAGCAATTTAACATCCATGCAGAAAACGAATAAATGAATATTAAAAAAAATGTTGAGGAAGGCAGTTATAATTCAAAATGATATAGTAATTTATATAATAATTGAAGAAAGTGGCGGCCTAGTAATTGGTAGTAAAAAAAGAAATTAGAACATCCAGACATTGAGGTTTGCTATATTATTATGTTATTACTTTGGTTAAGCTCATTATTTAGATAATCGTTATGTTTGATATTATTCACTCTATAGAACGATAAAAAAAGAAAAAATTAAAATTTAATAACCATGAGTAAAATGAGGCTTGAAGAACCTAATAATATTCTATAATTAGAATAAGAATATACCCGATTATTATTTAAAAGAATAAAATACTTCGAAAAAAGAAAAACAAAACAATTAATACATGTTTGAAGAATATAACTAAATATATATTTAATATTTGATATAACTAAAGCTTCGTATAGTTCAAAACTTCATATAAACAAATAAGATAATTGGCTGATCTGGTCACACAATAGATTGGAATTTCATAAAAAACCTATATGAATTTTCTTTTTCTTCTATGCCACTCAAATTATTTTATTATATTATTGTATATCAAATTGAGTACTTTTTTAATACAAACACTAGGATTTCGTAGAAAACTAATCAAATATGACTAAAAATAAAGTCGGATAATCAGTTTTTTTTTTTTTTTTTTAATGAAGGAACCTCTACCATATATAGTTTTTTTTTTTTTTATAATTTATTGTGTGCCAGTATAGATATGCAACTTCTAGTCGTCGCCAATATTTGAGGGTATAGTATATTTTGAGGGTTTATGTATGCCTGAAGAGCGAGCGGAATTCGAAAGCTGGGATCTAATAAGCAAGGCACATTTTTAACTGAAAAGGACGAGATAAAAGATCATATAAACGCTCCATAACCTCCCGATATAGGCCACGTCCGAAATATTATTATTATACTGGATGTCCCAGACCTAGTGTAAAAAAATTGGGTAATACTGCATTCTAAACGGGGTAGAATGGCGCAAAAATGAGTTTCCTATCTCAATCTGTTGAGGAGATCTTACTTTTTTTCTGAAAAGTGACAGTTTTCTGTACTTTGGTTTAGCGTAGAAACTTAAACGATGATATTTTCTTAATCAGCATTAAATTTTTCTAAAATATAAGATGGGTCTGGTTATTTTAAATAAACTTTCACTGGGACTTTTAACGCGCTAAACACAAAACATTTATTAAAACTTAAATTTTTAATAGTTTTTGAAAATTCCTCACTCCCCATTTGAGCACCTTAGAAGCTGTAAAATTTCCTAAAAACTGCGGAATTTAGTTAGCTTTTTAGTGGTGTAACCCATGATACAATTGCACTTCACCTTTTGAGTATAAAAGAAGTTTTTCTGATGAAAAACACGCTAGAGAATCTAACTGCTGCACAGTGGGACGAATCGCCAATCTAGGTGGAAATAGTTAATATCAACTAAATGAAAAAATCATGTCGGTCTCATGAAAACAACAATCTAGCTAGGTCATTTCCAAATTATTAATTGATTGAAGCAAATATTAACAGAATAATGGGGGGTTGAACATGGTAGTTCCCTCATAATGCTCAGTCAGTTTTTTTCCAAATTATATTGCTAAATAAATAAACTCGAAGAGTGGATTGTGTTTTTCGGAAAAAAATTTATACTAGGCAATAGAAGACGATTCATATATTAAGTTGATATAAGTTCTTTGTTCTTTACATGTGAATATAGTACAGAGTACCCTCTTTTATTTTCAATAGTCTGTAAGCTATTTTTCTTTATTATAAAAAATGGGATTACTAAAAATCTACACCGATCTACACCCAGATATTTTAACAGAATACAGTCCACACTATATAGTAATTAATTATTCATTATGAATTGCTAATACCTGCTAATAAAGTTGTACGGTTTTTTTAAAGATGAAAATCTCTCTTTGTTGAGAGCCTATATTTTTCTTAATCGGAGACAGTACGGAGGTGCAAATGAAATTTATAATAATATAATAATATTGATCCAGATTCATTAGGATACAGTACGGAAATCTTCAAAGGTATAGTAAAACGAGATTCGTCGGCCATAAGTACAAGAATTAAAAGAAAATTGCAATTTCTTTTCCGAAAGAGATTTCTTTTAATTGTAGGAACAAAGAATAGATGAAAATGAAAAAAATCATGCCGGTTTCATGAAATCATCAGTCTATCTCAGTCTTTCGAAAGATAAATTCCTTGAATTAAATGCCAAACAAATAAAAATAGGTTTAACACCAAAAAAACGTCACCTAATTTTCACATCTTATTGAAAGCGTATCAAAATAGATAAGTGAATTCTGTTTTGTTTTGAAAACTAATTTATACCAGGCTACGAAAGGCGATTCGGCAAGGAAGTAAATATCTGTGTTTGGCTTTTAAAATGAGGAGTACACAGATTTATTTCTAGTAGTCGGTAAGCTACTTATTTTATTATTTTAAAAAAAATGGGGTTACCTAAAATCTACTGTAACCTACATCCAGATATTTTCATAGAGTATAAATAACTCTAAATAAAAAAATAAATGTTTCTTTACTAATTGCTATTACCTGTTTATGTGAGTGTGAGGTTTATTTCAGACGTAAATCTCTCTATTGCTGAGATCTGCCTTACACGAGTTGGGGAACAATGTTTAAACCTGGTTAAACAATGTAACTTTTAACTACTGGATATTGTAGACCTTTAGTTATTTTATTTTCAAAAGAGACTGCCGGCATTACCTTGATGACTTGTGAAGAAGAAAGTAACCTGAATTAAGATATTTTAGATTTGAATTAATCAGAACGATGAAATATTCGGGTACTGGTTTTTCAGAATTTGATATTACAGTATAATCATTTTTTAAATTTATTTTGTGTTTTTTCATAATTTATATTTTATTTTTATTTATAATTTTAGAATAATACGTTTTAAAAATAATTATTAATATAGTTATTACATTATATACGATTTACTTAAATATTTATATTTTATTTTTTCTATTTTAATTATACATTTTATTTTATTTTTATAAATCCTTCGTCTGGAACATTGTGTTGACTTTTATTTATTAATTCATCATTAAATTTAGTCGTTTAGAATAATTAAAATGAAATAAGTCGCTTTCAGAATTATTTCCACCTAGATTGGCGATTCGTCCCACTGTGTGCTGGGGCAATGAAGAAGCGCGCTAGAGCCTGCATCCAAAGTAATGAATGGATGTCGAACTTCACATGAGTTAGAGTTAGTTTTACTTTTTTAAGACTACAAGGAACAATTTATGAATTCTAAATAATATAAAAAGGGTAATAATAATCTAAAAAAAAAACTCCCTAGTTTAAATTTAAAAAATACTTTCTTTAAAATAAATTAAACTTTCTTCTTCTCTTCTACTAAAATTTGAAAAATCCTACATAAAAAATGTTGAAAATAAGAAATAATATTATGATTGTAGAACCATGTTGAAATGGATTATTGCAGCGCGTGTTCGAAATTTCCTCCTTTACTTTGGATGCAGGCTTGTATGTAATCAACAATTTTTATGTAGGATTTTCTTTTTTTAATTTTATATTATTAGTACCCTTTTTAAATTATTTAGAATTCATACATTGTTCTTTCTAGTATTAAAAAAGTAAAACTAACTCTAACTCATGTGAAGTTCGGCATCCATTACTTTGGATGCAGGCTCTAGCGCGCTTCCTCATTGCCCCAGCAGTTACATTCTCTAGCATGTTTTTCATCAGAAAAACTTCTTTTAGACACAAGGTGAAGTGCAATTGTATCACGGGTCACACCACTAAAAAGCTTACTAAATTTCGCAGTTTTTGGGAAATTTGACAGCTTCTAGGGTGCTCCAGTGGGGAGTGAGGAATGTTCAAAAACTATTACAAATTTAAGTTTTAATAAATGTTTTGTGTTTAGCGCGTTAGAAGTCCCACTGAAAGTGGATTTAAAATAACCAGACCCATCTCATATTTCAGAAAATTTAATGCTGATTAAGAAAATATCATCGTTTTTGTTTCTACGCTAAACCAAAGTACAGAAAACTGTCATTTTTCAGAAAAAAAGTAATATTTTAAAAATAAAAACAAAAAAAAATTCTATCTCCGCAACAGATTGAGGTAGGAAACTCGTTTTTGCGCCATTCTACCCCGTTTAACATGCAGTATTACCCATTTTTTTTTTTACACTAGGTCTGGGACACCCAGTATTTTATTACAAGATGTTACAAATAGACATATAGTGTGTTGTATATTAGAAACCCAATGTAGTTGGGCAGCATCTCTTTTATAATGAATAAAGTGTTCCTCTCTCTAGTCCAGATTATATCTGGAGCTACATCCTTGAATTGTCTAACGCAATAAATCCTTTTTTACGTTATAAGCACGTGTAATATCTAATAATGAAATCAGATTTTAAAAACATTTTGGTGGTTATATATTTATTTCGTTGTCTACCTCATATCATGTCAGATAATCTACCGCTAACCCGGATCTCTTCCCGAGGAAGAAATCTTCTATATTTCATAAACTGCGCGTGTGAATTTGAAATTACAATATTAAAAGCCATTCAAAAGATTATAGTGCGATCATTCAAGCGGGGTACTTTAACCATTCAGTGGATTGTTACGAATTTGAATTTTTAGCACTTTAAAACCCATGCAGAGCCTTTCAAGATTTCGAAGCAGTATTCAACAACAGACGTGCTGGAGGTGATGAGGCCACTGTGAACCGCTAGGTTTCCCTCTCGACCCGCATAATAGAGGGTCAGCCGACCCCGCAGCTCAGGATTCTAACGGCTGTACTGAGAGAGAACATCGGCTTTCAATCCTCCTCGTATCGGCCCAAATAAAAATTAGATTTAATTCGAAAGTCAAAGCTTTAATTGAGAAATCGCATAATATCATCAATAATAAACCTTTTTTTTTTTTTTCTTTCACTTCTGAAAAACTACGAATTCGGGTTCGCAGCGGATTTGGGTCCCCAACACACAACACATTTGGGGTCCCCAGAATCCTAACAATTACAATAAACAAGTCTCGTTAAATGGTCTGTGAACAAAATAGCACAAAAAATATAAGTCGTTCGAAACTGAATTTAGGTATTTGAGGTTGGTATATTCCCGTGACTACCCTGAAGGGGAATTTTATACTAACTACAACTTTTAATACTTTTTCATTTATCATCACCGGCCCTTAATTTTTTTTTATTTATTAAACTTGTCACGCTCAATCAGAACTAAGTTCAATTTAATAAGAGCTAGGTTTTGTCATCATATAAATGGTCTCAAAAGGCTTCAATAGCGAAAGAAAACTTCTTCCAATAAAGTACCTTTAATTCATTGTTTAAAATTATATATCGTTAATGGAAATTATTAATTTGAATTTTATGATGGATATAATTTCTCCTAAATGATCGAATCTAATTCCCTTTCAAGGTAAAATATTACTTTTATGCTTCTAATAAGTGTGTCGTCCTGCAACAGCAAAACATTCTTGCAACGAAAGCTTGCAATGGAATCGCTGCAAAGTGAGCACGTGTGGAATTATGCTCGCTCTCTGATCACACAGGTTAATTGATGTAAATGACGATTAACACTGACAAAGCAAGATCGGAGGATAGCTTTGGACAGGTTGGATCACTCTTTGCACAAGACAACCTCCATAACAAGACGTTAGTCAGTTCAAATCAAGGCCACCACGGGTCTTTACTCAGTTCGGCATTAGTCCCCCTCTCACTGCTGGCCCGGAAAACACCCGTATAGCCGAAAGACTCGGAAGGGTATAAAAAACTACAATAAATAGCAAAAAGCTGCCGAGTATTTTTTAGCAGGATCGTCTTCATTAGCGTTTACTAACTCTTCGATCTCTGCATTTTCATCCTAGTTCGCCACTTCTAATTTGGAAAAGTATCTCTTCACAGTCCACTCACACTGAAGTTACTTAAAATACCCCCATGCCAGTGTGTGTGCCCCCATGCCCACGATGTGACAGCAAAAATTTCATCAAAATTGGACAAACGGAGGGGGTACTTTATTTAATAAATTTTGTCTGATTTTCACGTCTTTTTTTTATTTACTTAAAAACGGCTTTAAGGATTTTGATCAAACTGGGTAATTGATACGACTGCGATGCGACAGCCGAAATTTCATCAAAATCTGTCGAACCGAGGGGGCACTTACTTATTAAATTTTGTCTCATTCAGAATTTTTTTTTTTTTTATTTACTCATAAATGACTTTAACGATTTTGATCAAACTGGGTATTTGATGTATGTATATGCCAAAGATGGTACAGCCGAAATTTCATCGAAATTGATCTAATGAAGGGGTCACTTTATTTCATAACTTGTTTTCCAATGTTTTTCAAATTTCTCAAAAACGGCTATAATGGTTTTGATCATATTCGTCATGTTTAATGAAAATCAAGTCTTCATTAATATCAGGTAAGCTTTATCATTACTAAGATGTTCAAAGTGGGCTTGAATCGGGAAGGGGCCTTTTTTGTTTTCTTATTAAGTACCTTTGTATTTGTTTATTTGGAGAAATAAACTGTCTCTCACTACGCCTAAAAATAAGAAATGGCTAAATATGAAATATAAAAAAATCAAGTAAACATATACAGGAGAAAAAAAGAAAAATATTCCGTCAACTCATTAAACACGTTGAGCCCACATGACATGCTTTTTATGACAGACTATTCTTAATAATTAGAGCCTTTTTGTTCATTTAATGGAAATTATTTGTTTCATGGCAACTACAATATAGAGTATTATAAAATCAGACGACTTGGAGCATTGTGCTTGCATTGCCGATTAGAGAGGAAATAAAAACAAAAATAAGAAATGAATATGGAAAAATGTGGGACTTTGAGAACTGGCAATTAACAAACACGTCAATTTCTAATCTAAGTAAATTGGTAAGTGAAAGTTGTGTGTTGCGTGCATCGCACCAGATTTTTTCAATATAAAATTACATACACTGTATCATGTTCCGGAGAAGTTAATTATCAGATCGTGAACATTTTTTTTTTATAGGATCAATAAAATAAAAAACCTAAAGAATAATACACCAAAAAAGGTATGTTACATGAAGGTAACCGGCACTAGAGAGTAGTTGTATGGTAGGTATGTCATAAATCGGCCGGTTATGAAAATATAGCGGTTATTAAAAAAAATTCAACCGGTCTTGTTTTCTTCAATAACTTACATTTCTATTTACGATGACGAAAATCGACCGGTTCTTAACATAAAGTCGGTTAGGTTATAAAGAAAGTATTATAAAAAAAGTTCAGCCGTTTAGGTTGTGTCCTTAGGTTTTAACCGGTTATGTTATTTTTAACAACCTACATCCCTACAGCACGGGTTACTGTACGATACACACGCACCATAACACCGAATTTATTAGATTGAATGACTGTAAAGTTAAAAAAAATATCCGAAAACTTTTTAAAGTTACAACAAGATTAAACGCCATCATATTTCACTCCAATTTAAAGATTTTCCCACGATGAAATTGTCCCTGAGAAATAATTTGAGATGAGTGTTGAGAAAAAAAAGGTTTGAAACAACTTCAACAATATACGTAATAATGGAAAAACGTTGTTTTATTATAGTTATTATTAAATATTACTCATTCTATTTATCTAAATTTTATTATAAAGGTTATTAATATACAATTCTAAAATATTTTTTATTGTAGACATTTAAACTGGAATATCTTCCTTTTGTTTTTTTTATTTTCAATAATAAACATTGTAATCGACCAAGAAAAACCTATTGACCCCCTTTGTTCTTTAATGGGTGCTCTACGCTTGAAGATTCATAAAACCAAAAGTTCGATGATAATAAAAAAAAAATCATTGCTTCCACGATCATTTCAAGTTTGACTTCATTTCGTACAAAAATTTCGATACACAGTTTAACATAAAAAGTACATTAAGGAAGCAGTAATTTCAATTTAGTTGTTATTACGCCACGCATTGCTTAATTAACTGTTTTTCTATGACCAATATACCATCTCGAATGTATTATATGATTTTTATTATAAATAAAAATATTTCCCTAATATTATATACTTGAACTTCAAATGTATCAGGAAGGAAATCGAGGTTTCTAATGCGAGTTTTCGCAAGGATATCTTTTACTACTAAAACTAAGGCCGGATGTATTTTTTGAGACTCCCCCCTACAGCTCGATGCTATCCCTCTCTCAACGATAGTGATGACCGGAAGAGTGGAGTGGTTCTATCTTCTTTAAAATAAGTTTTAGGAGGAATTTTTTGAGTAAAAATACGAAGTGAACATTTTTTTTTTGTTAACTTTAACTTTATTATTATAATAACTTTATTATTATAATAACTTTATTATTATTTAGTTTCTGATTAATGTAAATGGTCTTGATTTGAATTTATATTTTTTTTCATTCCTATAATTTTTTAAATGGTAAAACGATGGTTCCTATCTCTTTTCATTCAACCTTGACAAAATATTTGATGAAAAAAAAATACTGATTAAAAAATCATTAAAACTGCAAGTAATAGAAAAGAGAGGGAGGTAGACTTCTTGGTATTTTTTATGTTTCTTGAAAATTGATTATTATACAAAAACAATTATTAATACAACATTTTAACTTAACAAACACAATTCCTAACAAGTAACAATTAATATAAATTAATGGATTATCCGTTCAATAAACATTACATTAATGCGCAATCGATTATCGACAATGAATGACTCTTTTATTAGGTGAAGAGAAATGAATAAATATTTTTCTACCGCAGATAAGTTAACTAATTAACATTCCTTAGAAGATGGATTCTGAAACGAAAACATCACAAACTTTCCTAAGGACACATATCGAAGATAAGTAGCGTACGGCTATGTTCGGAGCCGTACATAACCAAGGTCGAACATCAAGCAATTCGCTCGTCCCCGAGGCATGCATGTTATTAATGACCGTTTAAGTAGATGCTTGAAAATGTGAGCTGAAGACCGATGCGGTAAAAAAGTATGTCAGCTGTGAATATTTTTATATAATATATAATCTAGTGAAGTCATGAAAAGGGTGGTTTAGTTGCATCAATTGGTAGTAGTAGGTTTCTTTTTTTTTTTAATTGTTTTTGAAGATGCACGTTATTGACAAAACCTATCCTCTAGATTTTTAAACTATATTGGATTCCCTACGAGGCCAGTTCAAAACTAGCACAGCAGACTGAATAGCTTCTTCGATACAGATTTTCAAAGTTGTACTTTTGTATCTCAGCCTAATTCCGTACAAGAAAAAAAAAAAAAAAAAACGAAACATAATTGATGCAAGTAACGAGGTACAAGGTTGCTGCACTAATAGTTGATCATCAGGATTTTATCATAGTGTTCCCAGCAGACTCGAGTATTTTGGGCGTAATTAGTGTTCATTTATTTATTTATTTTTTTAAGCATGCAATCCAGCATTTTTCAATTCAACTTATAATACAGAAATTGCTCTTTTTTTTCTTACACTTTTTTTTAATAAATTAAAAACGTAAAACTTAATTTATAGCTATAAAGATCACTTCCAAATTAATTTAAGCTGTGGATGATCAAAACTAAATAAAAACCTATAGCTTAGACCAGTGGTTCGAAACTTTTTATTACGAGTCTCACCTTCGTGGCTTAACTTTTTTACTTTAGAAGGTAATTTTTGTAATAATTAACATGATTAAAGCTTATATCCCATTAGGAAAATGTGTTCAATGTTAAAATATAGGGTTGAGAAAAAAGTAATTGAGGCAAATAATAACAATGCCAAATTACTGATTTTGAAAAAATAAAAAATCTAATATCTAAGCTTCTTTTTATTTTTTTCACTTCCATAATAACCCTGTCAGAGGTCGTGTATTTCTAAATTTCACAGAGTTCATGCCCTACGGCATACTGCCTGTAAACATGTTATCAATTGTTTTTTCTCACAATAGTTGGATACAATCTGTATGTTAGGCAATTCTAAATAAACACAAAAACGAAGAAGAGAAGAAAAAATAAAGTCCAAATCACTACTAGGTGTGGTGGAAGTTGAGGTCAAGTTCTAGTTCTACCGGGTCTTCTGTCTTCACTGGGGTTTGAATTGAAGATTAATTGATTTTGAAACATTTCATATTTTTCAAATAATTTCTTTTCGGGAGTAGGCCATGTGTCCCCCTTCATCAGAATAGTTCTGATTAAACGACCTCTGTGTTGTTCTTGCAAGTGACATAACATCAAATCTTGAATTTGATTCTAAAAATAAGAAGCATTATTAGGGGCATGCCTAATAACTAGAAGATACGTATCTGCAATATAATTTCAATATTAGTTTGTTCCATCGCCGATTCCATTACTGTTGGTGGAATTATCTAATTTTTTGTTCTAATATCGATATTTTATGTCCAAAAATATCGAGTATCTATACTTTAGGAAAGTATAGATACAGTACAGAAAGACGTATTGATCGTTTTTTATATAACTTATTACTATAGTACAACCGTGAGAAATACAGCGCTTTTGCTTCCTTTGCTCAGTTGTTGACGTCTATAGGTAATAAAATCTTCAAGATGGGCACTTAATATTATTTCCATTACATTGGCGATGGAATTTCCTTAATTTTCCAATTATAATTTTTATTTCGACTTCTAAACTTTTCCAATCAAACTTATTCAACTTTAAAATGCATCAATTATGGTTTTTTTTTTTTTTGGTTTTTTTTGTGCGAATATATTTATATACATTTCAGACATTATCAACTGAAATATTTATCTTTTTGATCGCTATACCACTCTTCTTATGCCCACTTTACACTAGTAAGAGACTGGTTCGACAGAGACCGAGACAAATGATAGTCAGAGGGGGCAAGGTCAAAACATCGCAGCCAAACTCTCTCGATTAGTAGGGTCATTAAAGATGTCTGGGGTCCAGCGTTGTTGTGATGGACTATTGATCAACTCTGGCCGATTTTCTCGAATCGCCTACTCCAACCACGCTAACTGTTCACTAAATATTTGGCCAGATTCAAGCAGCTCACTATGAACAATTCCTTTCCATTCCCACCAAAATATTCGGCATAACCTTCCTTTGCCATCAGACTTAACCACTGTTCGTGAATCTTCTCTTATCTATTTTTTTTTTTTTACTTTCACTTACCTATATGAAATATAGAGTAAGTGGAAGTATTGCGGTCGTGAAAAATTTCGACTTCCGGTTTTCAACGGAAATACACGTTTTGGGGTCCCCTGAGTCCAATTAACCAAGTCCCGCGAAATGGTCTGTGTGTGTGTTTGTGTGTGTGTGAACAGACTAGCTCAAAAACTATAAACCGTGCGAACCTGAAATTGGGTATTTAGTGTATGTATATGCCCACGATGTGACAGCAAAAATTTCATCAAAATTGCTCAAAGGGAGGGGGTACTTTTTTTTTTGTTTCTTCCTATAAAGTACCTTTGTTTTTGTTTATATGGAGAAATTAACTGTCTCTCGTTACGCCTAAAAATAAGAAATGGCTAAATATGAGATATGATAAAAATAAAGAAAACATAAAGAAGAGAAAAAAAGAAAAATATTCAGTCAACTCATAAAACTCGTTGAGCCCATGCATGCGGAGTACGCCTTTAAGGACAGACCATTGTTCATAATTAAAGCCGTTCTGTTCATTTGAGAAGTGACAATTAACAAAACGCATTAATTTCTAATCTAAGTAAGTTGGTAAGTGAAAGTTGTGTGTTGCGCGCACGCACCAGATTTTTTTTTTTTTGGTTTGTTATTGTCGCATGTGACCCACTTTTTAACACCCGTTATCATTTGTTACAAATATGGCTTGATTTCGTTTCGTTTCAGCAGCGATTAACAATCCACTAAATCTCTCACTGTTAATACATGTAGAACTCAGATACAAGTTTTTTTTTGTATCCTGCTTTATGAAAATCACCCTGAAAAGTTTTCTGATGGATGTTTAGTTTCAGTTCGCAAGATAAAACGTGTCGGTCGTTTTTTATCGATTTTTTTTTTATATGGATTTCATCGATTTTTTCAACGATTGTCCGGACTAGGCGAAGTATATCATTAACATGAAATTTTTTTAATCGAAAACGTGTTATCCAATTTTGACACTGGCTTCATTTAAGCTCATATTACCATAAACATCATAAAATTTTCAATTAGTCACCATTTAACTTATACAATACAAAGCTACATGGAAATCTGTCTGGAAAATCCAAACAACATAGTGAAAGATACTTAAAAAAATCTGGTGCGTGCGCGCAACACACAACTTTCACTTACCAACTTACTTAGATTAGAAATTGACGTGTTTTGCTAAACATCATTTCCCAAAGTCACACATTTTTCTACATTCATATCTTATTTTTGTTAAACGTTAAAGCCGTTTTTGAGTAAATAAAAAAAAACCCAAGAAAATGATACAAAATTTATTAAGTAAAGTCCCCCCTCCCGTAGATCAATTTTGATGAAATTTTTGCAGTCATATCTCGGGCATATAAATACATCAAATACCAAGTTTGATCAAAATCATTAAAACCGTTTTTGAGTAAATAAAAAAAACCCGTGAAAATGATACAAAATTTATTAAGTAAAGTCCCACCTCCGGTTGATCAATTGTAATGAAATGTTGGTTATCACATCTTTGGCATATAAATACATCAAATACCAAGTTTGATCAAAATCGTTAAAACCGTTTTTGAGTAAATAAAAAAAACATGTGAAAATGATACAAAATTTATTAAGTAAAGTCCCCCCTCCGGTTGATCAATTTTGATGAAATTTTTACAGTCATATTTCAGGCATATATATAGATCAAATACTTAGTTTAATCAAAATCGTTAGAGCCGTTTTTGAGAAAATCGAAAAAAACTTAAAAAGTTATTAAATAAAGTACCCCCTCCCTTTGAGCAAATTTGATGAAATTTTTGCTGTCACATCGTGGGCTTATACATACTCTAAATACCCAATTTCAGGTTCGCACGGCTTATAGTTTTTGAGCTAGTCTGTTCACACACAGACACACAGACACACAGACACACAGACACACAGACACACAGACACACACACAGACCATTTCGCGGGACTTGGTTATTTTGACTCAGGGGACCCCAAAACGTGTATTTCCGTTGAAAACCGGAAGTCGAAAATTTTCACGATCGCAATACTTCCACTTACTATATATTTCATATATAGGTAAGTGAAAGTAAAAATTGGAATATCCCAAATTTATATTGTATGTGTAATTTTGTTAAGTTTGACAAAATTCACCAAATTTCAAGTTACAATTAGAAACCATAGTCTCTTTCCTTTCCCAGTACCTCATATGCAGTCGTTGCAGACTGAAAAGAAAGTGGCCAAGGGACCTACTAAAATGATACAGGTACCTACCTACCTATATTACTAGTTATTGAAAAAAAAAGGTCATAAAATTTCCAAGGGCGGCATAAAGCTGATGCAAATGCAAAAATCTATATAAATAAATTTTATGAAATTGCTGATTAATATTATTATATGTAATTCACATTATTGATCGAGTGAAGCTATTTTTTTGGAAAGAGTTATCATCAACTTTTATGAAAAAGTTCATTCACAAGAGACAAGACTATTTATCATGTTTCCTGTATTTCAAAACAAGTTCACAGAGAAAATACCTTTGGGTTAAGTAAATGTACTTAACATTCATATGAGGCATTTGTCATTGCAATGATTTTTTACTTTCACTTACCTATATATGAAATATATAGTAAGTGGAAGTATTGCGATCGTGAAAATTTTCGACTTCCGGTTTTCAACGGAAATACACGTTTTGGGGTCCCCTGAGTCAAAATAACCAAGTCCCGCGAAATGGTCTGTGTGTGTGTCTGTGTGTCTGTGTGTCTGTGTGTCTGTGTGTCTGTGTGTGAACAGACTAGCTCAAAAACTATAAACCGTGCGAACCTGAAATTGGGTATTTAGAGTATGTATATTCCCGCGATGTGACAGCATAAATTTCATCAAAATTACTTAAAGGGAGGGGGTACTTTACTTAATAACTTTTTAGGTTTTTTTCGATTTTCTCAAAAACGGCTCTAACGATTTTGATTAAACTGAGTATTTCAGCTATTTATATGCCCGAGATATGACTGTAAAAATTTCATCAAAATTGATTCACCGGAGGGGGGACTTTACTTAATAAATTTTGTAACATTTTCACGTGTTTTTTTTATTTACTCTAAATCGGCTTTAACGATTTTGATCAAACTGGGTATTTGATGTATTTATATGCCCGAGATATGACTGTAGAAATTTCATCAAAATTGATTAACCGGAGGGGGGACTTTACTTAATAAATTTTGTAACATTTTCACGTGTTTTTTTTATTTTCTCAAAAACGGCTCTAACGATTTTGATTAAACTTAGTATTTGATCTATTTATATGCCCGAGATATGTCTGTAAAGATTTCATCAAAATTGATCAATCGCAGGGGGCACTTTACTTAATGAATTTTGTATCATTTTTACGTGCTTTTTTTATTTACTCAAAAACGGCTTTCACGATTGTGACCAAACTGGGTATTTGATGTATGTATATGCCAAATATGTGATAGCCAACATTTCATCAAAATTGATCAACCGAAGGGGGGACTTTACTTAATAAATTTTGTATCATTTTCACGGGTTTTTTTATTTACTCAAAAACGGCTTTAACGATTAATAAAAATAAGATATGAATGTAGAAAAATGTGTGACTTTGGGAAATGACATTTAACAAAACACGTCAATTTCTTATCTAAGTAAGTTGGTAAGTGAAAGTTGTGTGTTGCGCGCACGCACCAGATTTTTTTTTATTGGAGTCTTAATATCTTTTCAAATCTAATTCTTGCTTGGATTAGATATGTGCATTTTAAAAAGGTTAAATACCTACAAAAATAAAACCCATATCAAATCCCAAAAACAAAACAAACAATCACCGAGCATTGTTATTATAAAGATTTATTAATAATTAAAAAATAAAAATATAGGAGATATATACGAGATTTTATCTGCTCATCCGGATCAAAGTCTACGATTAATTTGATAGCACATTTGTTGAAAATCATTCTACCTTCCATTAAAATAAAAATTGTATGATAATTAACAAAGTTGAAGGAAGTCCTGATCCTATCACTAACTTTAATTTGAGCTTTGGTGGATTATTCAAATAGTTTTAATAATTCAACAGCAGACACGTTCCGGTGTGATAAATTCTGAAGAAAACTCTTCATAAAGAAAAATTAGTATAATATAATTATGCTAAGCAATATTATTTATTTTGACTTTTCTTCATGCTTTATTTTATACAGCCTCATTTGTCATTGCGTAATTATCGTTATTTTTTAAAATTACAGTTATTGTGTTGGAATGTGATTATGAGAAGAAAGTAAATGATAAATCTCCATTCTAACATATTAATAGCCCTTTGAAGGAGAATGTTTGATGATAAGAGAATTATTTATTGATAATTATTTTTTTGCAATGGAAAATAGTGTACTTTTATTTTTTTTTATTTTATTTAACCATAATTTATTTTTAGGGAAGAACCCTGTACAAATGGAGTTGAAATATATAACATTTTACGTTAGATTTCTTTAACACTTTCATTGAAAATGATAAAAACACATACATGCAATACAGCACAAAAAAAAAAAATAGTGTACTTATAACACAATAATTAAAACTATAATATTTTTTTGTTTGTTTCTTACTTTATTTTTTTCTTCCATATCACATAATATCTTATATAGGATGGAGAAAGATGTAAGAAGTATTCATATAATAGTATCTAAGAACTGTTCAAATTCAAGTCAATTTTTAATTTCACTTACCTATATATGAAGCATATGGTAAGGGAAAGTATTGCGATCGTGAAAAATTTCGACTTTCGGTTTTCAACGGAAATACAGGTTTTGGGGTCCCCTGAGTCCAAATAACCAAGTCCCGCGAAATGGTCTATGTGTGTGTCTGTCTCAAAAACTATAAACCATGCGAACCTGAAATTGGGTAGGTATTTAGTGTATGTATACGCCCGCGACGTGACAGCAAAAATTTAACATGCCTAATAAGTAGAAGACACGTTTCTGCAAAATAATTTCAATATTAGTTTGTTCAAAAAATTTCTTTAGTTTTAAAAAAAATATCATCATATTGGTATTATCATAATACCTATTAGTTTCAAAAATGGTCATGCGGAGTGGGTACTTTATTTCATAGATTTTTACGATTTTCTCAAAAACGGCTCTAACGATTTTGATAAAACTGGGTATTTGATATATGTATATGCCCCCACTATGACTGTAAAAATTTGATCAAATTTGATCAAACGGAGTAGGCACTTTATTTCATAATTTTTGTCCCATTTTCACGTATGGTTTTATACTTACTCAAAAACGGCTTTAACTATATGTATATGTACCAGCGATCTGACAGCCAAAATTTCAACAAAATTGGTCAAACGGAGGGGGTTTTGGTTTTCACGTTTTATTTTCTTAAAAACGGCTGTAACTATTTGGATCAAACTTGATGTTTGATGTATGTATACGCCCGCGATTTGACAGCCATAATTTCATATCTCGTAGTATCACTGATGAATTTGTTCCCTTAAAAAAAGAAATAAGTAATAATGAATTGAAAAGTGCTGAGAACTGCAATACAATGGAGCTATACAAATATAAGCATATAAAAATGTGTGAAGTTGAGGAATAGCTTTTACATATTATCGAAACACGTCAATTTCTAATCTAAATAAGTTCGTAAATGAAAGTTGTATGTTGCGCGCATCGCACCAGATTTTTTTCTGTTTCATTATGCGATTCGCGAAAATTTGAATTTCTTTTCTTTAATTTATATTTTATAGATTAAATGTTCAAGATCATAAGTACCAGTTTCATCGATTATGGCATTAACTACGGTTTTTATGATTACATTTCATCATTTATATATAAATTTTATTTTGAAATAATGTTAATTAAGAATACAAATGTTAATATCCATCTCTAATTTAATTACTCCATAACCTACTGGCCATGTTTTATCACATATAAAATTTCTAGTTAAGATTAGGTTTTCTAGATAAATCATGTGTGTAACAGTGACATTAAATTAATGCTCCCAAAAAGTAGAACAGTTTAGAATATGAAAAGTCGAAAGTTGGATAAAATCAGGACTACAATGTTATCTTTAAAGAGAGATTCTTTGTAGCCATAAATTTTTACCGCATTGGTCCCTAGGATGAATTTTCCATATTTTTCCATTTATTGTGAATAACAATCACATTCTTTGTATTCTCCCTTACATCACCTTTTCGGCTTTACGGGTGTATTACCTGGCCAGCGGAGAGGGCCCTGTTTGGAATAACCACTGGCATCGGAACTCGAGCTCATCTGATAGAATTCCCCAGGTTATCTATCAGTTACCAGGAGCAACGCAAACAATGTTATTCAATACAAATTATCTTTCTTTTTTTTTCACTCGGTATTCCTTTCTGGCAATATGTGGTTCACTCCAGGTGCAACCAACCTGGTGGGATCGATATTTATTTTGTGGGTCCGCCACGAAATAAAAGTTAATCTGCCCAACCGCCGTTCAGCTCAAAAATGCTTAACGCTCGGCTATCCCGGCAGATATGAATATATCTTTACTTTCATAAATATTTGTTAAAACGTACCCATTTATTTCTCAAACGACTCCTCATCTCCCTCGTTTTTTCTGTTTAAAGGCTAAATAAATTTTTAAATTAAGAACATAATATCTTTATCTTCATTCGAGTTACTGACTCCGTTTAGGATATAACAACGGGAGGTTTATGGGTTGTTGATTCAGTCCACGCCTAGGCTGTGATTAAAGTAAGTATGATTTGTATACAAATACAAAATTTGAACAAAAAATGCGAACATATACCTGTGTTGTGACCTTTTAATTGTAAGAAGTATATTTTTAAGTTTTTTGATTCTCTATCTATTGATCGGAAACTTTTTGGACAGTCAAATATGTACGTCATTATACTGAAGAAATTTACATAATGATTTAATAATTAATGTGCTATTATCTGTTTCCGCTTAATGAGATCCCACTGTAATCGAGGCAAAGACAATATTTAATAGGGCATACCTAAATCTAAATACATAGTGGAAAAAGATAAATTCTAAATAAGAGTAAATATGATTTCTGTAGATTATAAGCAATTTTAAGGTAAAATGAAAGTCAGGACACGGATGCAGGTGTGTAAATACTGTTTTATACCTTATTGCTCATTCCATTCCTTTAATGTTTTTACTTTGACGACACTACATTCACTAGCAGTTAGTATTTTGTTGACATATGAGGATATAACTATGGCTTGAAAATCATTTAGTTTTTGGACAAATCAATTGCTTTAAAAGAAATCTTTAGCTCTAGAATTCTATAAAAACATTTGTAGAAAATTTTGCATAAAAAATTGTTATGGTTATATCTATGTGGGCTTTGTTATAATTGACTGTGTTACATAAAAGAAAACAAGATTTTCAAATCTCCAAAAAAAAAAAAAAAAATAGTAAATAAAAGATAGAATGTATTGTTTTGTTTATCATTTCTCAATTCCTGATGCTCAAGCAAATATTAATCCGTACATGTCAATAAACATAAGGGAATCGTAGCTTCTAGTTCAGAAAAAGATCAATTTAATATTTATATTATCGGTTTTAAAAAATAAAACTATACGGCTGATTTACGTTGTATTTTTTAAGCATTCTTTGATAATTAAAAAATATAATTAATTTCATAAAAATTAATTTACTTCAAAAAAATAAAATAAAATAATAAAATTAATTTTTATGTGTTTTATTTTAAAGTAGAAGAATTGTGGCAAACGTTTTTTTTTTTTTTTTTTTTTAAATTTATGATCTAAGTTTAACAGTACATTTAAATAAAATTATAAAAAAAATCAAAAATGGGAATGAAAATTAGTTTTTATCTAGTTTATTTTAATATTGTTTATATTACAATATGGGCCAAAATTTGAATAATATTCCAAATTTTTTTGGTTCCCCAATACATTTCTTACTGATTCACTGAAAGTTATGCAAAAAAAAAAAAAAAAAATCTTGTTGGTTACTTCATGACGATATTCTAAAATATCAAAATGTTGTTGCAAAAAAAGAAAAAAAAAGAGAAACACGGCGAAACCAAGCAATTATAATAATTTTTTTTTCCTGAAAGATTTATATAAATATCCTGAAATTTAAACAGTTGGCGAACTCAACGTGTAATGACAAGTTAAGGCACTGGATTTATAATTAATAAATTAATAAATATGAAAAATAATCATTTGTATTATACAAGTACTGAAATATTATATGTAAGCATTTAATATAGGGTGTTTGTGTCTGTATATAGATTTATATAAAAAGAAGTTAGGTACCGGTGAAGGGTGCAGTGACGGTAAGAGACTCGAAGGAGACCTCCATCTGTAGCTGATGCCTGGGAACAGACTGAATGCTATGCCACGCTCCCGGTAACTGCCAGCATGTTTATCCCGTCCCCCCGAACTGCAACCACACGGCATCGACACAATGATTCATTCACCGTTGTATCTTCAATCAGTTGTGTAATAATCTATTTTAATCTTAATAGTGATTCATTTCGAACTAAATAACCGTTTCTGGAGCAAAAACAAAACTTACGTTACACAACTTAAGTCCTAGAAACGTAAAAAATACTTTCTTTCAATATTTTCAGATTGTTCATTTTTTTTTTTTTTTTTTTTTTTTTGGGGTTCATCCCCTTCCTCGCCGTTTAGGCTTTAAGGGGTTTCCCGAGCCAGGGAAGAGGGTGGGGGATTAATTCTGAGTATTATTAACCCTTTGCACTCCGAAGTGGAGCCAATTAAAATTGGCCTTCAAACTCGAGGGCTCCGATACGGAGACAATGCAAATAATTTTCAGTTTTTAACATATAAGGACATAAACAAATCGTAAAAACTATTTATAGGATATTTCGCTTTTGATGATAAATGATGGTCGGAGCTCGCGGTGTTTTTCATTATTTTTATAGTATGTTAATCTTTTAACATCTGCTATATTTTGTGGTTTTAATTCATCTTTTATTTCCTCAATTGTACAATAATTTATAATAAAATTATAAAAAAATATATAAAATTTTAAAAAAATAATTTTGAAATTAATATAAAATTATAAAAAAAAAAATTTAATTTTTTTTTTTTGGAAATATGTGTTCTTGAAGCTTCACAAATAAATATAACCTACATTCCATTACAATTCCTTACTTGGTTCTAAAATTTTACTGTATAATATTACGTTTTCGCGAATAAGTTGCGTCAAGTTGCCGGTAGTTGCGTGTCAAGTCGCGTCCGAAACGGTGCCGAGTGCAAAGCGTTAAATTTCCACTGGCTCTGAGTTTTGATCTTGCTACCTTCTGGTTCTCAATCAATGTCCGGTTATCCGTGGCATCGCGTACTTTGTTCATTGTTATTATAATAAGTTTAATAGGGCCATAAGACTTATTTCGTTAAAAGTATCTTGTGGATCGTACTATACCAACCCTGGTATACCCTGGTACCTGGTACCCTGCAACCCTACTCTCTAACTGCGGTTACTTTGCTCAACTTATTGTGGGGTTAACTTTTATTAGATGTTTTTTTCTCTCGATAGAATAGAATAGAATAGAATAGGATAATGTTCTATCAAATAGAAGCATTCAATTCCATAAAATTAAATAAACTAGGTCAGGGTCATCTAGCTATGTTTGTTTCGAAGTGAATATATTTTTGAGGTCCCGAAAGGTCCTAAATATAATAGGTAATATGCATAACTATTACATTTTGTAATAGCGGTATCACTAAATAAAAAAAATTCCTGTTGTGGGTCCCCACGTGTAGGATATAACCTCCCCACCGATTGCTCACTATAGCCAGGTGCGCTCAAGGGCGACGGCTGGATTTATTCAAGGGAGGCAGTCTGTTTCGTCTGGGGGCTGCCAGTGTCTTGGTTGTTAAATTTCTTATGACCGTGGGGGGTGGGGAATCGAGCCATTCTGTCTATTTAAGGCTCAATTAATTTTTCGAATAAAACTTATTTATATTGGAAAATTAAAATATTCGTTTACATAGTACTTAATACATTTAGTAAATGAATACAAATTTATTTCATATGTAGTTTTTGTTTCTCATAGTTTATAGGGCGGCAGCTGCCCTCCCCTGCTTACGCCGTCGGGCGGGCTTCTGCATAGAATTAGAAAAAATTAGCTAAATTCTATAATTTATAAATTATCCGATTCTTACTGTGCCGTTTATAAATTCTCAAAAGTGAAGTTATTTTTTAAGTACTTTAGGTGCGCTTCATTTGCTATTTTGATACTTTTGCATCATAGATAACACTTATTTCATATTGATTCTATTAAAACAATTATAATTAATCACGATAAGTTTGATTATTTGCCTTCTTTCGAAGAGAAAGGTGTGAAATTTTATTTTTAAGAATGGGGATGTTATGATTTTAGCGAACACCACTTTCATACTTTTTCAGTATCACAGCTTTTAACTTCCACACGTTCTCTCAATTAGGATAAACAAAACAACTAAGGGTCCTTTTCAGTGAAAATCGGGACCACACTCTAAGTTTTATTTCCATTAATAAAAGGTCATAAAATGAATTAAAGTGTTGTTTTTTATAACAAAAATGTTCTTATTTATTTCGTTTTCCAAGAAAAAAACTCTAGCTAGCGCCTTATCGGTGTATATTTTGTCAGGTTATACAAATCATGGCGGATAGCATTCGTGGGGGAAGCGAAGAATGCTATGTACCAAAATATCTTATAAAGAACACACACAAAGGTCCCTTTTGGAAATTTATAAACAGAAGTAAGAAGTGAGAAAGTTTTCTGTGGCCTAGTGGTATCGTCACAGACTTGAGAATTTAAGGATCGAATCCCCTGCTTACATTTAAATTTTTGAGGGTCAAACTGCTGAAGGAGACAGGGCTCCACATTCTGTCAGAGAGCGACCTCCCTCAGCTGATGACGAAAGAAAACTACCCGCATTTAAAAAAATTTCGTGTGCGGGTGAATGAAGCGGTGGGCCTAACCCACTTTACGTTAGGTCAAAAAGAAAAGGATCCAGGGAGGCCGCCGGGCAGAGGAGGTGAAGAACAGGACTCTAAAGACTGATAGACAAACACAAGAGAGCAGTGCGGTGGATACTGTAAATTGATATACTTGCAGCAGTGGTATGTTATGCAGGCATGCATATCATACCACTGTTGCAGCACCCGTATTACCATAGAGGTACGGTAGGATTGAATAAATAAAAGTAAGAAGTAAGAATCAAGATATTTTAAAATAACTAAATTTCGGTAATTTTTTTGAGTAGTATGCAGTCGCGCACGTATAGTGAGCAATCGGGGAAATTTACACTATACCCAAACCAAGAACTTTTTTATTTTTATTAATGATATCTTTAATACAAAGTAATATAAACATTATAATTTTATGCTATGAAATATTTAAGGCAAAAGGAAACCTTTTAGACCTAAACTACAAGCCATGCGTAAATGGAGACCAAGGGGATTTGAAACAGTACCGATTTTTCGGAACTTAAAATCGCTAGGGATTTGGCAACTTCGCTTATCAATCACTTCCCTCCGCCCGCTGACTTGTCAGTTGGCGTCAGTGGCATAAGTCGCGCGGTCGTGGTTGTACATTAGGGGGAAATATTTTGGAAAAATATCGACCAATAGAGAATAATTATTAGTCTTTTTCAATAAAAATTAACTAAAGAAATTTATTGTTATGTAAAAGAATCACTAAGATTATTGTTACCTGAATTCTTATTGTAATTAATATTGTAAATATTATCTGTATTTTGTGTGGATGTGCTATTGTTTTGAGGTATGCTGGCACACGGCGAAAACCATGTCAAAATTTGTCTTTAGATATCTATATAATGTTGTAAATACTTAAATTTGGTTATATTATCTTGATAGACTGTTTCATTTATTTACATTATTGAACTGCAGCATCCCATAGCAGTCTCACAATATATATATATATATATATATATATATATATATTCACATTTTTACATTCTGGTGGACGTTTCGGACCAGTGTGTCCATATTCATCACCAACCCTCTCTTTTGAATATTAAATTATTAGGCATTCTAATAAAGAATCTGTCGAATATTGCTGAGTTGGTGTTTCATGTTACATGCTACTTGGTCTCTCTAGTCTGGTCTTTTATGACTTACAACCGTCAGGACTGGCACATGCGGATTGAAGAGGTTGCTTCAGACTTAAAGTTAGACGAAAGAAGGGAAAGAAGAATGATTTATTTTACAGTTTTATTTTGAGTTTATTTTATTTGTATTAGGCCGAATCATCGATCTTCCGGAGATATTTTGTATTCAGAGCCTGAAACAAGGAAAACATTGCCGGGTATAAATATTCTAATGGGATCCAGTTATAATAAGGCAGGAAGTAGTTCCGATGATTTACCATTAATTAAATTTGTTGTTTAAGCGGTCCCTTGGTGTCGTGAAGTAAAGAAAAATAAAAATATACATATATATATATATATATATATATATATATATATATATATATATATGAATAATATTATAATTACACATCTACACGTAAGATTTGTTTTGCTTCCTCTCCACCCAACGGAAAGTTCTACATTGTTTGTTTTTTTTATTTTCATTTCACATTCGCATTCCAGTTTAGTTCCGTGTCAACCTGTCCGTAGTAAAATCCAGGTTAATAGCTTATCGCCTAACAACATACATCTAATTTTGATTAAACTATCAGGCGTTGTATGGATCAGTGCCTAGATGCTCCGATAATATTTCATCGAATTCATTCACTATTTTCACTTCAAGCGGGCAAACTTATTTTCGTTATTAAAGCATTTTTTCAAAATGGTTCAAACAAAGAACAAACATGTACCTCAGGTAGTTGAGTTTAAACAGCTGGAAAGATGTTTGGATCTAGAGGAAGAATAAAACCAGAGAAGCTAACTCAATTTCACCAAGCAGATACCTCAATCTTAAAACATCGGGTGTTTCAATCTGAGGTTCCCGTTATTTGCCAGTGTGCCAGTGGGTACAAGAACAAACACTTATACTTAAAGCCAAGGGATCACGGGACAATCAACAACTTTATGACAGATTCCAAGGTGTTCAAGAACAGTACTAATTATGTTCTTGGTAACCTTGCACATGGAAACAGAGTAAGTGCTGAGTGGGTCAGCATGTCCTGGCATAAAAAGAAACAAAAAGACTCGGAAAATATTATCTTTTTATTTTAATTAAGGTGAATTGACTCCTATTTCCTTTTCTAATGATTATCTTAAATACACTGTCTTCTAACCATTTTTTAAATTCTGACGTTACGGAGTTTCCTCCATTTTTTTGCTAATTTGAAATAATATACATTTTTTTTCTTGAAGGATTATTCTATTTTTACTCTCACTTACCTATTTATCAAATATTTAGTAAGGGAAAGTATTGAGATCCACTTAGTACAAATCTTTCAAAATCCAAGTCCCGCGAAACGGTTGGTCTTTGTGTGGATGAACAGACTAAGTCAAAAACTATTAACCGTACGAACCTGACATTAGGTATTTGGTGTATTTGCCGGCGATGTGACAGCAAATATTTCATCAAAATTGATCAAGCGGAAGGGGCACTTTATTTCATAAATTTTATCTAATGCTCACGTTTTTTTTCGATCTTATCAAAAACGGCTCTAACTATTATAATTAAGCTCGTCATGCTGAATGTGAATCAAGTATTCTTTAATACCAGCTAGGTTTTTTTATCATAGAAATGTTCTGACAGAGCTTTAATGGGGAAGCAAAATTTTTACCTTTGATTTTGTGTCGATGGAGAAATCAACTGTCTCTCATTATGCCTAAAAATAAAAAATGAATAAATATGAAATATGAAATAAAATCGAATAAAAATGTTTTGGAGATAAAAACAAAAATATTCCAACTACTCATAAAATATGTTGAACCCAGGCATGCGCAGTAGGTATGCCTTTAATGACAGACCATTGTAAAGGCATTCTGTTCGGGCGTATGAGTTGTCAACGTGTTTTGGAACATAATGGAATTTTTTTCCATGCTAACTTGGTAAATGATAAATTATATTTAACAACTAAGTAGAGAATTATAAAATCGGACGCGATAGAGTATTATGCTTGCATTCCCGTATTGTCTCAAATAAAAACTTTTGTTTAACAATACAAAAATTTCATGTACTTTAGTGATTAAACGCGTGATGCTCAAATTAAATATAATTAATTATTTTTTAGTAAAACTTTAGTTCCTTAATCGATTTCTGAATGCAATATAAAGGAACAGTAATCGTTTCGATATCCGGAAAGGCATAAGAGACAAACATTTTAAAATTAAGTTTTAATTTGCTATGAGCCGTAAAAACGCCTTCTATCGATTCACCTTCAGGATATATTTACAAAAAGCAACTCGCAGTAAAAAAAAGCAAGCATTAAACAAGCACAACTGTTGATGAAATGGGGATTTTTTTTTACTTTCCTGTCCCACTTAAAAAAGGAAATAAAGAATAATGAATCGAAATGTACTGAGGAATTTCAAGTTTAGCAAGACAAATTATAAGGCATTGTATCTGCTCTTTTCTAAGTTTGAATTTAGTGCAGTGAGCGTAGAGTGATCTTGTTTTAATTGTTTTGTGTTTTTCGTTGCTTGTTTGAAAATGTTTTGCTAGTAATGGTTTTAATTGTTAATATTGTGTAAATAGTGTAAATAGGTTAGGACTGGGGACTTGTGGGTTTTAATTCCCTGAAGGAGGGGGTTTAGTTACTGTTAGACTGTTACTGGCTGTGCAGCAAGCATAAGTGAGTACAAATTTTTTTTGTGCATAACATTTAGTTCTTAGGATAAATTAGATTAATATTCTAGGTTATAACCTAGACTTTTCAATAAACATTGATAAGAGTGTAAAATTAATATGAACGAATTAAATGTAAATTCGTTAGATAAAATGGAGTGCAACGATTCCGAGAGCTTAAAACCGAATAAGAGAACTAGAGAAACAAAAGACCATGAAGATTCTAAGAAGAGAATTAGGGAAGAAGCACCTGAATCACTTCTAACCTCAGGAATTCAAATAGAAGGCAGTGATCCGCTTGGTAAGGAGAATGATGAGACCCTTCTTCATAATGCCAGGCATATGTAAGAAAAACTGCGTGTATACATTCACGACACTGGTCGAAATAATACGCAGACTAGGAAGCATATGAACGGAAAAATCAGTGAGCTCATCGATATCGTCGAGACTCTGACTAACCGTTCATCAGAATACCGTAAAAAATGGGAGGAAGTTTCCACAATTGTTCAGAAAACTGTTAGAGAGACGCTTGCGTCACATGATGTTTACGAGTGCATAACCAAAAGCATTATAGACAGATCTGTGCCCAAGGTTATGGAAGAGCTCAGAAAGGTAATTTTAATAAATGATCAGGTCCAAAAATCATCATCTGAGCCCCAATATTCTACTGAGGAAATTCCTCCACTAATTGAAAGTCATCTAGGAAACCCAGAGCCCTTCCAAGTAGTTAAAAGGAAGCGAAAACAGAAAAACAAGGGTTTGCCGGTCACAGTTGGTCAAGATGCGGCGGAGAGTGCTCCTGTGCAAGCGCCAAATATGAACAACAAAAAGAAAACTATGGCAGACTTATTCAAGAACCTGCCAATGAAGCCATCAAATGCCACCAAATCTACTTACATCACCATAAGCAGAGAAGGGAAAAGTGCTCTTGAAATTGCCAAATAAACGAATTGCCATCCCCGAGCGAGTTAGGAGTACAGGCAAGAGTAGTTCGTGCTACTAAGGGTGGCTCGGTTTTAGTCCGAGTAGATGATGATACCAACGCTAAGAAACTGATAGCGTCACAAAAACTTCAACAACAGGGGATAGAGGCAAAACTGGCCCTGAGGAGAAAGCCAAGGCTTGAGGTGAGAGGAGTTCCTCATTCGTGGACTGCGGAACAGCTGGGACTGGAACTATGGAGAAGACTCCCGGAACAGTCGCTTACTGTTTCACAAGAAAAGAAAGAGTACATCCAGCCGTTATTCTCTATGACAGCACGCGATCGAATAACGAAAAATTGGGTGGTAGAAGTACAACCAATGGTACGTTTTAAATTATTGGAGGAGCCAACAATTGATGGAGGATGGTGTTCCTTGTCCTTCAGGGACTACTTAGATGCGCCATGTTGCCTTAAGTGCTTAGGTTACGGACACACTAAGGCAACCTGTACTGCAAATGCCTTGGTTTGTAGGTGGTGTGCTGCTTTCGGTCACATCGCCAAAGAGTGCCCAGTGAAAAAAAAGGAATCTAATCCGACTTGCGCCAATTGTATAAGGGAAGGAACCCCTAGGCAGCAAACGAGGCACCGGTGGTCGCCAATGCCCTGTGCATATCAGGAAAATTCAGGATATAGCAAGGAGAACTAAATATGAATAAAATCTGCTGATTTTATTCGGATTTTATTTGGAGGATGCTTCCTCCAGCTAAACATGGGTCGTCGTCGTATTGTTGCAGATGAGCTTAGAGCTCTTGCAGGGCGATACGACATAATGGCGATACAAGAACCGAGTTGCCATAGGAATGTGGTCACAGGATTTGGACTCACGTCGAGAGTGATAGCTCTGAGCAGTGGAGAGAGGAGGCCCAGGGCTGCAATCGAGGTTAACAACCCGAACTTTGACGTGATGGATCTGAGGCAATATGCCATGGCGGATTGTATAGCCTGTTACGTCAAGTGGGGTAGTATCTCCTTTACGCTGGTTTCTGCGTACCTGCCAGACGGTAACAATATTGATGAATACATATCCGCTATGGAGAGAATTACAACTAGTCATAGGAATGTAGTCGTATGCTCAGATACCAATTCCTGGAACACGGTCTGGGGGTCCAATCGAACAAATGGAAGGGGTGCTAAGATTGGCGAATTTATAGCAAGAAACCAGCTCTTAGTGCTAAATGATCCATCTGCACCACCTACATTTTCTGGAGCGATGGGAGAAAGCTGGATTGATGTCACTTTGGCTTCACCCACGCTCTCCAGGTACATACTCGGTTGGAATCTCAGATCTGAAACGAGTTCGGACCACAATACGATATCATTTTCCTTGGTAGAGAATCCAGGAAGTTCCTATGGCACGCACAGAGGTTATTTGACCCGAAGAACCGAGTGGAATGCCTTTCGGTGCCAACTGGAGGGTGCTATTGCTGATGAGGATTGGGAAAAAGCGGAACTAGGCGCGGACGACCTAGACTACAGGGTTTCTAGGATTACTAATGTCATACGTGATGCCGCTGAGAATTCCCTCAAGCACCGGAAGGCAAGAGCTCGACCTGTCCCATGGTGGACGCCGGCGCTCACAGCCATGAAGAGAGAGCTCTACAAGGCCCGGCGTATGTACCAAAGATGCAGGTGCGACGAGAGGCGCACTGCACTTCGTAATGAGTACAAGTCAATGGCCAGAGTATACCAAAATCAATTGCGCGCACAGAAGCGGAAGTCCTGGGATGAGTTTATTGTCGAGGGATCATCGAAGAACCCGTGGGGTATTCCTTACAGGGTGGCCCTTCAACCATTGCAGATAATTGCTGCTTTGATACTAGGTGACACTAAGGCCACAACCTTGGAAGAAATGGCTCACATATTTATCGAATCGACCTATTCCAGAGATGACCCGTCCCATGATGATGCAGAGGATTCATTTATAAGGCGCGCAACTGAATACCCTCCTGGAACAGACTTGTGCCCACCTTGGGACATTTACGATTTCCGTAATGCCGTGGATAGGCAAAAAATTGGCCGCGCTCCAGGCCATGATGCAATTGACGCGGCGATTTTGCACAATAGTTTCCCCTACATCGAGAGTAAATTGCTTCGAATATGTAATGATTGTTTAGATAGGGGATACTTTCCAAAGCAGTGGAAGGTCGCCGATTTGAGACTCCTCTACTAGGGAGGGGACAGGGATAGGCAGCTTCCTAAGTCGTATAGACCAATATGTCTCCTCCCTGTGATGAGTAAGGTCCTGGAGACTCTAATGGCATCAAGCTTACGGCCAGTGTTTGACAGAGCAAGCCATCCGCGTCAATTCGGGTCAACAAGAGGCAAAGGGACCGCTGATGAGCTGCTGAGAGTACGGGATGATGTTGAAGAGAGAGCGGAGCGGTATGTCATGCTTCTACTATTTGACATATCCTCCGCATTCGACAGCGTATGGTGGCCATACGTGCTCCAGCAGCTGCAGAAGTATGAAACTCCCAGTAACTTATATGAACTCGTTAGGAGCTACCTCCACGACAGAAGAGTCAAGATTAAAGGCTATTATTTCGAGGTGGAATCTTCTGTAGAAAAGGGATGTCCTCAAGGATCAGTCCTTGGCCCAGCACTATGGAAGCTGGTTTTCGATGAGTTACTGGGAGTGCTAGAAGGTGAGCGGTTCCCTGCCACTGCCTATGTTGATGACTTAGCAGCTGTGGTGGCATCTAACAGCAGAGCTGGTCTAAAGAGAGAAGCAGAACGATGTGCCAGACTCGTAGCTCGGTGGTGTGAGCATAAAAAAATGAGAATGGCTGCTGCCAAAACGAGAGCCATTCTACTTAGGGGCACGACTGACAGGGCGCACCCTATCAACATGGACATAGAAGGACAGAGGATACGTCCCAGTGAAGTGGTTACATACCTCGGTGTAAGGCTAGGTACAGGCCTAAATATCTCGCCTCACTTGGACTATCTGACGACAAGGGTGACCCAAACTGTCAATGGTCTGAGTCGGGTGAGAGGTGCATTCTGGGGGCTCAGATACCCAACCACTATGAATATCTATAGAGGAGTAGTGGAAAGTATCTTGAGTTATGCATCACCCTTCTGGAGCCACAACCTCACACTGCGACAAAGGAAAAGGCTGGCTTCAACCCAGAGAATGGCTCTGCTGCGGGTCACTAAAGCCTACAAGACAACGTCTCATGAAGCGATGCAAGTACTTGCAGGAGCGGTACCTCTCGACCTCCTCCTGCAAGAAATAGTCATAAAATATAAATACAAGAGGGAGGGCTCAACAGGACTTCCAGAGGAACTTCGAATAAGAATTGGGAATGAGCCAAACAAGTGGAAAAAGATAATTCGGGAGGACACGATAGGAAAGTGGAGCTTGCGGTGGATAGCAACACCGAACGGGAATACTCTGAAAAAATATTTTCCCTCTGTAAAATCGCGGCTATTCACTAGGTGGGTCCTCCCGGACTATTGGGTTTCCCAATTCCTTACTGGTCATGGAGGATTTCGAGCGAAACTCCACAGTCTTGGCGTGGATGTTGAGCCTTTATGCGTAGCATGTGGTGTTCCCGAAACTGTAGAACACGTGATCACGTCCTGCACCGCGTTTGAGGCGATAAGGGCCAAACTGATGCGATCCTTAGGGGTCTACAGCCTCACTGAAGAAGAATTTCCTCAATTGGTTACTGAGGACAACTTTCCTAAGTTTAAACGTTTCATTAATGAATGGAAAACGATCGTGGGGCCTGCACACTTTAACATAGGAGCCCGAGGAAGAAGACGAGGGCAGCTACCGGGAAGACCACCGGAAGATGAAGTCCGCCCTGGGCAGGTGGTGATGGGGTGATAGAGGAAGAAGTGAAGAGAAGAAACAGAAGAGAACCATGACATCAGCGATGCTAAGCGTTTTAGCTTAGTGCCACTGTTGCCGAAACCCGTATGGCCATTAGGCCAGGTAGGGATGTAAATAAATAAATAAATAAGACAAATTATAATACTTTATAACTTATGGAGACAAACAAAGATAAGTAAATAAATGTGAGAAAATGGGAGAAGTTGTTGAATGGTGTTTAAATATTTATCAAAACGCATAGATTTATTATCTAAGTAGGTTGGTAAGTGAAAGTTATGTGTTGCTCGCATCGCACCAATTTTTTACTTTCACTTACCTATATATGAAATATATAGTAAGTGGAAGTATTGCGATCGTGAAAAATTTCGACTTCCGGTTTTCAACGGAAATACACGTTTTGGGGTCCCCTGAGTCTAAATAACGAAGTCCCGCGAAATGGTCTCTGTGTGGGTGTGTGTGTGTGTGTGTGTGTGTGTGTGTGTGTGTGTGTGTGTGTGTGTGTGTGTGTGTGTGTGTGTGTGTGTGTGTGTGTGTGTGTGTGTGTGTGTGTGTGTGTGTGTGTGTGTGTGTGTGTGAACAGACTAGCTCAAAAACTATAAACCGTGCGAACCTGAAATTGGGTATTTAGTGTATTTATATGCCCGCGATGTGACAGCAAAAATTTTATCAAAATTGGTCAAAGGGAGAGGGTACTTTATTTAATAACTTTTTACGTTTTTTTTCGATTTTCTCAAAAACGGCTCTAACGATTTTGATTAAACTAAGTATTTGATGTATTAATATGCCCGAGATATGACTGTAAAAGTTTCATCAAAATTGGTCCCTCCGTTTGACCAATTTTGGCACTCTATTTCATAACTTTTTTCCAATTTTTACCTTTTTTTCGATTATCTCAAAAACGGCTTTAATGAATTTGATCAAATTCGTCATGTTTAATGAAAATTAGGTGTTCAATAATATCAGGTAAGTTTTATCAGTATTAAAATTTTCTGAGGGGGCTTAAATGGGAAAGGGGCCTTTCTTGTTTTCCTATAAAGTACCTCGTTTTAGTTTATATTGAGAAATTAAATGTCTCTCATCACGCCTAAAAATACGAAACGGCTAAATATGATATATGAAGAAAATCAAGTAAACATATACAGGAGAAAAAAAGAAAACTATTCCGTCAACTCATAAAACACCTTGAGTTCACTCATGCGCCGTACGCCTTTATATGTGTTGTTCATTCAATGAAAATTATTTGTTACAAGTACATAGAGAATTATAAAATCAGACGACTTGGAGTATTATGCTTGGATTGCAGAATTATCACAAGTAAAAACTTTTATTTAATAATAAAAGAAATTAGTTTTTTTTTTTTTTTTTTTGAGCGAATGAAAACAAAAATAAGAAATGAATGTGGAAAAATGTATAACTTTGAGAAGTAGCAATTAAAAAAACACATTAATTTCTAACCTAAGTAAGTTGGTAAGTGAAAGTTGTGTATTGCGCGAACGCACCAGATTTTTAAATTATTATTCCTATTCGTCATATTAAAACAAAAAAAAAAATGCGTATAAGTAACTGTTTTCTTAGGAATAATTTTCTTATAACCGATTCTCGGAAAATATTTCGATAACCCCTGAATGAGCATTGTGTCAAAAGGGAAAATTCTGTAGAGCCATGAGGAAACAAGCTTTGAATTACAGGAATCAGCTTCACTATGACCTATTCTTGGACTACACAATTTCGCTGAATATCGACGGAACTCCCCTCAGGAAGATAATGGCCATCCATCTACAATACTGTTCACAGCAAACGCAGATCATGTGTTTAGATTCGGGGAGGCAGGATTTCATCTTGTCATCCTCAGTCAAATTCTGTGGCACTGAGGATAAAAACAGAATATTGGTGTAACAGATTATATGTTGGTGATACAAATTCGCCCAACTGAGGTTAAGAATGTTCCTAGGGGCATGTCTGATGATCGCATGTCTGATCCCAAGGAGAATGAGATGGTCAACCCAACTCTTTAAGCCATTAGCTTTTTTTTATAACAAGTTATATCTTCATTTAAATCTGTCAATATTATCTTTTCTTATTGTGCCTGTTAATTATTTTAACCGTATTTCAACGTATAAATACTTTTCCCATAAACAATCATCAAATATCACATCAGAAACAGGTATGTATATCATGCAAAGTAATAGGAGCATAACTGATAATTTTTATTAATGAATAAAAATGTATTACCATCTCCGACCTGTTTGTTTCTTTAGTTAATACCACTTTTTCCACTGGGGCTGGTCAGTCGATGCTGCTATGCTACATTTTTTATTGTTCTACATTTTTCCTATCGCTGTATAATCGTGTTAATATTTGTTGATTTAATTCAATTTCCTAAGTGATTACCATTTATCTAAATTTAATAAATGATTCTGTAAATTCAGTTAGGCCAATCCGGTTTATTGCTAAAATTGCCGTGTCATCTTCGTACTGTGCTGTCAAATTATTTTAGAGTTAGCTGATATCTTAGGTACGTGTATAATATATAGTTACAAATTATTTTAAGAATAATTTTTTTATAATATTTCTCAAAGACGGTTCCTTGAACTGAATTCCTTGTATTGAAAATCTCCTTCTCCACTATTTCCCACTAATATTCATATCTCCGCTGCCGGGCTATGAAGCGGCGATCTTCTATTTATTAGTTGGTTATGCTACTACAACACAGGTGAACCCACCTCCAATCTCTAACCTCGTATTTCTCTTAAAATTAAGGTTAGAACATAAGGAACCTTGACAAGCCTACGAACCGTAATATTATAACTCAGTCCTTAAACAAAGGCGCACAATGTGCGCTAAGCGCAATCTTGCCAAAAAAAAAAAAAAACTTTTAAAAGGATATTGCCTTTCAGAAGTTTTTTTTTTTTGTTTTTTTACATATAGAAGTCCGTAGGATTCACTGTCATGTCACTCAGCGTCGAATTAGGTGACAGATGCCTGCTTCTAAATTAAGGCAACTAAAATATCAATGGCTGCACATGATAACCTAATTATGATGACCCACATGATGACCTTTTTGCTCTGGTTTATTTCGATCTCTACTTGAAACAAAAATTTCTTATCTGGATATTTGTGTATACTAATAAAAAAAGGCGAAATCAATATTAAAATACTTACTAAAAACAACTTAGTAAATGAAATAATTAGCGTTATTGTTGTGTTAAATTCTATTTTAAAATTAATCTTAGAATTGTTCCAGTGTGAAAACTGGAAAATGAAAACCAATATCCTCAAATCCCCTTCACACTTCGTCATAAACCTACGGCCAACTGTGTTACAGTTTCCTATGATAATTTTCTATTTATTTAGATCATTAGCGGTACTTCGAGTTCCACCTGGAATAACGTCTACCTTGGAATCCTCACACAAGACAGAAACGACAAGGAACTGCTCGAAGCTACAGTTTGCTTCAGCATTTACTCGACAAAAGGTCAAAGCTCCAAATCCACTATAAATGAATTATTTACGTGATTAGGGAATCAAACTATGGGGATCCGTCAAACCACCAAAGTTCTCAAAATCCTAATAAATCTGATTTGATCACAAATAAAATAATGGACCATCATGCATCACTACACTATTCATCCGATCTCCATGAAACTTCTGGAGTACACCCCCTCGAAGATTTCTGGCACACTAAATAAATAAATGATATTATGGTTAGGTTTGGAAAGAGGGGGTTATTTTTAACTTTTCATCTGTTCCCCCACCCCCATTTCAATGAATTTTGAATTTTAAGTTTCAACTATAATAATAAGAAAGTTAATGCTTCAAAAATGTTATTATGGATAGGAACTGTAAGGATAATTTTTAATTGCGACGGGTAAGCTATTAAATATCCTATTATTACGTTTATATTGCATTAATAATTATGCCCTACTAGTAATAAGGCAATTAAACTAAGCTATTGAAATAATTATTATTAATGAACTAAATTAAATTTGAATGCTAAATTGAAATCAATTACAGGAAATGTTCATTGCTGGTTGGGATAGACCTACATTATGCTAAATATATTATCATCAAGTCAATAAACAAATAAATGCAAGGTAACGTATTTTAGTTTGCATCCTGAACAAAATACCAATCCATCAATCAAGCATACCAATGATTTAAATTAAGGCGCGATAACATATTATGTTCCACTCAATAGTTTCTGTATATATAATCATATGGAAATTATTCAAGATGCATAATAATGAAGGGAAAGAAACCTTGTAGATTTTATTGATACACTGAAGGGGGGACTTCAGCAAAGTTGTGCTGCTAACATTACGGTCTTATCCTTCAGCCTTTCATTCTTTATAAATATATTGTAACGTTAAGTCGTTAAATAAAACAAATAAAAATATGATTTCAAATCCCAGACCGTTTGTTGGAACAAATCAAAGCGGTTGGAACTAACTGTTTGGGTCTAGATTTTCCCAGTCCACACAGACGTGGAACTGTCCACGTTGTTCTGGAACATTCTAGACCTATATATAAGGAGCGAGTGACTGAACGAGTTAGTCTGTGTCTTGACTGTGAAGCTCAAGTAATATGATTAGTGAGCTATAACGTTATCATTTTTGTTACCTTCTCGAATATTTAAGTTGAATGAATCCGTTTGGCTTTGATAATTGTATATTTTTGTTCAATAAATATTCTTTAACCCACAGAAGCGTTCCAATATCATAGATTGATAGGAAGCTATCCACGTTAAAAGGTCTTTCATAGAATGAAAGAAGTATCACTGCCTAGTGTTTGTTGAATTCGATTTAGTTAAATTCGAAATTTAAATAAATAAATAATCCAAGTTCATCTCCAGTATTTTCCGTTAGTAATAATAAAATCTTGGAGGTGATTATTGAGCTACAAAAACGTTTAGTAACTACTTTTTGGGATGTCACTTTTGGGTTTGGCCTATTTGTAACGTAATTAGCTTAATTAGATTGCCGATTTCGATTTTCGCCCGCTAAAAAGATATAAAGAAATCTCCTAGGATTCCTTTTAGTCGAGGCCTGTGCTACACTAAACTGCTACAAATATATGCAGAAGTAGTACCATCTATTTATTCACAACATAGTTTCATCACACACAAAAAATGAATTTTTTTTAAATCAAGTATCAATTTTTTCTTCTATGGTTTTTCTTTTTGTCAAGATTTCCTTCAAACGAAAGTACTATTAATTTCAGTTAAAATCATTTTAAAGGATTTGATCTATTTTTTTTTTCATGGATTATCCCTGATCCTATTTTATCAGACTCGTATAATAACTTGACTAAAAATACTCCACATTTAGAAAAAATTTTCCTTAGCTAAACTTATAATTAGCTTGTCACATACTGAAAGGAAAATTCCAACTACAAATCCTTGAAACAAGCAGAAACTAATCCAGTAAACTAGTAGCCTGTCGATATTTTGCGAATAATGTCGTTATCACCACTGAAAAACATAACATTACGTGAATTAAGGAGGATAGAATTCTTCCTATTTGATACGTGGAGATATTATAGGCCGATGTGTCAGCACCCTATGATGAGAAAAGTATTAGAGAACTTAATGATATTGATCCTCCGACCAGTCTTCTCACGATGGACCCATCCACGTTAGTACGAATCAACCAAAGGAAAGGGAACAGTAGATCCTCTATTTCACCTGTTGACATATCTTTCGATAGTATTTGGCCGAGGGTTTTCCAGTAGTTGCAAAAGTATTTGCCTCCTAGCATCTTTTACGAACTTTTGAGGAGCTACTGCAGGACCAAAGCTTAACATTAGGTGGTAACATCTTGGAAGTAGTAGACTCTGTGGAATGAGGTTGCCCTCAAGGATTCAGCCACGGATCACAGAAAAACAATTTTGGAGTTGCTGATAGTGCTGGAAGAGGAGCGCTTACGACAACGACCAGGCAGTTGTGGTGGCCTCTAACAGCTGGGCCAGATTGAAAAGTGAAACTGAGCGATGCAAAAACCTTGTAAGTTGCAGTTGCGAGAGGAAGAGGTTGAGGATGGCCGCTACCAAGACTCAGGCCATCCTCTTGAGAGATACGACTGATAGGGGTCACTATATAACTATTGTTATACAGCAGTCGAAGATACGTCTAAGTGGGGTAATCTCTAGGACTTAGAATTGGAAGGAATTTCAGCATGACGCCTCACTTGGACTATTTTTACAGGTAAGTTATCTCTTAATTTACAGGTAACTTATCTCTTAATTGTCTTAATCGCATCGGGGGCCTAAGATATCCAGCAACTCCTAACCATTCATAAAGGAGTTTACATGTCCTCCGCACGGTTCAGATATCTCTCACAGAGCCTGATGTGCAATGTGTGTTGGCGTCTGATCAGGTGATAGTTCAGCTTCCGGTCACCAGATCTTGAAGAACAATGGCTTATGAGGCGATGTAGGCCTTAGCAGGGAAAATTTCTCTCGACCTCCTGCTATGAGAAAACGATTACAGGGATATTATTTATAGAGAAGGCTCAGTGGATTCTGCACGGAGAACCTCAGTGTGAGAATAGCAAATGATCACAGTAAATGGAAGAGAATCCTCCGGGGTATACTTTATAAGAATGAAAGCAGCGATGACGATCACTCCAAGAGGGCTATCCTGAGAAAATAATTCCCCGCTGTAGTATCGCGATTAAAAGCCACTTTTTGTTTGTCACTAAGGTAAGTTAACATACATACAAATACACTACTTATAGAGAATTAGTAATAGGGATAAAGGAACCCCATTACGCGTATTTCTGTTTAAATGTTGTTAAAAAGTCGTAATTTTTCCTAATGGAAATATTTTCTGTTACTTTACAATTCAGGTATAGGTAAATTAAAGTAAAAACTAATTTTTAATATATTTGATATAATTTTATTAAAATTATTTTAATCCTTTCATTAGAAGAGAAGTAATTAGATTTCGAGGTATTCTCAGACGAATTATGGATCCTAGCTCATCATATTTTTCTGATTCCCTTTATCTTCAAAGTACAGAGGATCTTAGACCTTGGTTAAAGAGGTCTCTTAAATAACTTAACATAAATAAACTTTTGACTTCTAAACATGCCACGACATACTGACAAGAAATACTCAAGAGCATTTAAGTGACTGTCACAGCTTTTCTTTAAAAGTACCAATTCAAGTTGAAATACATATTGGTTATAATACATTAGGTCCCTAAAAAATCATATTTAGAGCAACCGGCAACCCAATATTCGACCCCGATATCGTTTATATCGGACAAATTAAAATATATCGATAACTAGCCGTTAAAAAAAAAATATACATTTATCCTAAGATAATTTTAATCCCACGCTGACTTATATTTCTCATACAGAATATAAAAAACATATCAACAGGTGCTCTGTAAACTAGCGAATCTGCAAAATCTCAACTGGTCCCAGCCTTCGTGATTTTTAGATATTATTTTCTATGATTTTTGATAAGGGATTCATCAGAAATAGTCGTTATGATGTTTGGGTTTTTAACCGCCTTGAAGATCACCAAGATCGCAAATATATAAAATGTAAACTTAATCGACATTGGAATGTTTGTGTCTAACTAGAAAGGAATGAAGAATGAATTATGAAAATTCAACAGGTTGTAAAACACATGAAATCCAACCTATTTGCCAAATATCTTATAAATAAACATTTTTAAGATTGGTTAATTTACTGTGCATCCGAAGATATCTTGGTCTTAATTTTCTGACCAAGAAAATAAATCTTGATGTGATTTATATTTATTAATTTGAAAAATATAATTCACATCCTGACTCATTTTTTCTGGAAGGGAACATTAGAGTTAATTTCGAGCTTATAGTTTCTAGCAATTTTACTGATCTGATAATACTTGTGATTGCCTTAATTTATCGAGTCTGAGCTGATAAAAAATCAAATCATCATAAAGTAATTCTCAGATGACATTTCATCACGGATTTCAATTGTTTACTTTCTAGACTCAATGCGTAATGTTTGTATAGTATCAACACTAACAAACATGCGTACTTACTATGCTCCTCAGAGTCTTTATTGAGCAATCTCGATTCCTTCTAGCACGTCTTGTTTTCGTGGCCTATCTTCCTTGAGATCTCAGCCAAATCCTTACCGGCCTTCGAATAACCTTTGAAGACACTAAGAATTCTAGTCAGAGGCATCACAATCACGTAAAATCCAAGTCTTCGCGTCTAAGGTTCAGTTTATTCACTTCCTTTATTTACGAACTAATAGCTCTTTTACAAATTCTTGAAAGAAAAAATTACCCAATATAATGGAGGCTAGATATTTTATTATTATTTTTTTACTTTCATTTACCTAGATATGATATATGTAGTAAAGGGAAAATATTGCGATCATGAAAAATTTCGACTTCCGGTTTTCAACGAAAATACACGTTTTGAGTTCCCCTGAGTCCAAATAACCAAGTCCCGCGACATGGTCTGTGTGTGAACAGACTAGCTCAAAAACTATAAACCGTACGAACCTGAGACTGGGTATATGCCTGCGATGTGACGGCAAAAATTTTATCCAAATTGAACAATCGGAGGTGGCATATTATTTCATATTTTTTTTTCCCGGGTTTATGTGTTTTTTTTTTCGTTTTTCTCAAAAATGGCTTTAACTATTTTGATTAAACTCCTTATGTTTAATGAGAATCAAGTATTCTTTAATATCAGGTAAGCCTTATCATGATTTTTTGTTTTCCTGCAAGTAAAAGTAACTTTGTTTTTTTTTTATATGGAGGCATTATTCGTCCCCCGTTTCGCTTAAAAATAAGAAATGACTAAATCTGAAATATGAAAAAAATCAAGTGATCATGTACAGGAGAAAAAAAGAAAAATATTCCATCAACTCATAAAACACGTTGACCCCACGCATGCGCAGTAGGCCTTTAATGACAGTCGATTGTTTATAATTAAAGACGTTAAGGTCATTTAATAAAAATGATTTGCTTCATTGTAACTAGATGAAGTTTTCAACAACTACAAAGAGAATTATAAAATCAGACGCGATGGAGTATTATGCTTGCACTGCTGAATTATCACAAATAAAAACATTTCTTTAATAATAAAAAAAATATAGAGTACTTTAGACAGCAAATACCATCAAAAATAAGTAGTAAATGGATGTGGAAAAATGTGTGACTTTGAGGAATGTCATTTACCAAACACGACAATTTCTAATCCAAGTAAGTTGGTAAGTAAAAGTTGTGAGTTTTAGTTTTAGATTTTTTTTTTTTTTTTTTTTTTTTTTTACTTCAATTATTGATTCGCACCTGTCAGCAGTCACTGACAATCAGCGAATGAGATGGTGGCAACAGGAAATGATGACATGTGAGGCATGAGGAGGGAAAGCGCCCAGCAGCACCACCTTCCTGGCTTAATTAATTTACCTTGGCTGTCTAAGAGAGCCGATCTCTCATCCAGCGCCTTTTTAGTCTCCTCGTATCCATGCGTATGTCAGCCATATTCCTGATTAAACTGTTAGGATGTCCTGTCAAGTTAATAAAAAATCGCTTCTAAAGAGTCGTTATGTGCTGGTCGACTGTTGGTAGATGGAGGTCTGTATGTAAAGTTTTGTTGGTCACGTACCAGGGCGCCTTTGTAATAAGCCGTAGCAATTTAGATTGAAACGTTTGAAGTTTTTGTAAGTGAGTCTTTTAAGCTTTGCCGAATATCTGTGAGGAGTATGTCCATATGGGCTTCAGTAAGTATGTGTAGGTATTTAGTTTCTGTTTCAGTTTTAGTCTTGAAAATTTAGAAAATAGTGGATAGAGAAGTTTAAGTCTTTTGGTAAGCGTTCTTTTTTTCATTTTGACATGCGGGCGAGTTTTAGATTTAGTTTAGATTTTTAAAAATTTATTTATTGAAATTTACAGCTGTATAATATCAATACAATAAGTAAATTTGATTAAATACATTAATGACATGAAAAGGCGTGTGGAGAAGCTACCCACAGTTAGCTTATATCGAATATTGTTTTAATTTCGTAGATCTCTTGGCCATCTTCTTTTCAGACACCTCTGAGGATTGTCTGGGATAGAGGAGGAAGCAAGGTTGGAGACAAGAGGGTTAGGATGAGCAGGGAGTTTACTGTGAAAGGTTTGGTCAGTATTTTCTTTAAATCTACGAATGTGTATTCTCTTAGAAGTATTTATGAAGGAAGAGTTTGAACTTGCTAATTTCAAGATCTATCATTTGGTATGAAAACATTATTTTTTGGGAGGGGTTAGTATAAAATTTATTTTATATTTGCTAGGATAAATCACTGGTGTTTGGGCAAAAGGACTGATGTCGAATTTGAAGCTTAAACAACGATTTACCAAGCTTTAAAAAATCATTAAATTCTATCAGATTATATTTCTTTATTCCTGAATAATAAATGAAACTATATTATTTTAACAGAGACTGGTCTTTAAGTAAGTTATGAATTTTAAGAAGATGAGACAAAAGAAAATATTACCTAACCCTAAGTAAATTTATTACTTAACCCCTTTTGCCCAAACACGAATGAAATAGGAAAGTTCCAATAACATAATCTTTGGAAATTAGGTTTTCATTGTTCATTTTGTCCTTCTTAATAAATTCGGTTCTTATTCAAAGATCTGAAGTCAACGGATGAAATAAACAGGTTTGTATTTATGGCAAGGATGCATGGCTTGTGCCATGAAAATATTGGAGGATATTAGAGCACATTTGTACTGGACTTTGAACTCTTGAGAGGGGCACATTTGTTTCACTTTATGGAGAAAAAAAAATTCTTGAAAAAACTTTTGAATCATGGAACAAGTGAAATCGCAAAACAGGCCGCTGCTTAATCTTTGGTATACTAACTTTATTATACAATTCCTGATAATTAAGTATGATCAGTCGGAACTCCCCTCTCCCACAATGTAATCACCGCTTAAGCCCCCCGACCCTATAGGCTTGAGCCTATAAAGTCGGTTTGTAGTGTATATAGAATATTTTTTGGGCGGAGGGTGCAAGAATTGAAGGGCTGCTGAGGAAGGAAGATTCCGACTGATCATAGTTAGGGTAAATGACTAGTTATGGTCACCAAACCAATAATGGGCACAATTACATGGAATTTCTATAATTAAGTTGAAGGAATGAAATTTGGGAAAGGTTTAAGAGGTTTCTGGAAATTCATTACCTTAATTTCATTCTAGGTAACCCCCATCTCTTTCTTTTCCCAACAACTGCGTTTCATTCTAGTTTGACTTATGATATCCCAGTTGAAGTGTATCTAACAGTTGATTCCCTTTGTATACTGAATATCTAAGTTTTTTGTTCATAAGGGAAGGACGTCGCTATTGTTCATCAGATTTTCACGTTGTTGGTATGTACTAATTCTTTAGCATTTTTCTTATCACATGGGGCCATTTGTAATCAAATAAAAAATTGTCTATTAGTTTAAAGTATTTGTGCCCATAACTAGTCAATGAAAAAAAAAATTGATTAATAATGGGCAGGTGTGACCATTACTCATTTTTGGCCGATCTCTAGCATTTTGCAATTAAAAAATCAGAATAATTTTTTCGTACCAATCTGTTATTTTATCAATAATATTTGACATTAATTACTAGTTTTGGTCATGGGTGCCCACGTTTCAACAGAAGATGACCATAACTGGTATTGGTCAGCCATTATTTCACTTATGGGCACATTATTTTCATTTCCAATCTTTTTTTAATGGGCTGAGTTAATGAGCATTCCCAATTGAACAAGACCTAATATATTTCTACATCATTGTAGGTGGTTAAAATGCCTCGAAAACTTAACACATACACCGATCTAGATGTTGAGAAAGCTCGGGAAGAAATTGAAGCAGGTGCATCTGTCAAATCTACGGCCTTGAAGTATGTTTTTCTATTAGTCAAAAATTAAAATCTTCTATTACTGTTTTGACAGTAAAAATTTTTTTCAATAGTTATGGGCTACCAAGGATGACTTTAACTCGCAGAATTAAAGGTACTGGCAAAGATCGATGTGGGCCAGATCCAATTTTGACTAAAGAGGAAGAGGAATTGCTTGAAAAATGGTTAATTTTTTGCTCGAAACGGGGATTCCCACGGAGAAAAATAGATTTATATCTAAGTGTGAAAGAGCTTGTTTTGTTAAACAACAGAAATAATAATTTTAAAAATGGTATGCCTGGAGAAGGTTGGTACAGGGGATTTCTTCGAAGACATCCTAGCATTAGTTGCAGAACACCTGAACCTGTTTCAGTAGCGAGTAGTTGCGTTTCTGAAAAAGATATCAGAGGTTGGTTTTCTAGTGTTGAAAACCTTTTAAAAGATGAGAACTGGTTCGATATTCTGTCTTACCCATCACGAATATTCAACGGAGATGAGTCTGGATTTTTATTGAACCCGGGAAGTACTGGTTCAGCTCTTGCTCTGAAAGGTAGCAAAAACGTTTACGAAATCGATAGCGGCCCTGCGAAATGTTCCATAACAGTAATGTTCACATTCTCTGCTTCTGGCTTGGTTTTTCTACCTATGATCGTTTATCCTTACAAAAGGATACCAACAGAAATTACTAGATCAGTACCTCTAGATTGGGGGATAGGGCGCAGTGACTCTGGATGGATGAGAGCAGAGGTTTTTTTTTAATACATTGGGAATATTTTCATTCCATTTCTAGAAAAAAATAGTATTCAACGACCAGTAATACTGTTTCTAGATGGTCATAAAAGTCATCTCACTCTCCAATTAAGTGAAATGTGTTCTGAGCAAGGAATTGTGCTAGTATCATTATATCCAAATGCCACGAGGATACTCCAGCCTGCTGATGTCTCCTCTTTCCGACCCTTGAAAGAAATGTGGAGGCAAAGTGTGGCCTCCTGGAAAAATTCAAACACAGGCAGAGAAATAATGAGAAAAGATTTCGCTCCTATACTTGATATGGCATTAGCCAAATTGACTCCCGAGTCTATTACAAATGGATTTAAAGCATGTGGAATATTTCCTTGGGATGCCAATTCAATTGACTTTGAAAAATGCATTGCAGGAACGCAACAAAACATGGTCGAGGATACAAACTTCAGTTTGCAATCAAATAATGTATTCTCGAAGCAAAAACTATTAAGCAAAGTTGGTTTCGAAGATATTGTGGGAAGTGATATGTTGAACAAAATAGAACACACAGAAGATTTAAATGATGCTGAAAAAGTCCTGAAAAACGTATGGAAATATTTTGGGTCTACTGAACTTGAAGATGATTCTGCTGCAAATATTGTGAGCTCAGAACAAGATGAACAACCCAGCCACCCCATGAATATATCTGAGAAAAGTACATCTCCTTTCCAGCTTCAGAAAAACCCTGAAGAAACGTATGCTTTAAAGCAACAGGGTCCTTCCTCTGAAGCTTACAAAGAAGTCAGTCAGGAATCAAGTCTAAAATCGGCACGAAGGCAGCTATTTTCGATAGGTGAGCCTAGCTCTTCTTCCAGCGAATCTCCACTTGCAAAAATATTGCACTGGCCCGATTCTCCTAAGCGCAAAGGAAAACGCAATGTTCCCAGATACCCATTTGTCACCTCCTCTCGGCAATGGGAGCTTTTTCACTTAGCAAAAGAAAATAAAAAACAAGAAGAGATAAACTTAAAAGAAGAAAGAAAATTGCAACAAAGGAAGAGGAAGGCTGAAAAAAAGAGAAGAAGAGTTCCAAGAAAGGTAAATTACAAAGAAATAAGGCTAATAGTGAGGTAATGTGGAAACACGAGAACGGAGTGTTAGGCAGTATAAAAATTGCCTATTAGATCGAAAGAGTAAAAAGGACTACTTGAATCTTAATAATAAAAAAAAAAAATCGAGTGTAGCCACGGCTCTAAGGGTAGAAGCTAATTATCGGTGATGGAAATTGGATGAGGCAAAAAATAGGGGGTAGGTGCGGGAATAATAATAAAAATCGGTGTAACCGCTCTGACCCACCCCCTTAACCCTATTTTCGGGCTACAGATATCATACCTCGAAAGCATACAAATTGAACGAGAGCGGAGTGTTACGCAGCCTAAAAATTGCTAATTAAATCGAAAGAGTAGAAAGGACTAATTAGATCGAAATATTAAAAAAAAAAAAAATTCATGGTTTAAACCATGAATTTTTTGAACCGTTCATACGAGTTAATTTTTGTATTATTGTTTTAGGAAAGGAAAGAGTTTCCAAATTGTCGAAGCAATCACTAGGGCTATGCTTCAAATGTGCCTCTCACATAAAATCAAAGGGTTTTAATTGTAGCCTTTGCAACAAAAATTATCATCACGGATGCCTTCCTAAGGAATTCGAAGAACATCTCCCTGATAGTGATGACGAAAAATATACATTTGTTTGCCCAGCATGTTTTCAATATGCTGAAACAGATGAGGATTTAAATATCAAAGATATTTGTGGTAACGACAGTGATGATTAGGAGTGGAAATACATGAGACATTATATTAAAACAAATATGTCTTTATATTTTTTTTTTTTTTATTCATATTCTTGTTTAGTTAGAAATAATTTTGTAGGTACATAACTAGTTCAGAAATGTGATGTTTATAATTGTACTATGGCTATTTTTTAAATAAATAAATATATATTCAAAAATTATAAGTTGAGGGCCGTGTTACTCGAACAATAAAAATTGATATTATCTAGTTAGTTTATGTTTTTTTATAAGGAAATTAAAATTTCCCTAAGGTGACCATTACTAGTTTTAAGGGTGACCATAACTAAATGTATATGCCCATAAATGGTAAGACAGCTATGTATAAGTTTAGCTAAATAAAAAAAATTAAAAACCTTCCCAGAAATGATAGAAAATTAAGTAGTTCTGAGAATGAAACCTTTTGGTTGAAACCCTATAAACATAATTTTATTCTAATAATGGAAACAGCCGGAATCTAGACTGAATAAACCTGAATACCGGTCCCTAGACTGAATAAAAATCCTTAACCATGCCCATTACTAGTCATTTACCCTACTTATAACCGGAGGGATGTTGGTGGAGTTGTGGTAATACTACTAAGATAACTGGGTAACCTTATTAGCCATGCTACTAATTATTTACTGTTGTACATGATTAACTTAAATAATTCATAGTACTGTACCTAATTTCTTTACATCACTTATATAAGCCCTGAAGGACCATAAGTATCTTGTTGCTTAAATCGACAAGATTTGCTGAATTTACATTCAACTCTATTCAGAAAATCCTATTAAAATCCACTCATGATTATTTTTTTTTTTTTGTTTAGCTTCAACAAAACTATAAGAATAATCGAATCTCAAACATATCCTTGGTGACGCATTGTACTTAATTACTATTGTTAGTAAAGTGTATTGATTCTCCATTATATAAATTTAATAATGTTTGAAATAGTACCTACATTCAATTTAAAAAAAAAAATGTAACCATGAAATTTGGAGCAAACAATTTGGAACCAAAGATTTCATACAAAACATTCATAGCTACCATTATTTTAAAACTGTTTTTTGTATTTTTTGAGCAATTTAGGAAAACTGAACTGTTTATAGTTTATTTGAAATATAGAATTAATATAGACACTCATAACATATTGAAAAAGTAGTAAATGTAAACTTTTATTTAAATTTTTAAGCCAATATGGAACCAAAGTACGAGGACAAAAGTAAGATAAAACACAAAATATGCGTAGCAAAAATTAACATTGTGAAACTGTTTTATATACATTTTTAATGCGTTTAATGGGTATTTAACTAGGCTATCTGAACAATGTCATTAATTTTAACTCTCCAACAACTGCTATTTAATTATTTATTGCAGAATCTTCATTGTGACTTCATCACAATGATGTTATGGTACGTAAATAAATATATCAAGGACTTTGTATCTTAATAAGAAAAAAAATCTATTCTAAAAATTGTATAAAGTCAGAATTTTTTAAGTATTATAACGCATTTCGGGTATTTTAGATATTATTCTTCGTCTTGTTCTTTAGTGGCGCTACGTCCAACGTTTGGACAAAGCATCCTGCAGCAATGACCGCCAGCCACGATGCTGCATCTTCAGTAATACTGTCCGCCATTCGCAGCCTTGTCTGCCTTTCTTTCGCGAATGCTCTAAAGTTTTTCTTGAAGAATTTCCTCTGTGATCTGGAGCCTGATGAGCTATCCTGAGGCGGCTCACTTCAATAATGTAACCACATCCTCTTCCCCATGGAATTTCGTCAAATCGGCGTTAGCACTTTGTTTTCTTACCCCATTTGAACAGATAGCTCCTTATATTCTTTTCAATCAATCATCCTCCTCTCAATAAATAAGCATCCTTACGTTTTCCAAGTGGCGAAATAACTTTGTATAGTTCATTTAATTACTGAAGATTATTAACCCTTTGCACTCGAGGTCTCCGGAGCGGAGCCATTTAAAATTTATCTTCAAACACGAGGGCTCCGCTGCGGAGACAATACAATGGAATGCAAATAATTTTCAGTTTTTAATATATAAGGACATAAACAAATCGTAAAAACTACTTATAGGATATTTCGCTTTTGTGATAAATCGCGATGTTTTTATTTTTATAGTACGTTAATCTTTTAACATCGGCTATATTTTGTGGTTTTAATTAATCTTTTATTTCCTCAATTGTACAATAATTTAGTTCGGGGCACCAAATAATCCCTTTACTTTGATTTAGTTTCCCATGTGCTTCTACTTTAACCGGAAAGTTATTAAGTAGATTTTCATATTTTAGGAGCTTTTCTGATTGGATATCTTAGAAAACTTCAACTAAAAGGGTCCCAACTCGTAATTTTTTAATTGTTATTACTCCTTCAATTAGATTTTTTATGCTTTTATAAATAATAATGATAATAATAAAATTATAAAAAAATATATAAAAATTTAAAAAAAATTGAAATTAATATAAAATTATAAAAAAATATAAAATTTAAAAAAAAAATTTTTTTTTTTTTTGTAACTATGTGTTCTTGAAGCTTCACAAATACATATAACCTAAATTTTATTGCAATTCCTTACTTGGTTCTAAAATTTTAGTGTATAATATTACGTTTTCAGGGTGTACGTTTTCGCGAATAAGTTGCGTCGAGTTTCCGGTAGGTAACTTGCGAAACGTTGCCGAGTGCAAAGGGTTAATGATAGAAGATGCTCTGGATCTATCATTTTAATTGAATCCGCTTTGAATCATTTACATCAATAAAAGTATAACTTTTGAAACATCAACGCATCGATAGTATTGAACCTCCGAAACCAGCTTAGTTATAAAATGACGGGCAAAATTCAGTTTAGCGACATGAAGACTTTGGACAATTATATAAAAATTATGGGAAAATATATAGCTATATATTTTAGTTATGTTTTCATTTAGAAACATCATTAAAATTATTAGTTTATATTTTTTATTAGACAGGAACCATGGTTTATAAGTATTCATTGACTAGCTGACGGAAATGGTTCTTCTTAATCGAATCCGGTTTTTCTTAGTAGCCTGGCCCTTATTTTATTGAAAGCTGCGCAGATCATGACGAAGTGCCCTGCATTTTCTGGAACACCAAGGCAGGGTGTTTATGTCCTTCCCTAAGGATTGGAGTTCAGCGCGGAATCCCCTGTTAATTCATGCCCTGTAAAGAATTACGACATCCAATAATCAGGGAGGTCTCATTTGGTTTCCAATCGTGAATAAACCACAAGGAATGTTTCTTCAAGTTAAAGGCTTTTGGGGTAATTATGTACCGTTTATTCCATTCCTCAATATTACCCTCCCATATTATATTTGTTAATTTAATTGTATCTTCCATAATCCTTTCTTGAAGATTTTCTGGTATACGTGGTAAGCCATCCCTCCCAAAAACATAATATGTATTCTCGGCTTTCATGGGAAGGTCCAGAGGAACCGTGCGATCTAAAACCGTAAATTTTACAACATTAAAAAAAGTAAACATCCATGGCTCCAAGAATATTTATTATCAATATTTGCTGAACTGAGGAATGCTAGTACATTACTTTTAGTACATTAGTAAATTACTTTGTTTGAGTTTTCATTTATCATCTCCTTTTTTTCTATAATTGCATCGAATGTTTATGTATTCTGTGACTCGGATAGGCGGGTTATTATAAAAAATATTTTGAAAACATCCTGTTTGAATAATATAATTAATTAGTAGATTATGTAATAATCTACCCCAACTTATACGTTAGAGGTTGTTTTTATAAACCCAAAGGGGATTAACCTAGGCTTCTCATATAATTACCCTCGAATTCCCTTGTGCGATCGATAGGTGTAATAATATATAATCAGGTGGAGTAATTTTACAGTGAGAATATCCTTAATGAATGAAAAAAAAAACTTGGATTGCAAATGCCGGTTGGGAATCCGGTTTGATATGAATAATTGTTTTGCATACTTCCATAATAGTGCAGGGAAAATGTCCATTAACCTTGCAAAAGATCGTATAACAGATATTTTTTCTTAACTAACTGAGTTTTCTGCAAGATTTCCTTCAGAAGAAATTTTTGTGATCCGAAAAAAAAAACACGAAATTTTTAAATGTTTTTGCTCATGACTCGAAAACAATCCATAGTACAGATCTTAATCTTTAATAAAAAAAATAAATAAAAAAAGAATTACCCGTCGAATGACATGTTTAAAGTTTAAATCGGATAAGTCTTATCACCAGAATAAACTTTCAAAGATCGTTAATTTTACCGATTTGTTGGGAAAATGAAAAACCCTTATGCTCCAATGCCTCCAACTCGAAAACGGTTGCTTCAAATGAAAAATGTTACCAATAAGAGTGTTAGAGAACAGAATTCTGCGTTAAACGAGCTCTTTAATTATATACCTAGCTCACTGCTAAAAATTATCGATTTTTAAAAATCGATCCAATTTAATTTTCTTGTATTTAAACGAGAATGAAATTTTCTATACGGTTATAAAAAAATTTAAAAACTCCTTTTTCATATACATTTTCCTTGGACTATCATACTTGAGGCTTTTCTTGTTGTTTGTTTGTTTTAAAGTCACTTTATGTCGCTAAGGCTAAATGGACGAGTCCTAAATTTTGCCTATCCAGGTATAATTAGGATAGGGATCTTTAACGAGTACCGGACATCGTACAGGCTCAGGACCTCCATTTTACGTCCTGTTCGAGGGACGGCATAGATAAGGATTTCTTACACCCATTAAAAAATCTTAGGGCCACCTCGGGTCGCGAACCCGCGACCTTTAGTACAATAAGTTTCTATGCTAACCACCACACCACAGGTGACCCCTTTTCTTATCGTTAAGTTCATCTGTGCGCTTAGCAACCGCGCGGTATCTTCAGTGTAGTGTTATGCATCTCCATTAAATAAGAATACTATTATTTTATACAACCTGATACACCTTTCTATTGAAATGAGATTTCATTAAGTCATCGGTTTTTCATAACCGAACAATAAGTACCTGTAGGATTAATTTTTATTTTATTTTATTTACTAAATTAACATAATTGTTAAAGGCTCAAACGATTTTCATTAAAGTCGTTATACTTAAAGGGGTAAAATGAATTCTCGCTTAATTTTAGCTAGGTTCCTCTGGCTTGGTTTTTATTTAATTTGAAATAATGAACTGCCCCTCCTTTGATTAGTAATAAGAAATGGCCAAGTACAATGATCTATAAATCTAAAAAAATATATATATAACAAAATAAAGAATAAAAATGAAACATTATTTCGAGATAGTACATGATTATCCGAAAATAAGATTACTAATAACACACGCTTCACAAATTTCTGGGACAGCGCAAAAGACTCATAAAAAAAATCATAAATATTTTAATCAAATATCTTAAAACTTATCATGCGCTTACCCTGGTACGTCATCAACTAAACCTTACACACCTCCTTACGGATATCCACCGTTTAAGACTATACAAAGATCTGACGACAAATACCTGGGAAATTAAAACAAAATCGTACAGAATAAAGCCACAACAGACTTGACTAAGCTCACGAGGAATGGTTGGAAAAGAGCGGGTTAAGGGACATCCTAATACTAAATCATGTATAATTCATCGTTAGGAGGAGGAGTCAATGGGCATGGACCTTGCACATGCCAGTTTATTTTATTGAAAGGCGTGGATATATAAATAAAGTTTGAAATATTTTAAATTTACATGGGCGTCCCCACGAGGGAGGCAAGGGAAGGCGTCTGCCCCCACTAGAAATTTCGAAAAGCAAAAACTACAAAGTAAATAAATTCGTTTTCATTTAAAAACCCGATAAGAATGATGTTACTAACGCAATTTTCTAATTACAAGCACTTCTTTTCATAGTATTGGGCAATAATCGTAGGAATATTTTTTGTTTACATATCACAGTATGACAGAACAATTTTCTGTTATTTAAAAAAAAAATTGGCGCATTTCAATTGTGACGTGACAGACGATTTTCTTGTCTAGCCGTTGGCAGTTGTTTTCCGACATTGACAACAGCACGCACTTATTCACCACGTCTTCTAAAAAGTCTGTATCGGTCGATTCCAATGTTAACTCATTGCGTATCTTAAAATATCCATGTATACATTTTAGGTTTAAAAATAAATAATAAATAAAATAAAAATAAATATCCATGTATACATTTTAGGTTTAAAAATAAATAAATAAAGTTTGAACCTGAAAACTTTAATCTACATCAAACCTTGATCTGAGGCTCAGTAAATGCTATGGTGACCGGATGGTATGTCCATAATAATTATATTGTAATACATCATTGCTAATGATAGATAATTGACCCTAATTTACAGCCATAAGCTCTCAACAAAATTTTCTTTTTAACTGTAAGCGGTATTAAGGGAAATGCGCTGGCGAAGTAATTAAGACTCAATCAACCATCAAGCCATTCATCAGTTTCCAAAGCTGTTTGTTTTTTTTGTTTTTAACAAAAGAATTTAAATTACTGTCAACCACTTAAATAATGCTTACAACAAATTTTACTAATATAAATGATCAGGATTTTATAAGATAGCCAAATTTAAGAAATGTGAAAACTAACATTTTAAAAAGTATATCGGTTGCTTACATTCCTCGAGAAGAATTTTATCATCCGCATAACATTGTAGCCAAATTGTACGTGGTTCTAATAACAAATTATCGTTGACTACTGACGATTAAATTTGCCCCTTTCTGAAACGATTATCGAATGTCTACGATTGTCCTTAACGAATCTAACAACAGTCGTGCGGAGCAAAACAGCACATAGGGAACAAAAGAAATAGAGATCAAGTTGAATGTCATTTTGCTTGAAACATCTATGATTTATTAATTTTTCAGTAGTCCTGAAGCCTCATTCGTCCTGTTGTGTGTCAGATTGTTCTGAATTTTTTGTTTGGTACGAGTTTAAGACAGTAAATGAAATATTAAAATTTGATGAGATGGAAGATGACGAAATACTTCCCCTATTTATGAGATAAAAAGAGCCCAAAGAACTCTGTATATTTAATCAGGGCCCGTCTTGGTGAAAACTGCAAAAGGTTCACAGAATTCATAGAATATTTCCGTCTTTCTGTCGAACAGATTGACTTCATCTTGGTATTAACCAAATACTATTATAATAATAATCATGTAATGGAAATCTGCAGCCTGTAACACCCAATAACAAACTGGCTAAGATATTGACATTATTGCGCGTCGGCAACAAACAACTCAAAATAAATTAATTGTGTGTTATGAGCACCGTTGGAATCACAATTACAAAGCCTACAATGCCAGAATATAGTCGCTATAGTATTAATGATTCCTTTCGCGTAAAGCGCAATTTACCATATTCCTTTAAAGAGAAAATGATCGTGTTAACGCAAGTTTTCCCTAGTCGCTGTTAGTAGGTGCATAGTAAAATTCAGAATGCAGTTAATATTTCACAAGTGATTATAAAAAATAACAGTTTTAGAGTTGTAACTATCTTCTTGTCAAAATGCGTCATCATTATTTTTGCGTTTTCATTATTAAATTTAATCTAATTTGCGATCTAAATTTTTAAGCTTTACGAATATTCAATAAAAAAATTTGGTGTGATGCGCGCAACATATAACTTTCACTTACGAACTTAGATTAGATATTGACGTATTTCGATAATATGTAAAAGCTATTCCTCAACTTCACACATTTTTCCACATTTAAGTATATCAGGACGGCTAAAGGAGAATTGTCAGAAATTATTGACATTACGGAGGGTGTTCTTCAGGGAGAAACATTGAGTACCATACTATTCAACCTGTTCACAAGCGATATTCAGTCTTTTTATTCCGGGAAGGGAGTGTCAGGAGGGTCACACCGTGCTACAAAAGAAATTAACCTGATGCTGTATGCCGATGATATGGCTGTCATTGGAGATTCAAGAATTGATTTAGTGTCCAAGCTTCAAATTTTAGCTGAGTATCGTCAGAATAATGGTTTAACCATAAATTATGGAAAAACAAAAATTCTTAAGTTTGCCAAAGGTCGCCCAAAAAAAGAAAGAAAAATATATAGAGGAAATCAAGAAATAGAGGTAGTAGATGATTACAAATATCTAGGTGTAAACTTTTCAAGATCTGGACTCTTTCTTCAAGAATCAAAATGTGCTATGACTAGGGGGCAATACTGCAGTGGGCGCTACATTGGGCATTTGCGCGAGAGCTAAGATCCAATCCTAGTCAACATGGCAGAAGTTAAATAATGAGTGCGTTATGAATACGCTCCTATATGGTGCGCAGGTCCGATATGCAAATCACTTAGAGCGGGTTAATACCAACTTCTATAAGCGCCTTCTACATTTATCGAGATGCACACCAGGGTATATAGTACGGCTAGAAACAGAAAAACTACACATTAGTTATTATATTCTGAGATCTGCTATTAAATGGTTGCTCACGTTACAACTAATGGACAAAAATAGACTTCCGAAAATCTGTTACAACGAGCTATTACTGAATACCCAAGCAGGACTAAATTCCTATATAAAATATAATTGGTGCTTGCAGTTGCAAGCATGTCTGAAGAAAATCGGCGAAGAAGAACTAGTTTTTACCAAAGAACCGTATTTAATAAAACAAAAAACAGGTGCAATTCTATCAAAATTCCAGTCATATCTCCATAATGCCGATCTAGAAGCTTTAAATAAATCACTATTCAACCCATTTTATAAAAATATCGCCCCCAAATCGCAATTAACAGCAGCCTATATTAGATCCAATTCCAATATTAATACTATCCGTTTAACAGCACAGCTCAGAACTGCAAATAACCACCACATTAGATTCAGCCACAAGAATAACTTCACTGCCCTATCTGCAATATGAAAACAGAAGAAAACCTCATCCACATACTCTGCATTTGTCCTCAATATAATGGCGCAAGAAAGTACTTTTTCCCAAATATCACCACGACAAACTTCATTAATATACTCGACCCAGAATCAAAGGATGAAGCTACAAAACTGTCTAATTTCGCGTCTACTATACTTAAAATAAGGACATTCTACTTAGAAGAAAAATCTGGTGCGTGCGCGCAACACACAACTTTCACTTACTAACTTACTTAGATAAGAAATTGACGTGTTTTGTTAAATATCATTTCCCAAAGTCACACATTTTTCTACATTCATATCTTATTTTTATTAATCGTTAAAGCCGTTTTTGAGTAAATAAAAAATCCCGTGAAAATGATACAAAATTTATTAAGTAAAGTCCCCCCTTCGGTTGATCAATTTTGATGAAATGTTGGTTATCACATATTTAGCATATACATACATCAAATACCCAGTTTGGCCACAATCGTGAAAGCTGTTTTTGAGTAAATAAAAGAAGCACGTAAAAATGATACAAAATTTATTAAGTAAAGTGCCCCCTGCGGTTGATCAATTTTGATGAAATTTTTACAGACATATCTCGGGCATATAAATACATCAAATACCCAGTTTGATCAAAATCGTTAAAGCCGATTTAGAGTAAATTAAAAAAACACGTGAAAATGTTACAAAATTTATTAAGTAAAGTCCCCCCTCCGGTTAATCAATTTTGATGAAATTTTTACAGTCATATCTCGGGCATATAAATAGATGAAATACTCAGTTTAATCAAAATCGTTAGAACCGTTTTTGAGAAAATCGAAAAAAACCTAAAAAGTTATTAAATAAAGTACCCCCTCCCTTTAAGTAATTTTGATGAAATTTATGCTGTCACATCGCGGGCATATACATACACTAAATACCCAATTTCAGGATCGCACGGTTTATAGTTTTGGAGCTAGTCTGTTCACATACACACACACACACAGACACACACACACAGACCATTTCGCGGGAATTGGTCATTTCGACTCAGGGGACCCCAAAACGTGTATTTCCGTTGAAAACCGGAAGTCGAATTTTTTCACGATCGCAATACTTCCACTTACTATATATTTCATATATAGGTAAGTGAAAGTAAAAAATGGAACTGTTAAATTATATATCAGCGAAATTATATTAATAACCTTTATTTCATTGTAAAATTTATTGGTAGCATATCCTATTTCTTTTCTTTTTTTTCTTTTGTATATTGTAATTATTATCTCAAAGTAGAACAGACTCCCTTGTATAGGGCCATGCCCTTAAAACAGGTAAATAATAAATAAAATAAATATTCCTCAACTTCACACATTTTTCCACATTTAAGTATATGATTATATTTGTATATCTCCATTAGTTATAGAGTATTTGTATTGCAAAACTTGAAACTTCACCCTCTGATTGACCAATTTTGATGGAATTTTGGCTGCCACACAGCTGGCACATAAAACCATCAAAAAACAAGTTTGATCAAAATAGTTACACCCGCTTTTGAGTAAATGAAAAAACACTTGGAAAAGAGACAAAATTTATAAAATAAAGTGCCCCCTCCGTTTGACCTATTTTGACGAAATTTCGGCTGTCACATCGCGGGCATATACATATATCAAATACCGAGTTTAATGAAAACCGTTAGAGCCGTTTTTAAGAAAATCTCCAAAAAATTAAAAATTAGACAAAATTCATTAAAGAAAGTACCCCCTCCGCTTGACCAATTTTGATGAAATTTTTGTTGTCACACCGCGGGCATATACATACACCAAATACTCAATTTCAGGTTCATACGGTTTACAGTTTTTGAGCTAGTCTATTCACACATACATACACACAAGCGCGCGCGCGCGCAGACCATTTCGCGGGACTTGGTTATTTCGACTTAGGGGACTCCAAAACGTGTATTTCAGTTGAAAACCGGAAGTTGAAATTTTTCACGATCGCAATACTTTCCCTTACTATATATTTTATATATTGACAAGTGAAAGTAAAAATGCAATATAGATCAAACAAATTTATTGAGGGATAAACATTCTATGTTAAAAGATTATTCATGTAAAAAAGTCATCTTTTATTTCATTCTAAACATTTTCGGTAGGTTAAGAAGTATGATTAAATTGCGAGAAGGAAGGATTCTCAAGTTTAATCGTTAAGCGAATCGTGAGAGCGTTTTCGCACCAAGCGAAAACCCAAATTACAAAACCCTACAGACGGACCACCACCTACCATCAGTTGGCCGACATATAACTTTAAAAATGAATTTGAATAAACATACCAATTGTTTAATAGTGGTATGATTGAGAAAAATCTTATACTAATACGAGGACACTAGGACAAGTCGCTAACTTAGAGATCTCACTAAAACAACCATTGTAATTGAATCAAGCCAGGAGTGGGGCTAGATGATATCCTTTCTCATACCGACATGTCATTTAATTCCACTATCATTGCCATTAGTATCAGTGTCTTATTAATAGTTGTCAACTTGGGAAAATGGAAGAAAAAAAAGTGGCTTATTTGTCCAACTATTTTAATTAATATTTCAGCTTTACTATTCTATTTTGCAGAAAATTATTTAATATTTAGGTGATTGATGTTTAGGTAACTAATCGACATACAGCAATCTAGGCATGTAAACTCAGAAGTCATATGTTCACATTCAAGATAGCAGAATCCCCAACGTGCAGATTCTGTTAAAAGGAGAAAGAGACAACTGTTCTGTTGATTGGTGTGATCGATTTCAAACGATCTGGTCGACCCAATAAGCTTCATAAAATTTACAGATACCACTCGGGTAATGTTTACTTTTACTTACCTATATATGAAATATATAGTAAGGGAAAGTATTGCGATCGTGAAAAATTCAGACTTCCGGTTTTCAATGGTAATACACGTTTTGGGGACCCCTGAGTCCAAATAACCAAGTCCCAGGAAATGGTCTGTATGTGTGTGTGTGTGTGTGTGTGAAGAGACTAGCTCAAAAATTATAAACCGTATGAACCTGAAATTGGGTATTTGGTATATGAGTGGTGATGTGAGAGCAAAAATTTCATCGAAATTGGCTAAATGGAGGGTAGGAGGGGGTACGTTATTTAATAACATTTACGTTTTTTTAGATTTTATCAAAAACGACTCTAACGATTTTGATAAAACTGAGTGTATATTCCTGCGATATGGCAGCAAAAATTTCATCAAAATTAATTAAACGGAGGAGGCAGTTTATTTCATAACTTTTTCCACCATTTTTACGATTTTTTTGATTTTCTCAAAAATAACTACAGCGATGTAGATTTAACGCGCTATGTTTAATGAGAATCAACTATTCTTTAATATCAGGCAAGCTTTATCATTATTAAAATGTTCTAAGGGGGCATAAATGGGGAGGGGGCCTTTTTTGTTTTCTTATAAAGTACCATTGTTTTTGTTTATATGGAAAAATTATCTCTCTCTCGTTTCGCCTAAAAATAACAAATGGCTAAATATGAAGTATGAAAATATACAGGGGAAAAAAAGAAACATATTCCGTCAACTCATAAAACACGTCGAGCCCATAAATGCGCATGAGCACTACGCCTTTAACGACCATTGTTAGTAATTAAAGATGCTCTGATCATTCAATGGAAATATTTGTTTATTAACTAAATGTTATTACTAAATGTTACCACTAAATGAAGTTATCAAAAAAGAATTATAAAATCAGACGACTTGGAGTATTACCGAATTATCACTAGTAAAAACTTTTATTTAATAATGAAAACATTTAGTGTACTTTAAAGAGCAAATAAGAAAATAAATGTGGAAAAATGTCTGACTTTGACAAATGGCATTTAACAAAACATGTCAATTTCTAACCAAAGTAAGTTAGTAAGTGAACGTTGTGTGTTGCGCGCATCGCTCCAGATTTTTAAGATTTAGGCATTAAATTGGGTACACAATTAACCCGGTCGAGGTGCACATGACAAAATTAAAATATATAAAAAAAAAACGATATAATCCACATTAGCATATAATGCCTTCACTACAGTAGCTTCCGCATGCAATCCACAATGATCAAAGTATCAAGAACAATATATGGGCAAAGACTGTCAAAAAAAAGTTGGAAAACCAAGTAAGTTGTCCTTTATATTTTACTTTTTTAAACACTAGTTTGTAAAACCTCGTTTATCCGGATAATTCGTTTTAGATTTGTAATTTTTTTTTTATATTAAATTTTCATATGGATAATAATTTGCCAACTTCGAAAGAGGAGGTTACCCTATTCCATCTTTTTGTCTTTTTTTTCTAGGAATGTTCACCGATCACTCCGGTATGCATAGTACCTATTGTATTGAGGAGTAACTACCTAATATTTTCATCGGGTTTATTAAAAGTTAGAATTGATGGAACTTACGTGATATTTAGTAATGAATTTTCTTGATTTCTGAGCAACACTAACAATAGCATCAACCTGTGAATCAATAAATAATAACAATAAACAAATGTAAAATTTGTTGTTTAAACTAATTATTATTATTCTTAGACCAAGAACGGTATTTCATTGTGTAGGTTATTTTCTTTTTTTTTACTTTCACTTACCTATATATGAAATATATAGTAAGTGGAAGTATTGCGATCGTGAAAAATTTCGACTTCCGGTTTTCAACGGAAATACACGTTTTGGGGTCCCCTGAGTCCAATTAACCAAGTCCCGCGAAATGGTCTGTGTGTGTGTGTGTGTGTGTCTGTGTGTGTGTGAGTGTGTGTGTGTGTGTGTGTGTGAACAGACTAGCTCAAAAACTATATACCGTGCGAACCTGAAATTGGGTATTTAGTGTATGTATATGCCCGCGATGTGACAGCAAAAATTTCATCAAAATTGCTCAAAGGGAGGGGGTACTTTATTTAATAACTTTTTAAGTATTTTTCGATTTTCTCAAAAATGGCTCAAACGATTTTGATTAAACTGAGTATTTGATCCATTTATATGCCCGAGATATGACTGTAAAATTTTTATTAAAATTGATCAACCGGAGGGGGGTACTTTACTTAATAAATTGTGTCCCACTTTTATGTGTTTTTTTTCATTTACCCAAAAACGGCTTTAATGATTTCGATCAAACTTGGTATTTAGTATATGTATGTGCTCGCGATGTGACTGTAAAAATTTCATCAAAATTGATCTATTAGAGGGGGCACTTTACTGAATACATGTTGTCTCATTTTCACGTGTTTTTTTATTTACTCAAAAACGGTTTTCACGATTTTGATCAAACTGAGTATTTGATGTATTAATATGCCTGAGATATGGCTGTAAAAATTTCATCAACATAGATCAAATGGAGGGGGTACTTTACTTAATAAATTTTGTATCATTTCCACATGTGTTTTCAATTACTCATAAAAGGAAAAAATCTGGTGCGTGCGCGCAACACACAACTTTCACTTACCAACTTACTTAGATTAGAAATTGACGTGTTTTGCTAATTATCATTTCCCAAAGTCACACTTTTTTCTACATTCATATCTTATTTTTGTTAATCGTTAAAGCCGTTTTTGAGTAAATAAAAAAAACCGTGAAAATGAGACAACATGTATTCAGTAAAGTGCCCCCTCTAATAGATCAATTTTGATGAAATTTTTACAGTCACATCGCGAGCACATACATATACTAAATACCAAGTTTGATCGAAATCATTAAAGCCGTTTTTGGGTAAATGAAAAAAAACACATAAAAGTGGGACACAATTTATTAAGTAAAGTACCCCCTCCCGTAGATCAATTTTGATGAAATTTTTACAGTCATATCTCGGGCATATAAATACATCAAATACCAAGTTTGATCAAAATCGTTAAAACCGTTTTTGAGTAAATAAAAAAAACATGTGAAAATGGTACAAAATTTATTAAGTAAAGTCCCCCCTCCCGTAGATCAATTTTGATGAAATTTTTACAGTCACATCTCGGGCATATAAATACATCAAATACCAAGTTTGATCAAAATCGTTAAAACCGTTTTTGAGTAAATAAAAAAAACACGTGAAAATGATACAAAATTTATTAAGTAAAGTCCCCCCCTCCGGTTAATCAATTTTGATGAAATTTTTACAGTCATATTTCGGGCATATAAATCGATCAAATACTCAGTTTAATCAAAATCGTTAGAGCCGTTTTTGAGAAAATCGAAAAAAACGTAAAAAGTTATCAAATAAAGTACCCCCCTCCCTTTGAGCAATTTTGATGAAATTTTTGCTGTCACATTGCGGGTATATACCTACACTAAATACCCAATTTCAGGTTCCCACGGTTTATAGTTTTTGAGCTAGTCTGTTCACACACACACACACACACACACAGACACACACACACACACCGACCATTTCGCGGGACTTGGTTATTTCGACTCAGGGGGTCCCAAAACGTGTATTTCCGTTGAAAACCGGAAGTCGAATTTTTTCACGATCGCAATACTTCCACTTACTATATATTTCATATATAGGTAAGTGAAAGTAAAAATAAGAAATGAATGTGGAATTTTTTGTGTATTTGGGAAGTGGCAATTAACAAAACACGTCAATTTCTAATCTAAATAAGTTGGTAAGTGAAAGTTGTGTGTTGCGCGCACGCACCAGATTTTTTTTGTTTTTTTTTGTTTTTTAGTTATACCTAATAACCGTTTTATAAAATATAAAAAATATGACTTCTCCCGTTTCAAAAAATTATGACAAAGAAATTTCGAAAATGAAGGCGGGGAATTGATTATGCCCTATATAATATAACCAAAGCTCCTGCCAGATTAGTATATAGAAATTTCAAATTTCTTTCACACCTGTGTCTGATATTATGTTATGGAGGACGGTGTTTTTTGAAAAATATCAATTTTTACTTTCACTTACCTATATATGAAATATATAGTAAGTGGAAGTATTGCGATCGTGAAAATTTTCGACTTCCGGTTTTCAACGGAAATACACGTTTTGGGGTCCCCTGAGTCCAAATAACCAAGTCCCGCGAAATGGTCTGTGTGTGTGTGTGTGTGTGTGTGTGTGTGTGTGTCTGTGTGTGTGTGTGTGTGTGAACAGGCTAGCTCAAAAACTATAAACCGTACGAACCTGAAATTAGGTATTTAGCGTACGTATATGCCCGCGATGTGACAGCAAAAATTTCATCTAAATTGATCAAAGGGAGGGGGTACTTTATTGAATAACTTTTTACGTTTTTTTCGATTTTCTCAAAAACGGCTCTAACGATTTTGATTAAACTGAGTATTTGATGTATTAATATGCCTGAGATATGACCATAAAAATTTCATCAAAATTGATCAACCGGAGGGGGGACTTTACTTAATAAATTTTGTATCATTTTCACCTGTTTTTTTTTATTTACTCAAAAACGGCTTTCACGATTTTGATCAAACTGGGTATTTGATGTATGTATATGCCAAAGCTGTGATAGCCAACATTTCATCAAAATTGATCAACCGGAGGGGGGACTTTACTTAATAAATTTTGTATCATTTTCACGTGTTTTTTTTATTTACTCAAAAACGGCTTTCACGATTTTGATCAAACTGGGTATTTGATGTATGTATACGCTAAAGATGTGATAGCCAACATTTGATCAAAATTGATCAACTGGAGGGTGCACTTTATTTCATAACTTTTTTCCAATTTATACCTTTCTTCCGATTATCTCAAAAACGGCTTTAATGATTTGGATCAAATTCGCCATGTTTAATGAAAATAAGGTGTTATTTAATATCAGTTAAGCTTTATCGTTATTAAAATGTTCTGAGGGGGCTTAAATGGGGAAGGGGCATTGTTTGTTTTCCTGTAAAGTACTCTTGTTTTTGTTTATATGGAAAAACTAACTGTCTCTCATTACGCTAAAAAATACGAAATGGCTAAATATGAAATATGAAAAAAATCAAGTAAACATATAGAGGAAAAAAAAAGAAAAATATTCCGTCAACTCATAAAGTACGTTGAGCATACGCATGCGGCGGAGTACGCCTTTAATGACAGACCATTGTTCATAATTAAAGCCGTTCTGTTTATTTAATGGAAATTATTTGTTTCATGGTAAATCAAGTTTTCAACAACTACATAGAGAATTATAAAATCAGACAACTTGGAGTATTATGCTTGCATTGCCAAATTACCACAAGTAAAATCTTTTATTTAATAATAAAAAATTAGTGTTTTTATAGAGCAAATAAAAACAAAAATAAGAAATTAATCTGGAAAAATGAGTCTTTGAGAAGTGGCAATTAACAAAACACATCAATTTCTAATTTAAGTAAGTTGGTAAGTGAAAGTTGTGTGTTGCGCGCACGCACCAGATTTTTTATTTTAGTGGAGGGTGCACTAATTTTGAAAATGTTAATCTTTTCGGATTTCATGCATAAGGGGATCTAATAATATGTTATAGAGTACGGTGTTTAAAAAAAAAAAAACATTTAACTTTACTAAGCGGGGTGCTAATCTATATAAATAAAGATGAAATTCTGTTTGTTTGTTCGTTTGTTTGTTCTCTATAGAAATCCATATCGTTTGTCCTAAATTCTCCAAATTTCGCTCAGTGGTTCTTTGATGATGACCTGTTATTGCTTAACTTCAGCCAATCTCTGGGTATATTCTTTATTTTTATAAAAATTGTTTTGATCTCGCTTTATATTGGTTTTTACGAAATCGGCCGTTTAAGTCGATAAAAGTCTCTCTTCATAGATTTTTTTTATATTAAAAAAATGAAATTCTCCGGGTGAAACCGGTATATCCAGCTAGTATTAAAAAAGATAAATGTTTGATTCTGCATAATATTATGTCACCGAGACAGTGCTTTCGAAAAAATATTTCTTTCGAACATTAGGGGGGGAGGGCACAATTATTGAAATAAGTGTTTTCCGAATTTCACTCATGGGTCTTATGTTATCGAGTGCGATGTCTTTGTCTCAATTTTCAATTGAGTGGGAGGGGTGGGGGGAGATCGTTCCAAAGAAATTCGAAAGAGAAGGCCGGGAACGGATTATGCTTTGCGGTATAATATAATCAAAGCTCCTGCCAGGCTAGCACATAAAACACCAATATATTCGAATAATCCTGTTAAGTAATATAACTTCAGATATTTTTTTTTCTTATAAATAGGATGAATTAATGTTTTCCTTATTTATTTTTTAAAACCTACATTAATCAATAAAATAGCGGCGAATATATCACAAGTTTTCGAGTGTTGAGCACAAACTAGCAATATCAGAATTAACTGGATGTGAAAAAAATAATAAGAATAAATTATTTTTGCCGAACGTAAATTTTACGTTAGATTTGTACACCTGATTTTTAGTTTGGTAAAGTTCGCAATAAAATCTTTATTGCTGGCGGGTGATAAGTTAGAGTAAGATCAAGTTTCTAGAGAACTTATCTTAAAAACAAAACCTTCAACATTAATTATATTCAGTCATTTTCATTTTTATTTTATCCACTTACTGCTACGTTGCCACCACACTTTCTCAAGCTACACGTGGAGAGTTCTTACATCGAATTCCTTAATGATATAATGGCTAACTCGATTATATGACTAATCAAAGAAGGAAACGTCAGAGCTATTAAAAGTAAGAGTATCAAATATAAATGAATTCAAATTTAATAAATGTAAACTGCTCACGGCCTTCTTCCTGACCATAGCCAATCTTTTCTGTTCAGATAAAAAAAAAAAAAAAAAAAAAAAATATATATATATATATATATTTAAATAATGAATAATAAAATTTAATTAATAATTGTATAATTATTTTAACACTACTAGCTGGAATGTACTGGGGTACTGCTGCAATAGTGGTAGTCCTCACGCAGGACCGCAAATGATGAAGCTGGAATGATCCAGGCACACCTAAAACTTGCGCATTGGGCATTTCTTTCACCATTGTAGGTATGTGGGAAAATTGCACTAAGCTAATTCTCGCAACGGGTAATTCATTCCATTGGAGTGGGGGGGGGGGGATGAGTTGGACATTGTATCGAGAGTGTATCTAGGGGCAGACAAAGTTCTTCTAATAAGGAATAAAACGCTATTGCCATAAATAAATTAAATTAATTATTTAAAGGTATTGCAGTATCACTGTATCTTTGGCATATTTTACTTACAACTTTTATTTTGCTGTTTAATTGCCAAAACCTTTTACTGGGAATTTTAAAAAAAAATTATATTTGGATAGGGTATACCATACAGTTATTGACAACCCAACTTTAACTTAAAGAAATAAGTAAACAAGTCCTAATTTTATTACAAGATATACATGAATCTAATGTTTGAAGGGTCCTCTAAGTCATCTATGAAGTAAGACTTTAACAAACTAACCTTAGTGAAGATTTCACAATTAAATCCACAGGGTGTCAATAACTAGTTTTTGCACTTTTGACAATAAACATATTTGCACTTTTGACCAAAAAATAAGGTAAAACTATTGAACTTTTGACCCAAAAAAAACCTCTTAAGTCTTTAAAAGGATAGATAAAGGGGAGCTATAGGAAGTTTCAATTTGGTCCCATCATAAAAAGTATTTTTTTTTATTTCACCACAGAAATGTAGTCTTAAGGGTGTCAATAACTGTACGGTTTACCCTACTTAGACTATTTTTCAAATCTCTCTCAGTGTCTCCCTTTCCTCCATGAATTCAGCAGCGTAGCCAGATAGGGGCGGGATGGAGCAGTGACTTCACTATCATTTTCCTACTCCCTTATCCAGATTATCAAAGCCATAAGGAACCCACCTCCCTGTCATCACCACTGAAGGGGGTCCCGAAAAGTTTGGACCCCTCTATTCCCGGTCTCGATCCAGTTATAGGAAGCCTCAAGTCGTGCAGTTTATCCGCCCTCGTCACCGAGGGGTGACCCACACCATTGCATAACTGACATGACTACGTACTCCTACTTTTGATATATCTGCCACTTCTAGGCAGTATTCGAGTTCTACGAAACGTCAACAATCTTTGTTTTTGCATATTTTTTTTTTTTAATCATAAAGGTTATTATGATTTTTTAACCATAAACAATGATCACATCATTCTCATGTATAAATATATATTCTTATTTTATTTAGAATTTTATGGAAAACTTAAATGGGTAGAGAATTTTATATATAAAAAAAATCATATATATATATGTTTCAGTCATTTAAAGCCTTTCCTGTGAATTATTTTCTTTCTTTTTTATGATGGTATGGCATCATGAAAAGAAAAAAAAATTATGGCATGGTATCCATAAAAATAAGAGGTCAGCAGATATCAGAAAGAACGACCGGGACAATTTAAAAAAAAATTAGCTCAGAGGTAATGAAACCTGTAAATCAAGAGAGACCTGTGAGTAGTTTATTTGGAATTTTCTTTGTCTTGTTTCCTCATTACCATACCCCCAAGTGTATTCGGGATCTAACATCTTGAAATTACATTCAGTAATTGCATTGGGTTTTTTTTTTTCTGTTTGTTAATAAGTATATTATTGTTCCTTGCAATTATACCATGATTGAGAAGAAGATTATGGCATTGTAGACACGTGAGTATGAAATTGGCAATGTTAGTATATACATCTTCTTCCGACAATCAACAATGTTGTTCGTGGGGAATTCATCTGATTCTATCCTTCACCATGTTATTTCGACACCGCTATTAACGCAGGCCATATTTTGTCACGGATTGATACAAACTGTTGCAAGCGGAACATTCTGTGTCCCTTTATTTGTTACTTAAACCAGTACTCACATAGCATTCAGTTCTGTAATTATCTGTACTGTAATGAAGAAAATTCGGGAGGAGTCTTTCAAGGCTGTAATATGGATCTTACCTGGCATCATCATTAAAAAAACATTCCAGCGTGTCATTGCTGTTAATGGTAAAAGTCTTATTAACGAACGATGATCCGTTCATTTCAAACAAAACTGTTGTCATCATGTAACGATAATCGTTGCATCGTCTCCTAATTTCTCCCAGAGCTTCTTGCGGCACTAGGATTGCTCGATTTTTACGTATGGTTGGGCTGCTCTTATTTTAATTAGGATATTAAAATATAATTAATCATATACGTTAAATATGAAAGTATGAACTAAGGCGCCTACAAGCGGCAATCAATATAAAAGTAGCACCGAAAAACTTGGAAGAGTGATGGACTATCATCTCACTTTGCTTAATCATTTTAAGTGGTTTTCAGAAAACTCGAGCGTGAGAAATAATATATCCGGTGGAAAAAAGCGATAGAAGATGGTTGTTCTATAGGTATGGATCTATGTTATCTCTTAGACTAAGCTTCCAGCTAGCAGGCTACAATACTCCCGGGCTCTGGTCCGAGAGAAGGAAAGAATAAAAGGAATACCTGGCAGTTCTGATATTAGTTAAATAGCTACTGACCCTGTAGCAGTAATTTTTGGCGAAGTATAGACCCAAAGGGCATTTCTCTTGTGAAATTAAACTTAAAGTCTTATGTTGGCCCCAACAGAACACGGTTAGTGACTGAACCAATAAATCTAAGGTGCAACAAGAAAAATTATGACTTACACAATTATGCGACGCGTGCACTGAGGAAAACATATGTTATGACATCACTGTCCAAATCGGAGGCTTAGATATTCACGTTGCGGTCTTTCAAAAACTCGATGCCGTCCTTCATCATTTAGTAATACAAACAAGCAAGGTTTTTTTTTTTTTTTTTTTTTTTTTTTTTTTTTTTTAATTTTCTACTTTAAACCTATCAGTACAAGTAAAGTATTACTCAGGAAGATCAATAGGAGGTAATATTAATGTTCTAGACGCGAAATATTAACATCGTGAATTGTGCAAACAAGATCTAACTTTTAGGCATTTATCATATTTAGGTGTCAAGATTTTATCTTTATCGCTAATAGCTTAAAAAAGTTATTATTAATCATTAAGGTATTTATAAAAGTTTCTTAACCCAGAAAACTAGACGATTATCATGACTTCATCGACCATATTTATATGACACATGAAACCTTCTTTGTATTTTTTCTAATCATTCAAAAAGAAAGAAGAGGTAAATATTATTCCATTTATACAATACATAGATACACTATGTAGCTAAAGCTTTCTTACTGCCGACTGGTTGGAAAATAATAAAAATTAAAAAACAAAAAAAAAAGTGTTTCAAATATATTTTTTTTTATTTACATATATGTCTTGACTACTGCTCTTATAAATTATATTGGCATTTTTTTTGTTAAAAAGTATAAATATGTATTTTTTTAAAATAAATTTAAATAGACACTTAATAGCTTTAACGAAGCGAAAGTTTTCATAACTAATTAATTATAACTTAATTGTTTAACTAACGATCATGATTAAAAAACATCATTAAAAGAAAGTTTTCATGCATAACATTATTTAATAATTCATTAATTGTGTAATCAAATCATTTTATTTGTATTTTCATAAATATTTGTTATGTAGTCCTTTTTTTTATTAATATTTCAAGTCGCTTGGGCTTTGATAGGGAAATCTTTGAAGTCATAATGGTAGCACAACCAACAATCTAGTTTTTATAATTTTAGTGATTTTATATTTTGATTCCTCCACTGCTAATCGATATGAGCACACTGGTGTTCAATGGGATTTTTGCAATCGAGGATTAGTGCTTAGGATCATTAAAATATTTTTTTAAAATTCTTTTTCACTCCATCAAACCTAATTGTTCAATTCAAATTTCTTTCTAGATTTCCTCTAAAAAAATGATATACCATCCAATCCACAGGCATTAAATTTGCTCTCATTTGGAAATGTCGTTCTAATACTCTGAAGATTTTTTTTTACACTCTCAGGCTATAAAACTACATCGGCTTGATAGTCTTTCAGTTGCATCAATTCCTGCTTATTTTCCAGATTTATTCCTAATATTATAATAATAATATAAATTATTATTTATATTATTATAAATATAAAATTTTTTTTTTTCAAATTTTTTATATGTGCAAAAGCCGTTCTTCAAAGATGGGTATCAGTTTTTTTTGTTAGAAAGTAGTTCCTTGAACGTTTGAAATATGCCATGGGTGTAACCGCCGAACGCAATTCGCACTAGTAGGTATGGGTGTACCCAGCGAGGAGCGGGGGGGGGGGGGCAACTGCCTCTCCCCCGGATGGCTGGAAGAATAATTTTTTAGGTTCTGGAATAGGTGGAAGCAATAATAGGATAATTTTTTTTAAGCAAATAATTGTAATAACTTAGTTGATAAAGCACTGCTATAATTATACATAATTTTCTTAAAATTTTAGTTTCATTCACATTTTCCGCGGTAAGATGTTACAACCTGAACGACCATAGCTTGCCCCCCACTCAGTTTTGATCCTGGGTACGCCCTTGCTAGTGGGTATAAGTCATGTCATTTCTGGAAAACTTTTATAAGTCACTTATACCCTTTTGCATTTCCATGTTTCAATTCTCATTAATTATTTGACAATTTTTTTTTTTTTATGACAGTTATTACTACTAGTTTTTTAATAATTCACTTTTTGAGTAAATATTTTATAGGACGGCCGGATTGATCTTTGTCAACATATCTTTCTTTTTTTTCGATTAGCTTATACAATGCACAGTAGAGAGTGGTGATAAGCTCTCTGCACTAATTATTTCGAATTTATATCCCTGTTCTCTACAAATAAAATCAATTTTAATCTCTTTAACAAAGTGGTATCTCCTTTCGTTCTAGCCATGATAATATCGTTAACAGTAAAACTTTCTACTATTAAATGTAATAGATAAATATTAGCGTTGGGGAGGATTAACAATTAATAGATCAAACTAACAAAATAAACAATCAATACTTCTTATTTTACAAAGAATCTGTTTTGTATTAAAATTGAAGAGGTCAATTTCACTAATTTATAATTAATTGAAAAAAAATACATATCCTTTTTAGATTGTTTTTTACAGCGTATTCAATTAATATGTACGTAATTATTTTCTGAATTACAGAGCAGAAAGTTAGTGTACACAACTTTAGTTACAACTCTATTAACTTTTTTAAAGGATGTAACTATGAAAACTTTTTTCTGTCACTGTAAACAGCGCAACAATTCATTGATGAATCATTGCCTTCTACAAAATTTTCCGCCATACATCTCATTCTGTGCTCACGCCATCCTTCTGACTGTCGAAGAAGGTTCTTGGCATCGTCACAGAGGATGACTGCAGTTCCAAAATTCTAGCTTGATATGGAGAGCTAATTTTTGGAATTAAAATTTTTGAAAAATTATTAGATAAAATTAGTTCCATGGCTATCAGTGGCATGCCTAGTTATACCACCTTGATCCGGGGTCTCACTCGAATATCCTTATCACAATGAAAATCGGGGTATGGGGGGAGGGTTAAATTCTTAGATCGGTGGGAGGGGGGATGTTGAGACGCGGGTGGTACGCCCCCCCCCCCTCTAGGTGGTACGTACTGATGAATATGAATGAAAGTGAGCACCACCATCATCATAAAAATTCTCCCAACGTTTACCGTTTATCTTGCAACACTCTTCAAGGTCTTTTTCTATTACCGGGAAACAACCTCAAGTAAAGCTTGTGGAAAATCTGAAAGCATTTACCACACGTGTCATTTTTTCAATCTATTATCACTAGAATTCATACTTTAGCTCTAACAAAGCAAATTTTCTTTAAATGAATACTATTTCGTATTTTGAATTTTAAAACCATATCTCCAATGATGTAAAATATAAATAAGCAGTGAGGTGTTCAAATGGGAACGTAATTTAAAATTCATTATTAAAAGCCATAACTTTACAATTGTTAATTCCCAAATAAAATATCACATTCTGGCTTTCCTTCTGGCCACGTCTAAATAACTATAAATAAAACATGCAAATTGCTCACCAAACATTTTTACATACTGCCTACTTATACAATACATAATGCTAGGTTCATTAACGCTTTATGAGCTATAATTTAACTTTGAAACTCATTCTATTGTGTTATTCCTTTTAAGGTAACGTTTGTTTTCGTCAATGCCTTATAATCTTGAAGAAAGTAGGTTTTCACCCTTTAATATTTAGAAAATGCCTATACTGAGGAAAAAAAATCTGGTGCAATGCGCCAGTGGCGGTCCCATGGGGGGGGGATATTGCGGTTCAATCCCCCCCCCCCCCGAAATTTCGACGAAAAAAAAATTAGTGGGGTGAATTAAAATATTAATTACGCATCTAACTTTTACGAGTTTTCTAGAGAAGTGTAGTTTAATTTTTGTGTTTTCCTATTATAATCAGTGATGTTTATAGTTTTATCTAATTTTGCTTCAATAATAAGTATTTTAAGAAATATAATGGACTGGTGGGAACCTGCAACTGATCATGAATTACGTGGTCGCGGGTTGGATCTGGAAGGGTAGTTTTAGGGCGGATTCAAACTATCGCTCCGCTCCCGCTCCACTCCCGGTCCGCTCAAATATTCTAAAGAGAAATAGACAGAGAATTCCACTATCGGTACCGCTCCGGTCTCGCTCCACTCCCGGTCCGCTCTCACTCTACCCCATTCACACTAGCGCTCCGCTCCCGGTCCGCTCCCACTCCACTCCCGGTCTCCCCATTCACACTAGCGCTCCGCTCCCGGCCCGGTCTCACTGGCGAAATATTCTAAAGAGGAATAGAGAGAGGTTAATCAAAATATTGGCACAGGTCCGGCCTCGCTCCGCTCCCGCTACACTCTCGCTCCACTCCCGCTCCACTCTCCTAAAGTCTTTTCATATTCACATTATATAATTTTACACCGTTCACGATTAAAGCCATTAATAATCGAAGCCGTCTGTATTTGGATTTTAATTAATAATTAACTTTCAGTTATTAAACGGCCAAAAAAGTTCAACTTTAAAAAAAAATATATGTATATATATATATATATATATATATATATATATATATATAATTATAAATTAATTTAATTAATGGTGAAGAAATAATTTAAATTTTTTTCTGAATGTATTCGAATACGCTTGAAATGATAAAAAAAAAAAAAAAAAATCACCAACAATACGCGCGGTTTTTCGACGTGAAAAATTCATGTTATGTTTGAGATATATTTTGCTATGAATTAATGTACTCGTAAAAAATGGTCACCGATTTATTTATTGACTACATACTCATTGCTATTATAAAATAACGTTTAATTTGAAACGAATAAAAATGCAGTATATTATGAAAAATGTCAGATCATTAACAAAAAAATATATTAAAGCAAAAAATAATTAAAATATTAATCAGGAAAAGAAGAGAACACAATCGGTAAATTTGTAGCATTTACCGATTTCAACTTGAAATTTTCAAGCGTATTCGAATACATTCCGAAAAAAATTTAAATTATTTCTTCACCATTAATTAAATTAATTTATAATTATTATTAATAATTATCCTTGTGGCATTCAGAAGATCATCGAAGTGCTGTTTCCATCTTTCTAGTATATCCTTAGTGCTACCCAAGATATTTCCTTTTAGGTCCTTGTAAAGATCTGATCTAGGAACAAAACCCGTCTTCATATTACGTACTCCTCTATAAAATTTTCTGCTTTGTTTGGCCGAAAAGTCCTCTTGTAGTTCTTCCATCTTTTTCATTTCGAATTCTCTCTTTTTCCTTCTACAAACGGTCTTAGCCTCTCTTCTCATCTCTGAGTAAATCTGCATTGATTCCCTTGTTTTCCTGTTTAAACATCTTAACCTAGCTTCATTCCTTTTCCTTATCGCTTCCCTACACTCCTCATCATACCAACCATTGTATGCCCTTTTTGATTTCTTTCCTAGTACCTCTTCCACTCCTGAGAGCTTCCTTTATTTCCTTCCACTTGTCCTCTATATTTTCTCCATGAAATGTTGCAATCTTTTCTTCCATCCGCTCACTAAATATTTTGGATGTTCTTTCATCTTTTAGTTTTTCAACATCATATGGGGTTAAAGTTTCTCCTCTCTTTCGTGGGCCTAATTCTAATCTTTGCCTGTATTTAACTTTTACGAGATGGTGATCGCTCATCATATCCTTCTGAATGCCACAAGGATACCAGAACCGGTTCAGTCGAGCTTAATATACTCAGGCGATGCCATTGAACAGGAGAATGAAGATGAAATGGACGAGAATGAAATGCCACCAGATAAAGAAGAAATAGCTGAAATAATTAGCAATATGCATAACAACAAAGCCCCGGGAATCGATGAGATAAATGTAGAGGTGTTAAAACACGGAGGTGAAGCCACTATTGATTGCATTTATCAGTTGATATGGGAGATATGGATGGGAGAAAAAATGCCAAGAGAATGGAGTAGGGCAGTTTTATGTCCAATCTTCAAAAAAGGTGATAGGCAGAACTGCGATAACTACAGAGGTATTGCCTTGCTCCCGACAATATATAAGATTCTGTCCATCGCTATAAATAAAAGAATTATGATCTGGATGGACAAAGTAGTCGGTGAATATCAGTGTGGCTTTCGCCCGGGAAGGTCTACTGTGGATCAAATCTTCTCGCTGCGTCAGATGCTAGAAAAATCATACGAATACAATGTAGACCTGCATCACTTATTCATAGATTTTAAGCAGGCGTATGATAGTATTAACAGAAAAGAACTGTTGATAGCGATGAAGACATTAGGCATACCTAAGAAACTAGTTAGCCTCACACAAATGACTCTGCACGACACTAAGTCAGTAGTGAAAATCCATAATATCCTATCGGATGAGTTTTCAGTGGGAAGTGGTTTAAGACAGGGTGATCCTCTCTCTCCAACACTCTTTAATCTTGGCCTCGAGTTAGCTATAAGAGCCATTAAGACTAACCCCGGTGGCACAATATATAACAGGCTTTCCCAGCACATGGCGTATGCAGATGATATAGTGATTTCAGCCCGAACAGAAGCTGCCTTGTCAGGAGCCCTGCAGGAGTTGGAGGAAACTGCGTCAAGAATGGGCCTTGAGATAAATGAAGACAAAACGAAGTATATGATGACTTCAAGGCAAAAAAGACGGGTAGAACAGTCTATTCGCTTTGCGACCCATGAATTTAAGACGGTGGAATCTTTCAAATACCTGGGTGTCACTGTTACCAACACTAATGAGATGATGGCTGAAATTAAAACAAGAATGGCAGCGGGAAGCAGATGTATGTTCTCGTTACAAAAGCTGCTAAAATTTCGGATCCTGTCTAGAAAGGTAAAAATAATAGTATATAAGACAGTAATCCGACCAATTGTGACATACGCCTGTGAAACATGGACTCCCACCAAGGTCATGGAAAGAATTCTTCTGGTATGGGAGAGAAAAGTTCTAAGAAAGATTTTTGGCCCGGTGTTTCGTCAAGGAACTTGGAAAATCCGCCCAAACACAGAATTAAGAGCACTCTTCCAGGAAGTTGACATAGTAACGTACGTCAAGAAGGCAAGGTTAAGGTGGCTTGGCCATGTGGAGAGGATGCCCGAGTATAGAGTCCCCAAGAGGATGTTATACGGCAAACCTGGTGGCCAAAGACCAAGAGGGAGGCCAAGATTGACGTGGTTGAAAAATGTTGAGGAGGACCTAAGAAAAATGAGAGTGAGAGGATGGCGGATGAAGGCGAATGATCGTCAGGAGTCGCTGAAAATTGTGGAGGAGGCCAAGGTTCTTCAAGAGCTGTAGTGCCCGTCAGTAAAGTAAAGTAAAGTAAATTAATAATTATCATTGTGTTGCAATATATTCTTTTTATTATATTTTTTTATAATATTACCTTCTTCATCAAGAAAAGAACACTTACCAGCTATTTCTACAAACGAAAAATTGATTTTTTTTTTTTGGCCGTAAACTTGAAGAATAAATGAATACTTAAATAACTGAAAGTTAATCATTAATTAAAATCTGAATACAGACAACTTCGATTATTAATGGCTTTAATAGCTTAAACCTTTCAAAAGTGAACGGTGTAAAATTATATAGTTTGAATATGATAAGATATTAGGAGAGCGGACCGGGAGCGGAGCGAGAGTGGAGCGGGCGCGAAACCGATAGTGTGAATAAGCCCTTAGTGGGCAGGTTATATCCTGTTTGTGTTGTGTGATAATGCAGCTTCTGTTTACGTTTGATATTTCCTCTATTCTCTTTGTTCCCTGGACTCTCAGTTGTGATCTGCTGTGGACATTTATTTTTTCATCAAAAGATTTCCTCAAACCACCTGTTAGTAATGTCGAATAAAAAACAAGCAAATATATAGGTATATAGAATTTTCAATGAGAATTTTTTATACAGAATTTTGTATATGAACTTAATGTATAAGCTTAAGAAAATAAAGTGTGCTATTTTTATTCTGTTTTTTTTCCTATCGACCAATCCCCCCCCCCCGAATTTTTTTTCTGGAACCGCGCCTGCAATGCGCACAACACATACTTTCACTTACCAGTTTACTTGGAGTAGAAACTGATAATTGTTTAGATGAAATTTAGAACATTGACATAAAATCACTTTATCCACATTTATTTACTTATTTTTGTTTGCTATTCTCCATAAGGTACAGAGTATTATAAATATTGCAAAGGTTGAAAGTTAAGCATTTATCAAGTCTTAATTAAGCATTATATTGCACCTTATGTTAAAAAAAAATAACGGAAAGGAAACATAAGGATAAAAATAAAGGTAACTTGGGAGATGTAAATAAACACAAACCTCCAATTTCCAAGAACTTAGGGGGTTCAGTAGTTCCTGGATGTTTACATTTTGTTTCTCAATTCTCATCGTTCTGTCACTATCAATCTAGCTTCTGTCGAGTAAAATGCCAAAAAAAAGCATTACGCGCTTTATTACTTTTATATTTGACAATGTAAAACAATACATCATGGCGTCTAATTTTGTTTCTCTATTTACTTGTAATGAAAACTTACTTTAGTTACCATGAAAACAAATGTTTTCCATTAAATAGCTTTATTCCAACAAGGACTTAATACAAGGAGACAACTCTTTCGCATGCGAATTATTCTTTACTTGTTAACATTGACTGTTAGTAACTTACTGCGCGTGCAAAAGAGTTGTCAACTTGTTTTAAGTGCTTGTTGGAACAAACCTAGTACTTTTTAATGAATAAAATTTATTTATTCCTTAATATATACATTTTACGAATTTATAAACTGAATTCTTTCTGAGGTTCTCAGTTTACGGAAACTGAAATTTTCATCTTGTGTAAACACTTATCATTATTTCTCCTGTATATTTATCAAATTCTTTAGGAATTTTTTATTGCTAGGCATAATCAGAGACAATTATGTTCTCGATATGAACAAAATTAAAGGTACTTGATAGGAAGAAAATTTTACTTTACCGTTTAAGCCCCATCAGAACTTTTTACAATTACAAGACCTACCTGCTGTTAAAGAATACTCGATTCTCATTAAATGATGATGAGTTCAATAGAAATCCTTTGAGCCGTTTTTGAGAAAATCACAAAAAAAATAAAAAAAGAGATAAAGTATATGAAATCTTTTGGTCATCACGGGCACACCTCATATACCTACCTCAAACACAAAATTTCAGTTTCTTGTGGTTTATCGTTTTGAGCTAGTCTGTTCACACACTCACACCCGCAGCGACCATTTAGCGAGACTTGGTTATTTGGACTCAGGGGACCCCCAAAACGTTTATTTCCGTTGAAAAGTAAAATTTTTCACGGACGCAATATTTTCCCTTATTATATATTTCATATATAGATATGTGAAGATAAATATATTTCATAAATAAGTGAAAGTAAAAACATTAATTTTTATAAAAATATTGACTGGACATATACTAATAAATGTAAGCTATCACTATTTTTTTAATATATGGAGACAGGAAGAAAGAGGTAACAATAATATTGATTGTGTACAGAGGAGGCAAAAGCCATTAACGAAATTATAATAAATGATCTATTTTCAAATCGTGTTATTTCACCTCCATATTCTGCCATTTTCAATATATAATGGGCAAAGTTCTTATTCAGTTCATACCTTTCTAAAACATTCATTGTTTTTTTTAAGTGGTGCCAAAATAATAGCCGAATAAGATGGACAGTACCTTGACAATATGGACAACAATGATGGGCTATATAAATATAATATATCAGACAGTAATATCAGTCATCCGAGGTAGTTTCTTATTAAGTAAGAAAATGGCAGTATCGCCAGCCGCCATTGCAGAAACAGAACTTGAAAACATATTCAAAAGGGTTTACTTGTCGTCCAAGATCCTCGCAGCGTTTCCGTTCAAATTGAGGGGCCCAGCTTACACCATCTCTCCATTAGAGATGTTATACTCCATCATCACTCTCGCGGTATATGGCTATATCGCTTTAGTCACGGGACTCAATCGAATCAGAGAAGACACTAACCTCATGATGATACTATCCCTAACAATACCTCATCAAACCGTATTCGCGATCCTCTTTATAAACATTATCTGGCTCGCTTATAATATGAAAACTATCTCTTCCGTTTTTCAATCTCTTTTGCAAATCCAAATGAAAACGAGTGTGACATTGAATTTCAAACATAGGTACATGTTGGTGTTCAGTAGCACATTTGGGGTAATAATGGCCTCAACGTATATCTACTATAAGAGGAACTACTTCACGGAAGATTACGGAAGCGTCGTGTTGGTGTTCCTAGTGACGTTCGCGGTCGTGGACCAGTTCTCGGCCCTGCTAGCCGTGGTGAGGCTCTACTACGAGCACATCTGCGACAAGCTGAGCGCCCAGAACGCAGAGAAGTTCACTGATATCCACGACCTCCTGGCCCAGTGCTGCATCGCCGTCAATGACTGCTATTCCCCGCAGCTCCTTCTCGTGTCTTTGGCCACTGTTGTTTATAATGTGTCCTTGCTCTACATCACCATAGGCGAGTTTAAAGAACTAGGAAAGTTCAATGTCCCATGTGTCCTGGCAACGCTTATGTTCTTCGCCATCGTGATGCATTTCACCAGAAGTTGCAGGCTAACTAAAATTCAAGTATGAATTTCCTTACCCTAGAAACTCAATTATTTCATTTTATTTTTAGGAATATTATTTATCTGAGCCTTAGATTTATTGTAATTTTTAAATACAAAAGTAATAGGGTCCGAATTATGTAAGTTTCAACAAATTTGTTAAAGGAAAAAAAGGAACCAACATCATTCTTCTATCTGAAAAATCTTTCTGAAACCCTCACTCATTCACTATAAATGTCTTTCACACATAATCATACCTTCTAGAATCAAATAAGATACATCAAATACTTTTCCCTATGAATTCAAATTTGTAATTTATTAGAAATTGTTTTTATTTTTAGTCGGAAAGATTCAATAAACTTCTGTATAGACTAATCATAACTGAAGAATCAAGAGAACTTATGAGAAACGTAAGTTTTTATATTATGTTACGCTTTGAGTTCAAGTCAGCATTAATTATCATTATAGTCACACATTAATATACCATCGTAAATTATCATTATGGAGATTCAATAATGTGGATTTTAATGATAAAAATTTTATTGGTAGTATAATAAACTGTAATTCCAGAAACGTATCATGCTCCATTTCAAAGGGACAAAGGAACTTCAATTCTCTGCCATAGGATTTATTAATGTAGATTATCCGCTGATTTGTTCTGTAAGTAGCAGCTTTAAATTGTGTAATATTTTTAAACGTTATTTAACGTTTAACATAAAGATTTAATATAACAGATTTAATATTTAACGTTATTTAACATAAAGATATATGTTGAATAGAACTTATGAGCAGGGTTTGAAATTAACTCTTATTTTCTGGGAAAGAGAATAAAAGTCAAATCAGGACTTTTATATTTCTAATAAATAAATAAAAATCACATCATGACTTTTATATTTCGGGCCAGAAAATAAAAGTCCTGACATAATCTTTATCACAATGATATCTAATATAAAAGTCAAAGCTTGATTTTCATTATTTAAGGAGGAATTTATTAGCTTTTTTATCGGATTTCTCCATATTGTTGTTCATTATTGGGTTAACCGTTTTTATGGAAATCTTACATGGTATAATAAATTACATTATATCGATTTTAAGATCGATTATTAGATTATCAAGGCTGCTGATAATGAAAAAATATCGATATACAACCTCAGGCTCACTCAGGTATCCATAGCAACTTATCTGATATTTACAATATTAAGGTCGATTTCTAGGTTAATTGGGGTGCTGATTCTGAAAATGATATCGATTTTTCGATTACGCACTCAGGTATCGATTTATTTCAAGTTACGCGATATAAATGATATTGGGGTCCACTCATAGGTTATTTGAGGTGCTAAATTTGAAAATGATATCGATTTTTCGATTACGCGCTCAGGCATCCATTTTTTTCAAGTTACGCGATATAAATGATATTGGGGTCCACTCATAGGTTATTTGAGGTGCTGAATTTGGAAATGATATCGATTTTTCGATTACGCGCTCAGGTATCGATTTATTTCAAGTTACGCAATTCAAACGATATTGGGGTCCACTCATAGGTTATCTGAGGTGCTGAATTTGAAAATGATATAGATTTTTCGATTACGCGCTCAGGTATCGATTTATTTCAAGTTACGCAATTCAAACGATATTGGCGTTCACTCATAGGTTATTTCAGGTGCTGAATTTGAAAATGATATAGATTTTTCGATTACGCGCTCAGGCATCGATTTGTTTCAAGTTACGCGATTTAAACGATATTGGGGTCCACTCATAGGTTATTTGAGGTGCTGAATTTGAAAATGATACAGATTTTTCGATTACGCGCTCAGGCATCGATTTTTTTCAAGTTACGCGATATAAATGATATTGGGGTCCACTCATAGGTTATTTGAGGTGCTGAATTTGAAAATGATATCGATTTTTCGATTACGCGCTCAGGTATCGATTTATTTCAAGTTACGCAATTCAAACGATATTGGGGTCCACTCATAGGTTATTTGAGGTGCTGAATTTTAAAATGATATAGATTTTTCGATTACGCGCTCAGGCATCGATTTTTTTCAAGTTACGCGATTTAAACGATATTGGGGTCCACTCATAGGTTATTTGAGGTGCTGAATTTGAAAATGATGTAGATTTTTTGATTACGCGCACAGGTATCGATTTATTTCAGGTTACGCGATATAAACGATATTGGGATCCACTAATAGGTTATTGGAGGTGCTGAATTTGAAAATGATATCGATTTTTCGATTACGCGCACGGGTATCGATTTATTTCAAGTTACGCGATTTAAACGATATTGGGGTCCACTCATAGGTTATTTGAGGTGCTGAATTTGAAAATGATATCGATTTTTCGATTACGCGCTCAGGTATCGATTTATTTCAAGTTACGCGATTTAAACGATATTGGGGTAATCTCTCTCTAATCGAGGTAAACTCTAATAACCTATGAGTGGACCCCAATATCATTTATATCGCGTAAGTTGAAATAAATCGATACCTGAGCGCGTAATCGAAAAATCGATATCATTTTCAAATTCAGCACCTCAAATAACCTATGAGTTGACCCCAATATCATTTATATCGCGTAACTTGAAAAAAATCGATGCCTGAGCGCGTAATCGAAAAATCTATATCATTTTCAAATTCAGCACCTCAAATAACCTATGAGTGGACCCCAATATCGTTTGAATTGCGTAACTTGTAATAAATCGATACCTGAGCGCGTAATCGAAAAATCGATATCATTTTCAAATTCAGCACCTCAAATAACCTATGAGTGGACCCCAATATCGTTTAAATCGCGTAACTTGAAACAAATCGATGCCTGAGCGCGTAATCGAAAAATCTAAGTATATCATTTTCAAATTCAGCACCTGAAATAACCAATGAGTGAACCCCAATATCGGCTGAATTGCGTAACTTGAAATAAATCGATACCTGAGCGCGTAATCGAAAAATCTATATCATTTTCAAATTCAGCACCTCAGATAACCTATGAGTGGACCCCAATATCGTTTGAATTGCGGAACTTGAAATAAATCGATACCTGAGCGCGTAATCGAAAAATCGATATCATTTCCAAATTCAGCACCTCAAATAACCTATGAGTGGACCCCAATATCATTTATATCGCGTAACTTGAAAAAAATCGATGCCTGAGCGCGTAATCGAAAAATCTATATCATTTTCAAATTCAGCACCTCAAATAACCTATGAGTGGACCCCAATATCGTTTGAATTGCGTAACTTGAAATAAATGGATACCTGAGCGCGTAATCAAAAAATCGATATCATTTTCAAATTCAGCACCTCTAATAACCTATGAGTGGACCCCAATATCATTTAAATCGCGTATCTTGAAAAAAATCGATGCCTGGGCGCGTAATCGAAAAATCTATATCATTTTCAAATTCAGCACCTCAAATAACCTATGAGTGGAACCCAATATCATTTATATCGCGTAACTTGAAAAAAATCGATGCCTGAGCGCGTAATCGAAAAATCTATATCATTCTCAAATTCAGCAACTCAAATAACCTATGAGTGGACCCCAATATCATTTATATCGCGTAACTTGAAAAAAAACGATGCCTGAGCGCGTAATCGAAAAATCAATATCATTTTCAAATTCAGCACCTCAAATAACCTATGAGTGGACCCCAATATCGTTTGAATTGCGTAACTTGAAATAAATGGATACCTGAGCGCGTAATCGAAAAATCGATATCATTTTCAAATTCAGCACCTCAAATAACCTAGGAGTGGACCCCAATATCATTTATATCGCGTAACTTGAAAAAAATCGATGCCTGAGCGCGTAATCGAAAAATCTATATCATTTTCAAATTCAGCACCTCAAATAACCTATGAGTGGACCCCAATATCTTTTGAATTGCGTAACTTGAAATAAATGGATACCTGAGCGCGTAATCGAAAAATCGATATCATTTTCAAATTCAGCACCTCTAATAAACTATGAGTGGACCCCAATATCATTTATATCGCGTAACTTGAAATAAATCGATACCTGAGCGCGTAATCGAAAAATCGATTTTTCAAATTCAGCACCTCAAATAACCTATGAGTGGACCGCAATATCATTTATATCGCGTAACTTGAAACACATCGATGCCTGAGCGCGTAATCGAAAAATCTATATCATTTTCAAATTCAGCACCTGAAATAACCTATGAGTGGACCCCAATATCGTTTGAATTGCGTAACTTGAAATAAATCGATACCTGAGCGCGTAATCGAAAAATCTATATCATTTTCAAATTCAGCACCTCAAATAACCTATGAGTCGACCCCAATATCGTTTGAATTGCGTAACTTGAAATAAATCGATACCTGAGCGCGTAATCGAAAAATCTATATCATTTTCAAATTCAGCACCTCAAATAACCTATGAGTTGACCCCAATATCGTTTGAATTGCGTAACTTGAAATAAATCGATACCTGAGCGCGTAATCGAAAAATCGATATCATTTTCAGAATCAGCACCCCAATTAACCTAGAAATCGACCTTAATATTGTAAATATCGGATAAGTTGCTATCGATACTTGAGTGAGCCTGAGGTTGTATATTGATATTTTTTCATTATCAGCAGCCTTGATAATCTAATAATCGATCTTAAAATCGATATAAGGTAATTTATTATACCCTGTAAGATTTCCATAAATGTCCAATAATGAACAACAATATGGAGAAATCCGATAAAAAAGCTAATAAATTCCTCCTTAAATAATGAAAATCAAGCTTTGACTTTTATATTAGATATCATTGTGATAAAGATCATATCAGGACTTTTATTTTCTGGCCCGAAATATAAAAGTCATGATGTGATTTTTATTTATTTATTAGAAATATAAAAGTCCTGATTTGACTTTTATTCTCTTTCCCAGAAAATAAGAGTTAATTTCAAACCCTGCTTATGAGGCATAGTTAAAATATAATATGATATCCTTTTTCAGATGGTGTCCACTGCAACAACTTATATCCTTATTTTGGTTCAATTTTCTAATTAATTCATTGTTATTGGATGTTACTGTAAAAACAAAAAGTCATCACATTTATTTAGTCTTGATTTGAAACACATAAGTGTGGTAAGAAAACACAAATTGGATCCTATTCAAAATTAATGTTTTATTAAATAATACTTTGGGCTTTGATTGGGTTATCAGAGAACTTGTAAGTTTTTTTTTTTCTTTTTGTTTTGTGGAAAACGTGGCAATGTTTTATCTCAAGTAATGGTTTAATATTAGAACTACGGTGAACTTGATGAACCAAGATTATTCTTGACTTGTATTTATTGATTGTATTTGTTGACGTATTTATGCTGATTTCACAATACATTCAAAACTTTAGACATTTATAGTAACATAAAATGATTAAAAAAAATCATAAATTTTAACTTTTCGATTTTGCTATGAACTTTTCAAGTTTTCAAAAAAAAAGTTATTCAAGAAGAAATACCAGTTCATAACAGTTTTATTTAACAATTTTAAAAAAAGTGATATTTGAGTAAACAAAATATTATCTAAATCATTTTTTATTTGCAAATAACAGGTGAAATATGAGTAAAAGGTATTATCAAACTAAATTATTTTTTTAATAAACAGTCTTATAATCACTTTGATTGAAAACATTCATAACACCAGTGAAGATTCAAAACGGGCAACAAACACCCAGGTAGCTAAAAAAAAAAAAATGAAAAGTAATTTCTTTAATAAATAATTTCAAGCAATCTTATGAAATGGTACATATTTGTTAAGCAAAGAAACTTACTTGGGATCAATATGACACTTAAGTGACATATAAGATGCAGGACTGTCAACAAATACAGGTAATATGCAGAAAATGAAATGACGGCATTTCTGTGAAACTGTACAGCTAGTCGAATTGAAAGCTACATCAGTCTGGAATAAAAATTTAGCCGATTATAATATATAAAGGACAGGTGCATGTATGTTTGAAAATTACAGAAGAATGAAACTATTAATTTTATACTATTTGGCTAAAAGATATAAGAAATTTGGTATTAAAATAAATGGGAGCAGTTTCTTAGCATCCTAGTGCCCAAGTTGGCATCCAAGTACATCATTTTATATTGCCGCTAATGGTACCTTATTATGGTTGGTTACAGTGCCTTGCACTTGCAACTTTTTTAGTTTATATTGCTTTATGAATTTAAATTGTTTTTCCTAAGATGATCATGTCTGAAAAAAGTATTGCGTTGATTAATCTGTAAACACCGCCCTGGAAGCCATGTATTTAAGGTAGGAAACTTATCTGTCTTATCATCAGTCCTTCATCTATCCAATCAACACTCTTTTCAACTATTCACCAACAGAGAATAGATTGGCTTGGAATTGATCCTGGGTCACTGCATTACCATTGCGTGATAACAGTGCTGAAGAGACCAGGGTTCGATTCCCGGCCATAGCCAACCTTTTTCTTCTTATAAAATTATTTAATTATTATTAAAACTTAGTTAGCAATTGATTGTTTTAATGACTTTAAGATTTAAAAAAAAAAAAATCTTATTTTTCCAGATAATTCTTCAATTTGGACTCCCAAGTTGATTTTTACAAATTAATCAATGAATTGATTTTTTCAGAAGTGATTATCCTAGGAGCAATAAATTCAGTTCACGAAGCAAAATTAACTTAAAAAAACAAATAAAATATACAATAAATTACAGTTAAAAGTAACTACTAGTAAATGTAGGCATCTGTGAACACACATAAGTAAAATAATAACCTCTAATATAATGCTTACTATATTTTTTATGAAGTTTTGAACTACGTTTAATTTAATCCTTTAGACCTTAATTGAAAGAATGAACCTCCACCTCTATTGCCAATCAAATAAATATAAAAACACAACAAAATTTAACAATTTCCTTTTTACTTGCTTTGTTTAACGTGACTTTATGTCACTAAGGCTAATCCGACGATGCTACAGTGGGAGTCCAAAATTTTGCCTATCCAGGTATAATTAGGATAGGGATCTTTAACGAGTACCTGACTTCGTAGAGGCTTATCTTATGCCCCATCTGAAGGATGGCATAACCAAGGATTTTTTTACTCCCTTTAAAAAATCATAGGGCCACCTGGCTGGGAAATGAACCCGCGACTTTTAGTATTGTAAGCTGCTATGTTAGCCACCACAGATATACCCTACATAATAGTATTTTTTGGCAATCAAACTTGGTAGGCTGTCTACAACTTAACTGTTCAAAAACATAAAACCTAGTATGATTTAATTAATAAAATTAGGCCCTTCTTCAACAAAAAAAGACATCACAAGTTTATTTAGCTAGGAAAGGTTTCGGCTCCCAGAGCTATTCTCAACCCTGTAAGCATTTTTTTCCAGAAAATATTAATTTATACATATCACACTCAAATTTCTTCATAACATTTTACTATCTGATATTATGATATGTACCTACCATGCATCATACTTGATTATTAATTGAGTGATTGGAAAAAACTATTGTTACAATATAAAAAAACCCGGTAGTCGAAATTTTTCATGATCGTAATACTTTCCCTTACTATATATTTCATATATTGGTAAGTGAATGTAAAAACTGGGTGCTGGTGGCGTCATTTTAATGTCATCTAAAAAAATAGTAAATAAAAGTATATTATATTACGTTGTGTTTAAAATGGGTATTTTTCAAATATTTGATAGAAAAATTATTTTTACCTGTTGATCCTATCTCCCATAACTAACTCCAAGCAACAGTCACAGTTCACTTGGATTATTCTTGCATTCTGGAGAGGTAGGGGGAGGATGCTAAGTAGGATTTATTATAGACATTTGCTAACTGATATGAATAATGTAATATTAATAAGTCTTTAAAAATTTTATTAATATGTGTTTATAAAGTAGTTTTATTAATAAATTAATACAAAGTGTTTACAATTTCTATCACAATTATTGTGTTTATAATTATTGTATTAATTAAAAAATTATTATTGTGTTTACAATTATTGTATTAATAATAAATTAATAAAAAATGTTTACAAAGAAGTTATTAATAAATTAATTAACATAGCCCATTTACAACAGACAGACGGAGATACACACACATACACACATGCACATAAACCCATGGTTATCCATAACATTCACATGCAAAAATATATATAGACAGAAATGCACACATCTACATATGAAATGAAATGAAATGAAAAATTTTACTTTATTCTGGGACATTTAGTCCCCTAAGAATAACATTGTTAACAATTTGTTCAGGCAGCATTTTTATCTGGCTGTACTATATACAATTGTTAAAATTAAAACTAAAAATGTACACTTTAATAATAAATGAAAATAAATCGTAACTTCAGTATTCACGTGCTTTGTAAAAAATATAACTAACAAAAAGAAGAGTGCCATTATTAAAATAAATAAATAATAAAACTAAAATATTTGTACAAACCTTCAAGACTACATCAAGAAAATAATAATTTTTACATCTGCAGGGAAGATTGATGTTCCAGGAGATGGAGAAATAAGAGGTGTTTGAACGAGGCTAGGGAGGAAGCTTGACGAACGGATCCGGGTAAGGAATTCCAAAACTGGGTGGCACGAACAACAAAGGATTTATCGAAACAGGCGGTTCTATGAGTGGGGATATACAAATCTGTAGGTTGGGATCTTGTATTTAGCTGATGGATGGACGAACGTGGGGTAAGGAGGTCAAGAATGTATGTGGGTTTTTTTCCTCTTAGGGTTTGGAAGAGGAAGGAGCCGAGCAGGTACTGTCTTCGAAAATTCGGAAAAAGGAAACTTTGCTGGAAATAATATTCGGAGATGTGAGAGTGTCTTGGGAGACCAAGGATAAATCTCATGAAACGATTCATCAATCTTTTAAGCCTTATCTCGAGCTCACCAGACAGACCACCGTACACCAGGCATCCGTAATCGAAGTGTGGAAGGATAAGGGAGGATACTAAAAGACGACGGGTATTTTGAGGAACTGAGTCCTTGAATTTTAGTAACTGCTTGAGGACTGAGATGGATTTTCGGGAGATTTGGGAAATGTGATGATTCCAGGTGAGGTGTTGATCGAAGGTTATACCAAGGTTCTTTATGGAGTCTTTAAACTGGATTGGAGTGTTATTGATATACAGTAATGGATAATAAGGAAGGGAAATGAGGAAAGCTTTTGAACCTATGAGCATTGCCTTGGTTTTCATTGGGTTCAGGGATAGTTGGTTTTCGATTCCCCAGCGGTTAATTCTATCAATATCCTCCTGAAGTTTACGTGACGCCTCTAGTAGGTCGGAAGGATGGAAAGATATATAGATTTGTAGATCGTCTGCATATAGGTGATATTGGGAGTAATGGATAACATTTGTGAGGTCATTTATGTAGATGGAGAATAGGGTAGGTGAAAGGGATGAACCCTGAGGTACACCTCTTGAAAGAAACAGGGATGATGACGGTGGTTTGTTAGGGATAATAACTGATTGAGATCGGAAGGAGAGAAAAGACTGAAACCAGGCCAAAGAACTATTGGATATATTTAATTTATGTAATTTAGAGAGGAGAACTGTGTGATCAACAGAATCAAACGCTTTTGAAAAATCAAAAAGAACAAGGATAGTTAATTTCTGTTGATCTATTGAGGAGTAGATATCTTGACTTATTTTTATCAGGGCCGATTGAGTAGAATACCCGGAGCGGAAACCAGATTGGAGAGGATTAAGTAAGCTTTTTTGATCAAGGAAGGTGGTGAGTTGAGAATGAACCAGTCTTTCTAAAGGTTTTGATAGGTTTGATAGGATTGCAATCGGTCTGAAATCAGCAGCTGTTGAGGGATGAGGGACCTTGTTGAGTGGACGTACTAGAATCTTTTTCCAGGCAGAGGGAAAAATGGAGTTCTGCAGAGAAAAGTTGTAAATATGTAAGAGTGCTGGGAGTGTGGCTGGGAGACAGAGTTTTATCATTTTCACTGGAATTTGATCATGACCGTAGTCATTGGTTCGGGATTTCATTATGGAAAAAATTAAATCATCAGGAGTGATGTGCTGAAAGTAAAAGTTTTCATCATTAAAAGGAGTTTCTGGAGGTTGGTAGTTAGACTGAGAGAGTTTCGGGAGGGGTTCGACAAAATAAGCGTTTAAATCGTTGGGAGATATAGGATAATGCGTGATGGGTGTGGAGCTGGCAATAACGAATTTTCTAAGAATTTTCCACTTAGACTTAGGATCCGGCGATTGGGAAAGGACATTATGGAAATACTGCGCCTTGGCTCGGCGTAACGTAGATTGCGTGAGGTTGCGGATAATTTTAAATTTCGAATAATCGTCCGGAATTCGGGTGCGCCTAAAGCGCCTTCTAGCAGCATCCCTTTTCTTCATAAGTTCCCTAATTTCTAGATTAATCCAAGGAGCCGGGGTGCGTCTAAAGGTGCCAGTTTTTAGAGGTGCAAGTTGGTTTAGGAAAGTTAGGAGGTTGGATGAAAGACAATCAACCATCTCGTCAATAGAATGTGAAGAATAGATTGGTTCAATGGATTGGGATAGTTGTTCTAAATAAGGATTGATTTTTTCTGATGTGAGAGAATCCATATTCTCCTGTTTGGGAACGGAAGTAGGGGATGGGAACATCATAGGAGATTCGGATTAAATCATGGCCTGACAAAAAAGGTATGGGGCTTTGTAAGAATGAAAGTAAATTTCGTCGGGAGTCTACGAAAATAAAGTCGATTTGCGTATGTGAAAACTGCGTATGATGGGTTGGCTCAAAGGGTACAATGAATAGGTCAAGGGAGCTTACCAGGTCTATGAGATATACTTTTTCTGGGGAATAGGAGAGGAAATTCACGTTAAAATCACCAGCTATGATTATATTGTTATACAGAGGTACATAATGGAGTAGAGATATTTCAAAGGTTGAATCGAATTTAGCTTGAGGAGGTCGGTAGACAACGATGTAAAGAAGGGAAAAGGTGGCAGAGGATATTTCTGTGAACAGAAATTCAATGTGAGGTGTATCTTCGGAATTAGATTTAGTGAGGATTTTAACGTTCAAGGTCTCATGCACGAAGAGACCAACACCCCCTCCATTTCTATCGATTCGGTCGTGACGGATGAAGGTATAGTGAGGAACTGCTACAAAGGATGAGGATATACTCGGTTTAAGCCAAGTCTCAGAAACTGCTATGATGTGGTAAAAGTTCTGTAGAAAATAGTCTGTGAATTCGTCTATATGAGCTGGAAGGGATTGAGAGTTAACGTGACATGTGAGGAGGATATTATTCATACGTTGAAAAAGAGAAATGCATATTTGGGTAGGAACAGTGATTCAGTATAAGGAAATGGGTTAAGTGAAACGATACAATGGTTATTACAATGACTACTAAATTATACCAGATTATACCTCGAGTTCTGATACTGTTGATTAAATCTTTTTGGTGTAAACATATCAAATTTTTTGGTGAAATATCGATATCTAAAGGCACCATGAATATTGTGATAAAACTAACTAGTACCAATAAATATTTAAATGAATCTAAAAGTGAATATGAGAAATAGATACATAAAAATATCAAATGAATAAACCGAGTTATAGAATAAGCAAAAAAACATGTGTAAGAAATAAATAGAAATACAAAAGAAATAAATAAAAATATAAAGGAAATAAATAAAAATTTTAAGAAGACAGATAAAAGTATAAAGAAAATAAATAAAAATATAAAAGAAAAAAAGAAAAATACATTAAGGAGGCAACAATGAAAAATATATCATTGAAAGGCCTCTAAGTCCTCTGCTTTGTTCACAATAACCACAGGTTGACCATCGTCTCGCCGGCAGCGCACTCTTCCTCTGGCAAACCAGACATACTTCACCTTTCCTGCTGCTCTCTTCTGCCTAGCAAGCCAGTAAAGATGTCTGTTCCCCAGAGTCATCTCCTCACCTACGTATATCTTCTCGTCCGAATCCCACCCCAGATGACGGGTTGAAAAATCCTTTTTGATTTTACGAAGCCTGATTACTTCGTCCCGAACAATCTGGCGGGTGAAGCGAACCAGAATCGGCGGGGGACGGGTGTCCTCTCCCTTGGGCCTCCTTCTCTCCACATAGTCCAGGTCTTCCTCCTTCAATTTGATGCCCAGGGCTACCCCTAAAGACAAAACAATGCCTTCCGAGGTTTCCCTGGTCTTCATGGGGATCCCTCTAATCTCTAATGCCTTAGATAAGTGGGCTTGTTCCGACTGATTCAATCTGACCTCTAAATTTGTGATATTTTTCTTAAGGGAGTTATTTTCAGCAATTAATTTTTCGACAATTTCCTGCTGCCTTATCGCCCGTTCCTCCATCGATTTCAATCTCTCGGCGTTTTCGAAGGATAAGTCTGCCTGCTTGTCGATAGTGCTTTTTATTTCTTTTAGCTCATCATTCATCTTACCCAGGTGAGCAAGGATAGCAGAGATGTTTTCCTGCATGCTCCCACTGGGCACGCCGGCATAGAGGTGGACTGCTTTATTAAGTTGGCAATTAGAGCATTGCCATCTATTTTTAATCTGAGCAGCCTCAGAATCGTTTATGCCACAACATTTATTGTGGTATATGTTTTTACATTGTGAACACGCTATCGAACTTTTTTCGTCTCTGTTGACAGCCTGCTTGCAATAAGTGCACGGTGCCATGTCGACAGATGTAGATGACGAGCTAGACTGATATGACGGGCAGTGGTGGGGAGCGCCGGTTGTGGTGGGGGCCGATAACAGTTCAGTGTATTATCGTCAATGGGCTTAATGCCTACCTCTCTTTATTATTCCCAGAAACACTTTATTATATAACAAATAAATAATTCTTTGTTTAAATAATTAAACGAAGCACTATTGTTTAAAATATTTTAATTAATAATGTTACTCACTATTTTATAAAAAAGAAAAAGTGGAGAGCGTAATTGTAGGAGCAGCTATTAACAACGGTGTGCACTGTTTAAGGGCCAGAGCCAGACTGTATCATATAATGTATGTACAGTCATATTTTCTATTTAGTCTACTTTATTTGTAGTTTATTTTATCTATATAATTGGCATGTTTATAGGTTATCAATGTTGGCATGTTTAGGTTATAAAAGTCTGTTTGTTGGTTTACGGCTTTGCTAAGGTTTTTAGTTAAATAAATGGATTCTATTATTCTACTTTTATTTTTATTCTTTATATGATTTACAATTTTTTCATTTTCGAAATCAAAATTATGTTTTGGTGATTAGAGAATAAAACCTAGTTTTTCAGTGAAAGCTACCAGATCTTGATATTGATAGATGTTGTCTGCCCCAAAATCTATGCATCATTACAAATAGCCATTGTCACTATTAGAAAAACTGCCATTTTTTCAGTACTATTTATCAAGTCCTAATAAGGATTTGAGAATATAAATTATGATTAATTAGTTCTCAGGGGAATTTATTTTCTTTTGATTCCTTATTTATCAAAAGCCACCAATCCAGATAAGGAAAGTGTACTACCGCATGGGCATCGGCAGCTTCCCCCCTCTAAATATTTTGAGAAACAAAAACTACAAATTAGATAAATTTGTATTAATTTTCTATACTTATTAAGAATTATATAAAATAATATTTAAACTTTAAAAAATCAATAAGCTTTCTTCAAAAAATTAATTGATTGTTACATGGTACAGAATACCTCAAACCCTTCCCCTAGTTATAAGAATTTCACCACCTGCCCCCCTAGACAAAACTTTTATCAGCGTGCTCCTGTAGAAGAAATCCTATGGACGCCCTTACGTACTACCATATTATATATGCAAAGCAATTAAGTAGGATTTGATATAATCATAATTAAGTTGTAATTTATGGTAAGCTTATAAGGTACTAACCTCATTTAAAGCAATAACATCATGTTCATCAATCAAAGAAGTAATTTTTGGTACTAAAAAGAGGCCATCTTTAGATACAGTCTGGTTAAGCCAAGTGACGCTGCTATAATGAAGACTTGCAGGTGGTGCTGTTGATTCTCTGGTCACAAATGTATCTGTTTTATCTTCTAAAGCTGTCAACAAAATTTATAAATAATTTTCTAAGGAATGCTAGACATATATTATGAAAACTAACATATCAGTTATTTAAAACGTTAGGTGAGGCATCAGTCCCCGGGGTCCTATGTCTTACATTCCCTTCTTAGCAGCCGATTTTCACATGAAAATGTCCGAAAGGCCCAACACTTCAAACACTCAATTTAGTCAATTTTAAATGAGATTATTGCATTTTAGTGCAGAAAATATTGCTAACAGCTGAAATTCTGTTGTTTTTTAGAATCGGACTCCGAGGTCCGATTTTCGATGAAGAATGGCGTAAATCCTGTGTCGGCCTGTCCTGCGCCTATTATGTCTAGTTCCAATCCCTACCAAGAGATAATGCCCTTGAGATGCTCTTTTAATTCACTTTTAATCAAAATATAACGCTTTCGTCAGAGCATTCACATCGGACCCCGACACCCGATACCGCCTGTGGCTCATCCCAGCAGTCGGACCCCGGGGACCGTTCAATTCAGGATCCCTAAAATACGCCGCCGCACCTAACGTGTTAAAATGAAAAAATTAATTTTTATAAAAAAAAAATTATAATTTATAAAAATAAATTAGTCTTACTTAATATCTCCATATTTGAAGTGCCAAATGTTCCTAAATAATTCTTAAGTGGTGTGAAAGGGGCCATTGCAGAGTTTTCTAAAAGTTAATAAAAATAATAAGTAAATATAAAAATAAGTGTAATTTATGAATTTTAAAAATATAAAATAATAAGACATTGAAACTTGGAAAAAAATTATAGAAGGCTACATCACTCTGCTAAGAGTGACTTAATGATACAGTTTGAAAAGAACATTTTCAAAAGTGGAAATAAGACAACAAAGTTTTATTTTTGTATCAGATTATAAGTGGTGGATTAAACAGGCAGGACTAAACTAAATAAAAATCTGCATAAAATAACCAAAATTTTTAATTTGTGTCATTTAAGTTGAAACTTGAAGCCAGAGCTAACGTGTTAAAATGAAAAAAATAATTTTTATAAAAAAAAAAAAAAAAAGCATGAAGTCTAACCTAATAGCTGCATATTTGAAGTGCTAAATGCTCCTAAATTAATCGTCATTGGTGGGGCAGGGGCCCTGGCATAGTTTCCTAAAAGTTAATAAAAATAATTAGTAAATATAAAAATAAGTGTAATTTATGAATTTTAAAAATATAAAATAAAAAGACATTGAAACTTGGAAAAAAATTATAGAAGGCAACATCACTCTGCTAAGAGTGACTTAAGGATAAAGTTTGAAAAGAACATTTTCAAAAGTGGAAATAAGACAATAAAGTTTTATTTTTTTATCAGATTATAAGTGCTGGATTAAACAGGCAGGAATAAACTAAATAAAAATCTGCATAAAGTAATCAAAATTTTTAATTTGTGTCATATAAGTTGAAACTTGCTTAATTTGTTTATGGCACAAAATTGCTAATGCTTATCATGGATTAGATTAAGCAATTAGCAGACCATTCATATTCAAAGAACACCCACATATTTTGATCTGCTTCAGCAAGTTATAAAAATTATGATATGACAAATACCATAAACCACCATGGTCAATTTGGTATAGATATATCAAAACTGATTGGGTATAGAGAGACATATCCTTCAAAGAATAGGTATATATATATATATATATATGTGTGTATATATATATATATATATATATATATATATATATATATATATATATATATATATATATATATATATATTAAGATTTTCCAATAGCAGGAAGGAGACTAATCACTAATATAGAATAAAACGGCCTCAAATAGTCTCAAAAATTACATATATATATTTTCATATATATACAAGCCAAATTTTCGCCCATTCGGGCATCATCAGGGCATCAGAATTGAATATATATATATAAAATATTTCACATATAAATGAAAAGTTAAAAATCATATAAAAACAACTATCCTGAAACAATCTGTCAAGTCAAGAACAATCTGGCATCAAGAACACTTCATCAACTGTACAAGATCAACATCTATATCAAGATTTTTAACTTTTCATTTATATGTGAAATATTTTATATATATATATTCAATTCTGATGCCCTGATGATGCCCGAATGGGCGAAAATTTGGCTTGTATATATATGAAAATATATATATGAAATTTTTGAGACTATTTGAGGCCGTTTTATTCTATATATATATATATATATATATGTATGTGTGTGTGTCTCTTAATAACATATCTGGCTATTGGAAGTCAGGACCCTAAGTCTAGTGAAATTTCTCTTTTTGTGACATATTTATTATCATATTTACTTCTTCTTAAGTTATATCCACTCAGCAAAGATTTTTGATGAACTGAGTTAGCCCCAACATTTCTTCTAGGCAAAGCTGTAACAAAAGAGAAAACAATTATTATCTTCTATTATTACAAATAAGAGTAAGTAAGAGTTATTATATTTATTCATATATTTATTATATTTCTGTAGGTATTAGTTAGTTATATTATTAAATTTTCATACCATTATTAAAAAAAAATTTATTTAATAAAATCTGAAAGTGCCAAATCAGGGGGAGTAAGCAGAGTAGTTCAACCGGAGGTGTACTAAACAATTTCAAAGGTACCTTAGTAGCTGAATATAGGCGGGCATTTTGCCATGATTACAATCTCTTCCATAACCTTCACCTTCATTTATTTTTAATTACTGATTGAGATTTTGTAGAGTCCCACAGTAACACATTTCTGTAATAATCTCAAAGATAAAAATATGCCAAAATGATCCCTCTTTGGTTCCAAACCATGGAAGCCATGAATTTTTCAGCCCAACTAGAGCTTTTGAATTTTTCATCAAATGGGAACCAGTGTGCTACCACTCTGAGGACTATTTTTTGTTTCAGGGATATATTGAGCGACCAATATTTCATCATCATCTGATCTCCACACAATGGAGGTCAGAAAATCCTCACCCTCCAACTCCAATTACTAAAGGACTTGCAAATGCTAAAGGACTGATTCAATATGTACAGCTCTAACTAGTTTGTGCACAAAATTTTAGGTATCCCAACATTTCTGTTTGTTTCATTTATCAGAGATCTGGAAATACATACAGAGATCTGTGAAAACATTTAAACCACAATCAATTAGCAGTCTTCACAAGTTTCCCAATTTTTTTGTAACAACACACTGGTCACAATTGAAGGTATTCCACTTCTTAGCTTATTACTAATATTCATTCTTTTTTTGTTAAACTCAAGCAACCAATTAAACGCTTTCGTTTGATTTACAGCACTTTGGCCACTAACAGTTTTATTCATGATTTAAGATGCAGTTTTTCCTTCCACCAGAAGCAACTTTATGACAGTGTGCTTGGTCGGATTTCATATTTACATATTTTACAGAAACAGACATTATGATACAAATTTGGTATTGAAGTGGGGGGTGAGAAGGAAAACGCCAAATGTTTGAAAAAATATTTTTTGTACTAAACATGAAATGAACTTTTAATTTACTCTTGAATAAACTGAAATTAAATATTATGGAGATAGAAAATAAAAATTTAAAGTTTAAATGAGATGAATAGAAATTTGAAAAAAGAATTATTGTTGAAACTTTAGACATAGTATACATTGGAAAAGGCAAGAATAGGGATAAGAGTGAACACAAGCTTGACTACAGCTGTTCTTTTCCATTTCAGTTTCTATAATGAGGCTCAAACATTGCAGGAGTTGAGACTGAAAGCAGGAAGCATAGGAAGTTCCGAAATTCTAACTGTTATGGAAGTTAAATATCTCCAAACTGCTGCATATGGATGGAGAGTCCTTTACTGTGCATTACCAGCAAAATATTAGATATCAAACATTATTCATGAAAAAAAATACTAAATATACAAACAAGTTTATATTTTATAGGAATTCACAATAGGTTGGCGTTTTTCTCTATTAAGATTTTTCAAAACAATTTATTTATGGTGTTTTTAAATGTTGGTGCATCAGCAAGTGACATTTTTACTTTCACTTACCTATATATGAAATATATAGTAAGTGGAAGTATTGCGATCGTGAAAAATTTCGACTTCCGGTTTTCAACGGAAATACACGTTTTGGGGTCCCCTGAGTCCAATTAACCAAGTCCCGCGAAATGGCCTGTGTGTGTGTGTGTGTGTGTGTGTGCGTGCGTGCGTGCGTGCGTGAGCGTGTGCGTGCGTGTGCGTGTGTGTGTGTGTGAACAGACTAGCTCGAAAACTATAAACCGTGCGAACCTGAAATTGGGTATTTAGTGTATGTATATGCCCGCGATGTGACAGCGAAAATTTCATCAAAATTGCTCAAAGGAAGGGGGTACTTTATTTAATAACTTTTTAAGTTTTTTCCGATTTTCTCGAAAACGGCTCTAACGATTTTGATCTATTTATATGCCCATGATATGACTAAAAATTTCATCAAAATTGATCAACCGAAGGGGGACTTTACTTAATAAATTTTGCATCATTTTCACGTGTTTTTTTTATTTACTCCAAATCGGCTTTAACGATTTTGATCAAACTGGTTATTAGATGTATGTATATGCCCGAGATATTACTGTAAAAATTTCATTAAAATTGATCTACGGGAGGGGGGACTTTACTTAATAAATTTTGTATCATTTTCACGGTTTTTTTTATTTACTCAAAAACGGCTTTAACGATGAAAATATGATATGATTAAAAAAAATAAGATATGAATGTAGAAAAATGTGTGACTTTGGGAAATGATATTTAGCAAAACACGTCAATTTCTAATCTAAGTAAGTTGGTAAGTGAAAGTTGTGTGTTGCGCGCACGCACCAGATTTTTTTTTGTTGTATACGTTTACGTAAAAATTTAGATATGGTGGTTTATATCGATATCCACATCGATTTAATTATCGTTATATTTAATTATCATTGAGAAACTTAATGATAAATATTATGGAGATAGAAAATAAAAATTTAAAGTTTAAATGAGATGAATAGAAATTTGAAAAAAGAATTATTGTTGAAACTTTAGACATAGTATACATTGGAAAAGGCAAGAATAGGGATAAGAGTGAACACAAGCTTGACTACAGCTGTTCTTTTCCATTTCAGTTTCTATAATGAGGCTCAAACATTGCAGCAGTTGAGACTGAAAGCAGGAAGCATAGGAAGTTCCGAAATTCTAACTGTTATGGAAGTTAAATATCTCCAAACTGCTGCATATGGATGGAGAGTCCTTTACTGTACATTACCAGCAAAATATTAGATATCAAACATTATTCATGAAAAAAAATACTAAATATACAAACAAGTTTATATTTTATAGGAATTCACAATAGGTTGGCGTTTTTCTCTATTAAGATTTTTCAAAACAATTTATTTATGGTGTTTTTAAATGTTGGTGCATCAGCAAGTGACATTTTTACTTTCACTTACCTATATATGAAATATATAGTAAGTGGAAGTATTGCGATCGTGAAAAATTTCGACTTCCGGTTTTCAACGGAAATACACGTTTTGGGGTCCCCTGAGTCCAATTAACCAAGTCCCGCGAAATGGCCTGTGTGTGTGTGTGTGTGTGTGCGTGCGTGCGTGCGTGCGTGCGTGAGCGTGTGCGTGCGTGCGTGTGCGTGTGTGTGTGTGTGAACAGACTAGCTCGAAAACTATAAACCGTGCGAACCTGAAATTGGGTATTTAGTGTATGTATATGCCCGCGATGTGACAGCGAAAATTTCATCAAAATTGCTCAAAGGAAGGGGGTACTTTATTTAATAACTTTTTAAGTTTTTTTCGATTTTCTCGAAAACGGCTCTAACGATTTTGATCTATTTATATGCCCATGATATGACTGTAAAAATTTCATCAAAATTGATCAACCGAAGGGGGACTTTACTTAATAAATTTTGCATCATTTTCACGTGTTTTTTTTATTTACTCCAAATCGGCTTTAACGATTTTGATCAAACTGGTTATTAGATGTATGTATATGCCCGAGATATTACTGTAAAAATTTCATCAAAATTGATTAACCGGAGGGGGGACTTTACTTAATAAATTTCGTATCATTTTCACATGTTTTTTTTTATTTACTCAAAAACGGCTTTAACGATTTTGATCAAACTGGGTATTTGATGTATGTATATGCCCGAGATATAACTGTAAAAATGTCATCAAAATTGATTAACCGGAGGGGGCAATTTACTTAATAAATTTTGTATCATTTTCACGTGTTGTTTTTATTTACTCAAAAAGGCTCTAACGATTTTGATCAAACTGGGTATTTGACGTATGTATATGCCAAAGATGAAATAGCCCGAATTTAATCAAAATTGGTCAAACGGAGGGGCACTTTATTTCTTAACTTTTTCTGCAATTTTTACCTTTCTTTCGATTTTCTCAATAACGGCTTTAACGATTTTCATCAAATTCGTCATGTTTAATGAAAATTAGGTGTTCTTTAATATCAGGTAAGCTTTATCATTATTAAAATGTTCTGGGGGGCTTAAATGGGGTAGGGGCCTTTTTTGTTTGTTTGTTTTTGTTTCCTATGGAGTATCTTTGTTTTTGTTTATATGGAGAAATTAACTGTCTCTTATTACGCCTAAAAATAAGAAATGGCTAAATATGATATATGATAAAAACCAAGTAAACATATAGAGGAGAAAAAAAGAAAAATATTCAGTCAACTCATTAAACACGTTGAGCCCACGCATGCTCGACTTGACTTACTTGACTTATTTCCTGTTGCCACCACTGCAGGGGCATAGGGCCGAAGTAAATTTTCGCCATCCATCCCGATCCCGACTGAGCGACTTGACCTCCTGCCAAGATTTGCCAGCCGCTCTGCATTCCTCCTCCACATTCCTTCGCCAGGTCAGCCTCGGTCGCCCTCGTTTCCTTGATCCTTGGGGATTCCAGTCCAGCGCCGTCTTCTCTATGGCCCCATCTTCTTTTCGGAGCGATCCACCTCCATTTCCTTTTTCTTATTTCTTCCCCTATAGGCTGCTGTCCGGCAATGCTCCACAGTACCTTGTTTCCGACCCTATCCTGCCAACTAACTCCAAGGATACGTCTTATGCATCGATTGATGAAAACTTGGAGCTGCTTCTTGGTTTTCACAGTGTTTTTCCATGTTTCACAGCCGTAGAGTAAAACAGCCTTTACATTTGATTTGAATATTTTCATCTTTGTGGACCGAGTAATGTTTTTACTTTTCCAAACGGCGTACAGTTGAACGAAGGCTGCATTTGCTTTCCCTAATCGAATTTTCACTTCTTCTTCCACGCCACCTTCTTTTTCAACAATGCTCCCAAGGTACGTGTATGATTTAACCTGTTCTACAATGAGACCACCCACTTGAAGGACCTCTTGGGACAGCGCATTAAGTCTCATTTCTTTGGTCTTCTCGGCGTTTATTTTGAGCCCTGCCTGCTTTCCTACTGCTTCCAGGTTCTCCAACTTGGCCTTCATGTCTGTGTAGCGGTGTGCAAGGAGACAGACGTCGTCAGCAAAATCGAGGTCTTCCAATCTTCTGTTTAAACCCCACTAGATTCCCCTTTTTCTTCCTCCCAGAGTTGAGCGCATGATGCGGTCCAATACTAGGATAAAAAGGGTGGGTGAAAGTACGCATCCCTGCCTCACACCCTTGTCCACTCTGAACTCCTTCGACACCCGACCATTATGTAGAACACTGCAGTTGTATCCATTATATAGTCTCTTGATTATGGTTACTATTTTATTTGGTATTATAACAATTATAATATACTATATATTATAATTGTTAAGTTGCCTAAGAAAGGAGATAGAACTCTGTGCAATAACTGGAGAGGAATTACGCTCCTGTCAGTACCTTGCAAGGTATTCTGTAGGGTCATATTAGACAGAATCGCAGAGAGTGTGGAGAGGAAGCTTCTCGAAGAACAGGCCGGGTTCAGAAGGAACAGAGGTTGTGTCGACCTCATAAATACCCTCCGAATTATAATCGAGCAAAGCACGGAGTGGAGGAGTCCTCTCTACATAACATTTGTTGACTTCGAAAAGGCGTTTGATTCGGTTAACCAGGAATTTATTTGGGAAACTTTAAGAATGTATGGAGTGCCAAATAAAATAGTAACCACGCATGCTTAGTACGCTTTAATGACAGATCATTGTTCCTAATTAAAGCCGTTCTGTTCATTTAATGGAAATTATTGGTTTCATGGTAACTAAATGAAATTTTCAAGAAGAACATAGAGAATTATAAAATCAGTCGACCTGGAGTATTATGCTTGAATATTATCTCAAGTAAAAACTTTTATTTAATAATAAAAGAAATTAGTGTTTGTTATAGAGTAAATGAAAACAAAAATAAGAAATGAATGTGGAAAAATGTGTAACTGAGTGAGAAGTGGCATTAACACAACGCATTAATTTCTAATCTATGTTGGTAAGTGAAAGTTGTGTGTTGCGCGCACGCACCAGATTTTTTGATTTTGAAATAAGCATTTTTTCTGTTCTTAAATTTAAAAAACAATTTATTATTATTTTTTTTTTTTACATTTCTAATAAACCAACATATTTGAATAAAACCATTGCTAGATAAGAGACATAAGGAAATTGCTTGTTCTGCTATTCCTCAAACTGGTTTTTTGTTTTTTCAAATACGAGTAAGGTATCCCTCGTATAAGGAGGGAGTGACTAGGCAAGTTAGTCTGAGTCTGTGTCTTGACTGTGAAGCTCAAGTCATATATGATTGAGTGTTATAACGTTATCATTGTACGGATATTTAAGTTGTATTAATCCGTTGGCATTGATAATTGTTATATTTTCGTTAATAAATATTCTTTAACCCACAGAAGTGTTACAATATATTTATATTTAGACAATTTTTCATATGTGTTAATATAGAAAATTAAATACAATGTAACAGTTTGCAAATAATTTTAGTTAACTTAATAGTTCAGTTAACTTCCTATTTTACGGATTAGAATATCTAATGAACTTCTAGTATTCTAAAAGAAGAAAAGTATACTGTAAATGCATGAGAAGAGGTGACAAATTTAATAATGAGATCCTTCTTCCAGTTTGTGGATGGAATCATAATGGTGAAAATTAAATTATTCATAAAGTTTTAGAAGCAAATAGAAAGACATGAGACATAAAATCTCCCTATTTGACACTAGTTCATAAATGTTTTGTATGACACCAACAAAACAGAAATGAATAAAATGCTTACAGATATTAAAACACTTTAATATACTTGAAATAGGACAGGATAATGGAGTTCAACAATCTATATAAATTTCATGGACTACACTGGAGGCCAAAAAGAAAAGAAAGATCAAGGTAATTATGAATATATATTGTTAGGGAGAAAAACATTATTATATGTATGACATACCTATTGAATTGTCATCATTCATCACTGAAGAAGCATTAGGTTTAACAATGACCAATGAGGTAAATGGAGTAACAAACTTGTACTGTAAAATAATATAGAAAATTAATGTGAAAATATCCAAGTAATTGTTTCACAAACATATGCATAAGGTTTAATTTTTATAGGAAAAAGCATATAAGATGAAAATGGGCATACTTTAGAAACAATGGTTAACCAGAAATAATAACATATGTATCCTACAAAGATGGTTGAAACGAGTTGGTTCTAGAAAGAAGTCTTAATTTTTTTTTTTTTTTGTTATGTGAAGATTTAAGTTCAGTAGTAAGAGATCGTAGCTTGAAACATTTGGGATGCAAGGGCTAAAGTTAAGGCCATTCAGTTTTCTCTTGGTCAGGAGTAGACTTCTTAGGTTTCCACCATTAGCTTCAATATCGAACAATGCCAAATGAACAACAGCACGTTCATGGTGGCATTTTTCGGTTTTTCTCCGAGAAAAAATACTAGAATCCTTTAGTAATCATTTACCTTTCAAATGACATCTGTCATTAATTAACCCTCCAGTGGGCGCTATACCGTCCGTTGGATGGCAGATAGGTGTTTTGGCTATTATTTGGAAATGGGAATTTCTAATGACTTTATGGGTTCAAGATATTCTACCTGCTATTCATCCCTTACAATAAAAGGGTAAAAGTGGATCTCAGTCGTTCAAGATACGGTGAATAGCGAGCGAAGTGCAAATTGTCTCCCGCCGTACGCAGTACGTCTAGCGCCCACTGGTTTAATAGAAATTTTCAACAAAATTTAAGTGTGAATTGGAGTTCTTTCTCTCAAATTTTTATTTATTATTATTTATCAATGTAGCTCTTGATAAAACACAAATATTTACAATTATACATATTTGTAGTTTGCATGAAAAAAAAGCTTTCTTTCATTCGTTTTCGTTGTTATGTTTTATAGAACATTTATAAAGCACGGCAAAAGATCTGGCCACACATGTCCACACCACAGCACTAATGTGGGTTATGTTCAGAATATTTTTAATTTAACTTACATATTACCTTTAGTAATGCCTTAAGTGGCCTGTGTCTGACATCTGTGGCCTGACCTTTAGGCATAACTAAAGGTAATATGTAAGTTAAATTAAAAATATTCTGAACATTACCTATATTAGTGCTGCGATGCGGACATGTGTGGCCAGACCCTAAGTCGTTGCTCATTTATAACTCAATTACGTATTTTCTTTTATATAAAAAATCAAAAGTGTAACTAATAAAATGTTTGTTAACAAATAAACATGCACATGTGCAAAGCATTTTTTCAATGATATTTGAAATTTGTTATTCTAATTCCTGTAATTGACCTAAAATATATTCTTCTTCTGTACCACTACAACCCATAAGGGTCTTGGGTGCAGTACTATGTAAGGAAGAGTACCGTTTCTAGGTCAGCGGTCGTGCAAGGAGGTGATTTGACCGTGATCACGCTCAACCGCCAGATTCTTTCCCCCTTAATTTTTCAATTAAGGGTACCCACTTTATAGAGGCTGGGTTTGCCCCAGGAGGTTCTCTCGGCCCACGAGACGAACTGTGGCGAATAATAAAGATATCATAAGCCATGTCAGATTCGAACTCGGGACCTTAAGCACAGCAGTCCACTGCCTTACCAGTGGGCTACCCCGCTCCCTTTATTAGTAATAGGAATAACATATTATGTTGTATCCAATTCATGTCATATCTCATTTGAATTCAATCATAATTTTTTTTTGAACAGGAATTGGTTGGGGGTGCAGTCAAAGTAATATGTACAAATATGTGATATTTACATATTTTATTCTAGCCAACGTTTCAACCCAAATTTTAGGTCATCATCAGGGCTTTTCTCACTGCTGTTGGGAGCTGAGTAGAAATTCCCATTTCCAAATAATAGCCAAAACACCTACTTTCCACTCAGCTCCCAACAGCAGTGAGAAAAGCCCCGATGATGACCTAAAATTTGGGTTGAAACGTTGGCTAGAATAAAGTATGTAAATATCAAATATTTGTACATATTACTTTGACCACACCCCCAACCAATTCCTGTTCATTATATCTACGGTAAACTATCTTCCACCATCATCGTATTTTTTAGTTAATTAGATAATTTTTTATAATTTTTTTTTGTTAAATATTAAAATATGACTGCGTTTGAATATGAAATATTGATTTAGTTAGCTGTAAATCATAATCAAATATTGTTTGTGAATTTTTAATCTTATAAATAAATTCATATAATTTTTTTTGTGAATTTATCATTTTTTTACCTATAAATGAACAATCTTATAATTATAGAAAATAAAATCATCATTAAGAGTCAATTGGAAAGCGAAATAGAACAAAAGTTGTATGCCGTCCAACATACGGCTAGTGCCCAGTGGTGTTACAAAAGTCTTAGCGCCCAGCGAAAGGTTAATGAGCCTACTCATTCAGTTCTCTTTAATTTTTTAATTTCACCATAAATTTCCATGCCGTGAGTTTTAAGCAATGATTTTATAACATTTGGTGGTATTGAAAAACAAAAATCTCTTTGTTGACCTGTAATTAAGAATAGGCATCAACATAATAATGAGGTTTGATGCTACAAAAATGTTTTATAGAAATGTTGGTAACACTGAGCTACTTGCAGTTCAAAAATTATCACCCACTTAAGCAAACCTCATGGGGCAGACCAAAGGGCAAAGCAAAGCAAACTAAAGGGACCAGCCAGAGTTTAGGAGGCATTCAAGTCCTACAAATACAATTGTAGGATATGAGGATTGATCAGAAAATGTTATATATTAACCAAATAATTTTGGACACTAACTAATATGTACACGAACTATAAACATAAAAAAGCCCAAACCTTTCATTAGGATGAACGATGCCTTCATAGTCTCTAGCGCCAGTTCTCATGCCAAACCAGAAGCCCATGCCATTATAAATAACTTTCAGTTGACAGAATGACTAATTCCAATAACAGCATTTTCAGGGAAGCACTGTATGGAAAATTCATACCTTTTTAATTTGTCAAAGTATTTCAGAAATATTTAATAATAACATTTTACTAAAATATGCATACAAAATAAAAAGGTGCACATTTTTCAAATAGAAATATTAAAAGTGCCTTCCTGAAAAATTTTGAATTTGGAGTTATTCATTCTATCAACTGAATGTCTCGTATAATTAATAATACAAAATTTAAAAAACAATCAATATCTTTAAATTAAATAAATCTAATGCACAAAACCTTCCAAAATTACATTAAAAAAATACTAAAATTTTTGTATCAGTAAGTGTAACAGTTTCATTTTGGAGAAAAAAAATAATAAACCTAAAGTCCTGTTAAGTAACTTAAGATGTTTCTCTGGAGCCGATGGGTCCCTATTGACTTAATAGAAAAAAATAATTAAATAAAAATAGCTATATTTAATGTTATTAAATTGTTCGTAAATAATATTCATACAAAAAATGCACATACTTTTAATGCTAATTCCTTTACTTTACTTTCCATTGTTTCATTCTTTAATATTGTATTTTGGTCAAGAAGAGATTTAATAGTTTTGTAAACCCACATTTTTTCCAAATAACCTAAAAAAATTATAAAAAATATATATATAATACAAAGCATCTGTATATTATGTATATTATATAACCAGTTAATCTTTTTATTAGGTTCTAATAAGATCGCTAGTTGATCAGCCATCAGTTTCCAACACAATATCCACATTTTTCCAAATTATACTATAATTAAAAAAATAGAATAATAATATATGATAAGCTGCAAGCCAAAAATTGATCCTGTTAAGAGGAAAATATTTTCATTGTATATAATTTTCAAAAAAATTTATGATCAACACAAATACTTATAGAGATGAATTATGTGATGAGCACCGAAAGCTTCTACAAAAAGCTAAAGTGAGACCAGACCGTCTTATAATAAATTGAAATTAAACCATCTATCTACATTGTAGTAATTCATAAATCTTTTTAAAGTATTTGTGATGACATGAAGAAACAAAATTACCAATTTTATCAGTTTGATTTATATGAGGCAGCCTGAATATTTGTTCCGAAGTAATTCTAAAGGTTCTCTTTCCATTTGGTGTTATGGCTGAGAGTGCTCCTGAAACTGTATGGTTATCCCTTGCTTTGCCAAGTACCAGTATTGAAGATCCAGAAAATAGTTTTTTTGCGTTAGGTGTAGTACTTTCTACCTGTGAATAGTGTAATTTATTTATTTTTACACCATTAGACCTACTTTTTTATAATTCAAAATGTTTGGTAATTTTACAAGAAAAAAATCCAATAATTATGTTATTTATACACCATGCTTATTCAGCAATTTTTGGATACATTTACTAGTATGGAACTCAGATTATATTTAAAAAAATAAAATAAAAAAATATCGGTAATCTAAAATATAATAAAAACCAGGAAATATACAAGATATTATTATTTTCATTTACTGTTGATCAATCACAAACAACTGGTTAATTTTTAATGGAAATTTCCTTATTCACATCACAAAGGTTATTCGGTGAGGGATATTCAGTTTTTAGGAAAACTTCAGTTTTTAATTAACTTTATTGAACTAAATTAATATGTAAAATTTATTGAAAATTTTACCTGATCAGGTAAGTATTCAAATTTTACATCGGATAAGACAGGTGATGCAACTTCATTGTAAAAATTTTTCAACTGCAATGCTGCGTCCGCGTCTTCATATATCCTTCGAGCAAAACCATTATTTGCAAGAGATAGATTTTTCAAAAAGTTAATATCAGCATCAGATCCAAAACCAAGAGAAAATATTGTTACCCTAAAAAAATCAAAAACAAATAGTTGCTTATATAGGAACATTATTATAATTATTGCAATTGATCATCAATAAACAAACTCAGTTCCTTCTACTATTTGTTTATTTATTACAAGTATATATATATTAAAATGTAACTTACAATTAACAAGTACTGTCTATATATTCACAGAATAAATGTGTAACCCTGAGGTAAATGGCACCGTGTCATATAACTGAATTTTTCAGAAGCGCCAACTTTTCATAACTTAGAGCTATTAAATTAATTATTATGTTAAAACTATCGTTTCTTCTTTACTTATAGAAACAGCTTAACACATTTTTTTCAGATTTTAGGTATTGATAAGGAATAGGAAGTATTCATCATAGTATTTAAGAACACGTTATTTAGTTTAAAGTAGATAAAAACATAGATATGGTGTACTCTGTACTTTACCTATGGGGGTACAGAAATAAAAAAAAAAAACATACTTTTCAGTATTGCGATTTCCCACATTTTCAATAATTTTGTCCGAGTTAGACTCTTCATAATTGGGCTCGCCATCAGTCAGGAATATTATCATAGACTCGATAGGACTGGCAGAATTCCTGAACATGTTTTGCCCCTTGTTAGCTATGTCAATTCCAACTCTCAATGCTCCATTAATATTTGTACCTATAAATTGATTACAACAGATTATTTGAACAAATATTTTACAAATTTCTTTTTAAAAACTACCTTTTGTTACTTGGCCATTACATATAACTACATATACATATTTTTTTTCGAGGAGCCGGGATAGCCGAGTGGACAAAGACGCAATAGGTAATCAAAGTGAAGCAACGTTGGTCGTGGTTAGTACTTGGATGGCTGACCGCTCCATTCGGGTGACCGCCCGTCAATGAACGCCACACAGTTCAAGCCTACCCCCACCCCCCAGGTATGTGAAGTCCGTCAGCCCACTGGAGGCGACTCACACCGACCGGGCATAGGAGTGATGTACCTGCCCCGTGTTTCCCATCGAGAATCGTGGTGTGGTTTTCCAGGATATCAGTTACTGCCTAGAGGTTTGTTACATACAAGTACGGTGTGCTTCAGGGAAAGAAATATAGGTCCTCGGGTCCTGCTGACTCTGGGCTGCCATAATCCTTTGACCTAGACCAGTTTGTCACTGTCCTTGAACCCGAGAGAGCTGACGCCATCGATGGGAAGGACACTGCCAAATTGGTCCCAATGGGATTGGTTATAGCGCTATGGGCAGTCTGCCGCTGCACCATGGGGGCCATGGCTTGCAACAAGTGAGGTTTGGGCTACCTCCTCCAGGCTGTCTGTGCTCCCGCAAGAAACACAAATGTCTGTAAGAAGACCACACTGCCCGGCCAAAGGTCTCATGAGGCCTAATGCGCCAACCGAAGAAAAAAAAATTTTTTTTTTCATTTAATCTTTGTAATTAACTTATCTAAAATGAAATGAGAGTCAATTTTTATCTATCCTGAGACACTTAGTCCCAAAAAATAACTGTAAATTCAGCATTTCAGCACCACTTTTCCAAGTTTAGATTATTTAATATAAAATAACAGATGAGAACATGCATGTTATTGTCACATTTCTGTACAAGTTAACAAATATACACCTTTTTTCTGCATAAGATTGATAACATATTGAATGGAAAAATATTAGAAACACCATACTAAGGCAGAAGGAAGATGGAAATTTATTAAGAATAATAACTACAGAGATGAAGGTAAGACAATAAGGAAAAAAGGGTTAGGACAGAAGAACATGAAATGACAAAATCAATGGAAAGTTTTGGGAAAATCATCAAGAACTAGAGTGATGGAGATTCTATCTCTGACATTGTAGGATTGAAGATCTAAAGTGATTTACATAAAAGCTGATTGTGTTAAAAATTAAGTTCAAAACTTGGACTGAATAGGAATGAGGAGAGATTTTTGTTTGTTTGTTTTAATGTCACTTTATGCCATTAAGGATTCTACAGTGGGAGTTCTAAATTTTGCCTATCCAGGTATAATTAGGAAGGGATCTTTAACTAGTACCTGACATCATTCAGGCTCGGGACCTCCATTTTACATCCTATCCGAGGGACGGCATAGACAAGGATTTTATACTCCCATTAAAAAATTCCTAGGGCCACCTCAGGACGCGAACTCGCGACGTTTAGTATTTTAGGTTTGTATGCTAACCACTACACCACAGGTGACCCCCAGAGATTTTTGTTCAAATAACTTATGAAGGTATGAGGGAAACTAGTCCCTTTAAGGTGGTTTAATTAGAGAGGATGAAGGAACTCTCGATATGTCAAACTTAGATAAGTTTAATTGATATTTAACAGAACCTGTGGACCAGAGTCATTACCTATAAATTTCACTTCACTTAGTGGATTTCAAGCCAAAAACATAGAATATTATGTATATAAGTCATGAGAGGGGATTTCAAGGATTCCTCTATGATTCAAAATCTCTAAGTCATCATCTCTATAACTCGAATTCAAATTGCAAAGTTACGAGAATTTCATGGTTTTGATGTATACATTTTTCCTTGTGCATAAACCACTTACTTTTTGATTATTCAGTCAATTAATAATTAATCAATACATTCATGAAAGTTGAAAATTCCTAATGAAAGCACTAAAACTGATTCACAAAGTGAAGGAAGGAGAAAGAAGTAGAAATTCCACACAAACACACTTTCAACCATCTTAAAGAACAAAGAAAAGAACATTGAGTTGGAAATATGTATTTCTAAGTTAATATGTATTCAATTAACTGTTTCTTGTATATTGGCATTATATGTATGTATGTTTTAAATATACACAGATGATTTTGAATCCAATGCTATATTAATTTTTCTCATTCACATGTAAATAAGTCGAATGATAACCTTGATACATCAATTTTCTGAAAGTTGAACTATTGGTAAGTTGAAAAAATTTTCATGGTCTTTGAAGATTGAAGACTTAATGGTGGTTGACTATATATCTTTTCTTAATTTTGTTTTTTCCCTACCTGGCCATGTGCGACTAAAGGATGATATACTTAAGGTATATCCCAACCTGTTCTAAGGTGGGAAGGTAGAAATCAATTCCGTGGATCCACCAACACAATAAAAATTAACCCATTCATGGCAGAATTGGAGTGCCACTGTTTGTAAAACTCAGTGCTGAAAACTTCTAAAAACGTATTACTTAAAAGAGTCGGACAATACCTTGGGAATGGTATTGTTATAAATCAATATTTCTCTTTGAAATACTCGGATCTTGGATGAAATGGGGCGTGTTTCATCTAAATTCACAGTGTAAGTCAAGATGGTGGTGTCTTTTGTGTTCTTTATCACTTATGTTTCTTCATACTCAGACTTGAGAAGCTGGTCTGCCCTTTGCACACTAGGCCATTATGGCCCCATGATATTATAGTCATCTTATCTCTATATCTATCCTTTCCAAATAATCAATATAACTTTGAAAAGGTGGTCTATTAGACAAATTTTTCATTTAATACTTTTAACTAAAAAGTTAACAAGATTTGTAAACCAATAGGTTTGATTTCTCATCGGTTAGGAACCACAACAAGCTTTAGGAAGCTATCAGGGGTAAGTAAAAAGGACCACTTGTCAGACTTGTTATCCACAAAAATACTGTTATGTTACCTGATAAATAAATTCATTAAGTTAATCAACAAAACTTAATAGATTCTAAATATAATAAATTCATCCTTCATCCTATTCATTAACTATTAAAATATTAAAACTCTGCCATAGTTCTATTAATATTTCAAAGTACCATGAAATTTAAAAAATAAAGTAAGAAAAAAATATTTACTTCCATAATCTGAAATATTCTTCATAAATTGCTTAGCCAATTCGATATTGGTATGATTTGCTGAAATCACATAATCTTCTGTAACATCATCATCTGTTTCATCCTTACAGTAAGTAATACATGCTCTATCAAGCATGTCAACATCTACTCCACTCAATTTCCATGGCTAAACAAAAATAATACAAGATTTGAGTGCAATGAGAAAAATAAGGTAGTTACTATTTGTTTATAACCATCAGTCACCACTATTATGTTTCTCTTGCAATTCGTAATATTTTATTGGATATACCATTGATTTAAATTTTATCTATTAAGATTGAGGAATAAATAATTATTATCTTCTTTGATAAAAAAAAGTATCAGGGCCATTCCACGTCAAATCATCCAGCCAAAGTTCAAAATTTTACCTCCCCCCCCTCAGATTTTGATAAAAATTTATAGGTATTAAGTACATACAGAAATAAGAAAAAATGCCAAATTTTACCCAATTCCAACTAATAGTTTCAGAATTATGGTCATTTGAATTTTTGTGATTTTTGAAGTTCCGATGACGACTTGAGCTCAAAACCAACTTCTAGGTGTTAATACTTTCCTCTGTAGAATGGGCATTAATTGAACTGGAGCTTGCAAAATTTATTCATTAATTCTGCATTTCATACAGAATCGGGCGATACCATAAATATTAGAGAGATCATTTTCCATCATGGAAAAAAAAATTCTTAAACATAAAAATTTAGATTTTTCCCAAGTTGTAAAACAGTCATCAAAAAATGCCATGGGCAAAAATCTCTCTCCAACCAGCCTAACAAACTATATATCAATAGAAAGATGATAAAATTCTCTATCTAATGATGAAATAATATGAGTGGCTCTTTGACTTATAAGGATTTTATGTCGATTTGAATCAAATATAGTAAAATTTAATTTAAAAGTGGCGCATACAAATTAATACAGTTGAAATATCTCTAAAATATCCTCATTCAAAGATATATTATTGAAAAGGGCATCTAATTTCCTTTTAAATGATATAATGATATAGATGGGCTTTTGAGTTGGAAGTGTTTTATTACCATTTAAATCTAATAAAATTAATTCAACTCAGTGTGATGTACATTTCTGTATGGCTAAAATCTCTCTCCAACCCTAATAAACTATTATATATCGCTAAAAAGTAGATGAAATTCTCTATTTAATGATGAAATAATATGAGTGGCTTATTGACTTATAAGGATTTTATGTCGATTTGAATCAAATATAGTAAAATTTAATTTAAAAGTGGCGAATACCAATTAATACAGCTAAAATCTATTTCCAAATATCCTCGTACAAAGATATATTATTGAAAAGGGCATCTCATTCCCTTTTAAATGATATAATGATATAGGTGGGCTTTTGAGTTGGAAGTGTTTTATTACCATTTAAATCTGATAAATTTAATTCAACTCAGTGTCATGTACGTTTCTGTATGGCTAAAATCTCTCTCCAACCCTTTTCTGGAATTTGTGCGGGCTTTTAAGTTTAAAGAGTTTTTTTATAAGTAAAATTTAATAATATGAAATCAAATCACAACAATGATAGGAACAGATTGTCTTCGTCGCAGCAACTTAGTTTCTACGCAAACTCAAATGTTCTCCGTTTTCATGAGATAATTCACTAAGAATTTTATAAATTATAACTTTTCTTTCTAAATGTTGAATTTTTACAAGAAGAGTATTTCCAAACATCTTTTTATCTTATCCAAGAATAAGATTTTTGTTAAGTGCTAAATTTTTTACTGCGTTTAATTTAGTTATATTCGTTAATATTGTGTAATGTTATGGACGTGTTAGATAGCTTAAACCGTTTAGTCTTATAACCATTGAAATTATGGCGTCTAGCGGTGAGCAAAGAATGAAATTTATTTGTAGAGTAGGCAAATATTTTAACTCTTCTAGTGAAAATTCAATATTTACAAAGAAAAGTTATATTTTCTAAATTTTTTATTGAATTATCTCATGAAAACGTAGAACATTTGAGTTTGCGTAGAAACAATAGTTGGTGCGACGAAGTCAAAAAATTCTTAAATTTGTAATAATTTGTATGCGCCACTTTTAAAGTTTATTTCACTATATTACATTCAAATCGAAATGTAACTCTTATGACTCAATAACCCACTAATATTATTTCATCATTTCATAGAAAATTTCATCAAATTTCAGCGTACATATCACACTGGGTTGAATTAAATTTATTAGATTTAAATGGGAATAAAACACTTCCAACTCAAAATTCCACCTATATCATTATATCATTTAAAAGGAAATTAGATGCCCTTTTCAATAATATATCTTTGTACGAGGATATTTTAGAGATATTTCAACTGTATTAATTTGTATGCGCCACTTTTAAATTAAATTTTACTATATTTGATTCAAATCGACATAAAATCCTTATAAGTCAATAAGTCACTCATATTATTTCATCATTAAATAGAGAATTTCATCTACTTTTTAGCGATATATAATAGTTTATTAGGGTTGGAGAGAGATTTTAGCCATACAGAAATGTACATCACACTGAGTTGAATTAATTTTATTAGATTTAAATCTAATAAAATTAATTCAACTCAAAAGCCCATCTATATCATTATATCATTTAAAAGGAAATTAGATGCCCTTTTCAATAATATATCTTTGAATGAGGATATTTTAGAGATATTTCAACTGTATTAATTTGTATGCGCCACTTTTAAATTAAATTTTACTATATTTGATTCAAATCGACATAAAATCCTTATAAGTCAAAGAGCCACTCATATTATTTCATCATTAGATAGAGAATTTTATCATCTTTCTATTGATATATAGTTTGTTAGGCTGGTTGGAGAGAGATTTTTGCCCATGGCATTTTTTGATGACTGTTTTACAACTTGGGAAAAATCTAAATTTTTATGTTTAAGAATTTTTTTTTCCAAGATGGAAAATGATCTCTCTAATATTTATGGTATCGCCCGATTCTGTATGAAATGCAGAATTAATGAATAAATTTTGCAAGCTCCAGTTCAATTAATGCCCATTCTACAGAGGAAAGTATTAACACCTAGAAGTTGGTTTTGAGCTCAAGTCGTCATCGGAACTTCAAAAATCTCAAAAGTTCAAATGACCATAATTCTGAAACTATTTGTTGGAATTGGGTAAAATTTGGCATTTTTTCTTATTTCTGTATGTACTTAATACCTATAATTTTTTATCAAAATCTGAGGGGGGAGGTAAAATTTTGAATTTTGGCTGGATGATTTGACGTGGAATGGCCCATCAGCATTAATAATGATAACAATTCTTGGAAATGATTAAGTTTTTACTAATTCAATCTCACACTCTTACCAGTGGATAGCTCAGTGAATAAATCAGTGAATTTAATGACACATAGTCACAACAATATACAGTTATTTTACATAAAACTTCTGTATTTGATTAAATACCAACTAAAAAATGTCACATAAAACATTAAACCCCTTATCTGCCTAGTATATAGTGCATAGTACGAGGAACAAGATCCTTTGCATTAATTATGACGAAGTTACGCATTAAAGTGAAAATGCTTACCAATATTTTAGCAGAGAACAAAACAATACTGAAGAAATCCTTTTCTGATAAATCAGACAAAATTTTTTCCATTGCCTGTTTAAGTTGGTTTATTTTTCTCCCATGCATTGAGCCACTAACATCCAATATAAAAACAACGTGTTTGTCAAAACCAGGTAATTTATCATTCCGAAAGATATGAACGAAATATCCATCTTGGTCAATCTAATTACATAAATAAATTTGATAAATGAAATATAAGAGTGATAATGTTTACATCATAATGATTGTTATTACTAAAAGCTGCTGTGCAGTTTCAGTGGATTCAACATCAAACTTAACAATCATTTGACCATTTAAACCTTCATCATTCAATTCCTTTTGTTCTGCTTTAGTTGGCGACCACTCGACTTGTACTAATTTAGGAGAAATAGTCTTTTTCACATTTGGATTCTCTGCAATTCATCACAAAAAATAATTTGCTCTAAAAGTTCTAGATTAAAAAAGTTTTATTGTTTTAAAACATTTATAAATGTAATATAAAAGGAAAGGTTAAACTTTTACTTAAATCCTCTTACAAACTTAAAAATTACAATATATAAGTATTACCCATGGTGGCATTTTTAAATAACAATTATTTTCAACTTTGAGGGGAGGGGTTTCTATAAATTAAAATTGTAGACGAAGAGGAAATGGAAATGGAGGAAATTTTATTTTTGCCAACATTTCAACCTGAATTTCAGCTCCTCTTGAAGGCTAAATGAGAAAAACCAGACAACCAATCAGAGAAATTATATAAAGAAATACCAATCGTATGTGTTAAATTTAACAAAATTCAATATAGTAAATAAAAATAACATAAAAAATTATAGAATATTAAAAAATGTAAGATTATAGTTATTGATAATAACTACATCTCACATTTTTTTATATTCTATAATTTTTTATGACATTTTTGTTTAATAGATTGAATTTTGTTTAATTTTACACATACAATTGATATTTTTTATATAATTTCTCTTATTAGTTGTTTTGTGGTTTTTCTCATTTAGCCCTCATGAGGACCTGAAAAAGTTTTTATTTGGATTTTTATTAAACCTGTTATTTGAATAAAATTAGAATTTGGTGCAGTAAAGATATTTTTATTAGGGGTTCATATTTCATATATACTATATGAGTATATACTATATATGAAAAGTTTATAATATGATGGTCATAGATTCTTACCAACATCAGTTGTATCTATTTCATTGGAAATTTTAAACTTAGGTACTTCAATGTTCTTGATATCGAGTACATCTTCAATGGTAACAAGGATTGATAAGTTATCAACTATCTGAAATGAATATCATTAAACACTTTCTTCATCACTATTTTATTAATGTTTTATAACAAGTATTATACTAATTCTAAATTTTTCTACCTGATTCGGATTAACATTAATCACATTTGAATAGGTGTGGTTCTTTCTGGCCAATAATTCTTCATAAGTCAGTTCAAATGTCACTTTTTCTTCAGCTTCCACATTAACATTCACCGTGAAGTCTTTGGAGTTTCGAGAACTGAACAGTATCCAATATTGTTTTCATCAGCATAATGAACATGGATTTAATTTTTATGAATAAATTAAATTTTAAGGCAGTAATTGATAGGCTTGTATACACCTTATCAATTAAGTATTTATTATTTACTAAATAAATTATAGGAACCACAAAAAGGGTAAGTATACAATAATTTGTTAAAATTAGTAAGCTAATGATTACAGTAGAACTTGTTTAGCTATTTAATAGTAAAGATTTTTTTACTGTCCTTCCAAGTTTTATAGTCCAATAATATTTCTTTATAAATTAGTGAAACAGACATCAAGAAATAGTGTCTAATAAGAGCCAAAAAATCAATAAACAATTCAAATCCTTAAAAACAGAAATATTTTTTAAAAAACAGGATACTGATATAAAAAAAAAATTAAAATAAATGGATGATAAATAGCTTTTAATTTCAATACCTGCTTTGAAATATGTGTGCAGCACTGTTTCCCGCACTTAAAGCAGCATCATAGTCTTTCTTAGCTTCCTCTTTTTCTTTTATGTAGGCTTCATATGATTTTTCTTTTATTGTCCTGCACAGAAAGGAATTCCTTAAATAACGTTTTTTTTTTTTTTAGTTTAACTAAATTTATTATTTTTTGTCTAAAATTTAAAACCTTTGTCTTTATAAAACTAATTCAATAGCATAACTTGATTTAATTCAAACTTTATTTTAATCTAATCAAAAATTCGAATGTACTATTGATACCAACAAGGTATGAAATTGAAAATTATTGTCACTTACATAAGGAACTTTGTTATAAATGCTTCTTCTGGTAATACAACCTTAAATGTGACCTCTTGAGAAATATTAGCTGGATTCAACATCCGGCTAGACACCAATGTCTTAGCATAAGTATATTTAATGTCAGATCTTATGTGAAGGTATTTTATGATTGGAGTAGTTTCCTAAAATCAAAATAGAAAGTAACATTATGTAAGGGGGATGTAAATTTAGACCTAATAGAGCGGAGAGTCTGGGTTATCTCGCAGAGTACCAATCTAATTCTAGCCAGAGAGTGAAGGTCAAGAATTATTATGTGAATCAGCACCACTAAATGTAAAATCGACTTACAATGACCAGATAAAAACCTGTGCTGCTCCTCAATAGAGCTTGTCAGGATGCTATTCATTAAAACTTCACCATATGTTGTTATTTGCATGTTTGAACTATTTATATTATCTTATTTTAAAAAATGATTCTGAAGTAATATTTATCATAATGTCATACAAAATAATATATAAAAGGAATATTTTGTAGTATATAAGAATCAAAGAATATACATAAATACAACTAAAATTATCAATTATTAACTTTTGAAACATTTTAATTAGTTTAAGTTTTGCAACTTATACTTACTTCACATAATGCAGAGAAAAACAGAGAACTGCTTATGAAAATGCATAGTATCAATTTAATAGTAACCTGTAAATTAAAAATCAGATCAAATCCATTAAAGAAATGCATGCATAAAATTTTTTTGTTCATCAAGGTGGTGTTTTTGTTCATTACCAAAATAAATAAAACCAACTTCCTGCTTTAAGGTTTTTTTTGTATTAGTAACAATTTCATTTTGTGTTATGGCAAACAAATAAAAAGAAAGTTGGTGCTTTAAAGTGAACCATGAAAGATCCTTTAAGCATTAAGGTCCTTTGATGGCTTAACATAAGGACAGTTTAAGCATTTGATGGGTAAACTTTCTGTGATAGGAATCATAAGTAAATTTATTTCTTTTAGTAATTCATAAAAACCTTTGATATTTTACAAAATGTTTTATAACAACTAATATTGCTATAACCATGAATAATGTGTATACCTGATCAATTTTTTATTGACCTCTAACTGTTCCGATCAAAACTTAAGATTTAAAAACATTAGGAATAGCAGGAAGATTGATGAATAAAACCTTTTAGAATGGGTCAATTGAAAATGTTGGTTATTTTTCCATTATTGGGTAATAATAAAATCAAATCACAACTAAAATTAGTTAAAAGATTTTTTTCATGGCGTAACATATATCATATTTTTCGATAAAATTAGTAATATAATAATCAGTTACTTTATGAAGTTGTATCCGTTAAATGGTAAAGGATAGCACTAGAAAATAAGTCATAACTTAGTCATAATAAATAAGTCATACCAAAATTTTTATAGATATTGACAAAGGGCTGGATTCCACTAAATAATATTTACAATAAAGGCTTGCGTAAAGACATCTATGAAATCATAATGAAAGCATATAATGGGTAAATTGGCAACAATAAACACATTTCAATCGAGATATGTATAAATATAGGTAATTGAAACGACGATATATGGCTAAATAGAATAAATAGCTGTAGAACTGCCTACAGAAGAATTCCGGAAAATGGATCAAAAATAAATTTATAAGTAGAATTTCTTGAGGAGGTGCAAAATATTTAGGAATTAAGATCAAGTGGCGGTCTGTTCCCTTGAACTGTGATTCAATAGATTCTAAAAAAAAAAAAAATCATTATCCCGAAAATATCTGCTCCATTCAAAAGTTCATAATCCTGTAAATTTTTATGCTTTGTTTTATTGTGATTTAGGTTCTAGAAGTCAAAGCCATACACCAACAACACATTATTCATAAGTTATAGTTTTCTTGGCTTTATTAGACTGTATTTATCTAGGAGAAAGGCCTGTAAATCAGTGCTAACATCACACAAACACACTTCCTCTGTCCGTTTATTTTTCCTAACACATTGCACGATCAGCAGAAATTTTAAAATGGTATGACATCTGGTGTCTGTTTATGTCCATAAAAAAACGAGTAAGATATAAATAGTTTTGTTTAATCTTCAATGAAGTATGACTCAGATGAGGAAGACGCATTGCTATCGTCATGTTTCCATTGAAGCGAGTCTGAAAGGTTTTATCTTAGCATTGTAATTCGTTCGAAATAAAAGCGACTTTACAATGGTCGTGGAATCTGCCAAGGTCTAATATACATAATACATTTGTAGATATGTTTGTCTTCAATCCTTCTAATTTTAAGTGAATGTATTATGTTTACATCCTTAAGTGAATGTATTATGTTTGAAATATTTTCTAACAGATAATAATAATGTAGCAGCTAGATAAAACTAATGTAACAGTGGTTAGAGAAAACAAAATAATCTGTACAAAATATTTCAAAACTGAGCTGTTTCTCCTATTCCTAGCTTCCTTGGCTGTAAGGTTTTTTTATGCGGACTTGTTAATAGTCAACCATACTTACACGCAGAGTCTCACCACCATCCATCACAAAAGAGAGGGATCATTGCTACACTAATACACAGAGCATTGACCATAACTGAACCCACAAAAATTCCAAAAGAAAACTCCGGACAGCCCTCAAAAAGAACGGATACTCAGACGAGACTATAACTTCCGAATTCATTAAACAAGAATTCAAGACCGACAACCATCACCCCAAAGAAAATGAAACAGAAAAGAAGCCCATAGCCGTCATCCCCTACGTAAAAGGCACCTCGGAAAAAATAGCCAGAACACTTACAAAAAACAACATCAAAACAATTTTCACCACAGACAGGAAAATTGGGCAGATCCTGCCCAATCCAAAGGACAATCTTGGACTCAACAAACCTGGACTTTACAGTATCCCTTGCTCATGCGGTAAACAATACATAGGACAGACAGGAAGAAACATTACCACACGACTGAAAGAATTCATTGCCGCAGTTAAGAAAATACAAACAGACAAATCAGCCATAGCAGAACACTTTTACAATACACAACACACTATAGCCTTCGAAGACTCCAAAGCCATAGTTAGGATTGACAACTACCACCATAGATCCATCAGGGAAGCTATAGAAATTATAAAACAACCAAATAATATAAACAAAGAAGACGGATACAGACTTAGCAAAAACTGGTACCCTGCACTAAACAACATTAGACAACAAAACATATCTCAGAGAGCGGATGACATCCCCCCTCCCCTACCCCCTCCACCTGACCACGCCCCCTCGGGCGCTAGCCAATGGGAACACAGACTTTGCCCCCGACGGAAGATTATAAGTTAGTGATCCCCTTCTCCACTCTCATTCTTGTATTAGCTCTGAAGAAGCCCACAGCAAGATGGGTGAAAGCTTGGCTGTTGGAAAACCTGTGACATGGTCAAACCTGGAAGAAGAAATGCGGATAATAGTCAACCAGTTTGAACTCACAAACTTCAGTTTATCAATGGCTGTGAAGGTTTTTTTTAACATGTATTATTATATATTCTGATTAACTTTCAATAAAAAGAGCTTTTATCAGTAATAGTTTATTTCCTTAATGGGAAAATATTATTCCCAATTATTCAATTATTTAATTCATTTAATATTATTGATTCAATTATTTAATATTATATCTCGATGATTCATCTACCATTTACAATGACGTCGTTAATCACCATACTGTCTTTATACTAATTTTGTTTGTAAGCTCGGATAATCTCTAAACTACAAAAAATCATTCCACAGAATAATCACCTTTCTCGTGAATAATGATTTAATAGGAATTCAAGCTTCCAAAGGATTACATTCAGAGGGCTAAAAAAACTGGAAACACCCTAAAAAATTCTTAGGAGCGCGTTCGTCTCATCGAAGTGAAAATAAATCCACGATTGGACAGGAAGTTTGATTAGAAGGGGTTAATTTGTATAAATTGGTAGAAAAAAATTACGTAAACGCAGCTGCGACTTATCTTCCTTTTTGCTTTTCATTCTGTGATATATTCTTGAGTAATATAAGTATCTTCTGATCTTCAGGAATGTTAACTCGAATTCTTCATAGAGTTCATAAATATTCATAGAAGTTTCCCGTAGTAAAACATAATGATTATTCCAACCAAAATAAGAAAACGATGGCCTACGAAGAACTAGTTCACAAATTTTCATCCTTCAGCGACCTAAGAGACAGTTGCAAAAAATGATAATTCCCGGTGACAGCTTTAAAATAAATAATTGTGGTGACGATTCTTTAATGTCGGTTTATACGCTACGACTTATCGTACTTCTTGTTGGATCAGCAGACTGGCTGGTCAAACTGTCACTAAGCAAGCGCATTCGCGTCACCTAACAATTTGTTAAACCTGTCATTTATTTCAGTAGACAAATTGATCAGCTTTTCATGTAGCTCAGCAGATAGCTTATTGAAGATAGCCTTCAAGGAGCTATCTTCATACTCAACCGTCTCGGGATCTACACCCAGACTTAACCCATTTCTTACCATTGTCCTATATATAGAACACCAGGTTTTAAATTTTTTCCCTGTTTCCCATACATTTATTTTTGCAATTTAACTACTTTTTTAATAATCTGAATCTATTCAGCTATTACATGTTTTTTTTTTTCCGAAGAAATATTTATTACTTACCAATAATTTTATAAATAGAAACATGAAAAAAAGTATGGTCGAATTTGAACATGATATTTGAGAAATCCTAAAAAAAAGAAAACTTTTATTTATTTTTTGTGTGTTATATAGAGCATTAAAATATTTACTAAAGTTAACAAATAAAGCAGTATGTATTATGAATATTAAGCAAAATATGGAAATGTTATGGGCATGAAATCGGGTGTACTATTTACAGGACAGTGGTAAGAAGTAAGTGCAACTGGTGAGGATTGGGGTAGACTCTTCCGTCCGGCTCTCAAGTCCCGATGTCCTCTCCTCAAGGGAAAATGATACCTTTTTTGTTTGTTTTTTTGAGGCCTAAGTTTTAAAAGCCGGACATTTACCTAAAATGTAAAAAGTCTGACGGAGTACAAACGTATGAAAAGTCGGATATGTTTGGCTGAAGCCTGACAGAGCCTGTAGGCAATGTCACGAGGAATTGCCGTGAAAAAAGAAAAACAATTCCAATCGCTCAGCCATTCCTTGCTAAAGAGTACAGCTCCTACATGGGAGGAGTAGACTTACACGATTGGATGGCTGCTAAGTATCCCATCAATGTAAGGGGGAAGAAATCGTAGTGGTGTATATTCACTAGAATAATTGATATGGTGGTAGTAAATTCTCACCTGCTGTACCAAATGTCTAATAGGGAATTGGCGTTGCTATCGCCCTATCTTACTTAAAACTTAAAAGTTGCCGAAAAGGTCCAGGGTGTCCAATTGAAAGATGACAAGTCTCTTCCATTCAAGAATCAATTAGGTTTGATGGAAAACATCATCTTGTATCAACAAGGCAACAGCCAGGCAAAGAAAAAGCCAGTTTTGCCTAAAGTGCAATGTGACATCATGCATGAAATGTTTTGCTAAATTTCATACTAAAAAATGTTTTTTTTAATTTTCCTTTTTGTTATTTTCCTGCAGCAAAATTCATGTAGATTATTTTAAATATATAATTTTTCATTTTAATTCTCTGAGTCCATTGCACCCACATTTTACCATTGTCCTATATATAGGACAGCCTGTTTCAAGGCCAAATACATAGTTATTAATTTATTTCTTTTTGGAATATATCTTAGTAAGGCGTTTTTAACAAGAAACTAAAGGCAAAATATATAATTTCGAAAAAAAATAATTTGGTAAGAAATGGGTTAAGGAACTCACTTAAGCGGGCCAACAAGATCTCTTTCGTGCCACTAGAATCCAAATCCTGCTCTTCTAATTCCCATCTTAATTCCGCTACTAAAAGTCCTCTAATCCGTTTGCCTGGCATTTTTTTCTTTAAACCCTACACCTGACACCAGTTGTAATATCGATGTGGATTTAAAAAATTTTCAAGGAATCTGTTTTATATTTACACTCAATTTTACCTCAGATATAAAGATTTTATTTTTCGTTTTATTTTCTTAAATTAAGTTCTCATTGAAAACGATTTCTGTCTTTTAAATTGTATTATTGACGAATCTCGTTGTTACTCTATATTCATTCATCATTTACAATTTAAATATTATTTATATCCTTTTAATAAATAAGTCGGTTTTTATTCATGTATTTAATGATTCTTCATATATATCTCTGATTAGTTGTTATTTTGTACATAGTCCAGCCTAGATGAAGAATAAATTGGCATATTATAATGCACAGATACATGCAGTATTATTTTTTGACTGTATCCCCCAATCATTTCCACTTTATTAATCTCCAAGGTCAAATGCCTACCACCATTATTATATTAGAAAAATATAGAAAGTAAACGATGAAATATTCAGTATATCCAGTAAAATAGAAAAACGGGTTCAGTGTAATTTATTGAGTGATCTGTTTCATCTTGTAAACAATTTTCGCACTTTCAAATCGTAGACTCATGCAACGTGGCAATCCCAAATCGTTTTTGATAAAAACTTAACAACTGAAAAGTAAGCCTAACGAGTTTCAACTAAACTTAACCCACATAGTATGTATTTCTAATAACTGCAATCGAAGCGAAAGTCTGGTACCAAATGCATTTGGAGTCTCAGTACTATCTTATTTCTTATGGATTAAATAGAAATAAATGAATAAAAATATAAATATATTTATTATTTTTATACATTATATTTTTATTTATTATTATATATAGAAATACGTGGCAACAGGACGGTTTCTCCTCTAAACCTTCCAATCAAAATCGTTGTTTCAATACCATTTCCTATGATCCTTTTAATGTCCAAAAGTGTACCGTTACACAGTTTAGGTGGATTTAAATAGCGAAGAAGAATGATCGGTGAGCCAATCTTCAAACGGAGATTGTGTGCTGGCATTCCCTATATATCCAGGGAATTCAAAAATTCAGTCGCGAAATTTACGGCTTCGTTTTAATCTACAACATTGTCAATTGATTTAACAGAAATGAGCTAACCTGTCAACAATTGTAGTATTTGGAAGTTGATTTCATCAACATCAACATTTTTTGCTGACAAAATAGCACGACTACCCAGCCAATTATAGTCCAAATAATTATTTAAAATATCAGGAAAGAACCTTTCTATTAGTTTATTTTACGTCTCTACAACAGTACAGAAATCGTCAGGCAATTTGATAAATTGAAGCATGGAAATGCATAAGGGTCTAAGGGCCAAAAAAATAAAACAAAGGTTTTTGCCAAATTGTTATATGTGCCAATGCCATTCTTCAGAAATGGGTATAAGTAATGATTTGTTGTTTGAAAAGAGTTTATTGGACGTATGAATTATGGCATGGTTGTAAACACTGAACGTAGTTCACCCTAGAGGGTATAAGTCACATCATTTCTGTAAAAATTTCCTGAGGCACTTATACCCTTATGCATTTCCACGCTTCAATTGTGAATTTTGATGCAGCTCTATTTCACCGTTTCCAATATCGAGCAATTGTTTAGAAAATAGACTTGTCGATGGATTACTTCGACACCTAGCCATAAAAAAGATTGTTTCGAACATACGTTAATCTCGTCGGCAAAAGTAGAGCGGGGATAACTGGTAATATCTGGCGGAAGTCTCCAGAGAGTAGTAGGACAGTACCACCGAAATGTTTGTTATTCCTTTTAAAATCTTGCATTGTTCTTTGAAATGCTTCTAGTGCATGTTTATGAGCCGTAGTACACTCATCCCAGATTATGATCGAACTCTTTTGAAATACTGCTGTCATTCCACTATTTTTTTTTTGTTACACATTGCGTTTGGTTGGTAACGAATGTCTAATGTGTCGTTCGTCCACCATCTAACAAAATGACAGCAATGCCAGATGATGCAACTGCAAATGCAATTTTTCGTTGTGACCGTAACTTTGCCCGAATCAACGATATTAAAAATGTCTTTCCAGTTCCACCAGTGCTAGTCCCAATGCTATACAGACTGCTCCTTCCTGTTCAGGGGAGGTGTAATTATCTTTATATGTAAAATTTAATGAATGTCAGCGAAGATAGTAATCCTTTCTTTATCAACTATAATTTAAATTAAAAATAAATAAATTGAATTCCAATGGAATACCGACTGTTCTTTCCTTTGCAGGAGAGGTGTAATTATCTATAAATGTAACATTTAAAAAATGTCAGCGAAGTTTTGTAATACTTTCTTTAATTTAAAGTAAGCTATTACTTGGAATGATATTTTGGGGTGAATTTCACCAGAATAAATTTATTAACTTATCTAAAAGTTGATATTAGCGTGAGCCACAGCAAAGCTAATACATTGTAATAAAATAAAAATAAAATGGAATACAAAAAACAAAACAAATAAAATGGAATACACATAGTTCCTTTCTGTGTAGTAGAAGTGTAAATTTTATTATATTATGTAAAAGTCAACTTTTACGTAAATAAGTATGTTCACGTAAATTTACCCCAAAATATCATTCCAAATAATAGCCTACTTTAAATTAAAGAATAGATTACAAATCTTCGCTGAAATTTTTAAATATTACATATAAATATTATTATTCCAAACAATAGTGTATTTTAAATTATTAAAGTGTAATTATGTTGTGGTCAATAATCAAGATATAAACTATCCTATCTTTTAAGTTGGACAAAACTATACACATTGAGCCAAATTCCATTAAAAACGGTTGTGTAGTTTCTGAGTTTACCTCGGACAAACATCGGGATACGAGATTTTTACATATATATAGGGATATAGATGGCAGAGTAGGCCTTGAAGCTGAGAAATCATCTTCTTATGCTCGTTGAAAATTAACATTATTGCTACAGTCCGTGCGATACTAATTCAAAAATCGCGATTTCAAGACATAAAATAATTGCAACAAATGAATCTACTTTACATAATAAAAAATAAAATAAAAAATAGTTACATAACATCTTTAAGGAAAAATTGGAAAGGCAATATCTATTCTTTTCACAGACCAATGATAACACTAAACAAAATTATACAGAAATGTATTGAATGAAGGTAGTAACATTACATACATTACATAATGTATTATTTGAGTTTTTTTAGTTTTAATGATACTGATTACACACTTATACCTTGTTAAAATGCGGTGAAATAAATTTTATGTAATTGTTACCACCTTCATTCAATACATTTCTGTATAATTTTGTTTAGTGTTATCATTGGTCTGTGACAAGAATAGATATTGCCTTTCCAATTTTTCCTTAAAGATGTTATGTAATTTTTTTTTTTTTTATGATGTAAAGTAGATTCATTTGTTGCAATTATTTTATGTCTTGAAATCGCGATTTTTGAATTAATATCGCACGAACTGTAGCAATAATGTTAATTTTTAACGAGCATAAGCAGATGATTTCTCAGCTTCAAGGCCTATTCTGCCATCTATATCCTTATATATATATATATATGTAAAAATCTCGTATCCCGATGTTTGTCTGAGGTAAACTCAGAAACTACACAACCGTTTTTAATGGAATTTGGCTCAATGTGTATAGTTTTGTCCAACTTAAAAGATAGAATAGTTTATATCTTGATTATTGACCACAACGTTTCTTTTATAGCGAATTATTGCAAATACAGTATGTGGTGTTTCGGTTTATTAACATGGCGTCATATGTCGATTTCATAACTTCAAAATATTAACAATATCTTAATAAATTTTGATTCTTTATTGACTGGTATTAACCGCGGTGGCCGAAAATCGGCCGAATCTTCAGCTAAGCCGAAACTTGCAGTTGTGTCTGATATCTCCGAGAAGGGACCGGAATTACACGATTTCAGCTCGTAAGCTCAATCTATTTCATGGCCTCTAGCACTCTGAATTTAATATTTTAGTTAATTGCACTTGAATGGAATTGAATGTAAAAATGGATTTCTCTCTTACTTTTGGTATCTTTAATCGATCGAGAACTGTAAGGTGTGGCGACAAAAATGTGCCACGTAAATTACATCAAGTCTTAACATGTAATTTTCGGTTTTGACCATGAAGAAGCACGGCCCTCCCTCCCCCCCCCCAAACAAAACTATTTTACAAATTATAAACTAGATTATATCCGCAAAAGTTTAAGACCAAAACTGACTCAGTAAATAATTTATTATTTATATGTGATATATGAATTGATATAATTATAAGCCTGTTACTCCAAATATATTTCACCTTTTACGCCTTTGCTAGTTTATGGGGTATAATCTTACGCCCCGCTATTACCAGCTGTACTAGGAAGTAGGGCCCGGGATTCCGTCCTATAACCAATCTACTGCAACTTTCTTCTATATACCTCTCTTCTATACTAAGCCAACGTACTTTATGAATAATTAAGTTCAATTTCTGTCTTTTTATAAGCTTTCATTGATATTTTTGCTAAACTAGACATGTTACACACTAACATATAAACACGTAAGTTTATGTTTCGGTTTCGGCTATACATTTCTCTGATGATAAAACCCACCGTTCCAGGGAGGGGCTCACAGTGTCAAGAACTCATCAAATAGTTTTGTTAAACGAATAATGCAAGTAGGTAGTTACTATGCCCTGAACAGAACACTTTTGGTTCTTTAAATCATAATTCTTTTTAATTCAAGGAAATAATCTCATACAGAAATTGTGCTACCATAAACATGATTATGAGACAGGCGGGTCATGACCCCCTCCCAAATTTTGTAATCAAGCCACCAATGATAATGATCATGACGAGTTTACCAACAATTGTTAGAACCGTTTTTGATAAAATCGTTAAAAAACCCTCCGTTTGATAAGTTTTGATTAAATTTCGGCTGTCACGTCACATCGTAAGAGAATAAATAATTTAACAAATAAAGCAGTATTTCACATTAATTAATTTATAATCAATCAATATCATTGACCCTTTTCACGACCTTGACCTATTTTCATATAAATAGAATTGCAACGACTTGTGATTAGATACTGATTGTCTTCCATGACTTATAGAAGGTGAATCGAGGCGTTGTTTTTGAAAATAATTCCGGGATAGGCCGACAGCTTAACTTTAATTGCTTGATAAAACTTCTTATTTATTGTTTATGAGGAGGTATTTCAAAGTGCCAAAGGTAATGAATATTTCAATCTGAATATATTTCCGGTAACACCGCTGAAATATTTTTAAGCAGTACTAAGTTGTATAGATATCGTATTGTACAATATAAAATGATGACTTACCATTATCATTACACTAAGAGCAGCAACCACACCAATACAATCACAAAGAATGACACTACTGACGACGTCTTGCAGATATCTACCCTCCCCCACCACTGCCGATGGGGGAAGCCCGTCAGCCTTGCCTGCGTCGACAAATTTCTCTGAACCCTATCTAGTTTAAAACCTTTTCCTATTTCAAACTAAATCCCGATAATTAGATCATTTTTCTAGGGACCGAACGGAACATAATGCGTGCACTTACAGAGGAAATGAAGGGGTAACCTATATCTTCCTCGCTGAGGTCAGAGGCCGAAGGAATAAGTAAACCAAAACATTTATTTCAATGGGCATCTCTTCAAAAAACAATTCCAGTGCAACCGCTTTCAAGGACAGAGATTAGATTCGTCGGCTGAAAATGGTTAACGTTATATTTTTAAATATTGGATGTGATTGATGTATAAGCTGTACAAAGCAAAGGTACTTAGAAGAGGGTGAAGAGATGGGGTGGTATAGAGCAATATCTATCACTGGGGATCGGATTCGTATGCATTCACATATTTTTTTCTTTGCAATTTACATAATTTTTCAACTAGAAGTATTCATACTGACACTTTTTAAGCCGTTTGAGCCTCCTTTTATTTTTATTTATTTTTTTTTGCGAGACCTCTGGTCGCGCAGTGTGGTCTCCTAGACAAACTGGTCTAGGTCCAAGGATTATGATAGCTCTGAGTCAGCAGGCCCTGATATGAACCCGGTATGAACCCTGAAGCTTACCGCCCTTGTACCAAACCTCCGGGCGGTTACTGATTTCCAGGAAAACCACACCACGATTCTCAATGGGATACACGGGGAAGGTACATCACTCCTACGCCCGGTCGTTGTAAGTCGCCTCCAGTAGGCCGATGGGCCTCAAATATCCGGGGTGAGGGGTATGCTTAGACTGCGTGGCGTTCATTGGCAGGTGGTCACCCGAATGGAGCGGTCACCCATCCAAGTACTAATCTCGCTCGACGTTGCTTAACTTTGATTACCTATTGCAAGCGCCTTTGTCCACTTGGCACCGAGCCTACTTTTATTTCACATATTTGGATGTAATTGCATATTTATACATTTTTGATCAAATTCAAGGAGGTGGTTGATAGGAACTGTGAACCATAAACTTTAGGGCTGTGAATCACAGCGGGTACAAAAGTTATTGTATGTAATTTACAGATAATGCTTCTAAACTGGTGAGACGTGACGAGAATGTCCTTTCACACCTCGAAGACGAAGCAGTAGCGATAAATACAACCAAGTCTTTATTCGAAAAACCTATTTTAAAGAATGACCTGTTATGTATCAGACTGGGTACCAGTCTACTATTAAAACTACCCAGTAGTTTTAGTCTAAATAATTTGTGTGATCATCCTAGACAACAGTTAGAGCTATTTAGTAAGGCTTCTTATATCATGGATTAAATAAATTTCCGTAATGAATAGGGTTAGATATACCTTATGAGATATCAATAGTTTGCATTTTTAACGAACTATCCAACGGTAAAATTAAAATCTCAATAAGTTCATTAATAACAAAGATAATCAGGGAACTAGAGCCTTAATCAAATAAGGATGCTCGGCATCAGGGAGAAGAGTTAGATCGAAAGAAATCCGATAAATCACAAACACCCGCTGGGACCTATGAGGGTGTCCTTTTGCTGAAACAACCGTTTGAAGAAATATAGTATCCACGTTATCTTATTTTTACTAATTACAAGGTTAATATTAAATTGAAGCCCGGATAAGCCTAATTCCGTTCTACAAACCTATCAATTTAGTTTTTCCAAAAATCTTATCTAAAATTTGTTTCATCGTGGATGAAAATCGTCCCTCACCATGGTTCCTCTGAACTAAGCATAGAGAATACAGATATTTGGTGGTTGAGACGACTAGTGCGGACGTCAGTTCTGTCTTAAGTTTTTCTCTATGCACTTTAAGTTTTTTTTTTTTTTTTATGTTCTTACGAGTGAGTGTAAAGTAGTGCTATGTTGATATATAAACGAGTATGCGGTGTTAATACATAAAGTCCAGATATAAGATGTCTTACCTATGCCTTATTTAGAAGATGTAATGAGGAAACATACCTACAACCACCAATGGGAAGATTGACAATAGAAGACTACCAGTCGATAAGTACCCTATAGAGCATTTCTTTTGTTTCAATTTTTTTTTAATAATTTATTGCAGAGGTCATGTATAACAAGAAATCTTAGTCATATTTGTATATCTATTTCAATAAACTCACAATGACAGGTTGTCAGATATTCATTAAAATTTAGATTAATCGTTTTTATTGAGTCTAATCTCTCTTAATGTTTTTTATGTTCTTAGAATGATTTTATATTCCATTTTATATATTTTCTTTTTTTATATAAGCATCTGTAGATATTTAGCATTACATAATTTACTCATGAAGAGGCAGAATAAGATGTCTTGTTCAATTTAGTGTTCAGAACCTTGTTTTTATTTCGCTTTAATAAATGTTTAGATTAAAAGCTTTTTCTTTTTTTTTCTTCTTCTCACAATATGATATTATTAATCTAGGCAAATTGGCAAATCACAAGTTGGTAGTACGCCTTATCTATTGCCCCACAAACACCTTCAGGAAAAGATTCCAATGATCCTTGTGCAAAGGAGTAATACACAGCATTAATTTATGGCATCCCTTATTCAGATAATACACATCAGACCTTGCCTTCATTTCTATTTGCGTATTTCTAGCACAAGCCATTACCCTACTTGAGTCCCAAAATGTTCCACTGACAGAAAACGTGGCTAACTTCAAAAATTTCATCGAAATGGTAGGAGGAATTCCTGGGAGTAAGGGAGATCTGATCAGATCAAAACTGGTAGACGTGCTGAGCAAGAACAAAGGGTGGGTGACCATCTGCCAGATTTCTGTATATAATAATTATTTTAAGTTGTGAAGTCAGCGGAAAAGAAGTCACCTCTGAACATCGTGTGCCCTTTACTCCCAACGAGATACCTTCTTTCAGCGAGGCACTTATAACATCTGCAGATGTCGAACTATCTTTTAGCCGTTACAATTTCATCTTACACCCAGAACGTCGTCGTTTTACGTTCCAACATTTGAAATTTCATGTAATTGCAAACAATTTCGCAGAGTGAAGTTTTCATAATTGAAAATTTAACAAATCTTTTATTATTTGTACAGATGTTCTTTTGTTCCTAAAAATTATTATTAATGGGGCCAACTGTGGTGTAGTGGTTAGCAGAGCAACCCACAATACAGAAGGTCGCGCGGTACCCCAGGATTTTTTAATACGACTCATTGAAGATCCCTATCCTAATTATACCTGGATAGGCAACATTTAGGAGTCCCACTGTAGCATCGTCCGATTGGTCTTAGTATCATAAAGAGACGTTATACAAACAATAAAACAAACAAATTGTTCTTTTGTTGTATATATCATTACAACTTCTAAAAAAAAGTCTTTTGTTCCTAATAATTATTATAAGTTGTACAAATGTTCTTTTCTTGTATAAATCATTATAACTTGTAAAAAAAAAAAAAAAAATCGATTTTCATCACAATAGTGTCCAATTTACTTAAATATTTTATGAAAATAACATTTTTACCACATATTTGACGAAAATAAATGCATATTTTAATTAAATATTTGGCATTTTTAAGTACATACATAAAAATCCGATCTCTAACTATCACTAATTTTGAAGAAGCAAATTTTCAAGAGGTTAGGAATTTAGGAGGTAGTACAGTAAAGCCTCGTTTATCCGATCACCTGATTTTTAAAATTATATTTACTGACATTTTATTTTAGCATATGTTCGCGTATACCTACATAAATGGAAATATCTAGAGAGCTTTCTCCTTATTCTCCATATACTTCCTAAAAAGTTATGTTACAACAAGCACTTAAAACACCTAGACAACTAGGTATTTCTTAAGCACGCGCTTTACGCCTTACTTGCTAACGATGGGCTGTTAGTTAAGTACTGCGGATGTTAAAGAGTTTTCAACGTGTTTAAGTGCTAGTTGGAAAATACATACATAATATTTGTTATGTACAAAACGTATTTATGCCAAAATTTTCGGGAATATACACATTTTACGACTTATAAGCTAAATATTATTCTCTCTGAGAATCTCAGCTATCCAAGGATAGATTTATTATACATATATAATACTGCACTCATTAACGGAAATTGAAATTTTCAATTGTGGAAAGATGGTTCTTTATTTCTCCTGTATAGGTTTATCAAATTCTTTCATATTTCATATATAGCCATTTCTTATTACTGGGCATAATGAGAGACAGGTTTAATGATATGGAGTTAATTTCTCCATTTAAAGAAATCAAAGCTACTTTATAGGAAGAAAATATTCCTTTGCCATTTAAGCCCCCTCAAAACATTTTAATGATGATGAAACCACCTGATATAGAAGAATACTTGATTCTAATTAAACATGAAAAGTTTAATCAAAATCATTAAAGCTATTTTTGAGAAAATCTAAAAAATTATTTATCAAATAAATTCCCCCTCCATTTAATCACTTTTGGATGTCACCTCATGTACATATACATACATCAAATACCCAATTTCAGGTTTATCATTTTTGAGGCAGTCTGTTCACACACACGCAAGCCTTGTTTTGGGACTTGTTGGTCCCAAAATATTCACTAACTTAATATTTCATACATAGGTAAGTAAAAGTAAAAATAATGTAAGCCACTGAGGTAATTATTCCAACCATTCTTCAATGGAAAACTTAGTTTAATATTTCATTAATGATTTCCAGAAAAAAATAATACAATTTCCAGATCCATTGAGTTGCTCAATATCTTTCCCATGACTATTTTTTTTTTAATTATAATTTGTTTCTTAATTTCCTTTCAACAAATAGCTGCCGTGAATGAAAAAAGTTAGGGGAATAGGTTCGAACTTCTTATCTCAATAATAATTGTTGTATACTGTGAGTCTGAATTTTTCACAATCAATACTCTTTCCCTTAAATCACATAGGTGAGCGAAAGTGAAAAAATGGAAGAAAAAAAATCAAAAATATAAAAATCTGGTGCATGCGCGCAACACACAACTTACTTAGATTACAAATTGATGTGTTTTGTAAATTGCCACTTCTCAAAGTCACACATTTTTTCACATTCATTTCTTATTTTTGTTTTTATTTGCTCTATAAAAAACACTAATTTTTTTTCATTATTAAATAAAAGTTTTTACTTGTGATACTTCGGCAATGCAAGCAAGTATAATACTCCAAGTCGTCTGATTTTATAATTCTCTATGTTGTTGTTGAAAACTTCATTTAGATAGCATGAAACAAATAATTTCCATTAAATTAACAGAACGGCTTTAATTGTGAACAATGGTCTGTCATTAAAGGCGTATTCCTCATGTGTGGGCTTAACATGTTACATGCGTTGATGGAATATTTTTCTTTTTTTTCTCCTGTATATGTTTACTTGATTTTTTTCATATTTCATATTTAGCCATTTCCTATTTTTAGGCGTAGAGGAGAGACAGTTAATTTCTCCATATAAACAAAAACAAAGGTATTTTATGAGAAAACAAAAAAGGCCCCTCCTCCGTTTAAGCCCCCACAGAACATTTTAATAATGATAAAGCTTATCGGACATTAAAGAACACCTAATTTTCATTAAACTAAATTAATTAATCAAATAAATTATTTGTTTATATAAATATAAAAATTGTATACATTTATAAATTATTATCAAATAAATTAATTAATCAAATAAATTATTTGAGGCTGAATTATTTAGTTTTTCTCTCTATGCTTAACTCTATGATGTTTATACTTATGAATAGGAATATAAATACAACTATGGATTTACTTAGCGATTACCTTTATTCATTTTTTAATTTATTTTTTATTTTATTATTTATTTATTTTTTATTATTATTTTCTTAACTTTTCCATTTTTTTATAATAATATTTTATATACACAGACTTTTTCTTTTCTTTTTTGTTAACTTGATCATTTTTTTTCTTTATTTTATTTTTATTTTATTTTTTTTTCTTTATTTTTTTAATTTTAATTTTTTTTAATTTTAGTTAATAATATTTCAATAATAAATAACATAAATTAGAGCTACCTATTTAACATTTTGATGTAAGATACGTAGTACAATATAGATATTCATACATACAATTACATATTTATGTTACAAGATGTGTTTCGAAAATAACTATAATTCATTGAAGATGCCTATTTTTTTTTGTTAGTTTTATTAAATCATCGCATGTTTCGGGAGAGTTTTGTAGTGCCTCCGAAACGATTCGCCTGATGCCTAGTTTGTTAAATTGTCTATCATATTTTTTGCATTCTTCAAGGATATGTTTGATTGTTAGAGGAACTAAACAGGGGTTACATGTTTGTGGAGGGTCTTTTGTTATGAGGTGAGCGTGGGTTAGATTCGAATCGCCTATTCGTAACCTCGTCAGCACCACTTCTTCTCTACGGTTGCCTCTGAAAGAACTAGACCATTTTTTTGTTGTAGGTTTTATATTTCTCAGCTTGTTTGTTACAGGAATTTCTTTCCACATGGATTCCCAGTTGTTAAGCACCCTTTGTTTCATGTGTGTGGAGACATCTTTAGCCTCATAAATTTCAAGTGTTGGTCCGTTCATTTCGGCCGCTTCATATATGGGTAGGTGAAAGTAAAAAAACATATAAAATTAACAACATTATCACATACCAAGTTTAACTTACAATAACAATTTAGGTAATTGCCTAACGTTTCATGATTAATTTTTCAAAGTAGAGATAGGCGGTCTGTACATGTACTTGAAACTTTTGAATAATGAAATCATATATGCACTCTGGTCTATTGTTAAACCCCTTTTTACTTTCACTTACCTATATATGAAATATATAGTAAGTGGAAGTATTGCGATCGTGAAAATTTTCGACTTCCGGTTTTCAACGGAAATACACGTTTTGGGGTCCCCTGAGTCAAAATAACCAAGTCCCGCGAAATGGTCTGTGTGTGTGTGTGTGTGTATGTGAACAGACTAGCTCAAAAACTATAATCCGTGCGAACCTGAAATTGGGTATTTAGAGTATGTATAAGCCCGCGATGTGACAGCAAAAATTTCATCAAATTTGCTCAAAGGGAGGGGGTACTTTATTTAATAACTTTTTAAGTTTTTTTCGATTTTCTCAAAAACGGCTCTAACGATTTTGATTAAACTGAGTATTTGATCTATTTATATGCCCGAAATATGACTGTAAAAATTTCATCAAAATTGATCAACCGGAGGGGGGACTTTACTTAATAAATTTATCATTTTCACGTGTTTTTTTTATTTACTCAAAAACGGTTTTAACGATTTTGATCAAACTTGGTATTTGATGTATTTATATGCCAAAGATGTGATGACCAACATTTCATCACAATTGATCTACGGGAGGGGGGACTTTACTTAATAAATTTTGTATCATTTTCACGTTTTTTTTTTATTTACTCAAAAACGGCTTTAACGATTAACAAAAATAAGATATGAATGTAGAAAAATGTGTGACTTTGGGAAATGATATTTAGCAAAACACGTCAATTTCTAATCTAAGTAAGTTGGTAAGTGAAAGTTGTGTGTTGCGCGCACGCACCAGATTTTTGTACTATACATTCATAAATAAATGTTTCATGTTATCTTTTGAAATGCATAAATTAAATAAAAATCTCAAGAATGACCAGTAGTTGTTATAATGAGTATGTATTATAAAAGAAGTGCTCAATGCACTAGTCACCTAACTGTAATTTCGAACCAATCATTTGGTGGCGAATGAACAGTATTCTGAAATGTTGATAAACTCCACAGGAAAATCTTCTGAACATGTAGAAAGTACTCAGATGGATTCAACTCCCCCCCCCTCCAAAAAAAAAAGCATTAGTGAATTTTAATAGTATTACAATAAAATGATGGTTAATAAAGGTGAGTGAAGAGTTATTAAATGACATTTAGACATGAATATATTTTGAAAAGTAAAACATAATTACACATTTATAACATTATTGTTGAAAATTCATAATTTGTATTTCGAAAAAAGAAAATCTGTGAACAGTATCTTTATTCCTATTGATATATTATTACAGAATAACAAACATTCAAAATTTTATTCTCTACCATAAAAATTACCTATATATTAAGTTTTTAAATTAATTTTTATTTCTTAAAATTATTTTTATACATTTTTTAAAATATTTTATGTAATGTTTAAGTGTTTGCGAGATTCAACAATTTTGTTTTGAATAAATTTTTTGGCAAACACTATACAAAAAATCTATCAAAAACTATATTTTACACAGATAACATACATATAAATGTATAGTTATTAATAATTCATTTCTTTCATCCTCACGATTTATGCGAAGCTCATAAAGCATGCCTATTTTATACTTACACCATGCTTGAGACGACGCATGTAAACAAAGATAGATTTAACAATCTAATGAGAAATTATATTTTCTCTACTGTTAACAATTTTAAATTCAAAACAGGAGTTTTCTTTGGTCTTCCTCATTGACACCGCTAAAACAATGCTTGTTATAGATCATTAGATTATAATATAGTGGCAGTTTTCCTTATTATTTTTCTTAAAAATTAAACGTTACTAACAATAAAACATCATATTGTTTTGGCGGAAATGAATGAATGAGGGAGACCGATGGTTAAAAGTGTTAAGTATTCATTACAATCCAAGAAAAAAAAAAGTACACAAAATAAAAACACGTGTTATAATTCTTTAAACGGTGGGAGGGGAAGTGAAAAAATTAACATTAAACCATCTATACTCATCCACTGGGAAAACAAAACAAAACAAAATAAAGAATATTATAAGTTAACATAAAAAATCATATTTTACAATATTATATCTCACTCAAAAAAAAAAACAAAAATAATAAGAAAAAATAATATATATTTGAAAAAGCTATTAAGATGTTTACATATACACAATTAAGGACCTGACTTATGCCACTATCCTCATTTTCAATAAAATTATTATATATATTTATATAAACTTTATATATATTTATAAATTGTAAGTATTTATACATTTATACTTTAAACAACTAACAAGAGAGGCCTCCTTAAAGTGGGTCCTTAGATGACACCCAAATTGTTGGACCAGACTGATCCCTGATAACCATGTTGACTTTTTGGTAAATTTCTTCAGGTGTGTCACCCTGAACAATAGCTAAAAAAAAAAGAATAAATAACATAAATTATTGAGAAAAACATTTTTTAAAAAAATCAAGTTTGATAAAAAAAAAATCCAATTGGAGGACAAATTTTTTATAGGAAATTATGGCTTTTGAAAATAAGCGAAGAGCTTCAATAAAATTTTATTTTTATATACATATAATATAATAAATAATATATATATATATATATTTATATATATATATATATATATATATATATATATATATATATATATATATATATATATATATATACTTGTATGGCACTTGTACTTTATATTGTACAATATCTACACTAACTAAACAAACTAAACAATAATGTACAAAAACAAGAAACAAAAGTTACGAAATATATAAAGTTATAGAATATACGAGGTGTGGCTATTAAATAACGAGACTGACACTGTAAAACATTTTATTTTTATTTCATACATTTTTACTTATTATCACTTTCAATATACACCCCTCCTCTATCCCTACAACGCTCCATGCGAATCTTCCATTGTTCGAAACAGTGCTGGAAGTCTTTTTCTGTCAGCTCCTTCAGGACGCGTGCCGCTTTCTCTTTCACAGCTTCAACAGTTAGTAAAATCAAAATTTAGTAATGTTGATTAATCGTTTGACCTTCAGGAACCCAGTGAAGGTACACGATCCCATGAATGTCGAAAAAAACAATCATCATTGCTTTGAATTTTGATTTGCTCATTCGAGCTTTTTTGGCTCTCGGTGAAGATGGGCTCTTCTAGTGCATGGATGGTGGACATTTCTTTCAATAAATTATAAGTTTCAGTAGCGGTTTTTCCAAGTTTCACATGAAATTTCACAACAATTCGTTGCTCTACTGTTACACTTAACATTTTTCCGGCGAAACAAAAAAACAACTCTAATGCGAACGAAGGCTACGGCTGTACTGATTTGTTTACAGAAGCGAGAGGCACTACATTCGAAAGAGAAGGCTTCAGGATAACAGCTGTTGGTTACTGGCGTTTGGCGCATGCGCACTTCTTCTGTAGCAGCGTCAGTCTCGTTATTTAATAGCCACACCTCGTATAACCTAATAAATAATGTTGAAAAAAAAGTATAGTATATTACAAAATAACTTAAAAAAGAAAAGAAAAAGAGGAAGATTACTTATATAATAACACTGAACCAGGTTGATAACTTACAAAATACCAATGGAGACAGGATACTTACAAACTAGAATTGAAAAAAAAAAAAAGGATAATAAAAAATAAATCTGTAAATAGCATTTTGAACAATCTTTGATCGCATTAAGGCATATCAACAATAAGAATTTATTTTTCCCATTTTCTCATAAATTTGTTTTGCGAATAATTTTAATGCAAAATGATGGTTATAGAATAATTTTTCTCCCTTGACAGGCCAATTTTTGTTCTTCTCTGTTACTTCGTCTCGTAGTAATTGTCGTTGAAGAGAGAGAAGTCTGCGGTCGTCGAGGAGATGCGTATATGTTTGTTCGGTTAGGAAATCACAAGGGCAATATGGATTGTCTGTTAGTTTGAATCTATGTAGGTAGGATTTAATTGAGCCATGTCCTGAGAGTAATTGTGTGGTGTAGAAATCAGTGAGTGTATTCTTGTGCGTGAGTAATCGGTTACGTTTGGTATAAAGTTTTTTAGATGTAATCCAGTTGTTGAAGCTGTCCAAGCTGTTTGCCATTTGTTTATTGGTTACTAAAGTGGGGCAGGACATAATTGTGGAGGCTTGTAGACATAATAGGTAGCCAGGCGAAATAAACAAGACACAGGAAAAAATGTATAACAAAAGGCTGTCAAATAGAAAAAAACATCATTTGTGACTATTTCGTGGTATGGAAAGTAGCAAACCTTTTTTGATGTAAAACATAAAAAACTGAAAGGATTATATTGATTCCATCATAAAAACAAAGGTATAAGGGGCTTGCTCTGAGAGTCTGATAAGAAAACGTGCAAAGTTTAGAAACCTAGAAAGGAAAAACGGCGGATTTGGAGATTAGAAATTTATGTGCTTATTCTGATTTAACTGTCACCAGTACAAGTCAATTCGATGAATTTGCATACCTACATCGCAGTTTTGAATTGGTACAAAAAAACATCATCAAACGTGAACTATCAGGTTAAACTGTGACCAAAGATCACTTAAGAAAATCCGAGAAAAGTGCTACACTTAAACCAGAAAATTATAACAATTGAGATGAAGGATAACTAATTCTATGAATTATTATTCTTTCTAACCATGTTTTTCTTGGGATCGATTTCCGATACCCACCTTGCAGATTTACAAAAATTGATTCAATAATGTCATAAGAAAATATACTAATACTTTATTTAGAATACCAATTATCTCCATTTAGTATAAAAAAATAAATAAATAAAAAAAAGGGAAGAAATTTTATCCAAGATAATGGAATAACCATGAACCAAATCAGTGGAGCATTTAATGGAGAATAAACCAAAGTTTATAAATTATATTGAAGTGAAGTACAAATAGGAAAATATATCAATATTATATTCTATTTGATAAAGAAAAAGTTTTAAGAATAATTTTAATTACCTGTGAAATATTCACTAAAATCTTGCTCAAGCTTGAGTGCCCTCTCATATGTTTTCTTAGCCTGTTCTTCTGTCATTCTTTTGCTCATTTCCCTATTACAAAAAATTACATAAATTAGTTTATTTTTTCATTAATAAATAAGAAACTCTCCCTCCCCCCTCCTCTCTCTCTCTCTCTCTCTCTCTCTCTCTCTCTCTCTCTCTCTCTCTCTCTCTCTCATATATATATATATATATATATATATATATATATATATGTAATTACTAAAGAAAAATTTATGAGTTAAATAATACCAAATATGTCACCATTGAAGTTTGCTGTCCAGTGCTATACTCATTATATCATATTAATTATTAGTGTAATGGAGATAAAGCATTCGTCGAGCAGCCTGACTATGGATTGGATGTGTGGAATAGTGATTCCCTATATTTCTAGTTGTATGCATTCTGTTAAGTTTTTTTTTTTTTTTTGTGTTCTCTTTATTCTTCCGGCAAGGTACTTGTGGGGAGGTACCTAATTTTTTTTTAGTAGTAATTAATTGTCTGTAAGGCATTTCTTTCTGAATACTTAATCAGGTTCAATAACTGAGGTATCATTTTGAAAATTTAGTCCAGGTAAATTAGTTTTTCATTTAGCATTCAATCATGGGGTTCCAACTTTTTCCAAGAATGTGCAGGGGTGCCCCCAAAGGTCACATTTTTCAAGTTTTGGCTTATAAAACAAAAAGCAAAGCCAATGTTGTCAAAGTTAAAACTTATTAATAGTTTACAGTAAATTCATGGAAGAAAGTGGTAGAAGTTATAAATTATTTATTGTATAGCCTCTTCCCCTAAAGGTCATTGGCTTCAATTAAAATAATATATACGAGGGTGTCCCTTATTTTTCAAAGTTTTAAAATTTCTAACCACATAGGTGTTAGTTTTGTTCATTTGCCTTTAAAACACTCGGGAAATAAATGTTTGCTTATTTGGAGTACGATAACCCGTGTCGACTTGCATCGAATCATGTTCATGTTACGCTGGCAGTAGCAAGTGCGGTTTTCACGGCATTTTGTCCCTTTTTTTCTCAATTATGCTCGTGATTAACACGTATTGTTTTACATTTAAAAGATGGCAGTGGAATTAAGAAGATTCCAGTTCAAGGACAACTGGAAAACGACGTCTGTTTATTCATTGCGGTTTTATATGAAAAACCAATGGCTTGGATGTAGTCTGGCGGTGAAGGCACCAAATCAAGATTTCTGCTTTTTAAAGGGGCTTAATGCAATAAATAGTACTATTTTTATACTGTTTTTAATAAATTGTTAATAATACTGTTTATTTGTAATTAATTTTGTTAATAATAGTATTTATTGTTGCAGGAAAATCATAAAGTGATTTTGTGTCTGTCAAGATCACAAATTTATTTTCTCGATTAACCATTGATAAGAATTTCCTCCAGAGACTCGCTTCTACCATGGGATAAAGATGCTGCCCTATTCAGAGGCAAAAAAGGAATGTAGGAATGTATTTTATTTAAGGGCAGTTAATAATACGGCTGAAAAGAGCTGGAAAAACTTATGCAAGATTTTTCACGGGTTTTATCACTCCAAAGGAAGACCAAAAAGCAATTTTCGCTACTCTGTGTTCAGGAGCAGAGAAATCTGTATCCAGACTGTAAAAAAGATAATAAAGAAAAGAAAATATCCTGCCTTGATCAGTAATTTTATCTTGTTTTAATAAATATTTCATAAAAAATTTAATATTTCATTTGATTTAGCTATAATGGAAAGGGTTAAAAAACTGCAATTTCAAAATCTTCAGGAAATTCTGTCGGCACGGGTTAACGTTGACGTAGGAAGATGAAATTTTGTATTTAGGTAGGTCTGGGTTGTTTTAAAAAAGAATAGGAGGTATGCAATTTTGATATCTAAAAAGAATTTGTTTTCACCTATATAAGAGACACCCTAATATATACCTTAAGCAGACACACTTTTGCTAATTTATCTTTAAAGCAGTTAGAATTAAATATGTTTTGAAGTTTAGGGGTAAACTTTTCAACATTTTCAGGTTTATAACTCTCTTCATAAATTTGTATACAGTTGAATTTACTACCTTATGGTATTTATAATCTTCATATAATAAATGATGGATACCTCTAGGGGGACCACCAAAAATTGTAACTCCATGATTTAATGCAAGATTTGCCACAATTTTGGCTAATTTTTCTCTTCTAGCCAGAATAGTCAGATCTCCAGAAAATCGTTTCTCTATCACTTCGAAATGAAAGAATAATCATGGGAAGCGGACTATTGTTGACTAATGGAACCTTTTGAACTTTGTTCATGTTTTTGTTTAAAAAGCGAACAAATTATATCATTAAAGTCTATATTTTTCTTCTTTTCCCCTATAATAAATACTTCAACCCATGGTGACTCCTAACTGCCAGGCTTTTTCCTCTCAATTTTTCATTTAAGTTTACCCATTTCATGGAGGCTGGGTGTAGTCCAAGAAAGTCTGACAGCCCTAGCGATAATCTGCTGCTAAATAGAAAACATATCCTGCTATAGGATACCTTGATAGCTTTTTTTTTTTCCTTAAATGGAGAAAAAAAGAACTGTTTTTTCTCCTGTGAACTATGTTGGGTAGACATATTCTCTTATTATTTGATATAGGTCACTGAACTATGTGCTATGAGAAATATATATGCACGGCCCAACTAGTCTTATTTATTATTAATAAGCTTTGCTTGTAGTGGTGGTGTACAAAATTTTTTGTAAGCAATTCCCAAAGAAAAGTAGGATAAGAGTTCTTTTGCGATTCAATAATGGGCTAATGGAATTGAGATATAGCTTTTGCAATTATTTCTTCAATTTTACCTTAAAAGAAAGTGGGTATGAGACTCAGAAATTCAGACAACAGACAGAAAATGTCCCTGCAACTGTTGTCATCAAAGAAAAAACAATTTTTGAAAATAATAATGTCATTTTAAGTATAAATGAATCAACATACATTATGGATTCGACAGACTTAGGCTTGATGAAGATGGCTATCGGGAATAGCTGAGGCGACTTGAAGCCTCTTGATGGCATTTCCACTTACATCCAGAATACAGTGCTTTCCCTAAAAAATATTTATCATTAAGTGAAGTGTACAGCATTTACCATTAAAATGTTAATATTTGAGAGGGGGTGGAAGACAGTTAAATAAATGTGTAGTCTAAAAAAAAACAACAAAAAACCTTGTTCATTTCTTTTTCTAACCACAACCACACAAGTCAAGAAGCAATGAATACTAGAAAGTCATGGCACCAACGACTTGAATATTTACTTGAACGAGTAAATATTGTTTGATGCATTGTACCAAGTAGTAATTACCAATTTCATTTATATAACAATCTTTGCGACCAGCATTTGCTTTAATTTGATCCCTAGTCGGAAGTTATGGACTGAAATCAAAATTTGTCATGCCTATTTGATACCTCATTCATCAAAATATATCACTCCTACCAGCCGGAAAAGGTATCTGTACTACCTTATTGAATATTTTGTAACGATTCATATGATTCATTTAAACAATAAATTCATTTCACATTTTCATGTAGACGGTGCATAATGCTAAAGCGTCAAACCATTCTAAAAAATCAAAAATATTAACTATTTTTAATTTTTTTTAATCATGCTACTTGGTTTTTGAATAATACAAGATGAAATGTAAAATATGTTATGGTTCAAAAGTGTTAGAAGTAAACATATTTTAAAACGACCCAAACTTTAACTTAATTTTTCTCAAATTATGAAGTTTGGTGTAATACAAACCATATGAATGGTTAGTTTCCATGTCTTAGAAAACTAAAGTAATTTTATTATTATTAAAAGAATTATTAACCAACGATGATATGATAATGAGATGAAATTAGTTACCTTTTCAGCAACTTCCCTCACAGATGATACAGATGTTCCATAAAGGTTTTCATTATACTGACCAGCCTCGATGAACAGATGGCTCTGTATATCTCTTTCCATCTCCTCACGCGAGCTCACGAAATGATAATCACGACCATCTACTTCATATTCCCTCTTAGGCCTGGTAGTATCTATAATAATAATATGCAATAGCTCATTAAATTTCATTATATTATACCAGCTCTAAAATAATCATATAACACTAATACAAGGATAAATCAAGTGTAACCGTAATTATTACTTCTATCATTATTGAATAATATTATTGGTGGATATAATATTATTTATGCTGGTTAAACGGTGAGTAATACAAATCTGAGAACAAACTTGTATGTTTAATTGTGACCAAAAATAAAAAAAAATTAAAACACATGATGTTCCAAAATTTGTTTGATACTTCATTAAAAATTTAAAATAAAACATTCCTCATTGTAGTGTCCCACAAGATTATACACTACTGTCAATGATTTATTTTACTGTTTTGCAATAATTTAATTTTCCTACAAGTGATTCCTTTAAAAGTGCAAAGAAATTAAATAAATAAAATTCACATGGAACTAGGCTATAAGGAGGGTGGTTGAGGGTTTCCCAGCCCATTTTCATTAAGACCTCCCAAAGGCACTTCCCCAAAACCTTAATTTACATTAAAAATTTCATCCCTTTAATGGTCTCGGGAGAAGCTGTAGATATGCACCAAACTTCATCAAAAAGAAGAAAAAGTGATAATATGGTTAATTAGACAGTAATAAGATCTATAATAACCTCTGAGCTTATAGTATAAGAAAAAAAAAAAAGACAAATTTTGTACTCTCATAAAAATTTGGTCATAACTTTGTATTAGTAACAAAACTTGAAAACTGTAGAGTCCGCCAAAATTAAAGGGGGACAATGCTACAAGAGGATCGTAATTAAAATTTTAAATTTATTGTTGTAAAATCAAAATTGCTGGCTAATATTATATACATATACAAAGGCAAGAAAAAAAAAAAATCTTACGTGGTACACATGATCCAAATCTATCTGGGAATTCTGAGATAAGGTCATCGTTGATTCTATCTTTGAGCGGTCCCAGGATAATGACTGGCCTGGCATAAGAGATAGTTTCCTGCACTACAGGCTCATACGACAGCACGGTCTCTTCTGTACCTAGCAAACGCTTATTTAGTACTAACTGTATCTTACATCATTTGAATTCTACTACTACCAACTGATACTAATAAAATTTAACAAATTATAATAAACTGCGCAAAATAAAAAAAATTCAATGATAAAATAATGATTAGCAAATTATGATTAAAATGTGAAGTTAAAAATAGTTAATGAAAATAATGAGATCCTACATATGAATCATTTAACTTACTTGATGAAAGACTTCAAATTTATAAATACGCTGTATGAAACTAAATGTATGTTGATAAATGGAAAGAACAAAGACAAAAATAGAATTGATATGAATATGGTCAAGCAATACAGCAATGCAAGGTAATATATTAACGTAGGAAATTAATTAGCGCAATCTGCTGCATAAGCTTTATGAGGCTGTATTAAGTCATGATATGTAAGCAAATTAGGAGAGGAAAAACACTAAAGTACACAAATTTAGTCCAAATAATTTGTGTTCAATGTCTACACTTGGATACCTGTCCAAGCTAAAATTTGACCAGATGATCAATGATGTCTTTTAATCGCTTTGCACTTATCATAAAACAAATGATTATCTAAACTACTTTTTAAAACTAACTACAACTAGCTCTGAGCAACAAAAGATATCATAAAAAAAAAAAAAATTAAATGAAAATACCATCCTACCTAAACTGTAGAAGAATTGGTAATGGTACAGATAGCCTATAAACCACAATCAGTTTTTTAATATAGTTTATTCAAGAGATAAAAATATCAAAAACTACTTACTTTCTGATATCATTATATAAAATATCTTCAACTTATGTGCAAATGAAAAATTATAATACAGTAGATTCTCCATTTTATGACATTACAAGAACCGACTGATACGACATATAGTCATTTAATGCTAACAATTAACTGATTAAATAAAAGTTAATCTTAACTCGATGATGAGAAAGATGATTAATGGACTAGTGATTTAATTAAAACATGGAATTAAAATAAAATAAATGATTGATGCAAAAGGTTAATATTATTGTGATAAGTAATTAAAGCAAATTTAGGAGAAGTGAAAGGAATAAATAAAATAGCTTAAATAACTTTAAATTGAAAATATAACACATTAAAGAAATTAATTTCTGACATGTGAATAAAGAGGAAAAAAAAAAAACATTGCTCTAACATTATGGTTTACATTTAAATTAAATTAATGCCGACGAATATAATTCTTAAAAAAATGCAAAAAACAAAGAAAAAATTTATATCTTTCTACTGATGAATACATGTGATTTTATTTGTACACGTGAATAGTGATCATGATGCAAAATTTTAGGGAGCTTCCTCAATAAACACTATTTATAAGTTTGCACTAAAGCACAACTAACGCAGTGATAATGAGTTAATTTAAAATAAATTTCTTGTGTATTCTGATAGCATAATCTTCTATAGCTTTTCAAACGAAGCAGTGATTCCAATTAATATTTTTACATGCACGACTTAAGATGAGAATACCACTTTTCCCTAAATAACAAATTCATAGAAGCAAAAAAGCATAACATATTTTTATGAAAATGTATTACTTAAATTGACCTAAAGACGACAAAGAAAATATTTATAGTGTAAGACGACACTAGCACAATAAAACATCTTACAATAGGTTAGTAAAACCACTCATTCATGTTGATATATGTTTTAGTATTGACACGTCAAAAAAACAACACAAAACGATAACTCCATGCGGAACCCAAAATCCAGGTTCGGTATACGTTTTGAGCAACATCTTCGAATGAATGGCCTTACCGAAGAGAATTTCAATAAGACTAATGCTGCTTAGGCTAATACCTTCAGAGGATGGGTCTTCTTGAGCATAACAGAGCATGAACGCTGAAACAACAAAGTAATAATTAAAATAATACAAATATGTGATATTATCCAATTATTGAAACACTGATAAGGGATTAAAACTTTGATGGAAATTTAATTAGCAATTAAATTAATATCATAATAAATACTAAGTGAAAAAATCTCCTTAAATAGCAATTTATAATATAAATAAAATCACAAACAGCTAGTTTTTTAGTTGTTTTTTTTCCTATGCAGATACATTACCACTAAAGCAGATTTCTTTTTGAGGAGAAATTTTTTTAAAAAATTTGTTTCCATTTTCTGTTTGCTAATAGTTAAGTATAAAATTTGCTTCCATGTGGCACAAAAACCAGATATGAGAAGATGTTCATCAATTACTTTCTCAAATCTAGTATCCAAGCTTCCTATTGTAGTTAATTTTACTATTAGAACATTAGTGACAGTAATTTTCTAAGAATAATAAAATTTAAAAAAAAAAAAAAAAAAAAAAAAAAAAAAAAACTGCTATGATTAGATTAAATTATCAACAGGCCAAAATGTAATTTTTCACTTTGCATTTATTTTGGTCCTAGTCAGTCTGTGACAAAATAATATTTGAAAAAGTCTTAAGTTAAATACAAACTGGTTAATAAAATCTTTTATGAAGTAACAAACTAATATAACAGGATAATACACTAAAGATGGGTTCATCATACGACACTAAGCTTTGTTTTGCCAAATGGTACAGGAAAAAAAAATTACTGTACAAATAATAACTGAGATATCATAGTCAAGTTACCACACCGATATATGTATGCATAAATACCAACAAAATGTATCAAATAATGATGAATATCACAGATATATAAAATTAGTATCATTTATATTTACTAAGTTGTTACAAAAATCACTGTGCATGAACACAAAATTTCATCCCAAATCCTATAGGAATTAACATATTCCTAAAATTTACGTCAATGTTTACTTTGACTAATACTTTAATTACTTGTGAATTCAGTTGGTTTATTTGGTCATTTACATTTTTAAATGCACATGCTATGAAATAAGAAAATAACTGTGATTCGCAGTGTAATGAGACATTACTTGAAACAAGTTTTAAATGATAACCTATTAGAAAACCCAAATATCATTAATATCGGATAGGTTGAGATTAATTGATTACTGAGTGGGAAATCTTAAAATTGATATCATTTCTACAATTAGCGCCTATTACTCAACCCCAATATAATTTTTATCGGATAAATTTTAATAAATAGATAACTGAGCAAGTAACCTTAAAATCAATATTATTTTCATAATCAGAATTCCCGATGAACTATAATCAACCTCAATATCAATATCAGGTAATTTATAATAAACCGATATGATTTCCATAAAAACAGTTAACCCAATAATGTTCACCAAAATGGAGAAACCTGAATAGAAATTTATAAATGATTAGCTCCAGTCTGACAGAGATAAGAGTTTTAAGGGTAGCCGCCTCTGGAAGAAAAAAAAAAAGAAATTCACCGTCTGCATGCAGGTGTTAATGATGACCATCAGTTAACGGTTAGTGTTAGTGTAGATCAATGGTTTATTTTCTAAAAGACCCAACTTTAATAATGTAATGAAAAAGTAGTGAAGAGGTGAAGAGTTATATGCCTCAAAACGAAAAAAGGAAGGGTCAGCATCAAATCCACTTTGAAGGAAAATGTATGAATGTAATTACAAACACTGGACTTTACTTTGAAGAGTAGAGTGTTCAATAATTTTTACAATTTGTACCTTGAAATAAAGCTTTACTAATGCACAAGGACTTTTCTAACAATATAGTAAATGAAGAGCATTATATATTTTATGATGCTTATTTGATCATTTAAAGTTGAAATACAGCTTCTCAAAATGACAAAACAAAACTTGAGACAGAGGACGAAAGGGTTAGTATGTAAAGAGTACTCACGCAGACTGGCCTGGTCCACCTCAGTGTTAGGAGTAGACGGAGACTCTGATGCAAGCAATAAGAGAGATAACATACAGAGTGTGAGAGAGAGAAGGGATAAAGCGTCAAAAAAACCTAACTGTCTCATGTTCTCACTAGATCGGGGGAGGCTGAAGGTAGCAAGCACTCTTAAAAGACAATGTTTATGATGGCTGATAATTACGTTGGTTTATTGATCTTTTAAAAATGAGAAATTATTAAGTTCGGTAAAGGTAATTTACAACTTGTACAATAAATAAAAGCTCAATAAAATACATATATATTTTTCATGAACAGACTAAGTAAAATTGTTGATAATTTATTAAATTCCTTTCTATTTAATCAAGCAAACATAACATGGTAAACTTCATATGATCATATAATACAAACAATATACTGCCTTCAAAATTTTACACCTAAGATTGAATATAATAATTTCTATGATGTTTGAAGGATATAATGTAAGTGTGGATCCTTTAATGCATTTTAAATTAATATTACAAAAAAAAAAAAAAATTACAATGTTTCCTTCAGCCTCCAATTTGGGGAAAACAATATTCTAGAGAACAAATTCAAGCAATGGTTAGGTTAATCTAAACTGATATGTTTTTAAGTATATGAAGTATAATTTATACTAAACAAATAACTTAGAGATAGTATATGAAGCTGTATGTTAATACTAGGCTACCATATTCATTACTTCGCCTAAGCAATTACATTAGTCAAACTTTAATCGTAAGTATGAAAGAATAGATGTCGAATTCAATAAATTAAGGCAGAAAAACTGAGAAAACTAATAAAATAAGAAAGGAAATCTAAATAAACAAAAAGACAATCAAGAGAATATTTGTTGATGAAGCAAACCACCTATAACCACAAGGAGGAGGAAGTTACAGAGTTATAACAGAAGTTAGGTTATAACGGAGGTAACCCAATTGTAATCTTTAGAAAAGACTTCAAGTCAGTTTATCTCAAATAAGCCCCAATAACAAAATTGACAGAAAATTTAATAAGGATTAAAATCATTACTCAACTTCAACTCAATACTTAGTCAAGAGAAGTAGACCTTTTTGAATATTTAATATCTGACACTAAATTTCAGAAAACCACTGAATAAATAGCATGGCATATCAAACGAAAGACAAATGGAGTAATGGAATAATAAAGAATAAATTGAAACAAAATACTATACTAAAAAATAAAATAGTTGAAAGTTGATCAGAAAAAAACAAAATTTTAAAACGTGACGCCACATGAGGTTTTTAATGTTTCATTAGGACCATTTTTTTTTCCATCTACATTATCAATATGATCATGAGACCAATGAGTTGGTCCACATTAAAAGAATTTTTTTTAATTCCAATAATGAAACTTATGGCAATAGCGTTATGGGTAGAAAAAAAAAAAAAGTTGCGCATTTTTTCTATAATTCAGTTGGTGGTTAGCATGTGGTAGTTGGAATTATGAAATTACAACATCTAGAACAATGAGCATGAGTATCAGTACCATCAGATGAAAAATATGATTTACCGAAACCTCCTCCTTAAAATAACTCATTTTATTAGTCCAATAAAATGAATAACAAATTATATGAAAGCCAAAGCCACTAGACTAGTTCTTTTCCACTCCAAATAAAATAAATGGCTAAGAAGATGAAAGCGAACATAGACATTAATTAACAAAAGAATACATTATTTAGCTGATAAAAAAATTAGTATAGCAACTAGAAAAAAAAACCAAGGACCATGAGTACTGTGCTCTTCTTGGAGAATAATGCAGCCCATTATTACATAAATACCAAACAGAAATGCTGTTCCTATTACAATGAAGAAGGTAAGAGTGGAGAAAATGGTGAGCGGTGCAAGTTGACTTGCAGTTCCAAGGACGAAGCTGGGGCTGAACATGTTAAAAAAACAACTAAGAAATAGAATGAAACAATAAAAATTGTCTTAGATTTGTGAAGTTCTCCAAACCAAGAAACTAAAAAACTGAGTACTAACAAGAGCAGTGTTATGAAATTTTAGCTTTCGAGAATTCTTAAAATTTGTCAAAATAATTTTATAGCTCTCTCCCTTAATTCTCAACATATGGAATAAAACACAAATGCAAAAAGAATCAATCATAGTACATTCAAATTCCCTTAGTTACATAATTATATACATAAATACCAGAATTTACTAATTAATTTAATTTTATTAGTTAACATATTATTGATTAATTTATTGGCATTATATGATTAAAGATTGAATAATAGATGTTGATAACCTAAAGGTTTTTGTTGATGAAGGATCGAGTTATTTAACATTGGTGCACTACAAATTATTATTATTATAAAATTTGATATTATATTTATAATGTATATATATAAATTTAATAATTACAAATTAAGAAATTATGTTTTATTCAATAATCATTTATACGAAAAAAATATAAATATATATTTTTTGTATAAATGATTACTGATGATGATAAATGATAACCATATATATATATATATACATTTTATGGTTAATAATGTATGCAAACATTGCAAATTATATTCATTGATTAAACTTGAGTGCTCTATACCAAAAGTTTAGGGTTTCATTTTATATGCTGAAATAGATATATTAAAGGAATACCATAATCTTTTAATTGAAATAACCTCAAACATTGTTATTTCACTACTACAGTTCGAAAAGAGATAAAACTATGTAAAAATAATTTAAAAGAAATTAAATTAAAAAAAAAAAAAGAAGAAAATTCAAGTGGAAACTAAGGAGTTGAATCTTTTTATTAACAAATTATTGTGGGAGGATTATTTATGACAAGGATTACTTAGGATCCATTCTTAGCAATACATATTGCCAAGGATCATAGTTTTAAAAACGAAATAATGGCTAGAATTTAATAGTAAAATTTGTAACTAAGGGTCATAAATATATATACTGATATTGGAAACAATGAACAGTAATATACAAGAGACAAAAACAGAAAAGAAATGCCTGAAATCATTCTTAGAAAAAGTAAAAACAGACGTAACAAGCTCCAACAAAGACAATGCTACATGCAACTTCTAAACATCAATAAATCACAAATGAAAATGAGTTTTATCCTTCAACAATGAGCAAAGAAATAGTTGAGACATTATTATACATCACCCTAAATATATATCTTAATATAAACATTTGTCACATACTAATCATTCGAAATTAAATATCTATTTATAAAATAAATTGACAATAATCATAGAATCAACAAGCAAAGCGTTTAAATTAAGAAATTAAGTATTAATAGGGACCAAGCTTTAAGATAAGCAATACAAAATCTAGAATTATTGTTCCATAAAGTATGACACCTTTAAAATCAAACTATTTCCAAAAAAAAAAAAAAAAGATAAAAATAAAATGATAAAGAATAAGACTTATTTTATTACTTACGTTCTTGGTCAGAACCGTCTTCAGATTTGTCGTCCTTACTCTTCATAAAGGGAAATTTCCTACTGAATGAGAAGTTTTTCTTTTTCCTCTCTAATGTTGATTGCTAATAGAAATATATAACTATTAAGTAACAATATATTGACTAATTATTAATAAACAATTAGATTTCAAAAATAATTTTAGATTTTCACTATAATTAGAAAATAAATATGAAGGGTCATGGGGAAAAACCACGGTAGTCCAATCTGAGAAAAATGAAATTTAAAGTTTATGGTCCCCTTGATCTATCACATATCCACATCAGATATTCCTGAACACCCTCGCACCACCATCTATAGCTTTACTGATGACACGGGTATCCTTTCATCACATCAAAATCCTACTATCGCATCCTTTGCCCTTCAAAATCGTCTATTTGAACAAGAAAAGTGATTTGAAAAATGTAGAATCAAAATTAATTCCACCAATTCAATCGTTTACTTAACTTAAATCATTTACAAAAACAGTTTTCACCTGACTTGTGAGTTGAAAGTATGAGTTTTTTCATTACATCAGACATTCGTCCGTATTTTTTCTTTTTTTTGTTAATTTTGTACCTTTGTAATCATCCAAGTGTACAGATAAGACTAAAGTGTATAGGATAAGACTAAAGTGACTGTTTATTTTCAAACGTAATAATAATAATAAAATCACTATTATAATGTTTAACACCGTAATAGATTATAATAGAATGTAAACTGAAGAACCAACAACCAATATTGATAACCTTCATCCACAAACAAACACTACAGAAATGGACTACTGTTAGTTAATCTTTCCCTGATTTTCAGGACCTCAGCAGTTTCGCCCCTTGAATCGATGTAAACTATCGACTTTATGTGGACTATCGTTTTTTTCCCAACTGTAACAAGAAAAGAAAGTACACTTCCTATACTATCAGATGGCACCACTTTTTTCAAATCAACAAAAAGTGGACTACCGTGGTTTTCCCCCTTGACCCTTCATATATAAATACTTTTACTAATAACATTATAAAAGTAAATTTGGTATGTTATAAGAAAATAAAAAAAAAAGGAGTAAAATTTGAATTTGATTATATGATATAATTAGATAGATTCAATTTTTAGCTAAGAATTCTATGCTACAATATGCAATATTAAAGATTAAAATTAAAATAGTAAGTAAAATAATAAGTGATTATTTGTTAAAATGCAGTAAGCTGTATATATGAATGTAATTTTCTTTAAAATCACAAAAACAAACAAAAATAAATTTGGTATACATTTATATTGAATATTTAAGTCTGGACAAGAGCCTTACTTTGTCGATTAGCACTGGAAGGTGTCCTTGGAACTTCACGGACCTATCCCTAGCCCGCTGCTTTCTCTCCCACCTGCGCTTTGACGGGATGATACCGATACCTTCTTCTTCTCCAGTTGGGAGAACTCTTCTCGCCTGCCACCATTCATCATCAGAAGCGTTGGTTACGTGGAGGATATCACCAAAGTGGAAAGGGAGACCTCTTGAGGGAAGGCCATCATCTTTGTTAGGGTCATACTCAAACAAGGCCCTATAAAAAAAATCAATTGATAATTAATATTATAGTTTATTTCTTGAAGAAAAAAAAGGACAATGCTGTAATCCTTACTCAATTATGTAAAGAATGGCGTAGCATTGCTGAAGAATTAAATCCACTAAACACTTCCCAAGTTAATGAGAGACTAACTTAGATAATTTAATTAATTAATTTAAGCATGCAAACTTATCCTCTACAAACTATGTATCTAATATTTGAAACAGAGAGAGGGGGGGAGGGGTGTAAACTTAGCAGTTATGCATAATGTAGAGTTTAATTTGTAGTTGCTTTATTTTCTATCCCATAATTGCCACGATAAATGAATCATATGAAAATATGCATTGTTTATTTCAGAATTAGATAATATTAGATTACCCTTTCATAATTTACAATGAAAAATAGTTGACAAGTTGGCTGGGGATGAATATAATTGAAAGCGACATGATTTTCGATTTTTTAATTTTTATTTTGAACCTTTTCTTTTCCCTTTGACAGGAAAAAGTTTCAATGTTAAGATTTAAGAAAGGATAAATCACGAAAATTGTGTAAGCGATTTTATAAATTAAAAAAATCCAGATACTTTGAGCAACAGTGGAAAAATTAGCATCTAGAAGTAAACTTAAAAACCATTGCCTATTATTAATATATTTTATTCTCTTATTTAGAATTATATAAAAAACTAATAATTATCTAATGGAAAGACCATGAGAAAATAATATAGAAAAATTAAGTTATTAAATTGTAGCTAGTTCAGAGAGGTGCGTAATGCAATTATTTATACATGTAAAAGATGAAGATTAGTAAGGAAACTATAAATGAATTCAAATAACTGCTTGATTGGATTAGGCCTATTTCAATTAATGGAAATATAGAAATGAAATAGGCAGACCTAACATAAAGGCTTCGCTTTTGAGAAGTTCTAAGCAAAGTGGCAGTCGGCATCTGTTGGGATAGAGCCTGCTGCTTTAGATCATGGATCCTGGCCTCGAACCTATGGTACTCCTCGGGCCTGTATTGAGCAACGATCGTCACTTCTTGTCCAGCTCCCTTCAAAGATAAAGATTTAAATAATTTATATCAGTATGAAATCGCTAATAGCTGCTCAATTTATTTCAATAAATTTTGTAATGATTTATGCATTAAATTTAGAGATATTAAAAAAGATAAAATGTCCGTGATAAGACATACAATAAGAAATAAAAAAAATAAATTGGAAAATGTATTTTTTAAAGCGACAAAAACATATATCTATAAATAATCAAAATTATGTTCTTTGGACTTGAAATTAACAAAATGAAAGATTCAATGTTTTCTTCCAGTAGCAATAAAAAATAATAAAGAAAAAATCTGTACACCAGAGGTCAGCAAAACTATGTCCATTTTTTATTAAATTAAATTTTCCACTATGGATTTAGATACCAAGTATAATACTTTCAATTAGTTATTAACATTAATAATAATGTGAAAAACGTTCATTAAGCTGTCTCAATAAATATTAATCATGGTATTTAAATATATTTTATTAAATAAAAAAGTGGACATGGTGTTGTTTACCTCTGGCGTACAGAAATTTAATAGCTAAAACCAAAGGGAATCAATCCAGATTACATATGTACTGAGTCAAATCAAATGAAATGAAATGACTGCATCGAAACATCTGGAAGCTTTCAAATAAGTATACTATATTTTTATCACAAAACTAAATGCATTGCTATTATATGAGTTAGATTGATCAAAAACTAACTCTATTGCGGTTATTTTTATTTTTTATTATGGTTGAACATAAAGAATGGTTCTTTTCCTTAATATACTCACACCCCATTCAAAAACCCTTTTAAATACATTTTTCCAATGTTGTGGGTGTAGTTCTCTCCTGTTAAATTTTTCCACATGGTATTATTTTTTCAATGTACATCGAAAAGGAATCTGTATTTGAACAAAACATTGAAAATTTAATTTAACATAGCCAATTACCAAACTCAAGTTCATAGCCCAGGTGGCCCTAAGATTTTTTAATGTAAGTAAAATATCATTGACTGTGCTGTCCATTGAGGGAAAGTAAAATTGAGCATTTATCTGGATAGGTAAAATCTAGGACCTCTACTATAGTATTGACCAATCAGCAGTAGTAGCATAAAGTGATGTTAAATACATATTTATTTAATGTATTATTTAAATACATATAAATAAAAGCAAAGAGTATTTTAAAATACTCTATTAGAGGCAAAATATTTAATTTCAAATCCTCCATGGATAGGATAGAGTAAAATACCTTCCAGGTTTTAATGGTAGACAAAATTTCACATATTGGTAGAGGAGGATTAAGGCGTGATAATTAATGGAGTACTGAATCCAAGCTAATTTATAGGTGGTAACACACATATTTTAATTTCATGATGAAGGAATAATAACAATTTAAAGAAAGCAATACAAGTTATTTAAAATATGTAATACAAAGAAAAATAGTTATCATCTTAAGTAATCAATAATAATGATGACATGATATATACCTTAAGAGCAGCTGCAGCTTCTTCATGAGTGGCCTGGCTGAGATCTTGGCCATTGACAGACAACAGCCTGTCTCCTCGACGGATCTCTCCAGACAGATCTGCAGGGCCACCAGCCAGAATGTAAGACACGAATATTCCTTCTCCATCTTCACCACCAACAATATTGAACCCGAGTCCTGTAGACCCTTTGTATAGAACGATGGTTCGTGCCTCTCTGAAAAAAATAAATAAAATTATTAAGTTTTCCAGTGACGTTAAATGAAAAAATGAGGGATGACCTTTTTTCAAATTTGTGTGCATTTTAATGGTTTTTAAGATGAATCACATTCAAATAATTCATTGAACAGTTAGATCAACCAAGAGAACACACCCGAACCTACAGCGGGCCCTGGGACTGTAATATCCGATAAAAAAGTTGATGCTCTTCATTCAGGGATCTATTAGAGATACGTCGTAGATGAGATGACACCAGAGGAAGACCAAGAAGGCGGATACCCCAGCCAGAAGAAGCGTGAAGAGAAGCAGACAGGAGGACCTCACACCTGGAAACATGACAGGACACTGCCCGGTGCGGGGAGTGTGCCGAAGAGATAGGAGTAGGACAATACTGCTCCATCGCAGGAGCCAATATACACGCTAAATTGTCCAGGTAGGCTGGGGGTGGCGGAGTTCACAATACGAGGTAGTGGTATGCAGCCGCCGGAAATTTTAGAGAATTCCTAATACTTCCCATCGAGTGGGCACTGCTTCAAAAGCGACCGCCAATTCAACGAAGGAAATGTATTAAAATTGTGAAGAAGAGGAACTGTTTTCATATAAATCTACTCAAATTTAATTCTGAGTCGGCTACTATTATTTCGTAAAAGAAAATCTCCCTAGATATCAGACATAGTTAACATTCTGCGAGCCTGGGGATCTTTCTAGAACGTTATAAAAGCTTCAGCTTTCGGGCGATAAGGTCAGATAGTAACACATTATTGTTCTGTAATATATTACTTAATAAATTGAAAAACCGAATTGAATGTGGGATCTAATCCAGAAATCGATCGGAAAAGAGCTTACGCAACGACGTTTCTTCATAACAACCGCAAGGCTCACGAATCGTAGGCATTGTTTCGCGGGTGCAATGACAGGGAAGATGGCCGAAAAGGTCAATTCAACAACGTAACTTTTGAGAGAAAGCCGAAATGACAAAAGGCAGCTTATCCGTCGCAGTGCAGTCTGGGAAAACTTTCATCCGCGGTTGCCGACTCTAGGGGGTCGTACATCAGCGGCAGATGGCAGGGAAAGCAAGGAGCGGTCATAGGTCGCTCCGATTGGGGGTCACCGCGGGCAACGGGAATGGGGTTATCTGGCTGGATTTATTTATGAAAGGTGAGGGAACCAAACCAAAGTTAGCAGTCGAGCTCGTTAGTGGCATAATGTATTGCTTCCTTCTGCATCGGCAATGCTCCAACAGCCCTTTCATTTCGTTATCAAAGGATACGACAAAATTTGATCTAATCACACAAGAAAAAGAATCACACCCCAACAAGACAAAATATAGCAAACTTTACAATCATCTATTTCCGGATGAAAGGAAATGATTAAGCAATCATAAATTAACAATAAAAAAATAATTCGGTAACATAAGGATAAGCGATGCGTATTCAATTACGCAAATAAATCTCTCCAAGAAGGTGCATGGTTCACGTATGAATAAATTAATTTTAAAACAGCACGAGGCGCTTGAGCTGTCATTGCCTTTTATTTTTTTAGATTGAATATAATTCTTCACTTCAGTTTCTCAGAATTTATTAAAGATACAGATCCTATCGCATGTTGAAATTTTAAAATACAACTCACACTTTCATCTATCCATTTCCATTTTTCTAATAGAACATACAAATGTGATAGAAGTGGGTATATCCACTTCTTGTGCATTAAGTGGTTGATAAGAGAAGTCGAAAAAAGAAAAAAAAAAAGAAACGAATCTGTTTTTTTTACCTCATTCATATGTTTAATTTATTTTTAAATGAAAGGTTTATTAAAATTAATAATTACTACTAAATATATGTTAAACATGTTTATAAATATTGGTGATCGAAACGGGTGACTACTGCGATGTTTCAATGAGCCCACTTTTTACGTAGATTCAGTATAGATTCTAAAATTCCCGTAAAGATCCCGCATACCGCCATGAAAAAAAGAAAAAAAAACATTAAGTCGAATAGAAAATTCACTGAAACAAAAAAAAATACCCCATATTTCCCGCACGCTAGTCACGGCTAATTTCGGTCATAGGTTGCATACTACAATGAACGGCCGTCAATATTGACCATCAGACCAGGTGAATGATACGAATCCCATTCGTAAGAAAGAAATTTTTTATATTTTTGTAAATTCAGATTAAGCCTCAGCTCTTCTTATCATTAATAAGATTCATTCATATTATTAATATACAATTATTTTTTTAAAATAAAATTTTAAAAAGAGGGTTAGCTAATTTTAGTAAATTTGTAAATACATATTGTACCACGAACAACAGAAAAAAAAAAAAAAATAGCTGAGTTAGCAGTTCATGATAAATTCTATACGAAGCATTTGGAAAGAAACTGAAAGAAGAATAGCCAATAGCCGAATTTCGAAGGAATCGCCCTTAGATGGGTTCTTTTCTTTCTTATTTATTTTTTAAACAGACACATTTTTTTTTTTTCAAGAAGTCGTCTCGACAAGATAAACATGGCACCCGAAGAAACATGGATATAAAACACCGAGGAAAAAACAACACTGAAACCTTCTTGAGAGTGTTTATTTAAAGAAGTGCAGTTTATGGGAGCTTGTGGCTAAGAACAAGACACGATTCGGGGGAGACTTATAAAACAACATATAAAAACGAAGTAAAAAAGAAAAATAACTAAGTGAAAATATTTTTTAACAATATGATATGAAATTCTTTGTTATTTCAATTTTTTTCAGCAGCTGATCTAGGAGGTCATCGGCAGGTATGCTAAAAGCTAACTAACTTATATAAAATAATTTGTAGAACATCATAAAATATAAATAAATAAGGAAAATGTGCAAATCTTTGTTATTTGCATACTGCGATCTGAAGTGTTACGTTCATGGTTTAGTAGGTATGCAATTGCATTATTCCTTTAAAAATATATAAATAGCTAAAACATTTGAGGAGGGGTCATATATGACCGCGTCAAGGCAGAGCAATAAAAGTAGCACGGTAATAATAAAACGTTGCATATAATAAAAACAAGATTTAAAAAAAAATTAAAGAGTGGAATCACGATGCGGCGGATTGGAGCCAGCGAGACTCGTTTAACATCGCATAAATTCTTCAACCCATTCACCTATTTCCCATGAGAAAAATATTTTCACCTATGCATAAGGCGAGGCGATTATTTTTTTTTTTTTTTTATATGAATAAATTCTCTCTAAACAGGTTCTTAAAATAGCGCCACTGGAACTCATATAATCGCTAAATTTCACTTTTTTAAAAGGTATTCGAATAAGGAAATAACAATTGGACCTTTTAGCAGACCTTCTAGCAGAAGTAAATCAATACCCCCCCCCCCCCCAAAAGAAAATAAATAAATAGATAAGTTAGCGGTTGTAAAGGCAAGGGACTGGTGTTTATAATTTCTTAATGGAATAAACTATTACGTACTTGTTTCAGATATCTCACAAGGAATATTTTTCTTTTTTTCTCCTCTATATGTTTTCTTTATTTTTATCGTATCTCATATTTAGCCATTTCTTATTTTTAGGCGTAACGAGAGACAGTTAATTTCTCCATATAAACAAAAACAAAGGTACAAACAAAAAAGGCCTCTACCCCATTTAAGCCCCCTCAGAACATTTTTAATAATGATAAAGCTTACCTGATATTAAAGAACACCTAATTTTCATTAAACATGACGAATTTGATAAAAGTCGTTAAAGCCGTTTTTGAGATCATCGAAAAAAAGGTAAAAATTGGAAAAAAAATTATGAAATAAAGAGCCCCCTCTCCGTTTGACCAATTTTGATGAAATGTTGGCTATCACATCTTTGCATATACATACATCAAATACAGAGTTTGATCAAAATCGTTAAAACCGTTTTTGAGGAAATAAAAAAAAACACGTGAAAATGATACAAAATTTATTAAGTAAAGTCACCCATCCGGTTGATCAATTTTGATGAAATTTTTACAGTCGTATCTCGGGCGTATTAATACACTAAATACCCAATTTCAGGTTCGCCCGGTTTATAGTTTTTGAGCTAGTCTGTTCACACACACACACACACACACACACACACACACACACACACACACACACACACACACACACACACACACACACACACACACACACACACACACACACACACGCACGCACACGCACAAGCGCACACGCGCACACGCACACACCCACACACACGCGGACCATTTCGCGGGTCTTGGTTATTTGGACTCAGGGGACCCCAAAACGTGTATTTCCGTTGAAAACCAGAAGTCGAAATTTTTCACTATCGCAATACTTCCACTTACTACCTATATATTTCATATATAGGTAAGTGGGGTGGCGGGATGGCCGAGTGGGCAAATGCGTTAGATAATACGCGTTGCCCTTGACAACGTCTGATTGGAAATACGAAGATAGCAAGTTCAAAACCCGGAGGCAGGTGAAAATTTAATTATATTCGGCATCTATCCCCCACCCACTCCCCGTATAGCCTACAAGGCGCGGAAGGGGAGGACCAAAAAAAAAAAAAAAAAATATATATATATATATATATATAGGTACGTGAAAGTAAAAATAATTTTTTTAATTTACTTTTTCCTTTACTTTGAACGAAATGACAACAATAATGATTGATGCAAACAAATCGACTTTAAGATTATATGCTTTTTAAAAGGAAGAAAAACTCTTCAAATATTTTTTTTTTATTACTCTCCAGTTCAATGTCAATATTGAATTTACCCGAAACTTGTGCGATGTTTGTTGCACCCCTTTTGTTACACGCCCCCTCCAATGATTGAATCAGAAACGTATGTAAAGTTGAAGAAATTAGTAACAAGGTCATATTTCCGACCTCCTCGAAACGGTCATGGTCCCGATTCCGCGATTGGAACCATCAACGACCATCCAAGCTTTCTCCGCCCGCGATAATTATACGGTTCCGACTCCAAGATTCGATTCAGTGAGAACCTTTCTCGTTTTCGAAAACTAGCCGTAAATTCTAGGTTTCACATGTTAATAATAACATTCAAAAGACGGGTTCATGGATTTTGCGTTTAGTATATTGAAGATCTAACGACACTATATTGATGTTAACACTTCACTAATGAATCTTATATTACCTCCCTACTAATACAATTTATAATATCTTATTTATAACACCACTATTTGCTTAATATTGATTTCAACTATTTAATAGTGTACCGGTATCTGCTCATTGTTGTAAATCTGTGAGGTTAAAAATATAGTATGAGTACTTTGGGTTCCTTATAAACGATGTGAATGGGTTTACGGCCCTTCATCAATAAAAAAATATAGGTTTCTAGCAGAATAAATCATGTTGCTAGGTAACTAAACACCCGATTGTGCTAGCAATAAATCAATGCTTATTATCAAAATAATATATAAAATTCATCACGAGGTTATAAAATGTAAAGATTAAAAGAGATTTCAATATCAAGAGATATTGGAATGATGAATATTAAAAAATAAAAAATAAAAATCTAAATTATGTTAGAAAATGAAATAGTTAATAGTTTTAATAATATAGTTTAGTAATCCACAAGGTTCTTTTCATATACTGACACATGCATCGCATGATTGAAACCTGTACAACTACAACTAAAAATCTTCAATAATTTTAATACCTACTATTTCTAAGCCAAAATTTTGAGGAAGAAGTGCGAATAGGCCAATAAGAAGTCAAACCAGAGTAAGTGAACCTAATTTAAAACGACTGAGGTTAATAAATAGATACTATAACAGAATAATAATTATTCATCAATCAAAATTAAAGTCATAATTGTTTAAAATATATGGACAAATTTGATTCCGATAAATCTATCCGAACAAAACAGACAGAACATATTGCACAATATTTTACCTGAAACAGCATAAACGCGAAATCCACGAAGTGAAATCTACCTTTTTGCCCCGAAATACTCTCCTGGATGTCGTAAAGGCATTGCTAGCGTAGTTCGGGGGTTTGACTTCCATTTCTATTAAGACTGTAAGATCACTGAAAGTACGAGGTAGGAAAAAGTTTCATAAATCCGAGAAGACAACATCGCTTTAACTATGACACAAAAAATGAACACAAAATGACAGTCATATACACGAGAAGTAAAACCTAACTGACTGATTTCTATATCTGATCCGAAGGAGGCAGTCATGAGAATTAAGATAACACGGCCTTATCAGCTATGATTAAAGGTGTACAGCCCTCAGAGAAAAGTGAATCACCAGCTAAAATTGTCTCTAGAAGGAGCTCGGGTTTTTAAATATGATACATTGACTAACAATCCTCATTCTTGGATCCAACAGTACCATCGATGGTTAACATTATAAAAATCACCAAAGACCTCGATTTTTTTTTTTTTTTTTTTTTTTTTAATGTTCAATTATTACTCGTACCTTACACAACACAAGACATAAACCACAAACAGAGACTCCAAGGACATTTTTAACACCACGTCGTGGACCACTCCCACTGCTAGAAGAAAGAACTGGCGGTAGGAAATGGGCTAGTAGTAGAAGGCGCACGGACCTTGGGCACGCTAGACTGATTGAAGTCCTTCGCTGGCGGCCGCACGAATTATGTCCAATGACTCAGGAGCTCACAGCACGTTCCAGATGAATGGGCCCGTCCAACAATTGAAAGCTCTTTAAAGCACAATACGGTTCAAGTGCTACGAGAGTGAGCAGTGTTGCTTGTTTTGAGTGCTAATATTGGACTACATTCAATTAATTACTTTATTGGATAACATGAATGAGGCGAGTAAGTGGATAAATCTGTAAATGCGAAATTATTGTGTTTGAAATAAAAAACTAATTTGGGTTTAAAATTTAGAAAAATATAAGCCACGTTCCAAATTTTGAGATGAACACGTTTCCTCTAAATGATTTCAATTTCAGTTCGTTCCACTTTTGTTGGATAATTATTTCATTTTTATTTCAAGTATCGGTATCAACAAGGATCGGTACTTAAAAGGTGGCTTTACATTTTGTTAAACCTTGGGGTCACCTGTTGTGTAGTGGTTAGCATCGTAACCTACAATAGTAAAGGTCGCGCGTTCGCGCCTTGCGGTGGCCCTAGGATTTCTTAATGGGAGTAAAAAATCCTTGGCTATGTTTTCCCTCGGACGTAAAATGGAGGTCCCGAGCTTGTAAGATGTCAGGTACTCGTTAAAGATCCCTATCCTAATTATACCTGGATAGGCAAAATTTAGGACTCCCACTATAGCAACGCCCGATTAACCTTAGAAGACGACATAAAGAGACGTTAAAGAAACAAAACAAACAAACTTTGTTAAACAACGTGATGAACAGATAATTCCCATGACCCTTGCCGGACCGGCGTACTATACAGCTATTTACACTGAAACGTCAAGTAGAGCGAACAATAATGTCTGACACATCTCTGCACCTTAATACAAATTTCATTACAAAAACGGCTGATGCGGTACTAGCTTACTAGTAGTAGCGTGTTCGTCTCTTATTATAGATATAAGAAACATAAAATAAGGTCTAGATGCTTATCTAAACCAACTCAAAAACGACACTAGAGCTATTCCCAAACAACGTACCTTACAAAGTACCTTCATAAGTTAGAGTGTAATTAAGATTCGCCGAAGAGTGTTCGGGAAAGCCTGTTTAAAGGGTGAGGTTCGACACACTGTAAAGGCACACCTTAAGCAGTATCGTAATTAGCTAGTGTTAAAACCTGTCTTTTGCTGTCTCTTAATACAAACCTCTTCAAGAAAAGCCCTCACTACTAATTCCATAACATTAGGAATTTATTTAATTTTCCAATCTATTTTTTCTTTCTTTCCGATTTTCGCCACTTACAGTCTCTTCCATTTATACACCTCAAAAATCAAAGATAAAAACCTCAAGAAAATAAAGCGTTTTCAAATACAACAAACATTTTTTAGAACTTCAAAATAGCAGGATGATTTCTTACAATAAATGTAATTGCTATTTGAAGTAGGAATCTAAATATGGTTCCAGTATAAACAGATATATATATATATATATATATATATTTTTTTTTTTTTTCTCCTTCCCATTTTAGTAGGTCAAAAATCTCTCATCTACACTAATGATAGATTTTTAAGCACTTTTTAATGTTCATCATCAAGGTTTACCTGGAAGTAATACAACCATTATTTTGCCTATTACTTACAGCACAACCATAATTTTAACTCATAGAATGTTTACTCAGAGAAAAAGTTAATGATGCAGTGGTCATTAGAAACAATATTAGAAAACAGGAAAGGATTGGAGACGGAAAAGAAGGAAGTGCTTGTGGTTGAAAGTGAAGGAGCGTTGCATCGTAATATGACAACTTACAATTTTTCTGATAACTATTTTCAAAGTTGTACTCATTGCGTTCGGTAGTTTTCCAGATTGCAGAGCTGTTTATAGTAAGTAGTATGCTTGAGAGATCCAATTTGGTTTTTTTATGTTTAAAAAAGTTCGAAGAAATAAAAGAAAAGCCCGATGTATATTCCGGTACCATAGTTAGTTTCATATCTAAATCACCATTATCGAATAGCAACCCGAAATTTCACACAAAGAATGAAATCTTGTCTAAATTCCATCTATCCAAACAAATTCTAAAAAGAATCAGAAAAACAATCTATACCAACAACAAAACTTGAAGAAACACCTGAATGTGAGACATCCTTCAAGACTAAATGAAAGAGTAACAAGTTATATTTTTCCGAATACCTGATATGCCATTTTTTTCTTCATATGACCTATTCGCTGGTTATGTAGCGAATATGATGATCATATATGGAATATTTACGAATAAAAATATTAAAAAAGGAGAATTCTAAACGTATCAAAGCATACGAACAATGAAATGTCTGAAGTTCAAATTTATAAGTAAAGGAGGTATTTTCATGATTTGAGTCACCTCTCACTAGGCTCCTTCGGATTAAATTAGAATAATCTGTGAAAAACTTTTCTTTCTTATTCTATCGATTTTTACGAAATTAAATACAAATCATTGATATCAATTAATGGTCTATTGAAGAGAAATAATGGAATGAATATTTTTTCTATTAATCTATTTATTATGCTTCTCACTACTGTAAACAACACCATGTCAATTTTTTTATTGAATTTAATTTAACATTATGGGTATAAATACAATGAAACCTTATTTGCTACTTTTTTCTAGAGGTTTTCACATTACTAATGACGCTGATAAGTAATTGGAAGTATTTATCATGGTATTTTGAATCCATAGTGGAATCTTTAATTCAATAAACAAATGGAAATGATGTTGTTTACCACCAGGGTACAGAATAATTATTATTACTAGAATAGTCTTTCAAGAACCCACAAATTAGTCAAAAGGTGAAATGGGGCATAAGACTTTTTGTGGAAATGCACCAGTTAGTTATTTCATAATATGTGATTTTATAACATCAGTCTCCTTTATTTATATACCTATTATTCGAAAACTAATGACGAAAGTAATAGGAGGTAGAAGGCAGACAAGACAAGAACCTTCGAAAAGGACCTCAAAGCTGAAGCACGTTCACCTACTCAATTGGAAATGTCAGATGTAAATTAGCATTCGAGTCAGAGACAATGAAGCAATGCCAAATAAAGATAAGTTCAAATTGAATAAATTAATTATATGAACCGGATGGCATTACAACTAACTAATGCATAATGCTTAATAGCCTACAAAGCGATTGGTTTACCAGCTCATAAATGGATCTTATGTAACAATTAATAAAGAATGATATAATTATTTAAAATAATTGTTTTTAAAATCATTTCGACAAATAAAAGGAAAGGTTTTATAAATTTTATTTAGTTAATGTTTGATTTATAATTATGACAGGGATCTTTAACGAGTATTTCAGATCGCACAGGATCAGGACCTCTATTTTATGACCTCTCGGCCTAACCAAGGATTTTTACTCCCCTTAAAAATTACTTGTGCCACCGGCTGGGCTACTGACTCGCTACTGTTCAGTAGGTTGTCAGGGTAACCAATAAATCACAGGTAACCCAAGGAAAGGCCTGATTGGTTTAGTGGTCGTTAAAAAGTCAAATTCTTCATTATTGCATTTATGACTAGCAATAAATTCCGTTGGTAAGTTTCCTTCATGATAAAAAATTTAGATAATAAGAACTCATATTTTGGCCCCATAACAAATCCTGCATAAATCGGAGAAACCATTCGATTTTAGACATACTTGGTAATTCGAAATGTTTTCATATTGGGGTACAAGAAAAAAAGTTTGTTTATATTCCTTTCCAGGTTACGCGCGCTCAATACCTCGAAGATTTCAAGAGCTTACTGCCAATAATTCGAATTTCTCTAAAAACTAAATATAAACTAGACATTTGTCATTTTCTTTAATGAATTGTTTCCTATTTCCAGTATACCGTGTAAACAATTCACACTTCCTCTGAGTTTAATTTCTAGTAAAGAAGAATTTCAAGAGTTTGTGTCTAGTTTGATTTTTATAACAATAGGCAAGTGTATTCAATATTTGATTTTTTGTCTCTTTTTTATCTTGGTAATTCGAACTATTTTTTCGACAGAGCGAACTCCACAGTCATTTTTTTTTTTTTTTTACGGCATTTTAATCTGTGACAACGTTTAAATACAAATTATCTCTTTAAAATAATGCTAATTGTATTAAATATTCATAGAAGCGGAGTTCGAATAAACCTAGGAGTGATTAAAATCCGAACTAATTAAAAAAATATCTATAACAGCCGTTTGTTTATAAAAAGCACAATAAAACAAATAAAAGTTTTAAAATCAATAATTTAAAAAGTAGAAAAATCATAATTGTTTATAATGAGTTACGCGATATGACAAAATAAGTTGTACTTCTTAAAAAAGTTAATGAATCGAGTAAATATCTTTGATATAGTATCTACTTGATAGAGAAGTACTGCATGCTATAACAGTACCAACGGTTATATTCAAGGAGTCGTCAGTATGCACTTTGTACCATTGAGTTTCCCCTTAACCCATTCAAGGGTCAGTCCCCCACTTTATACAGAGGGATTCTCCCCAGAGGTGGCCCATGGATGATTAAACAGAAAATATGTCAAAATAAAGAACTAAATCCTAAGTAAACAAAAAACTTACGATATTCTTAAAATACCAATTATTTGTGAAATTTGATATTTTCGAAGTGTGCATATTTTAATTTTTTATGTTCACAAAAAAAAACGTACTTAAAATTAATTTAAACTATCTTTGGCATTTTTAAAATTTATTCAGAATCTCACACATTAATTTTAAAAAGAAAAAAAAAAAAAAAAATCTCGCAATAATACATTTTTCCCTCCATATAATGCTAGGCAAACGCGTCACTGGGACAAAATAGGATTAAATTAATTTTACAAATCATGAGAAAATTTAATTTTAGGGTTTCGCATGCAAAGAAATTATTACAAAAAAAAAAAAAAAAAAAAATAACCATCAGCGTAAATAATGACCTTACGGTACTAAAATTTGGAACTGGTCTCCACAATACGGTCCTATCAATATTAAGAACAGTTACGCGATAATAGCGTTGGCAAACTGTGAATAGAGAATAGAGCAGTCAGCTAGCCAGCCGGCCACTTGCCCATTCTGTCCCCGCCTCAGGAAGTACACCCAGGAATCCCGAGTCAATGGGCGTCTTTGTATCAGCCGTCGGAGGACCAACAGTAAAAATATAACAGTAACCCAGGTTCCTGGAACGGCTGGAGCATCACAGTTCTATTATTTATCGCTTAGATCGCTGGAACTGCCGAATAGGGAACGGCTTTGATGTACGATCGGCCGAGAGGTCCAGAAACATCCCCAAAGGACGGAGTCACATCTGTGGATAAACCGATAATACTAGTTAAGGACCTATTCTCAATGTATTAAATAATTTTTTTCAAACTAAAATTTGAATAATTATCATAATATTAGAAGCCAGAGGTAATAACTATCAGTAAACAGCACCCGTAGGCTACAAAGAGGGCATTGCGCCGGAATGAAGAAATCATTACATAATTTAGTATATGCCTCAAGATACCATCGAACTCAATATCTCTTATCCTATACAATTTTAGATTTATATGTATACAACTGAGGATCTTTAGTACCGAAAAGTAAATACCGTCATGTTTCCGAATATTTATTTAAAAATGTCAAGGCTCTTCAACCAGCAGGGCCATTTCATATATCATAATAAAAACTATAAAAAAACATCCTAAGAGGTTAAAAGAAGTTGGATGATGGATCTTCTAACGTTTCTCGTGATCCACTAGGGGTTCCAAGGAATGACACGGCACCTCTTTGGGAAGATTTGGAAAAAATGTAGGAAACTGTTTCTAAAAAGAAAGCGCCCTTTTTTTTTAGGTATAATATGTTTTCATTGATTCAGAAAATCAATATTATTTAAACAATTTTGATTTGTTATGCATATCTTAAAATAGTCTTTCGATGGCTAGCTTATCTCCAGATCATAATAAATAGTAGTGATGTTAAAAACCGGCCGGTTGTTAACCAAAGGCCGGTTCTTGAAATATAAAAAACAAAAACAAAAAAACGTTTAACCGGTTAGGTAATGACGTTGGTTATAACCGGTTAGGTTTTCTCAATAATCAACATCCATATTTCATAGACCATCGTTACAATAATTATTTAGGGATCCCTAAATAATTTAAATCAATCTTAAGTTAAACCATGAAATAGTTTTCCCCGATGGTTCCGGAGGATGGAGTTAAGGTGAAAAATTAAAAAAAATATGTGATACACACCATGAAAAATTCCGGACTGGAGAGACATATCAAAAACATTTGCATAAAATATTGCACAAGATTGGACTGAAGTAATGTTCTTTATTCAACTAGTTCCTAACATAGGTTTCAATGAAACAATTAAAATTATTTTTATTTTATTTATTGCAAAGAAACAATTATAGTCCAATTAGCATATGCATGCAAGAACTAATGCAAGTAATAAGTATCTAAAACTATGTTCCTTACGTTTAATGCCACCACATTCAGTAAAGCAACTTACCAAAATATATCAACGGCGCTATATGAACATTGTATAATAAAAATCAAGTCTTCGCACATGACACAAATAATTTTGATTACAGCACAAACATACCACCTTAATGACTAATCATTTAGCATATTCCATACCATTTACAAAACGTAAGATTAATCAATCGCATCATTGAAGGACTTAAAAAGTGCAGAGTGAATTAAATAAACATTAGGAGGTAGCAGAACGAAGAAGGAAAGGATCGCAAGAGGGAACTCTTTGATGGATGACTCGGCTGCCGTGCTGTGCCGAGAGCGAATCGTTCAACGTGAAGGGCCTTGTCCAAGTTCGACTTCGCGGTAATTTGTCTTCCTGCTTTGAAATCAATGAACCGTAAGCCCTCTGTTCTTGAGGATTAAGGACGAAACTAATGATGTTTTAAATTAAGGTTTCAAACCAACGGAGAATTCAGGAAGGTGGGGCGGCATTGGAATCAATATAAAATGGTTGGTAACATAATAAAAGGAAAATATCTCTTGAAAATAATCCTCGGTAATTAAAAAAAAATAAAATTGTTCTCACTTTCAATAATAAAATAAAGAATAAAAAGTCGAAAAAGTTTTGTGCAAATAAATTTAAAAAATATGTTTTTGTTTGAAATTAACACACTTTACGCTGCAAGCACACAATGATGATTTTCATCTTTAACAAGATGTAATCTCGCTCGTTCGCCACGCAGGATTTTCTCTTTGACCAATGTGCAAATTAAAAAAAAAAAATAAATAAAAGATAAAATAAATAAACAATCATTTTACTGTATGGCAAAAGTTAAATTATCCACACGCTCAAACTCAATTGCCCTCCACACAAAATAAATTTTCGATAAAACTGAAAAACATCATACCAGGGCAGGTGGTTATGTGTAGGTTACTCACAGAGTGCTCCGAGTTAATAAAACAATAATAAATATAAATAATAAACTACTCTGCAAGAACCAGCAAATTTTTAAATGTTTTTTTTTTTCTTTCCATCAATCAGTAAGCGACGAAATCAGTGTGGCACACACGTGGACAAGCGAAAGGTGTTCCTGACAAGGCTGTTACTGGCGGGAATGTAAACATCCGGCAGACGCTGGGACCTGTTACACGTTCAAAAGACTTTTGACTAAATATTGAGTAAAATAACAAAAAATATTCCAAGCGAAAAGGTTTCCGGCGATGATGATACTTTATTAACAAAAGAATTAACATAAGTTAGTGAATCTGACAAAATATGCAGCAGGGGGTAGGATCAGATCGTGGAACGGAAGTTAATTCAAATCAATTAGTCAATAATCCTAATTAATTGTACAATTATTACTCGAAAAAACGATAAGAAAGAATTCTTCGTTATATAAGTCGGCCAACGACGGATGACCAATATATTGAATACACACATTTACCATAATTTTTTTTTTACTTCAACATCAACTGAATTCCTTGATTCTGAGCCTCAATAATTCTTCGGTAATTTAAAAAACCTAAAAGTGAATAATAAGTATTTGTTCAAGGAACTCGTGCCTCTAAAGCATTAATGCCCAAAGTGACCTCTATTGATCCACAAAGGGCCTGCAAGTGGTTCGTTCCAGCGAAAAAAGAAATTATTGGTCTTTGAAATAAAAATAGGAGTCCACGATGTATCTTATATTATTTAAGCAGGTCATCACTATAATTTTGCTTTTCATTAACAGAATAATTATAGAATTAAATAAAAAAAGAAAAATGATTCAAAATAATAAGATGTCCACCGAGACAGATTTATTACTTCGTCTTTACGATCAATAAACTACTATAACGAAATAGGGATTTTATAGTGCCACTATTATTATTTCATTCAGTGCAGTCAGAAATTTAAATTATTCCAGGAGCTCTTAAAAAAAAATCAGAAAAAAAAATCGAAATTAGCTAAACAGGAGGTCCTGTCTACGAGACAAAAAAAGATTGTGGGACCCTAAATCTATTATTCCAAGTTAACTCTGTCGTTGGGACATTTCCTGTGATTCTTCAATTATCTTCCGGCCCTTAACATTTTTTTTACTGGCAAATTCAAAACATTGCGGGTGCTTTTATCTTTTAATTAATAATTACTGTCGTAAGCAAATAGTTGAAAAAATATCACCGACGTTTAAAAGAAAAAAATGCTAACATAAATTTTACAGCATCCTCTGCTTTGGAGAATAGGAAATCCATCAGAAGAACATTCAATCGCCAGCTTTCATCACATTAGTAACGATCACTGATCAGCGCAAAAATCTGAAAGCAGGTTGATGAGTGAGCAAATGAACTATCAGGCTGGAAAATCTCGAGGTAATCATTCGAAATCAGGAATTTTTCAGGTCATTAGGAATCGAATGCCTCAACTAGTAGGTAGCCAAGGAATTAACTGAAGTACCTTGTGAACTAACTTTCCCCTAAATCGATAGGGGCCTTCGATGGTTCAAGTTTTTCATTTCTGATATCTCAATGCCGTGGGAAAATGTCAAGTAACAGAATTACTTTCAATAAGTCTTCGAAAGTACGTGACAGACGGAACGAACCAAAATAAGGCGGTCTGTCGGCTGGGGAGTGTCAGAGAAAGTCGTGAGCCTTTCAAATAGCTTTTTCGAAAAGCTAAGGGTCCCATATCTAATGGAATAGCGAAAATATCATTGTATGGGAGTTAAAAAAAAAAAAAAAAAAATGAAACAACAATTCAAGAATATAGAAATCAGACAGGGAACAGATAAAAAGCATTATTACTCAACGTTGTAAAATAATAGAAATTATATTTTTATGTACGATTGGAAGGCTAATAAATAATGGTATTTCCAATAATGATATAATAAGTACTTACAGCCCCTCTAATAAATAACAAGTTTGCCACAACTACACGTCAACAACAGAATGTCCTCGAAAAGAGAGGTCATAAATTTTGCAGGTCACGTTCAATGGGGACCAATCCTTAGTGTCATCTTCCTACGTAGTATTGTTTCTTGACATTGGAAACCATATGAGGATTGCCAGAGAAAGTTCAGGGCATTTGGTAACATTTAAACATTTTTTTTTTAGAATATATCGCAAGTCGGCAAAAAGAACTGTGTAGTCGTAACTCAAAACACTGTTTTTTTAAATTATTACATGTAAAGATCCAATTGCAATCTCAATTTCGCTATGTAACTACAAACAGCGACTAGGGAAAAAGTCTTTGATCACAGATGGTCTATAATTGGGGCAGTTAGTACCGATGTTTCTTAATGTAGGGTTACCCTCATGTAAAGTAGCCCTAAAAAAAGTAGCTGCGCTTAATGCCATCGTGACTATTCTGGCATTGTAGGTTTTGTCATACCGATTCCAACTGTATGCATTAAGTCAAAATTGATATATTTTGAGTTGTAACCATCGTCGTCCGAAATGCGATATAAATGCTATGAGGGTCATTAAATAAGAAGAAAAAAAAAGTGTAATATCAATGTCTTACAGATTGAAAAATACATAGCTTTCATGCTATGTATTAAGCGAATCAATAAAAAATCTGATTAGCATAATTCGTCCGCATTAAGTTTCAATTGAAAATGGCTTTTGATAAAGTTCAAAAATGTGCATTCATATGACTTACATGTAATTTTAAAGTTGAATAAATCTTATAAGTGTTAAAGTCCACAAATTGATATTGGATCTCATCTTGGAGTCTCTTAATCTTTTAGAAAAACTGGAAAAGTTCTGGGAATCTTTTTTTTTTTTTTTTTTTACTCCAAGCACTATTATTCCTATAATATATAGCTCCCTTTGGAGCGTTTGTCGGTGACCAGCTTACTGATGATTTGCATTATTATACTACTTTACATGATATAATTATAACAAATAATATATTGATGATATTATTGTTACCAGTCGAAAACGCAATGTTATATGCGACCAATCAAGTCACCACATTAAAGGGCAAGGCATTTGTTTAAAAAAAAAAAAATGTCACATTTTGGCGAAGACTATAGGGACAACGCCTATCATAAAGCACTAGGCCTATAGGCAGACTTTCGATTTTACGACCCGATTTCAAGGCGGCTTTCGGATCCTTATTTTTAACTTTCTAAAACTTCGAACGGCAATCTATAAAGCACCCCCAAGAAGGCTATTCGGGAGAAATGGCATAATTACGCCATTAAGAAGCCGCATATGGCCACCGCCTCTATTAGCTCCAGCAATATTTCACCAAAAAAAGGCATAATTGCTGGCGGTTTAATAGTTGCAAGAAAGTTCTACTGCTATCAAGCTTGCAAATGTACAGTGAAACAAGGTTATAAAGGGGGTATAGCGGTCACCTTAAATGTTATTTTTAAGTCAGAATTTCACTATTCATTTTTTAAAAACCAACCCTTTCCCCAAAACCTAGAGCATTTATTTATTTAGCCCATCGAGATGTTACAACTAATCATCTAAGTAATTGTTTCCATTGCTGTAAATTCCTTTTAAGGGTAAATTTGTCAATTAAAAACCTTAAAACTAAATATTATCTTAGAAGGGGTGTGTGACTCTGGCAATGTCCATCAAGACAGATCATTTTTATTTTACTTGTTAGGGGAAATATAATTATATTAAATGCTTATATGTATTATTTCAGAAGAAATAGAAACACCTCGGATTACTATGATCACACCTTAGGTTTGGGGATTCCACAAAAAAAATATAAAAGTGAAAGAAACAATTCTTGTGAAAAAAAAAAATAAATATTGAATCAGTACCTATGTAAAGGTTAGAAAATATGTAACAACAATTAAAATCTGCTCTCATTCGTTAAGCTTTAGATTCATTAAACCGTGTACAACAGGATAAGATATGCTCATATTTGTTGATTATCAAAGTTTATTGTTTTTTAATAATCATTAAATAATGTTATCAGGAAAGAAAAGGCTGAAAAAGAAAAAAAAGACTCGGGAACTTATTTTTATGAACTAACAGCAAAGGAAAAATGTAATAGATGATAAGTTAGATCAGTTTATTCCAATTGTTACTATAACAAAAACGAGCAAAAATTGTTCGAGGATAATACCATCACTGGGGCTTAAACCAAGAGAGAGTAATGTAAATTTAAAACGGCCCTGAAATCTACGCAATTAGTGATAAAACTTTGAATTGGGTAAGAGAAGAAATGCATATGATTAATTCTCTCTCTTTCTCTCTCTCTCTCTCTCTCTCTCTATCTCTCTCAAAAAAAAAAGGGGGGGGGTTTGATCTTTTGAATCGGAATGCACATTTTTAGAAATTGAATTTAACCATAATATATTATTTATTTAAAATTAATTATTATATACTTAAATTATATTATATTACCAATGAGAAAAAAATACAATAAAAGAAAAAAAGAAAAATTCTTGATGAGAGAAATCTATAACAATAATTTATTACTTATTAAACAACAATTTATACAATTTATACTTTATATGCATATTATAAAGAGAAAATAAAATATGAATTCATTAATAATACATTATTATAATTACAGCTTCAAAAGTAAAAACAAAAAGGAAAATGTATTACTTTATATTATAAACTTTATGTTATCTATCAATAGAATGAACGTTTCTGACATCTATTGATCGACTGTCATCAGCAGGTTGTTGCATAAGGCTCCCCCGCCCCCTTTCCACGAATATTTATTCAATAAACGTAATTATGCAACAACTCCTCCATGTTAAGTTAATCGATGAGAAAAAGTCACATTTGTGAAAAACTAAAAAGCAAACACATATTTTCAACTAACTTCCCAGCACAAGTAAGTAAAAACTCGAGACATAATTTTATGATTTTGTAACATGATACAGCTTTCAATCCTAATCATTGTTATTACTTACTAATTAAAGGAAATTTTTCTGAGGGCCGGGATGGCCGAGTGGACAAAGGCACTTGCCTATAGGTAATCAAAGTTAAGCAACGTCGAGCGTGTTTAGCACTTGGATGGGTGACTGCTCCATTCGGGTGACCACCCGCCAATGAACGCCACGCAGTCAAAGCCTACCCCTCCCCCCCACGGGTATGTGACGCCCGTCAGCCTGCTGGAGGCGACACACCGACCGGGCGTAGGAGTGATGTACCTTCCCCGTGTATCCCATCGAGAATCGTGGTGTGGTTTTCCAGTATATCAGTAACCAACCGGAGGTTTGGTACAAGGACGGTATGCTTCAGGGAAAGAAATATAGGTCCTCTGGGCCTGCTGACTCTGGGCTATCATAATCCTTGGACGTAGACCAGTTTGTCACTGTCCTTGAACCCGAGAGAGCTGACGCCATCGGTGGGAAGGACAATGTCAAATTGGCCCCAATGGGATTATGGAGCTATTGGCAGTCGGTTGCATGGCGTGCAGCAACGTGAGGTTTGGGCTGCCCCCTCCATGCTGTCTGTGCTCCCACAAGAAACACAAATGTCTGTAAGCAGACCACACTGAGCAGCCAAAGGTTATTTTTCGGTTGGCGCATTAGGCCTGCCTAACGGAAAAAAAAAAAAATTTATATTATACAAAATAAATGACATAAATGCGTATGTAGAGTTTTGATATTTCTAATTATTATTTTATATGATAGAATTCAAATCAATATTTCAATTTGAAAATTAGGAGCTAATGTCTAGAAACAGTCATGAAAAACATACAACGCTGAAAGTTTGATTGCGTAGGCCAACTAATCTGAAGATTGACAACAGAACGGAGTTACTCCCAAAGAGGTGCAAATATTAATTGATACAAAATAATATTTTTAAACTTAATTTTTAAAAATATTTTCTTATCACGAGAATTTGTAGGGTAATATTAGTAGTAATATTTTTAAACTTAATTTTTCAAAATATTTTCTTATCACGAGAATTTGTAGGGTACAAACAATTCGTGTTTACAAAATGTCGAGGCATGTGACAGATAACTAATCGGAACTTAGGTACTGATAGGAAAGAGCAAGTTGATGATAGATAACACTATTTATTTTTGACGATCGATCACACGGAACTAACTATACGAGGCCTAAATTGAATATACCTAAAAGAAGGTATCATTTTAGTTTTGTAAAGAGAAACACGGAAACTGATCCTTTGAGTCAACAGATCATAACTAATACATAATCATAAGGTAAGATGTAAAAATGAAGCCAAAATATAAAAAAAAAATAAAAGTAAGTCATGTAAGTCATGAAATAGATTATAGACATACCTACTTTAATTTAAAAGCTTTTATTATAAAAGGTACTTAGGTACCCAACTCCTAACATTGCAAATTAAGAACTATAGGTACTTTCTTCTTTATTTATTTATTCTTATTTTTAAAGCATTAACCAATACCGGCCTGTAACCTTTAAACGCCTATAATATATATGCTATAAATAGTAATGCTTTTTATTATGTTCCTTACCTAAGTCCTAGATTCACATAATAAACCTACAGACACCCAGTTGCGACCAGCCAATAGCATCTTTAACACTTTATAATATACAATCATTATTATATAATAATCAATAATAAATTGAACATAGAGCAATACAAAAATTATAATACTGATTATGAAAAAACGCAAACTGGTTTCGATAAAAATTTAAGAAATAATATTAGTTGTTTTTTAATGGACCAATTCTAACCCACGCGACAAAAAGAAAAAAAAAAAGAAATCAGAGAAGAAAATGAAATCCTGTATATTGTGACCAATTGACCAAGTCATTACCAAACTGTTACAGCAGATCTGCCGCTAGGTTAGCCATTCGTTACTCCTTACGACATTTCCAATGATATTTAGAGGCTATTACGAGACCAACCGTAGCAATGTCATATTACAAGAAAGATTGGCAAATCATCTTTGACCGTTTTTAGAAATAAGTTCAATTTGAATAGAGTTTCTGTAAGTTTTACGGTATGAGAGAAAACTGTTGGAATTTAATAATATGTTCATTAGTGAAGTGAAACTATTAAAGTAAGAGTTAAAAAATGTATTGTACAATAGTAATAATCATAGTCGATAAAATGAGAATTCCCTTTTAAAGCAACCATAATTAACAGAGGTCATAAGTTGGATAGAAGCTAAGTAATAAAAAATCTGGTGCGTGCGCGCAACACACAACTTTCACTTACCAACTTACTTAGATTAGAAATTGACGTGTTTTGCTAATTATCATTTCCCAAAGTCACACATTTTTCTACATTCATATCTTATTTATGTTAATCGTTAAAGCCGTTTTTGAGTAAATAAAAAAACCCCTGAAAATGATACAAAATTTATTAAGTAAAGTCCCCCCTCCCGTAGATCAATTTTGATGAAATTTTTACAGTCATATCTCGGGCATATAAATACATCAAATACCAAGTTTGATCAAAATCGTTAAAACCGTTTTTGAGTAAATAAAAAAAACACGTGAAAATGATACAAAATTTATTAAGTAAAGTCCCCCCTCCGGTTGATAAATTTTGATGAAATTTTTACAGTCATATTTCGGGCATATAAATCGATCAAATACTCAGTTTATTCAAAATCGTTAGAGCCGTTTTTGAGAAAATCGAAAAAAACGTAAAAAGTTATTAAATAAAGTACCCCCTCCCTTTGAGCAATTTGGATGAAATTTTTGCTGTCACATCGCGGGCATATACCTACACTAAATACCCAATTTCAGGTTCCCACGGTTTATAGTTTTTGAGCTAGTCTGTTCACATACACACACACACACACAGACACACACACAGACCATTTCGCGGGACTTGGTTATTTCGACTCAGGGCGTCCCAAAACGTGTATTTCCGTTGAAAACCGGAAGTCGACAATTTTCACGATCGCAATACTTCCACTTACTATATATTTCATATATAGGTAAGTGAAAGTAAAAAAGCGGGGATAGTACATGATCAGTTTGTTAGTTATCAACGTGTTTTAATAGTTTGTTGGAGCATACCTTATGATATATATGCCATTTGTTTTTCCAATAAGTAAACATTTTGAGCGATAATTAAATAATTATTCTCATGTTTTTTCTCGATAACTTTTTAAATAAATTAAGAACCCAAGAAAGGTTTTAATAGGACCACATTGGGAAAATACTGTATAAGATGAAAAAAGGTTACGTCCCAATTGGTCCATCCTACTCTGAGTAATCGGTGGACATACAGAAAAAAAAAATCTGGTGCGTGCGCGCAACACACAACTTTCACTTACCAACTTACTTAGATTAGAAATTGACGTGTTTTGCTAATTATCATTTCCTAAAGTCAGACATTTTTCTACATTTATATCTCATTTTTGTTAATCGTTAAAGCCGTTTTTGAGTAAATAAAAAAACCCCGTGAAAATGATACAAAATTTATTAAGTAAAGTCCCCCCTCCCGTAGATCAATTTTAATGAAATTTTTACAGTCATATCTCGGGCATATAAATACATCAAATACCAAGTTTGATCAAAATCGTTATAACCGTTTTTGAGTAAATAAAAAAAACATGTGAAAATGATACAAAATTTATTAAGTAAAGTCCCCCCTCCCGTAGATCAATTTTGATGAAATTTTTACAGTCATATCTCGGGCATATAAATACATCATATACCAAGTTTGATCAAAATCGTTAAAACCGTTTTTGAGTAAATAAAAAAAATACGTGAAAATGATACAAAACTTTTTAAGTAAAGTCCCCCCTCCGGTTAATCAATTTTGATGAAATTTTTACAGTCATATTTCAGGCATATACATACATCAAATACCCAGTTTGATCAAAATCGTTAAAGCCGATTTAGAGTAAATAAAAAAAACACGTGAAAATGTTACAAAATTTATTAAGTAAAGTCCCCCCTCCGGTTAATCAATTTTGATGAAAGTTTTACAGTCATATCTCAGGCATATTAATACATCAAATACTCAGTTTAATCAAAATCGTTAGAGCTGTTTTTGAGAAAATCGAAAAAAACCTAAAAAGTTATTAAGTAAAGTACCCCCTCCCTTTAAGTAATTTTGATGAAATTTACGCTGTCACTTCGCGGACATATACCTACACTAAATACCCAATTTCATGATCGCACGGTTTATAGTTTTTGAGCTAATCTGTTCACACACACACACACAGACACACAGACACACAGACACACACACACACAGACCATTTCGCGGGACTTGGTCATTTCGACTCAGGGGACCCCAAAACGTGTATTTCCGTTGAAAACCGGAAGTCGAATTTTTTCACGATTGCAATACTTCCACTTACTATATATTTCATATATAGGTAAGTGAAAGTAAAAAAAAAGAAAAAAGTTTCTTTAAAGTTTGATATTAAAAAAAAAAAAAATACTTTCTCTTGTTAATGATTTATAACTATTATTTTGAGTTAATGATGTCTTATCTAAATAGAATCATTACAATACATATTTATTGATAAACGAGCAGTCCAGACTACGCGTCGCTGTGGCTCAGTTCAATGGCGTTGAATTAATTATATCCTAATATTTTTAATAAATTCAAATCAGAACTTACTGAATTATTTCAGCAGAGGCGAGATTAAATATAAATCACACACATATAAAAGGAACTAATTAAGAATATAATTGGAATAGGGTTTGGTACAATCACAATAGACAGTTAGCCAAAATGTACCAAATTAATACTTTGCCATAATACACATTAATTAAATTCAGAATATAACACATAATGATATGAGATATCGTATCTGTAGGTTCACCTGAAACAGGTTATCCAAAGCAGGAGGAACCTCAAACCGAGCTGCATGTTCATGTGCTGCATTATAATACTACTTATCAAAACATAAAAAATTAATTCTATGAATGAGATAGATAACGTTAATTTATAACCTTTTATAATAATAATGTACTTTTTTTTTAATATTATAATTCACAATTTGTATTTATTGTAGTGCTAATAGGTTCCCAATGGTTTTGGTTAACTAGTCTTTTGCTGAAACAGATAGATTTGATCTTTTCCCCACACGTGAAAAGGCTACACATAATTTCCCATGGGAAAAACACGGATTTTCTTATCCCAAGCCGGAAAAAATAGATTTGGCTGCTGGATGCTTACCTACCTACCCTAAATATCGAAAGAAAATGCGTTGTGTCCATAAATCAAGTTACACCTCCATCTGTTGGAAATCTATAGAACATGGTTGGTACTTACAAATAATTACACTCAATTATAGTATAATCAGCATTTAATTTGCAATAAAAGAAATATTGGGGTCAATCAAAAACTATCCTATCTTTTAAGTTGTACAAAACTACAATGATCAGTTGGGTAGTTTATGAATTTACCTCCGACAAACATCGGGACACGAAATTTTTATATATGTAAAGCTATCATAATTAAAAATAAGATTAGCAGTAATTTAAATAGTTAAAAAAAGTAATAGCTACTAACTTTACTCCACAACTATGTAATATTTATTTCTCTTAAATGAGGAAGATAGGACTAGGTATCAACTAAATTCATTTTTTACTATTGTCCACTTTAGAAAAACTTATTTCTGGATTGTAGCTTTTATAGCTATAATAATTTGGTGATAATGAACATTGGTGAAGTTTATAATAGTATGATTGTCCCAACTAGCTAGTCCAAGACTAACTGCCATCAAACCAACAAGTTAAATTGGTTGGTACAGGAACGCGCGACCTTTAGTTTAGTATTGTGAACGACCCCATTTATTATTATATTAATAGGTTTTTTTCCAAATTTCCAAAGGTGAGATTTTAAATTGTTCAATTAAAAATTAAATATTATAAACTAGGGGTCCAAAACTTTTTCGGGTTTCGGCGCCCTTTACATACCCGAATTTTTCTGTAGGCTCTGTATAAAAATCCAGAGTAACTTTCATACAATCATTATTACATTATAATCAATAATAAATTGAGCATAGCTCATAAATTACAGAAAATACCATTCAAAATTAATATAGTGAGAGAGGGTGGGAGGTAGATGAAAAAAGGAGATTAAAAATGAGACTTTTTGGTGTCTCAAGTAAACAATTTACAAATATTTTTACAAATTTGCGAAAATTCACCATGATCAATATCAAATCTGACGCAATAAGAACATTGTAGTGAGGCCCGTCAGCTACTGGAGGCGACTCACACCGACCGGGCGTAGGAGTGATGTACCTTCCCAGTGCATCCCATCGAGAATCGTGGTGTGGTTTTCCAGGATTCAGAACCGCCGGGAGGTTTGGTACAAGGACGTTATGCTTCAGGGAAAGAAATATAGGTCCTCGGGGCCTGCTGACTCTGGGCTAACATAATTTTTGGACCTAGACCAGTTAGTCACTGTCCTTGAACTCGAGAGAACTGACGCCAACGTTGGGAAGGACACTGTCAAATTGACCCTAATGGGATTGTTTATGGAGCTATGGGCAGTCTGCCGCTGCGCAGCGAAGTGAGGTTTGGGATACCCCCTCCAGGCTGTCTGTGCTCCCACAAGCACCACACATTTCTGTAAGAAGACCACACTGCGCGGCCAAAGCTCTCATTAGGCTTCATGCGCCAACCGAACAAAATAATAATAATATATATAAACTATAAAAATAAATGAATGGACATAGGTATGGTTATTATAATAATAAATAGGATATATAAAAGTATATTATGATTACGATAGTTTAAGATATTACATAATACGGGTAAAATCCAATGAAATATTGAATTCTATTAGTTTGGAGCTCAGAAGGTTAGAGGTAAGTAGCTTAAGGTACAGGACGAATATATGCGGCTTACATACTCAGCCTGTTCAGGTATTATGTGAAACTATACCTGAGACCTGAGAAGCCACCCTCTTTTTACACAGCACAATATCTTTATCTGCAGGGGTGACAAATCCGAGTGATTCATCGTATGATTTATGCGGTATGTGTGAACGGAAAGGAGATAATGTTGCGTGAGGTCGTATAATAATTTACGTTTCCTATTACTAATTGTATTATGCTTTGATATGTACGATTCATTAAGAAACTCTTACAGGGATACGGTAACACTCCTAGCTGGGACATTTAGACATACTCACCTTTTAATGGCGGTAAAATTGATTATTATGGGTTCCTTAGAGATGAGTAGGTTCGAACGGAATCAATAATCAAGGGAAATAATTAACTAGATGGACCCAGATAGAGCCGCCACACCCTCTCGGCTAGATGGGAGATAAGATGAGCTGAGAAGGGACTGGGACCTTATCACAGCCTTGGTCAAATGCCGTTCATCCGGCTCACTACTTTACGAATCACTTATTAACTATAGTGAATTTGTTTATGAGCCACTAAGCTTAAGCTATATTAGAGTCGATTCGAGGAGATTATGTAAAGTAATTATTACTAACAAATAAAGTACTTTATATCCACAACGGAAATTAAAGTTTTCTATTTTTATCTTGGAATTAAGATTTAAAAAAATAAATAATAAAATTCGGCTTAGGATGGATTAAAATATGAATACTTTCATCTGTCGCAAAACTAAGTTTCTTTTTCTAAACATTTCATAGTTTAGTCATCTAAAACAAACTGGGATTGGGAAAAGGAATCATCGGAAGAAAGGAAGGATCATTGCTTTGGGACAAAGAAATTTTGCGAAATGAAGCGATGGACGGAAACGTTTTAACCATTTTAAATGGTAGGACTTAGTTTAGTTGGTAGGAGTTGCCTAGATCTTGGGCTGGTAGGGAAACAATAATTATCCATCGATTATAGATAACTAGCTAGGGTGCCCGGCTTCGCTCCGGTAGTTGTATGGTAGTTTTAATAACAGAAACACTTTAAAATTAAAGGGAATATAGAACAAAATTAGCACTTTCTTGAAACTTTTAACATGGTATCAATATTAAGATTCGATATCTGCAGAGTCCGCCCAAATAAGGAACCCTATATACTTTAAAGGGGGTTGAAAATGGTGAATGAACAATTAATTTTGCTGCAACTTTGTCGAGTCATGCATCGTTTTTGATGGTTTCTGTGATTCTGAATTCTATAAGCCCATTCCAAGCAGTCAGCAGATTATGGTTAAAAAATCTATCAGTTAAAAAACTATATTTCGATTACAACTTAAGCGCCGACTACTGTGATGGTCCTATTAGATCCAGAAGTTTAGAAACTACCGAAGATTCATAGAAACTTTTTTTTTAAGACCGTTCTTCCAGTTCAATCTCCCTTAAGATATCCCCCCCCCCCGTAATTTGGCCGGACACTGCACCTACTATTACAAAGTGAAAACCAAAATATCATGAGGGCACAATTTTTTCATCATATTTCTTTTTATCCTGAACTATGAGGGGTGATAAAATCTTATTGAAAAAATGCTGTAATTGGAGTTAGTCACTTTGTCAACTGGAATGCTCATCATACATAGTAATAAATCCATTTTTCATAATTACATTCAATAAGAACACTTCAAACATTTTATTTTCGATTTATAATCAGTCAATTCAGCTCTCCTTTTTTGTTTTATGTCTGTTTTTATTCGCTCACTTTACTACTCAAAAATGTTCACTCATATTGCATTAAATTTACTTAAGTAGGTATATATTATATATTGATTAAATATAATGTGTTAATCAATTAACCTTCTTATGAGAAAATTAATTTTGTAAGGTATCCAGTCGGTTTTCTAATTGATATGTAAAATCATTATTTTATTTTGAAAGAAAAGGTGAAACTAATTATTTTGATTTTTTAGTAATTTAAAAAGAAGAGCTGAAAAAATATGTAACCATTAAATACAAACTGAACTGAATGAATGAATAATAAACATCGAGTGAAACGCACCCTAGCGCTTCCTGGTAGCCTGGAGCTCGAACTAAATTTTTCATTCATAAACTCGTATCTCAATCTCAGAGAGGCTTAAAATTCCAGTCCTTTTCTCTTCAATTTTACACCCTTAAGAGAAAAACAGAAACCTTTTTCTCCGTTAGGGGTTATATAGCAACACGCTGACATACTTCCTTAATCCCACGTGGAGTCGCTTTTGAGCCTTTTCGGCACGCACATTGTACACTTTGCTTTATAATATATATTGATTAGTAATGTACAATAGGTGTAGAATCTATGCGTTTGATAACATTAATTTTAAATATAGTTTCAAATAACAGCTGAAAAAAAAAAAAAAAAAAAACATTCTGATATCCTTTTAATTTTCTGGGAAGTCTTTAATTAATTAAATTAATTCCTTTCGAAAAAAATTATTTATTAGAATAAAACCTTTGAACTTTCTCGGTTTGTATCATACCCATACATATTTTTTATTTTTTAATATTTAATACGAATAATAATGTCTGTGATAGAAAAAAAAGAGGAAAATTTTTTATAAAGAAATGAAATACAAATGAAATATTTTATAAACAAAATATATCTAACCAGGAAGAAATTACAAAAAAAAAAAGAGAAAAAAAATGTATAGAAATACGGAATTATGGAGATGTAGAGTAAGCACTTCAAATAATAAGAATAAGGAAAAAGGTAGAAATATTTTTTATAAGAAGAGAAAATATTGGCCCCGGCCAGGGTCTTTTTTTCTCTTCTTACAAAACATATTTAAAAATTATATTAAAATTTTTATGTGATCATGACAAGAGAAATAGGTAATTAAATTAATTTATGACCCCCACTATTGCATCGCCTTAGTGGCATAAGGTGACGTTGAAAAAGGCAAAAATAGTTGTAATGTGTTTAATGCTAAAAAACAGGGCACCTTAGATGGCGAAAGACCCCGAAAAGAAAAAAAAAACAGTATAAATGAAGATAAAATAAACAAAAAAAAAAAAAAAGGTTCGTTATACAATGTTTATACAAGAGTGCTTAACAAAATAGTATGACAGCATAAGTGCAAGACATAATATCAAACTACCATCACAATGCCAATTTTTTACAGGCGGAAAATCCCTTAGAAAAAACTAAAAAAAAAAAACTTGTGGAACTATTTACGAATAACCGTTACGCATTTCAACATTAGCATTAAATATAGCAAGGCTAAGATTAGCTTAAATTTCCTCAAAAAAAAATTATTACTTGATCCCTAATTTTACTATTTTATGTCTTTTTGCAAAGCTTAGAAGATGAGTTCAACATGAAGAAATCGGATTTCATTATGTAAGAATTTAGTGTTTTTATATAGTAATTAAAGAAATTTCAGAATAATTTTTTCTCTTTTTTTTTTTAAAGCTCTCTTCGAAGAGCACTAATAATTATTATAATACTCTAAAATCACTGACGAGCCCATTAATATTTTCTGATATGATCATTGGATATCCTCCTCAATTTAGGATACATTATATTTCATATATATTTTTTCAAAAAGGTAATATAAATAACTCTCATAATTAAATGCAGAATAATTATAAACTAGTTCCCGAAGACAATTAAAAGCGTTCTATATTTAGTCCGGATACGAGCAGGGGTTTTGGCCCCGATGAAGTCACCAGTCGCACTAAAGAAACAAATTGGAACCGAGGCACATACATTGAAAGAAGATTGTCGTAAACAGAAAGCAATCGGAGCTCCTTGCTTTATTGCTCCAAGAGAAGCAATTACCTGGTTGGATATATCGTATGGAGTTCAAAAAAATGACCGCATTATACAGTAAAATTATGCAATATAACAGAATAAAAGAAAAATAGCAACAGTGTTTAGTTAATTGGTTCAAGGGAAATATCAAATAGTAACAGATACAAATAAATTATTCACAAATATCGACTTTTAAAACCAAACATTTTTAATAATGGAGAGAATTCTAGGGATTCAATAATTCATCGATTTGACATAATGGGCAAATGTCTCAGAAATGGAAGAATCGATTTCACCATCTGGAAATACACAGATAAAAGGGACAGTGCATTCACTTCCAAGTGAAAGTACATTCACTGCAATCTGGACTTCCATAATAAAATCATGGGAATATAAATTTATTTAAAAATAATAAATCATGCATATTCAATTACAGCTCAAGAATAAATTATAATTTACTAATTCAAAGATGTTGCATAACAGACCCGATGTACTTCCTATAGACTTGATTATATAGTTTCGGAAAAGGAAGACTTGTTGATGTTGAAATTCTCAACGACAATAATATGAACTATTTGAATAATGAATAGTGGGTGAGAAACTCGACAAATATCAGGAGACTGAATTAAAAATTAAAAGATCATTCTTTCAGCATTAGATAGTCCAGTGGTAACGCCGATTATAATTTCAACGAAAGGTCTAATCCCAAAAAACCAAGTGTTTGAATGAAGTGTTACAGTGCAGTGAGGAAGCACAAGAAGCAGCTAAGGGGCTTGGTTCTACAAGAAATTTTTGACGGACGGGTTTCAAACCTGGGCCTCCCGTATTTCTTTCTATTAGACACTGTAAGCTAACCAACTGCGCCATGTTTTTTTAATTATAAGTATAACTAGTTTAAAGATTTGATGTACTCATACTATTTTGGTCAATAATAAAGTTTACTAATAAGGTGACCATCGCAAAATGTACGATTCCATATCCAGACGATTAGTTGAGTATATAAATATAAGTGAATATGGGTTATATGCAAATAAGAGGAAAATGAGTGGATATTATTTTTTCTAAAGCTATCCCACCTCAGTAGCTTATTCTTTTCCTTTAATATCAAGGTGAGTGTGTTTCGTGCCCTCATTTCGACCCCCGTTCCGTCAATTTTGATTGATATGTCGTATTTTTAAACTTTTACCTTAAAGCTAGGATTACAAGATGGAAAGTCAGAGGTCAGCATCATATATTTTATGACTTACTAAGATTAAACATTTTGTTTGGGTAAGAAACAACATAACAAAATAGGTTTTATGAGTTGAGAGGAATGAGTATGCACTTTTGACCTAATTCGTTAGGTATACAATGTCAGTAGAAAAACTGTTAAAATGGCCAATTTAAATGTTTTATAACTGGTTTGATTTATTTGTTGTAAATTTATTTAAATGATGGATGGCCTTGTTGTAACCAAAGCAGAATCCCAAGATTTGTATTTCTTAAAATATTTCATTTTACGAAGATTTGCAAAAACATGGGATTTGAAGAAAACCATTTGCGCCATATGCATACAAAAGTTTTGATGAATCAAAGAAATGAAGATTGACGACTAACCTTAGATCCCCATGAGATGGCCCATTTTGATTAGTTCAACAAGATGTAGTCTATGCGTCAATTTATTCAAAATTATTGGTTTTTCTAATGGTGCAATCTGAATGAGTTTTATATAGTAGTTTAATAGAAGATCCTTAACTCATGCTTTATAATTAAGCTTCTTACCTTTTCATGGTTAATTTAAATTTTTCGAAAATTTAAGTTTCCCTGTTTTTCAGAGTCTATAAGCTTCCAGAGGGTGGATTCCTCTATTTCTAATAATCAATGTATTTAGAGATACACACAGATATAACATACTCCTCTGGAAGACTATAATTTATCATGATAAATTATAAAAAAATGTAAACAATAAAAAAAAAAAGTATTCATGCAAGTATACCTAATTGCTTCTGATAATAATAAAAATTCAGAAATACATTCATAAAATGAAAATTAGCAGCTATAGGAAAACAAAAACTATGGATAAGAGTTAAAGAGGTTTTTTTTTTATGGATGGTAGTTAAGGTATTTTGTATGGATCTTAGAATAAAATACTTCTAATATAGCTATATTAATGCATTTTGTATGATAATAACAAAGCATTAAAACTTATTTTGAAATATATCCTATGCTCATAAATATCTGATAGTGACGAATAGGACGATCGGCTCCTGGGTTTCCGAGATAATCCTCCAAAGCGGCCTTGACAACGTTATACATCACTCGACGCTGAGTCATGTCCATGCTAAGTAAATCTGTGGGGATGGGAGGACAGGAGGGGCGAGGGGTTGATGCCTGAGCTAGGAGGGGCCGGGGAGGTGCGGTAGTTTACAAGATATCGGCTAAAATAGATGGTCCAGGAGATCTAGGAAGAATTTCTGATGATAACCGAATACGGAGAACTCTATATTGGGCTACATCATTAGTCACCGATCGTATAGGAATGTGTACCACGATATAGGCGTCTTCGCTTATCAAAAGGATAACATCCAAATATTGAACGATTAGAGATAACAAATGATATATAAATGGGAAAGCATTGCCTAGATGACACCTGTTCGTATACAGATAACAAACAGACATAACATCCCTAATAATTGTGATAATGGTAATATAGACAGGGTGTACGGGATAAGTACACACAAAAGTAGCAGCAATTCTAAATCAAATTTCCACGCAAAAAGCCCGATGCACGCCCGATGCAATGTAACTTCATATTATTATTTTTTTCATTTATGCTTAAAATAAATGGGAAGGCTATGAAATATATTCGTTTTCGTTTATTTATATATAAACCACAAAGGAAAACACAAAATGACAAACAAATAGAAAAGAATATCAACAAAAATATAAAAGTATCGAATTAAGAAATTATAAATTTACAGCCTTAACCTATTATAAAGAGTACAAAAAATATATATATAAATATAAATTAAATATATTATTATTATAAATATTATAAATTAAATATATTATTATTATAAATATTATAAATTATATATATATATATATATATATATATATATATAATATATATATGTGTGTGTATATAATATATATGTATAAATTCACGTCGTTACATGTATCGATGACTAATCACTCTGTTGTACGAAAATATAAGTCCCACCCATTCCAGGACACAACATATATTTCAAGGACGTATACATACGAGGGGTGATCAAAAAGTTCCAGGACTGTTGAGATTGCGCGGCAATGGAGTGTCATAGAGCAGTGCGGTTGGCAGCATTGTTTAGCGTGACTCTTCCTGAGCTCAGCTGTTTATTCAGTTTGTTGATAACCTTCTTCATTGCAAAGTTACTGCTGTTTTCGTAAAAAAAAGTTTTTTGTGTTCGGCGATTTTGTGAAATGAATGTAAAGGAAGAGCAACGCGTTTGCGTAAAGTTTTGTGTGGAGTTGGGTAAAATGTTTACTGAAACTTTTCAAATGTTGCAAGTGGCTTTCGGTGATGAATGTCTGAGTCGGTCAAGGTGTCATGAGTGGTACAAAAGGTTCAAGGAAGGCCGGACATCGTGTGAAGATGATTCTCGTTCAGGGCGCCCATCAACTTCGACTGACGACGATCATGTTGCAAGATTGAACAGTCTCGTGCGTTCTAATCGTCGACTAACAATTCGTGAGATGGCTGAAGAATTGAACATTTCATTTGGAGTTGTGGCGGAGCGGTGAGTGGGTGCTGCATCATGACAATGCGCCTGTTCATTCCGCACTGCTCATTCGCGACTACTGCACCAAAAATGGAATGACGGTCATTCCCCAGCCTCCATATTCACCTGACCTTGCCCCTGCAGACTTTTTCTTGTTTTCAAAACTTAAGAGACCCATGAAGGGAAAGAGATTTGAGTCCGTAGATGACATTAAAAAAAAATCGCTGGAGCAGCTACACACCATTTCACAAGATGATTTCTCAAAGTCCTTCACACAGTGGAAACATCGTTGGGAAAAATGTATAGATTCCCAAGGAGAGTACTTTGAAGGGGACGACGTCCAATAGCCCGTAGATTTTTTAAATAAATTAATAAAAAATCAGTCCTGGAACTTTTTGATCACCCCTCGTACGTCCTGCCCGTTCACGGTAGTGTTTAGGTTGGACGCCTATATACGTCCCGCCCGGTTAAAGGGTTAATATTTAGGTTGTCAAAACGGTACATAAGGTGCTTAAAGTATTGGGCGTAGCACGGTTTTAATTGGCAAAAAATAATCAATAAACTTTACAATGGTCTTAACTGTTTGTCTAATTTTTTGAAGGTTTTTAAGATCCAGTATTTAAAAAAAAAAAAGTTTTCCCTATTGGGCTCTACCTGTTCTAGTGTTTCTTATTTCTAAAAAAAAAAAAAAAAAAAAAATTCAGAATAAAAATATACATGGGTAAGTTCAAAAAGGTACAATACGTTATTTTTACAAGATTTAATATATACCACTACCTCCTTTTCCTTCTCCTTCCTCCACTCCTGAACTTGCCTGCCAGTAATGTTTATATTTCTTGGAAAGCATGAGAATTTTTTTTGTAATTTTCGTAATTATAATTTTCTTAATTACTAATTACTTAAATTTGTAGGTTTCTATTTGATGATTTATCGGTCATTTGACTTCAAAATGGACCGAATAGTAAAATGTATGCGATCATTCGAAAAACCCAATAAATGATAAATTTTTAATTAGACGAGGCATGTGTGGCTAATTTTCTAGAGAAAAAATAAGGCAATTTTTTATGAGTTATTTTCACAGCCCAATTAAAGAAAAATGGAAAATGAACTGGAGTCCCAATTTTTATGAATAAAAATATGGAAGTAATATGATAGTTTCAAATATTTCGTAGATCTTGCGTCAATTAAAGCCAACTCAAGGCGAAGGAATAAGGTTAGTTCAAGGCGTTAGATAATTGTAATGTGCTAGTAACAATATACCCAACTCAAGGATATTCTATTACAACTGATTATTAACTTCTTAACAGTATTATTCAATCTTTAAAAAAAAAATGTATGCGATCATTCGAAAAACCCAATAAATGATAAATTTTTAATTAGACGAGGCAGGTGTGGCTAATTTTCTAGAGAAAAAATAAGGCAATTTTTTATGAGTTATTTTCACAGCCCAATTAAAGAAAAATGGAAAATGAACTGGAGTCCCAATTTTAATGAATAAAAATATGGAAGAAATATGATAGTTTCGAATATTTCGTAGATCTTGCGTCAATTAAAGCCAACTCAAGGCGAAGGAATAAGGTTAGTTCAAGGCGTTAGATAATTGTAATGTGCTAGTAACAATATACCCAACTCAAGGATATTCTATTACAACTGATTATTAACTTCTTAACAGTATTATTCAATCTTTAAAAAAAAAAAAGTGTTTTTTTTTTTTTTAATACAATTGAAATATCGTTTATTAATTCACTAATAATACAGATCATTATTTTGAAGTAATACCCTGCATCTGTTAAAGGATAGAAATTAAACTCAACTAGAAGCTAGATGCTTTCAAATTAAAAAAAAATAATAAGTTTTTTGCAACAAAATGTAATATTTTACAAGATACGTAAGATGGTTGTAATATTTTTATAAAAGCTTTCAACAGATTTCCAAAAGGTTGCATAAAGAACCTTTTATATCAGCGGTAATGAATCCAGTACTGCCGAAAAATTAATTCAACAAAAAATGTCTGATACCATGATTTATACGAACAAAGTGTTTCAAATATGTTATCGTTGATATCAATAATATTTATATAACGAGATAAAAATAAAGAGAAAAATTAAATTAAATATCAAATATTTGGCCTCAATCCGAAATGGGTTAGGGAACGTACAGATAGCCTTCGTTTTAAGGCGTGTTGGACGAAATAGCGATAATTAACATACTATTCGAGGGACAAAAATATCAATTGGCTGCAACATTCACTCCTGTTCTATATTTTAGTAACAGGATAAAGGAGACAAGAAAGAAATAAAAAATCAAAAAAAAGATCTGAACCTGATTTAACCACCAGGGGTTATTTTTGAATAAAGCATTGAAAAAAAAGTTATTTGACTTATAAATAATTTAAATTTCAATGAATATGAAAGTTTTAGTGAAACGTTAGTGTAAAATGAAGAATGCTTGAGAAAGCAAAAGTTGTTATTTAAAAAAATATTGGAAGACAAATATAAACTGAGAATATAATGGTATTAACGAAACACATGAATCGAATCCGTTTAAGCATAACTGTATTTTAATGTTCCTTTTTGGTCATATAGCTCGGACAATGGAAGGGTGGTAGAAAAAAAGTAATACAAAATATAAAAAAGCAATAAAAATACTTTTTTTAGGAGAACCCATTAAAGTCTCTTCTATCAAATGATATCTGTTGCCTACTTTATTTGTGATTGTTAACATGTTTTAGGCATCCTAATTGTATAGTGGTCGGAGATAATAGAAAAAAAAAGCTATTTCGTGAAAAGATAAAAAAAAAAAAATGATTTTGAGTAAGACCAGACTTGGATAACGTCTATTCATCTATGACAATGATATGCAACTAAAGAATCTCTGTCATTTAATTAAATTTCTTCTTATAATGTAGAATGAGAACCTAACATTTGAACGTATTTCCGATTATTTAATACTGAAAAATTTCGAAAAATATTTAGATTAGAGCTACAAAAGAGCATTATTTTAAAGAAGTTGTATCACTTCCATTTATAAATTACTTTATTGCATTATATTTATGAATATCTATAATAGTGAGGCAAACATGCAGAAAAACGTGATGCGATATTAATTAACCACAATTAAGAATTCTATTTAATCATCACTAAACTGAATTGCAGGAAAAAACAAACCATGAAAACTGCTAAAACATGCCTTCGTGTTATGAGATACCTATCTATATGGGAAAAGTTTTAATTACTGAGCTGGACTACGATCACGGTATCAAGGTGTACTATACATAATATATATATATATATATTATATATGCATATCATATATATGCATATCAGAACCGACTTAGAAACGAACCACGTACAATATAACCCAAACCGATTAAACCGAATAGTGGATAAACACCCATTATGTTCAACTCTTACTTATTGCATCTTACTTGTAAATATAACGTATTATTGTAATTATGACTTTCACTGTAAATATTACACACTTTAATTAACTATCTAATTATTACATTTTATTATTATATAAAATTAATAAACTAAATATGTATAAATTACTTTAATTTATGTTTTTATATATTATTTTTACTTTTAATTTTACAAGATCATTTTATTTATTTCTATGTATTCCACTTTAAGAATTATTTAGGATATATTTGTATTAGTAGATGATATAAGGAGATGTTAATTATTGTCTATTTATTAAGTTTTATTATTTAGTTAGGTAATTTTGTTCTTCTTTATGTACTTTCTTTTTATTTATGTATCTTTTCATGGTAAAAATTTAACTTACTGCTCTTAAATTTTACATTGTTAAGAGAAAATTTGAACTGTACATTGTATGCGTATAATATGTAGTTTTACATGGAGTACGCACAATTATTCAATAAACTCCTCTTGCATAGGGCGTACTATGCAACAAAGAAAAAAAAATATTTATATATATATATATATATATATATATATATATATATATATAAAACTAAATAAATGATAAAGTTATGTAGAGCAAACATATTGACATTAGCTATTATAACGGTATTTTAATAATTTCAAAATTTGTATTCCGAATAAAAACTATGCTTGCCAATTCTGAAACTGTTATGAGTTTATTTGTTTTTAATAAACAAAAATTGAAAACATAATTACCAATAATTTAGGATCTGAAACATGGAAGGGAGGAAGATGAACTGAGCAGATGGACAATGGTATACACAGCAGGTCGAAATGACCACGCCGATTTTTTTTTTCCTTTTTTTGCCTCTCAAATGGACAAACACGTGTTCAAACAAAACACCACTAAACTATTTTTGAATGTCAGGCATTTTAAAAATATATAATTATTTTAAGTTAATATGGCATTATTTATTCTTAATGTTAATTAAGCTAAATTTTATGAGTCATAAATTAATATTTAACTTCATAAGATATTATAAGTAATTAATATGAACTTTTTCAGGGAAAAAGAAATGTACCCCTAAAATGGAGGGTGTCGTTTTGTTCTCCTCTAGCTCCCATTTCTTCATAGGGATCAGGAGAGGGAGTTTAGTTCTAGCATTATTTCATATAGAACAAGAAATTACTTGTTTCTTTAAAAAATTATGTTTTTTTTAAGAGGCCGCAAAACTTTATTGTTCCAGGGGTAGGTCAGGTTGGAGATCAGATTAATGTAATCTTCACTGCTTATTACCTATTTTAAGGAATCATTAATAAGCCACAATATATCTTTAGTAGTCATGGAAACGATTGATTAAATGGAAATATACTAATACAAAAAAATCTAGTGCGTGCGCGCAACACACAACTTTCACTTACCAGATAAGAAATTGACGTGTTTTGTTGTTAAATATCATTTCCCAAAGTCACACATTTTTCTACATTCATATCTTATTTTTATTAATCGTTAAAGCCGTTTTTGAGTAAATAAAAAACCCCGTGAAAATGATACAAAATTTATTAAGTAAAGTCCCCCCTTCGGTTGATCAATTTTGATGAAATGTTGGCTATCACATATTTGGCATATACATACATCAAATACCCAGTTTGGTCACAATCGTGAAAGCCGTTTTTGAGTAAATAAAAAAAAGGACGTAAAAATGATACAAAATTTAATAAGTAAAGTGCCCCCTGCGGTTGATCAATTTTGATGAAATCTTTACAGACATACCTCGGGCATATAAATAGATCAAATACTAAGTTTAATCAAAATCGTTAGAGCCGTTTTTGAGAAAATCAAAAAAACACGTGAAAATGTTACAAAATTTATTAAGTAAAGTCCCCCCTCCGGTTAATCAATTTTGATGAAATTTTTACAGTCATATCTCTGGCATATAAATACATCAAATACCCAGTTTTATCAAAATCGTTAAAGCCGATTTAGAGTAAATAAAAAAAACACGTGAAAATATTACAAAATTTATTAAGTAAAGTCCCCCCTCCGGTTAATCAATTTTGATGAAATTTTTACAGTCATGTCTCGGGCATATAAATAGAAGAAATACTCAGTTTAATCAAAATCGTTAGAGCCGTTTTTGAGAAAATCGAAAAAAACCTAAAAAGTTATTAAGTAAAGTACCCCCTCCCTTTAAGTAATTTTGATGAAATTTTTGCTGTCACATCGCGGGCATATACCTACACTAAATACTCAATTTCAGGATCGCACGGTTTATAGTTTTTGAGCTAGTCTGTTCACATACACACACACACACACACACACACACACACACACACACACACACACAGACCATTTCGCGGGACTTGGTCATTTCGACTCAGGGGACCCCAAAACGTGTATTTCCGTTGAAAACCGGAAGTCGAAATTTTTCACGATCGCAATACTTCCACTTACTATATATTTCATATATAGGTAAGTGAAAGTAAAAAGACGCTGAAATGGTTATGAATTTTATACTGTGGATAATGTGCACAAAAGGAGTAAAAATTTTAAAAAGGGATATACAATATCGTAGTTAAAAATTGTTTTTGAAAGTAAGACTGATTAAAAAAAAATCTAATTAATTCATTCATCTAGATATTAATTTCATGATGTATAAGTACCTATAAGTTTTTTTTAAATAAAAGAGGTGACTGGATATCGTTGACTCAAAAGGGACACATACGAACAAGTCGAAGATTGATGTTTTGAGATATTTGAAGATAACAAATGTTTGTTTTCTAATGAATTTTTTTTTTTAACAGGTTTTAGTGGCTTTGACGAAATCTTAGATGTTTATTTTGGTTTTTGTTAATATGATAAATAACTCAAAACTGGAAAAATTTTTGGCTTACGTTAATGTGTTGAATTTGTTTGCCTACGATACGATTTGTAATTTTAACGGTTATGGGGAAAAAAGAATAACGCTTATTAATGCTCTCAGAATCGAAAAACTGTTTTTCAATTCATATCATACGTTTATCATCAATGGCAATTAATACAACCCCGAACGGTATAATTATGATGTATAAAAAATAATGGCCACCAACGACCTATTGTGTTATCGGAACAACATAACACCCAGTCCCACTGATTAAGGTCATTTCACTACTACCTTGACCTATCATAGATTAATTACTATCTTACGATATTGAAAAAGGGAGTGACAATCAATAATGTAAGTCAGTAACTACTAGTCAAAAGGTTACGATGTATAATTAGGGATCGATAATGAATGAACTCGTTCAATATCTATGTCCAACAAGCGTTGTCAACATGTCAACTAACAAGAGTGGATTTTGATCGCATCCTCCTGTAAACCCGAATAGTCTCTGGAGCACCTTCGGCTAATACATCAATAAAAAGATCAGGGGACCTAGATCTTCAATTGTTCAGGTGTATGGTTCATTGTGGTGTAGATCCACCAATACTAGTCAACTATTTAACAACGCTTGTTGGAACATATCTTATAGTCATATAAATATATTCATAAATTACAATATCCCCTCCTGTATTATTGATACCATCCCTAAAATGTAAGTTCATGTAACATGATTAGATACTTATTGTATTAATTGAAAATAACATAATGAAGAATGGCGATAGTATTAAATTTTAACGTGTTTTTTAATATCAAATGCATAGTATAATATAGTTACCATTAAAAAAATAAATTGTTTACAAACGGGAAGACATAAATAAGAGCCAAAACACTAAAAAATAATTTGTAACAGACAACCACCAACAATGCAATAGAGAGAACGAACGTTGAGCCCCTCGAATGACAATCACCTGCCAATTGTGAGTCAATTCCACAATGCATCCCTCACAAACCACCAATTTATTGTCTGAGGTCAGTTAGAAATGATTATAGGCAACGCCATTCTCGTATTGCGTTCAAATGATTTATGGCTAAGCAATCAGTAGGGCCTTTTAAATGATAGCCAGAAAAACTACTGAATGAATGTATTATATTACAGACCGATATAATGTAGCATAGAAAGTCGAATTGTAAGCAATATTAAGAGGAAATTCTGGCTATCGCAATTGCTAACAAAAAAAATAAAATTAAAAATAAAACAATATATTGTAAATTCTTAAATTAGATATTAGAGATAATTAGATATGCACGTGATGTGACAGCAGAGGTTTCGTAATAATTGAGTTAACGGAGGGAGCATTTTATACGTTTATACGATTTTACTCCTCTCTACGGTTTCTTTGGCTTTAATTACGTAAATCATTTGTGGCCAAGATGAACGACAATCTACCTATATTAAGCTAGTTATATATTAACTTATGCAGTTAGGGGGTTCCTTTATTTCTCTATTAAATAAAATTGATATTAGTCAGACGTGCAAAATTTAGATTTGCAACCGAGCTGCTGTCTGGTTTGGCGTGTTGGTTCACCGTTGGGCGGATAGTACCCCCTGGCATATATAATAGTCTGGTTTCTAAATAAAAACATTTATGTTCAATTTGTTCTTTGTTTTATGTATGAAAAGTTTTTAGCATTTGAATCTTTTCGTTTATTTATAAGAAATGAGGTTTTCCAAGCGACAGCATATCAACCACTTCTACTTCTATGTCTTCGACGTATGGATTTAATGACAGATACTTTCAATGGCCATTTTTCTTTATTATCCAAATTTGTAAGCAGTGATTCCTAGGGAAACTAAAAACGTTCGAAGACAATGTCATTAAGCTTTTCTTCATTAAGAGTATCTAAGAGACATAATTCAACACCGGATTTATATTATTGCGAATATAAAACATAAATACACTTTCATATAAAAAGAAGATTGATCTATGTACCGGGAGGGAATAAAATAAAACGACTCCGTTAATAGTTCACGCTCTCCGTAGTAAGCTGCCGAGGTGATTTATGAATGACATCTGGAGGGCCAAGGGTATTTACTACAATTAGTGTGACCATGGCAACCTATCATTACACCGGCTCTTGTTCTTAGTTCGCCACCATTAATAGTTTATAATGCGTAATTTTATAAACGATTTCGTGAAAAAAAAAAAAAAACGACAAAAAAAAAGCGTAATGACCACAAGAAAAGAAATGTAAGCAAGGTTTTTCACGTTCATCTACGTCAATTCAAAAAAGATGATGATTAAAGAGTTCTTTAATGACTGCCAAAATATACAATTGTGATACAACAATAAAACAAAAAAAAAAAAAAAAATCAAATTATCAGAGCTAAAAAACTAGAAAAATAAATATATTTCTCAATTATTAGTTGTAATATATACCTAAACCTTATATGAATTTTATTATCTTGCTGAAAAATATTGGTTAAAGCTAAAATGAAATATTTTAATTGCTACCAACTGATTGGGGCCCACACACCGTAAGATTTTGACGGAGATGATATGAATGAAAATTTGTTTTTTGTTCATCGTGACATCAAATATTAGCTACAATTAAAAAAAAAAAAAACAGTGAAGGGTAAAAATTTTAGTGGTTTTCATGACTCATCCAAGATAACTATTATGTAGTAAAGTTCTCCAAATAAGTGATTGTTGATGAAAAATTGCATGAATTTTATTAGTAAACTTATACCAATTTTTTTTTAAGGTAGCTTTTTGATGGCTTTAAAAAAATTAGGATATCAAAAATCTATTTAAATTATCTTGTTTTATTAAAATTAATTGATAAATGGGTGAAATTTTGAGAAGCAAGTTTTCATAAACATAAATTTGACTTCCTTCAATTGAAGACCTCTTAAAAGTTGTATAAATTTAGACATTGGACATGAAATATGATATTAATTCATTTTTGCTATAAATTTAAGCCATATTAGCTCCAGAAAATAAGAAAAATAAATAATAGGGTTTCATAAAATGAAAAAGCAGTATATTCACGACTGTATTTTATGCTTTATAAATCTGGAATATGATCTTGGATTTTTTCTTGAACACCGTACTGACTTAGCATCTACAATTATCAACAAATTTTAACGCACACATACTAAGCATTGAAATAGCCTATATAATCTAGTACATGGAAATATAAATTTGAGGATAGATATTTTTCAACAAATATATAAATACATCATATAATCAATGAAGCAACAGATGATTGCAAATTTTAATATTTATAAAAGAATATAAAATTTAAACATTTTGGGACCATACCTATTTTTGGCTTTCTGCTTCTTGGAGGTAAGCTTCCTATTGACACAGGCCACCGGCGGTCCCATAAGCCCCATCCTAACGACACTCAACAATATCAACAAATCACAAACGATAACGATAACCACCACATCGACCAATCAACCGCTGACTGACTATTCAACGCCGGGGAGGTGTGGAGGGGATAACGGTCGTCCCCACCCCTCCCGCCCAATGCCTCCTTGAGTCGTGTTTACTTCCGCCCCTTCCGGATTCCTCATTTATCAGCCTATTTTTTTTGGAACACATTACCTCAAGTTACCTGAGAGTAAGTCACTGCACTTTGCTTATCGCATGACCGAATCTAGTGATATTGACCTATGATAGTTCTAAAGCCGCGTTTACACCGGAGTTTCAAACAAAAAGTTGCAAACTTTTGTTGCAAACAGCAGTTGCAAACAGTAGTTTCAAATAAAAGTTTGCAACTTTTATTTCATGGTTTTATTTCCAAGTTTCATGAAAATGTTTGAAACACTTTCGACCTTGATTATGACTCGCCTATGTTCTGGTTCCTGGGATCAGTCCTTCCCAGGATGTCATTTTAGCCGCGGCGGCGTGTGTCGTGTTGTCAAAGCAACGTAGGCCGAGACGATACTGGGTGAGGCCGTCTCTGCATTCCAGAGCTACGTACAGTAGAAACGACCTGTTGGGCGATTTAAATAGAGATGATGTTGACCCTTTATCAGGTGAACTGAGAACGGACGGAAGTTTTAAAAACTTTGTAAGAATGACCAGTGAGGATTTTGAATATCTAACTTTAATGATTGGTCACAAAATTTCGAAAATAGCTACGAATTACCGAAAGGCTATTTCTGTAACGGAAAAACTAGCTGTAACCTTGCGCTTTTTAGCTACCGGAGATTCATACACAAGCTTGAGTTACCTGTTCAAGATATCAAAATCAACCATATCTTTGTTTGTACCTGAGGTGTGCGAGGCTTTGATAGATCTTCTGAAGGATAACATAAAGGTGAGTGATCACGTGAGTGAGAGTGGAGGTGGCAGCGTAGGGGATGACGGGGAAATGTTTCTGTTTCGTGTTTCAACGGCACATAATGACCGAAACCAGTGTTGCAAACAAAAGTTTGCAACTCCCTTTGATCTTTACCGACTTCTGGTGGAAACAAAAATTTCTGTTGCAAACACTGAAAAACTGTTTGCAACAGTGAAATGTTTCATCTAAAAATGTGCGTTTTTAGAGATGTTTGCAACTTTTGTTTGCAACTCGTGTTTCAAACTCCGGTGTAAACGCGGCTTAAAGGGAGCGGTCGAATATTATGTCGAGTGGGCCACAGGTGCTAGGATAAAACTGTTTTATGATATACCAGGCAGTTGAAAAAAGATTTAACTCATTCCATCGCAAATGTAAGCCCAGGGGGTGAAACAAATTTATATTCCATCCGACTTGCAGGATACCTGATTTCTTCAATTAGGTCTCGACAAATCGGCTACCTAATTCCTATTGAACATAACAGTTATTTCTTACTTGGTTCTTTTCTTTCACTTATTGAGGAAGAGTGCTTTATTTATAGGATTTTTTAAATGAAGGAGTCTCTTCCATATTATTTCATGTAAAAATTATTTCAAAAAAGTTTTGTTTGCAGGAGAAAGGAAGCAGAAACAATAAATAAAAATAGTTGGATTTCACTAATTCCAAAGTCCGAGAAAGGAAGATACTCGGACTTTCTCCCAAGAAAATCTGGATACTAAAAAAATAATGATAAAATAAAATAAACCCGTTAAAAATTAAAAAATCACGAACAAAATCTGTAATAGTTCAAAGAGTATTATAATAATAGTTTATACACCATTTACAATACGGGGTTAAAATATAACTATTTTATTACAATACGTGGTTAAAATATAAATAAATAAAAGTTAAAATATAATACAAGGGGGGATGGTTTTTATAAGAATAAGAAGTTTCGTTCCAGGATTATCTTGACAAACAATTTCACAGTTATTTTCAGGCAAAAACGAAGCAGTTAAAAAACTGAGTTTTAGAAAAAACATTTTAAGTTATATGGTAAGCACGGTTTATTAAGGTGTTTCGGTCCATTTCCTATAGATACAAATTAGGTTTCCAAATATACCTAGTATATTTTTATTAGTTTGAAGTTAAGAGTATTATCCATAAAACTGAAAATACTAATAAAGCATAATAATTACTCACTAAGTAATTACTTATTTTCTGTTACGAGTTAAAAATAATAATTAATACATTTTTTTTTATATAGTTTTATCCATTTACTTTTAAAGCATAATAAGCTGCTATTTCGGAACCAAAATAAAATTCAAAAATATGTATGCATTTAATTTTATGAAATGTTACTTAGTGACTTTATTACTAAACAGCAAAATTGAAGAGAGAGGGAGAAGGAAGAAGAAAAGGATAATTCACAATGCAGAGTAAATCCGCAATTTAAGACATGAACATATATATATTCCTAAATTACAAATACAAGAAATTTCGGGAGATATATGATAATGAATTGAAAGAATCAAGAAGTTTAAAAAAAAAAATAAGATAACGAATGAACTATTTAGACCTATTATATTAGAGCTATTATAATAGAAAACAATAATGACTAGTTAACCAAGAGGACCAGATATGATATATTCTAAACCCCGTGGCATGGCATGAAAGAAGTGGAGTGACAGTAATTGAGAGGACTGAACAGACAGCGAAAGACTCAAGTGGCTCCTGAAAGAAAACTAATCCTATGGGTCCTTACTTAAACCAGAGTGAGGGGTAAGACAAGAGAATGCATTTAACTTGACAACCATACAATTCTTCAGGTATATACGAGTATATTATATGGAGGAAAGTAAGGGGAAAAAAATGAAATTTTGAAACTTAAACTCGGTATTCTTAAATTTTACAAAAGTAAACAAAAAACTAAATCGTAGTAAATGAATGAATAATGTTGTTGAAACAGTTGTTTGCAGGGTTTGCAATCGGTAATTATTGAAGGCTGTAGTAACCAGAAATCATTCCAGTATTCGACATGGAAAATATAACAATTTGCTTTATTCGCATCATGAGTACAGTAGTAGTAAATCGTCTGACTCAAGAACATAACTCTAAATTACAGAGGAATTGTTTTCCAATGGCCTCCAGGACCCAAGGCCTAAGATTTACATAAAGCGGACGGGTCTAATGGCCATAGGTATCATTGCCAAAAAAATTACCACAATACCAGACAAAAAACAACAACATTAACTCAACATAAATGTAACATATAAGACATTAGTATTTTAAAATATATTCTTGGAATGATTAAGCAATCAGCGATTATTTTTATTTATTAAACATCAACATTAAAAAAGTAATGAACAAAATATGTCTTTAAACAAGTGAGAACCATTTTATTCAACTTTTAATAGATACAATCTATAATGATATAACATTTTTTTAATTTGTAATAAATGATTGAATATTCTGAATTCGAAAAAAAAAAAATATATATATAGGGTAGGTGGGGGCAAAGACCCAAATATTTCAGTTTTTCATTTTTCACCATATATATGTGCTGAATGTATTTTTTTTATATATATGTATATTTTTTTTTTTTTTTAGTTTGTACCTAACTTTTAACGCTTAGTAAAAGAGACCTTGATAAATAAATTAAACTATTAAAATCTCTGCTAATCGTGATAAGCAGTTTGCGTGTTTAAATAACCTTTAAAAAAATCCATTTTACGATAGCCCTACATTTTTATTCATATCTAAGTTTTGAAACAGCTTTTGGACAATACACTTTACACTTACTGCAAGGACATATATATATATATTTTATACAATTTTATATATAATATATATATATATATATATATATATATATATATATATATATGTATATATATATATATATATCTATATGTGTATATATATATATAAATATATATATATAAAACATGATTTACTGTGATACACTACCTCTAACAATTTATAATGATTAATTTCATAATTATAAAGGGATGTAGGTTAAATATAAATTAAAAATGTATATATAGGTACAGGTAGGTATCCATTGATGTGGTTTTTTTCAAAGCACCAAAATGAAGTTCTTTTTGATGGCCTCGTTTTATCTTCAGACAAAAGCTCTGCCACAGAGGCAAACACCTTAATAACTTAACAAAACTTTAAAATGACGTTTCATCACAAGCCTTCGCAGTCAAGACTTTTCGAAGAGTTATTAATTCTGCTTAACAAAGAGACTTGGTAAACAAAGCCACGGGGGAACAATACAACGGACGAAGTTCACCTGGAACGGAACCCACCGGTGTTTTAGAGGTGGTCTGCATTTAGAGGAGAGTGGGAGAACTAACTTCATCTTTCTTAATCTCACTCACAATCTTATAAAAGTAAAAATTTTCATTAATTTAATCTCTTTACTTCTAACTAAATTTAACACTATTGATTTAAATACTTCCAATTAATTATCAACGAAATCAGTAACAAATGTGAAAAACATTTATAAGTAACGACAAAAAATAAAAATAAATATTTGAGAAGTATTTCTCATGGTATTTTAATCTATAGTGTTAAATTTGACTAAATAAAAAAAAAAGGACATGGTGTTGTTCACTTTCATGATACATATATTTTTGAATAATAAAACATTTTTAATTTATATTTAATTATTGAATATTATGTAAGGCACTTTACATATAGATCTCGACCAATAAACATATAGGTAACGCCTCTACCGATTTTGTTTAACTCGTTAAGCTTCATGATCATTAAGCATTAATTAAATATGTGGTAGGTTTTATCATTATAGAAATGGTCTGATAAAGCTTAAATGGCGAAGAAAAATAAATTCTATAAAGTAACTTTAATTCTGTGTTCACTTCCCAATAGAGCTAGTCAATCCGGGAATTTAGGCCATACTCCCTTCAGGGAAGGTCAAAGGCCAATAAAGAGTAAAAACTTAACTGTTAAATTAGTTAATATTCATTTTTCAACACGAAGAACTTGTATATTATTTCTAATTGTAATTAATTTTTTCTTACTCTTATTATATTAACAATATTAGTGCAGTTAGTAAATACTTATGTATTAGTTTTTTGTGAATCATAATTTCGTTTATTATTTGCTTACTGTTTATAATAAAGGCTGAAATCATACATTTGTTCTATTTTGTGTTTATTTGAAGTTATTAACATTCTCTCTTTATCCATAGCAATAATAAAATAATATATAAAATATAAGCATACAAAAAAATTATAACCAAACCAAAAAATAAAAATAAATTTGTTTTCCCAGTATGAAATTTTCAATTTTCGATATTAAGAGTAGCAAAATACCTACCACACGCAGAGTGTATCCTTTGAAAACTGAGAATTTCTTAAAAAGCAATATTTAGTTTATAAAATGGTAGAATTTAATTAATGTGAACAAACAAAATAATAAGGTCCACTTTCTTTTAATTTAATAGAAATGATTGGTACTAAATGCGATTGTCATAAAACTAAATCAAAAGTTTTTGCCATCATCAAATTTCTAGTCACACTATGGAGGGTGTTCGTTTTATCATACTCTGTTTTAAGAAACACCATACGGATCCAATATACTTTTGAAACTCGTCTTGTTAAGTCATGTCATCATTAGAAAGCCGTGATAATTATCAAGCTAACACGCTTTCCGTAGACACGGGAGCAGGGTGGTATGCATATCCACCACACCATAACCAGATGCTCGCCCACATCACACGGTCGAGGTCAAGACGCTGCAATGAAAACACTTTATAAATAGACTCATGAGCGGAAACAACGGCGTAATGCTTCTCTATAGGTTGAAGAAACCCCAAGGCCTCTTTGGCGTGCTCTTACAGGGTCATGGTTTCTTATGCTCTATTCCTAGCCTCTGGATGGACGTATGGGGGGCGTCTTGCAGTTTTTGTAGAGTTTTAGAAAACCAAAAAAGAAGATACGGCTTTAGACTGACGTTAAATAATTGTTTATACCAGCACTGCGGACGTCAGAGACCAGACGGTGGCCTCGTCCGCTGCATACTGATGGGTCGGGTGCACTACCCTGGGTCGGGGCAGCACTAACGAAACTTTTTTGAACATGCGGAGCATGGATTAAAAAACATTCGATTTCTACAATAGAGTTCTAAAAAAAAAATTGAATGTTGTTTCCTCACTTCATTCATGAACTAGAGGGAATGGTTTGGTTATGTGGTTTAGATGGCAGAGGGACGTAGGCCCGAACGAGCTTTAGAACAGAAAAAGAAATAAAAGGAAGAAATTTCAACAGTCGGTAAGACAGCATGAAGTTTCTTTGAAAAATAAATAAATATAATAGGCTAGAGACTGGAAATAAAAAAAAAAAAGGAGAAAGAGAGAGTGAGAGAGTGAGAGAGAGAGAGAGTGAGAGAGAGAGAGAGAGAGAGAGAGAGAGAGAGAGATGTTATTTTTGGAGTCATCATATACCGCCTAAAGGCTTTTTTATACAGCTAAATTTTTGGAAGGAAGTTTAGAATCGAATATTGTTTCGTTTTTCGACCGCCATAAGGGATTACAATACCTATTTACAACCGATGATGATAATTATTCTTATTAACCGGTTAATAAAGGAACTAAAACATTTTCATTCCATGATGGATCAAAAAACTTAAACAACATTTCTAATATATATATTACAATGTAGAATTAAAGCTCTGAAAAACAGGGATACTGGTTTCATTTAATTATTCAAGCGAACGCAATTAAGAAATTAAAGCTTGAATGAAATATTCCCGGTTCATGTCTCACAAAGAGAAAGGCCTGCAAAACAGGTTACTACTAAGCTGTAAGTGTCACAGACCAATTAAATATGATAATCAACCGCTCAATTTTTCACAAATGAATTGTACTTAATAATGTGTATTTAAAAAGGTTAAACGGCCAATATCGAATCGGGGAAAAATGAAATACCTACATTAGAGTTTCCACATTAATCATATATATTCCAGATACCACAAAAGCTTTTTGTAACTATATAAACATGCATTGTGATTATAATATTCCAAATCAATAAACAAGTATTTCACCATGCATTAATACGTTGGATAAAATATGCAACGATAAATCTTTCCACACATTGCTAATAAAATTAAATTAATTTTTTTGACGAAAATCATGTTTTCTTAGTTCGAATTTTGAAACATCATTAAAGTATACTTAATTATTAAAATTGGGTGTACCAAAAAAAGAAAAAAAATTTAAATTCATAAGTAGAGATGAGAGATGGTCAACTGTTCTTCAATTACGATAGGTTAAATAATGGTCAGGATTTTCAGTTACAATGATATTTATTATGGTAAGCCGGCTTACTTGGCTTACCATAATAAATATCATTGTAACTGAAAATCCTGACCATTATTTAACCTATTTAAATTCATAAGTATTCTAAAAATCACCACAGCCATATAATTAAGATATTTGGTAAAAATTATTAGGCATCTTATTTTTTAAAATATTTATTGTATTCCGATATAAAATAGAGTTATAAAAATATATGAAAACAATACTTAATTATGAATAACACATATAAACAGCCTATGATTTGTAAAATCAAGATCTTGGAAGATAGTTGAGTAGATATAATGAAGTCGAAATGGTAGGTGGGTGAGGACAAAATTCACAAAACAGATTTTTAATTTGTAAAATTCATCTGATGAAAAGGGATATTAAACTTTTTGTTTTTGATGATATAAATGATGTTAACTTTATACGAATAAACTTACAAACAGGGTAAAAAAAAGTATTGATTATTTATATATCAAGGGGTACCTAATGGATTGTCCATTAGAAATCTAAAATCTTTTCAGTTATTTATAGACATATGTAAAGCAGCGGAGTAATGTAGATATTAGAAAGTTTAAGTTCGATTGGGTCGCCTAACCAGAAGTACATTAAGTTTTGTATTTGGGTCTGCTGAAATACAAAATCGTGTAAAAAGTTAAATATCCAGTTTCCTTATCTGAACTTAAACTCGTTGGAAGTACATAAACAATTGATAAAGCAAAGAAATAAGAATTACACCAGGCAATTAATTATTGAAAGCGACACATCCATGAATAGTTGAAAAGAGAAATCCAAGAGAAAAGGGGATTCCGAAGAATTCCCTTCTTCATCGATCGTTACACTTTACATAAAACGGAAGTTAAGACCCCTTTTCCAGAAATGAAAGGGAAGGTGGCGAATCATAATTCCTTTCGGGACTTAAATAAAATAAGTGAAAAACTAGTGAGGTTTCAAAATGATGACGACAGTTAAGCCGACATATAAATCGGGCTGAATATAGCTTTATATATTTTGGGAAGATGTGGTACGATTTTTTTTTCATTTTTAAGCCCCAAAATCAACAGTTTTCGAGAAATCGTGATGTTAAAGGACACACTGCACAGGATACTAACTAATATATAAAATGGCGAGTTTTAAAATTAGTTTTATCCAAGTGGTAACAGAAAGAGATGATGCATTACTTACGATGGAGTTAAGCTAATTACAGACCTATGTTTTGATCATGAAAATTTCGATTAGCTCTTCATGAATGCGATCAGTAATTTATTAAAGACTGTAATTATTGCTGTTTCGATGAAACTGGAAGGCATAGAAAAAACAATTTTAAAGACTTCGCAGTCTTCTTAGTTTATTATTGGTCATTACTAACAGTTTAACCAAAGAAGTATATTACGTAAACTGTTTGTTCAAAATAGTCTTAAATAAGTATGTACACGGTTTAACATTTACGGAAAAATTGGCTCATTATTTGTGATTAATATTATTTTTTTTTAAATAAACAATTTTCCCTGTATTGCATATATATAGTTTGGATGAATTAGGATGGATAAACTATGTTCTAGTGAATGATTTCTCACAAGGGTGGGTATGATAGTATTTTGTAATGAGCAATGCTGTCGGTAAATATTTATTTATTTTTAAGGAGCAATGATTGCCACATTAGTTACCTCGGCATGATATTGCCAGCTTGACTACAATACAAGGTTTGGCAAGCTTATAAATATTTTGTTATGAGAAAAAACCATAACCTTAATACAGTAGATATTATATGACGTTATTTCGGGAGCATAATTTATACAATGGTCGGTTTTGTAGAAGCTTCTATTACGAGAAAAAAAAGAGCGCGCTGCCATATAAAAAGGTCTGTTGTAGTTCACCCGCTAAGACACGTACCTATTGTCCCATTTGCAGACCAAACGCCAATCTCAACCCTTTACACATTAATCTGATCGTAACAACTTGTTATTGTTACGAAAAAGCAAAAAATTAACAACTCTGAATTACAGAGGCTCCAGAAGGCCGAACGATAAACCGGGAATTGTGGTCACAGAAGTGGGTCATCGACATTTATGGTAGCCAAATAGAAGTTAATTCATAGAGTCAGCAATTTTTCCCTGACTCAGTATAAATACCCCTCCTTTTCCCTCTAGCGAGGAGTCCAATCCCGGTAGTTAGTCATGAGATCTTAGATAAGATAGATTAGTGCAATAGTTTATTAGTAATAGTTCAGTTGTTTGTTAATTGTAAACATTGTTGTTGATAAATAAACTTTTTTTTTAAGTCCATCTAAGTTTCGGTGATTTATTTGGCGCCCGAATTCAGGGACCCGTGTTAACTTGAAGAAAGAAGAGTGAAGAAATTACTTAAAGTAACAGCTCTGAGTGTCAGGCTAAGAAGATTCGAAGAAATAGTCATTGGACAACAGAATCTGGGACTGGCTGCTTCAAGGTGTGTTCAACACTTCAAACGGGTCAAGAACTTTTATTAAATCCAGAAACTTCGTAAGGACTTAAAGAATACTTGAGGTACAAAATTTGTAATATTTTTTTATTATATTTAAAACAATATTTAGTTTATATTTATTTTATGTCATTTCTTTTAAAACCGAGTAAGCTAAAAATATACCAGCCAAAAATGAATGACTCAGAGGTACAACAACAACAATTACAACAACAACAATTACAACAACAACAATTGCAACAACAACAATCACAACCACCACAACCACAAATGATAACATATAAAATGACTGCTATGGATTATGACCATATACAGGATTTTTATGGGGACTCCAAAGATGTTTATGAGTTTTTAACAGAGGTTAGGGAAGTTTTTAATTATGTTTGTAAGGCTAATAATACTTTAGCATTAGAAAATCATGCCGCTCTTTTAAACAAAGTAAAATCTAAAATAAAGGGGGAAGCTAAAAATCATATTAGAACCCAACATTTTGTTAATTTAGATGAATTGTTAATTTTTATAGAAAATAATTATAGAGACCAGAAAACAATTTGTCAATTAGACCATGAGCTAATGTCTATGCGTCCATACAGATTTGAGAATCCAATAGATTTTATTAATAGAGTAGAATCAGCATTATCAGTGTTAATTGCCCGAATTAGAATTGATAATGATATAACGTATCCCGATGATCAAATAAAATATATTAAAGAAAGAATAACTCATCATGTAATTTCTTGTTTACCTATCGAATTGGGTAATTACATGAGGATTTTCGATCCTAAAGATTTAGTCAGATTGCGCATAAAATTACAAAACGAAGGTTTGCCACTGCTACAACAACTTTACCCTAAAAAGCATTATAATAATAGAAATGATAAACCACAATATAACCATAACAAACAAGAACATAATAAATATGATAAGCCGCATTATCACCAAAATAGAAACGAAGAAAGAGGGCATAATAAATTTTATCATAATGATAGACAAAAATTTGAGGAAAAAAGATTTAATCAAAACTATAGGGATCATAGAAATAATAAGCCACAGGCATGGCATGAGAAGGATAATTGGCGATATAATGATAAAACGAATCATGAATCATTTCCTTCAAGACCTTTCAAGCCGGATTCACAAAATACCGTTTCGATGAAATCGGTCGAAAATGTAAGATGCTTTCAGGAAGTAAAAAATGACCAAGAATTATTGGAAAAAAATGCGAAGCTAGAAAAGGAACTTCAAGAACTCAAAACTAAATTTGATAATTTTTTAGAACTTGGCGAAGCCTCCCGAAGTACAACCTAAATTTAGTAAACAATGAAAAGGATGCGCATTTTACGGATAAAAACGGCAAGGAATGGCTAATCGATACAGGCGCGGAAATCAATTGTATAAATCCAAATTCTTTACCCGAGGGAATTAAAATACAATCGGAAGATTTCATTATAATAACACCAGCCGGTAACAAAAGAGGTAGCGGAAGTGTAACCTTGGATATTGGACCGAAGCTTGGGGTGAATGATGAAATATTGGTAACATTTAAAATTTATGATTTCTGTCCTGGATACGATTTCTTATTAGGTATGAAATCAATGAGAAAATTAAAAGTAGATATGAATATTGGAGATGATATATTAATGAAAATAAAAGGAAAATTAATTAAAAATGGGAAAATAATTGAAGAAAACTATAATGTTAATTTAATAAAAGATTTAAAAGTTATTGACAGTATGGTTAGGACAAACCATATAGAGAAAAATACAAAAGAAAATTTGATTAATCTATTAGGAAAATATCCTTCCATAATTAAAACTGATGAGCAACCTTTACCTTCTACAAATTTACTAAAATGTCAAATTAAATTAAAAACTGAGAATCCTATTTATTCAAGGAGTTATAGAGTTGCTCCTCAACTTCGAGAAGAAATGAACAGTCAAATAAAGAAATTATTAGATCAAAATATAATTAGAGAAAGTAATTCCCCATATAATTCTCCATCAATGTTAGTTCCAAAAAAATTAGATGCGAGTGGGAAAAAGAAATATAGATTAGTAATAGATTATAGAAAATTAAACGAACAGACAATTAAGGATAAGTTTCCTCTTCCTAATATTGAGGATTTATTAAATAAATTACAAGGTTCGAAAATATTTTCTACAATAGATTTAGATTCTGGATTTCATCAGATAGAGATGGCAAAGGACTCCATTGAGAAGACTGCTTTCTCAACAGAAAATGGACACTACGAGTACGTGAGAATGCCATTCGGTCTTTGTAACGCCCCACCAACCTTCCAAAGGGCAATGAACGCAATGATAGCAAACGTACCTAATGCACTCGTCTATGTTGATGATATAATAATTTATTCAAAAACTGTAGAAGAACACTTTCAACATTTAGAAAATATATTTGAAACTTTAGCCAAACATAATCTAGTTATTCAACTAGATAAAACAGAATTTTTTAAAAGTGAACTCCCATTTTTAGGGTATATATTAACTCCAGAAGGAATAAAAACTAACCCTGCGAAATTAGAGGCAATTTCAAAATTTCCAATACCTAAAACCGAAAAGGAAATAAGACAATTTCTTGGATTAACTGGATACTACCGTAAATTTATTCATAATTATGCTAATATTGCTAAACCTTTAACTCAACAACTAAAAGATAAAGACAATATCATACCAGATAATTACAGAAGTGCTTTCGAGAAATTAAAAATTCATTTAATGAACGCTCCAATTTTAGCCTATCCAAATTTTGAACTACCTATGATAGTCACTACGGATGCATCCCAATTTTGTGTGGGGTCAGTGCTCTCCCAAGTCACTGAAGGAACTGAACACCCCATTGCTTTTGCCTCGAGAACATTAAATGATACAGAACAAAAATATTCCACCATTGAGAAAGAACTTCTAGCAATTGTTTATGCCACTAAACATTTTAGGCCGTATTTATATGGAGCAAAATTTAGAATTCAAACAGACCATAAGCCATTGCAATGGTTGTTTAATATGAAAAACAATAATACAAGAATCATGAAGTGGATATTTTATCTTCATGAATATGATTTTGAAATAAAATATATTGAAGGAAAATCTAATTATGTAGCTGACGCTTTAAGTAGAGTAAAAATTGATACAGTTAATGCTATGACAAATCTTAATTTAGATGAAGATTCAGCTTTAGAATTAGACAGAATACTAGGCGAGACATCTCAAATGCCATTGACATCGCCAGAAGGTTTGATTGATTTTGATGAAACGTTATTAGAAGATCATAATATGGAGATAGAAAATAATAATATTGAAGAGGAAAATAATGATTCTGAATTAGAAAATGAAATAAATGATCCAAATTTCGACAATGAAAGTTTAAACACTCAACATTCACAACAAAGCAGTAATGAACAAATATTTATTGTAGATGATTCAAAACCAATCAATGTAGAAAAAAATCAAATATTTATACAAAGAGGACATAAAAGAATTAGATTAGAAAAGACATTTGGTAAAAATATTTATTTTATTGAAACCGCTTACCCTTGGAGTAATGACTTGGAGGAAACCTTAACAGAAATATTAATGCCTAATAAAGTTTATGGAGTTTATTGCGAACCTAATGTAGAAACAGTGAGAAGTGATTTCGAAGGAATATTTAAAAAGATGTCTTCTTTAATTATGGAACAATTTCCTAGTGTTAAATTTAAAAGATATAAAACTAAATTATTAAATATAGAAGATAAGGAGGAACAAATAGAGTTAATTAACAATTATCACATTGGTAAGTCGTTTCATAGAGGAGTTTTGGAAACCTATGAAAAAATTAAGAGAACATATTATTTCCCTCGTATGAAGGAAGAAATTAATCATTTTATAAACAACTGTAAAATTTGTAGAAAAACTAAATATGATCGGAAACCGATAAAATCTCAATTTCAAGTAACACCTACTCCAATGAGACCGTTCGAGGAATTAATGATAGATACTTTACACTTTGAACGAAAGTATATTGTAACTATTATTGATACATTTTCAAAGAAAATGTATGCTGAAATCACTACGGCCTGCAACGCAACAAATATTTTTAAGGTTATTACAAAATATTTAAGTTTATTCCCCAATCCAATAAGAATCAAGATGGATAATGGAAAAGAATATAAAAATAACTTGATTCAAAATTTGTTGGAAAGTTTAGGTATCGAAGCATACTATACAACTCCTAACCATCCTAACTCGCTTGGGCTCATCAACAGAGCTCACTCTACGTTAATAGAAATCATCCGAACGTATAAAAATAGTGGGGAAGAACGAGATTTAAATTCAAATTTAAATTTAGCCCTTATTACATATAATAATTCCTTAAATCAAAATCTCAAATTATCTCCAAATGAAATTACCTTTGGTTCCATTAAGGATCCAGAAAAGAAGTTATCTATTATTCAGGAGGATTTAATTAATCAATATCATAAAGAATTAAATTTAGTTCATCAAGAAATAAAAAGTAAAATCGAAAGAGAAAAGGAAGTAAGGACTGAATCATTAAATAAAGATAGGGTAAATGAAGAAATAGAAGATCAACCGTATGTTAAGGTTAGGACTAGAAATAAACATGAGAACCCGTTTAGACAGGTTCATAAATTTAAACATAAAAACAAAATTCTTAAGGTTCATGCCGATAATATCCAAAGAAAAAGAAAATCTAAAAAACCTAATAACATTACAGATAATGAAGATGATATGGACATTGATTCTGATGATCCAGACATCGCTCCAGTATGAACTAATAAACCCGGAACATTCTTCAGGATTAGTTACATTCAAACTGTCTGATTCCAAGGTAATTCAGAAATACAAGACTATAATACACTATTTAAATTTTTCAAGTTTTATAAATGAAATATCCATATTAGAAAAGGACTTGAGCAATTTTAAACAACATAGCCAATATGATTTAATTTCAAAACAATTGAAATTTCTACAAGATAAAGTTAATAATATTATTGATATACCGCGTAATAGAAGAAAAAGAGGATTAATGAACTTTATAGGGAAAGCTGTAAAGTACGTCACTGGAAACCTCGATTCTGATGACCAAGCACATTATGATCAGGTAATTACTACTCTTGAGGAGAACAACTATCGTATGGAACACAACATAGCTCATGAGATTCAGATTAATAAAGATCTTGTAAAAACCTTTCAAAAGGACATTAGATTAATTAATAATAACAGTAATAAATTAGCAAATTTAATAAATGTTGTAGACAAGACTACATTAACAAATCATTTAAACGAATTATATGACATTCTAAACTATATCACTATTGTAATTATGGACATAGAAAATTCATTAGAAATGTGTAAAATCGGAGTGACACATTCCAGTATTTTAAAAAGTATAGATATTAATGATAATTACAATTTTATAAGTTCTGATCTTGAAACGTTATGGTTAACTAGTAAATTATCCTGTATGATTAAAAATAATATTGTTCATTACATGATACAATTACCTATTCAAGCTAAATCTTTTAGTACTTTATATTTATTATCTGTTCCAGTAAAAAAGAATAATAATTACATAACTACTATTGTAAATAATCAAATGGTATTGTATGATAAGGCAGAAGTGTATAAAGGAGAGTGTAATTTTATAAAAACTAATTATTATTGTAATAAGATTTATAAAATTAATGATTCCTGCATAGAAAATGCTATACATAATAATTTAAGTAATTGTTTAAGTACTACTATTAGTAATTCAGAACCTTATATAACTTATGTAGATGTAATTGATATATTTGTTAGTTTTAAGATTAAGCATATTACAATCCAGAATAATTCATCTTATCCTGTAACATTACCAGAAACGGCTATTATTAAGTTAAAAGATAATGAAGAGATTATAAATCACACTCGAAATAATTATGTGTATACTGAGGTATTATCTTCATTTCATGAAATTTCAGATTATAAATATTTTAATGTAACTTTTGATCAATTAAAAATGCCAAATTTGAGTAATGAAGTATTTGAAAGTCTGATTACTGGTTATGAAGATCACATTAATTTGGATTATTTCTCAATAATTTTAAGCATTTTTGTAATATATCTTTTGATTTTTAATTTGTATTCATTGTACAAGTCCTCAAGTATTCTTTCTCAAGCAAATCAAGAAGATGCTGCACCAAGCCCAAAGGAAGAACTTGTACTCCAGCCTACAACTTCTACCAACAGCATCCACCCACTTCTTCTCTCACGGAGCTCGAGAACTTCGGATGGGAGGATTTATGGTAGCCAAATAGAAGTTAATTCATAGAGTCAGCAATTTTTCCCTGACTCAGTATAAATACCCCTCCTTTTCCCTCTAGCGAGGAGTCCAATCCCGGTAGTTAGTCATGAGATCTTAGATAAGATAGATTAGTGCAATAGTTTATTAGTAATAGTTCAGTTGTTTGTTAATTGTAAACATTGTTGTTGATAAATAAACTTTTTTTTTAAGTCCATCTAAGTTTCGGTGATTTATTTGACGATAGCATTCAGTATCTCTTGCTGTACCAACGCCGTCTGCAGAACGGGCATCGAAATAGGTTGTTGCAGCCGAAAGAAAAAGTTGATCTGAAGCAATGGCAAGTTAATATTGGCAGTTTATCTATCGCTAGCGGTCATAATAAAGAAAGCCGACCTGCATCCAGTGAGAGTAACGAGCTGTAACCGTTGCAACACGGGTTTCAAAACAGAGCTCCGGGGCGCGCCTCCTTATTACTGAGAGCACGGCGATCGCTTCCGCTCATATTACTCGGTCGGTTAACATGGATTGCTTCACTATCGAAATGAAATGGTAAAGAAAAAAAAACAACCTAGAACACTTCTCAACAGCGGACAAGAACACATATTCTGCCACGCCAGTAAATTTCCTTTAGAATGGTAGGTAATTCTATACCCTGCATTATAAAGGTTTCCATAAATTAAGAACAACCTTCAACTAGCGCTAGAGGCGCAATGATTGCCACATTAGTTATCTAGGCATGACATTGCCAGCCTAGCTACAACGAAATATACGGTTTGGCGTGCTTATATTTTATCATGAGAAAAATAAAAGAAAAAGCCATGTACTACAATAACCTACAACCCATGAAGGATTACAGTACTTAAATTACTGTTTCTTGAACAATTGTTTAAACAAGGTGATCTGAGAAAGATCACCTTCAGTTGCCTGTCTGGGTTTTTCTGTAACCTTGTTGAAAGATCAGTGGTTCCCAACCAGGGTGTTATGAAGACAATTAGCTTTGAGCAAGAGATAAGAGTAAGAGTGAATTTCATCCATTATTTACGATGACATTAAGCTGATCGCAGACCAATGTTTTATTAATGTGTTTCATAAAAGTTTCTCTGTCATTCTTTGTGAGTTTGATCAGTAATTTAATGAATATTTTGTCCTTAGTGTGATTCGCAACTGTAACTGGAAGGCATAGAAAGACTGGTTTTAAGTCAGGGGGGAGGGAGCGCAATACCAGTTTAAAATAGAAGAAATTCTCATTATGTTAAAATTTTAGTACACTATTTACTAAAACTTAATTCACATTATAAACAAGTTTTGGGACAGAAGGCGTGAGCTACGTAATGAGATCAGAATAATATATTAATAAATATTAAACACACAAAAGAAGTAAAATATTGCTGTTTCTCAAGATAAGGATTTCATGTACTACCCTCTAGATACATATCACATTGCTTCTATGAGTTTTTATGAAATTTTATATTGTATCTATGTATGAACGTCACATGATATTATAAATTAAGTATCATAATTAATAAATAATAATGAATATAAATAATTAATAATGGATTGGATTTGAATATAGGAGAAAGCCTCAAGAAAATATCACAAGAAATAGTAGTGAGACTAGGGTTGGGCGATAGTTGACAGTTACTATTGATATATCGATAATCCCTATCTCTATAGGTCACTCTCACTATAGGTAAAGCGTAGGAATAGTCACTATTGATGGATCTGTATACTCTCCGAATTTCACAGATCCATCTTTGTCCAGTCTCAAGTTCTTTTGAATTAACTCGGAATTCCTAAAGCTAAAGACTTCTGTTGAACTATGCAAGGATTATACTAAAGACCAGATTTCCAAGTAAAATAAATATGTAGGAGAAATGTGTAATAACAAAACTCTTAAAATTAGATTAATATTATTTCATTTATTGTTATCACGCATGAAAAACAATTAAACAGAAATGAGTATGACTACCTCGATCATTTAATTAAGATAATGACAGAAAATATTTAGGTATGTGTATTTATTAATTTACAACTTGTCATTGTAAACATGTTAATATGTACTTCTTTAAAATTCAAATAAATTTATTTTTCATTTATCTTTGTAATATAATCTACTAGTTTATAACCATGTATGTTTCAAATTATAAGTAAATAATTGAATTTAATTTAATTAGTTGAAATTCTTTACTGAATAGGTCTTGAAGTTAACTATTTTGTTATTTTTCTTTTCTAAAGATTTTATTTGGTCATTGTTATTGTTAACATGTAAATTCTTCTTTAAAATTCAAATAAATTGGTCTTTCCATTTCTTAATACTATAATCTTATAATTTATAATTCTGCAATTTCCAAATAATAGGCATTTAAATGAGTTTAATTTAATTATTTGAAATTCTTCATTAAATAAGGTTATTTTAGTTTAGTTTATTTTTTTAATGTCACTTTATGCCACTAAGGCTAATCGGACGATGCTACAGTGGGAGTTCTAAATTTTGCCTATCCAGGTATAATTAGGATAGGGATCTTTAACAAGTACCTGACATCGTATAGGCTAGCGACCTCCATTTTATGTCCTATCCGAGGGAATGAATAGCCAAGGATTTTTTACTCCCATTAACAAATCTTAGGGTCACCGTGGGACACGAACCCGCAACCTTTAGAATTGTAGGTTGCCATGCCATGCCATCACACCACAGGTGACCCCTCATTAAATAAGGCCTGGGCAAAACCATAGCCTAAGCTAATATTTTTACATTTAATATTTATACTGTTTATAGTAAAATACAATATTATTTGTTTATTTATATAAATCATTTTCATTGTTCATGCATAGGGTAACCGTACATTTAAACTTAAAACTTGTTTTTAACATAACTTCGTTTTAAACATAAAACTCGTTCAGCCCACGCATACGGAGCACGCCTTTAATGACAGACCATTGTTCATAATTAAAATCGTTCTGTTCTTTTGAGAAGTGGCAATTAACAAAACCCATTAATTTCTAATCTAAGTAAGTTGGTAAGTGAAAGTTGTGTGTTGCGAGCACGCACCAGATTTTTTTACTACCAAGCTTTCACCCATCTTGCTGTGGGCTTCTTCAGGGCCAATACAAGAATGAAGTATTGGCCCTGATATTCTTGTATTGGCCCTGAAGAATCCCACAGCAAGATGGGTGAAAGCTTGGTAGTAAAAAAAAACTGTTACATGGTCAAACCCTGAAGAAGAAATGCGGATATATATATAATCTTCTTTGAAGCAACTATTACTCAAGTAACATACTCTTTTTTGTGCATGGAAAATGTATGTTTTATTATAATTTCACACATTATATTTGATGAACCCGGAGCCAGTGGAAATTTAATAATACTCCGCATTAATCCCTCAACCTTTCCACTAACCCGGGAAACCTCCCCGGGAAGGGGGGAACAGAAAGAAAAAAAAAGAGATAAGAAACTAAAATAAATAAGCAAAATATTAGGGGGCACCCCTGAGTAGATGGTGACGTGAGAAAGGAATAAAGGCGCCCTTAATATTCATATCTGTCATGTTATCACAATGATAACCGGTTAAGTAAAATTTGGTTGCTATTCAAGGAACGACTTTTAAAGTTTGAACAGTAGAAGGTCTTCATTATTAAGCGATGAAATGTTGTCAAAATACCACAATAGTTGTAACTGATTGTGGCCATAAACCAACTAAATAGATCTTATCAATAAAGAGGAATTAAATTTGACTAAATGTTCACTGACAGATTGAAATAGATTTCATGCAAATTATAATAAGTAAATTTCACATCAAAGCCTGAATCAAATACTTATTCTCACTACAAAGAAACCATCTCCATGCGTCTTTTTAGCCACTCAACACATTTTGGGCAAAGTTCACTCATTGTGATGATATATATTCTCTCGCAATGACTAAATGTCTCACTTTTGTAAGACAAATTCATTTGCAAACTTTTGAATAATATTTATAATACAACCTGTTGATTTTTAAAATTTATTTTCAATATTTATTTGCTTTAACCAATTCTTTATATATTGTAGTATTTTCTTATACTGATCCATTACCTAACAAGTACAGTTTTTGTTTTTGTTTTTTTTATGAACTTTTTAAATATTGTAAAAACATTACAAAATCTATGATGTACTTTGATGGTGGTATGGGGTAACGCGTCAGGCAGAAAACATACTACTGTTGCAGAGGTTAATTTAAAAAACTTTCAAAGTAGTAGCCTAGTTTTACCATAGGCTCTAAGAAAACAATGTGAAAAATTAACAAACGCACCCAATAATCCTAAATTCCTGAGGCCTGGTATTGAAACAACGTTTAGGAACCCTTGCTCTACCAGTATTTCTTAAAAAAAAATGTATTGTAACACTTCTGTGGGTTGATAAATATTTATTCAACGAAAATATAAAAGCATCAATGCCAAACGAATTATAACAGCATAAATATCCGAGCAGGTCACAAAAATTATAACTTAATAGGACACAAATCATATGGCTTGAGCTTCACAGTCAAGACACAGACTAAGACTCAAACTGTCTGGTCCAGTCACTCGCTCCTTATATATAGCTGTAAAAGGAACCTTGTGGAAGGTTCAAGGTCTTCGTGGAAGATTCCAGGTCTCTGTCAAAAAAAAATCTAGGCCCATACATGTGCTCAAATGGTTTGTTCCGACCGCTACTTCATTCCAAGAAAAGGTTTGGGATTTTAAACCATATGTTTTTATTTGACGATTTAACGTTACAGTATGAATAGCAAGATATGATTAAAAAAAAATTACATTTGTTATTGTTATTAGCGCATCACATGCATTCAAAAGAAAAAGTATAAATTACTTGGACTATCAAAGAAATTTATTCGAGTTCTAAATGTTCTTTAAAAATTCACAGTAAAAATTAAATAAATTACCCATGTTAAAGTTAATAGCATATGAGACAGTAGGAACACAGTAGTTTCTAAAAATAAATAAGTTTGGGGTAAAAGCCATATTTTAAAATAATACTAAAATTCGCAGATATATGGCTGGTTTTATTTCCTGTGGGTGGCGGGATGGCTGAGTATCATATATGTCAACAAATATGCTTTGCCACTGACAACCAAACATATGATTGCTAATGCGAAGATAGCCAGTTAAAAACGGAACCAGGGGACATTTAATAATATTCGGAATTAATCCCCCACCCTCTCCCCTGGATTGGGAAATCTCTCTGTATCTGTATAGCTTTTAAGGCGAGAACCAAAATAATAAAATATGGTTTTGTTTTCCGTATCACCAATACAATGCTTTTAGTATGACAAATGAATAATGTGAACAAGAATAGTGTTCTCAAAATTTCAACTGCTCTCACCAATAAACTTGGGTGACCAGGTTATTTTCAAACAACTACTGGATTTAATTTTGTGAAACTTACCTTGAGGAAATATCTTCTATGCTGACACCAGTAGGTGTTGGAGCATGAAGCTGTACAGTAGAGGCATGTATAGAATCTTGCAGAGCTGAAACATCGTTGAAAAATGATTATGTAATTGAAGTCATAAATAAATTTTGATTTATTTAACTCATTATTAAAAATAAAATTATAGACTTATAGATAATTTTGAAACCTGATTCTTAAATTTCCCCCCGGAAGAATGTACCTACAGAAGGAGGAACTGGATGTAAAGGTGGAGGTGATGGAAAGGGAGAGGAAGGGACTGTCAAGAATTAGATAAATGGAAGGATATAATTTTTAAGGCAAAGGGTCAACCTTCCTGAAGAGCCTTAGAAGTATAAAATCCTTATAGTATCAAAAAAACTTTAAATATATTTCAAGTTAAATAAATTGTTAATTCAGCATTAAATTGGGGACCATTCCATACTATCCTACGGGGGTCAATCCTAGAGCTATTTCCAATACTTTTTAAGACTTTTATAAAAACCGGGAGTGTAGATGAAAACTGCGGAAGATTCCACCTAGAGGAAATACTTCCATTCTCTATCAGATAGTCGGACAGATATATAGCTCTCAGAAGTGTAGTCATAATAGTAAGGCAGTTGGATTAAGGCTTTAATTAATAGTTACTCACATTGGTCTTTAAAATGCAATTTCAATGCTTGTAATTGTGGTTGGGAGAGCAATTGATCTGATTTGAAACTGTATTAATATGATGGGGGTCGAAGCGTCTAAGAAATTAATTATTAAATTAATTAAGAAATTAATTGTCTAAGAAATTAATATTTAATAATAATTAAATATTATTAATTAATTATTATTAAGAGTATACGTTGATAATAAAACAGGCATATTTTCTATTTACTCGTCCACTTAGGTAAAAAGATTTATAGCAAAAATTATTCTTTTTTAATACCGATGAGCAGAAAAATAACACATTTGTCACAATTCCTTTTTAGAGCATCATGTGATGTAGTTTTAACTAATTTATTACAAGCGGAAACAGAGCTTCATAAACAGGTGGTTGCAACTCACTAGAAGTTGAGTTCATAATTGTTTTTGAACTCGTCAAAATACCTTATTCATATTAAAAATTAACAAAAAGTTCAATCTCTGGTAATTTCCTGATCAAAAGTTAAATAAATCTATTCTAGACCAAGTAATCTCAAAAGCATTATGTAATAAGTGTTTCATAAATAAAGATGCAATAATTTTAAAATAAAATTAGTAATTAATAAATTTTAAAGAAAATTATGAACGACAATAACTTTTTTTTTTCTATATATGAAATAACTTATTTTTTTCTATATATGCAATAACTTATTTTTTTCTATATATGAAGTCAATTAAATCACTAAATTAGTTTGTAATGTCCCACCAAAACAAATTAAAAGCAAAAAAACAAATATATGATGATCAAATTAAACTTTCAAGCTAAAACCAAATTTGACTCACACTCAGTAAAAGATTAATAGTCTTTTCCTGTGTAATAAGAACAAACCTGGTGCAGTATGGTCATTACATCACTTTCACTTATCACCCTCCTTTCGTTGACTAAAAATTGACATTATTTTTTGAAAATGGTATTTTTGAGAGCAATCAGATAGGAAACGTAAAATTTTTCTTTCTTTATTCTATAGGAAAGTACTATAGTCAGCAGATAAAGCTGAGTTCCTAGAATGAAGTTCGCTTCATTACACATTGGACCTTATCCCCAGGGATTCGTTTGGAATTTTGCACTTAAATATTTAATAGGTATAATCAATATATATTATAAAGCAAAGTGTACAATGTGCGTGCCGAAAAGGCTCAAAAACGACTCCACTTAGGATTAAGAAAGTTATGTCTTCGTTTAGCCATATGACCCCTTACGGAGAAGAAGGTTTCCGCTTTTCTCTTTAGGGTGTAAAATTGAAGAGAAAAGGACTGGAATTTGAAGCCACTCGCACCATTTAATTAGCCTCTCTGAGATTGAGATACGAGTTTATGAATGAAAAATTTAGTTCGAGCTCCAGGCTACCAGGAAGCGCTAGGGTGCGTTTCACTCAATGTTTGTTCATTCATCCAGTTCATTTGTAAAGGTTATATATTTGTTCAGCAGTTCTTTTTAAATTACTAAAAAACTAAGCGAAAATAATTAGTTTCTCCTTTGCTTTCAAAATAAAATAATGATTTTACATCTCTGCAATCAATTAGAAAACCAACTGGATTCCTTAAAAAATTAGTTTTCTCATAAGAAGGCTAATAATATATGATCAGCACATTACATTTAATCTATATATAACATAAACTTAAGTAAATTTAATGCAATACGAGTGAACATTTCTTAGTAGTACAGTGAGCGAATAAAATCAGACATAAAAAAGAGATGAACTGACTGAATATAAATCGAAAATAAAAAGTTTGAAGTGTTCTTATTGTATTTATGAAAAAGAAGTTGGTTTGGTTACTACGTATGATGAGCATTCCAGTTGACAAAACGACTAACTCCAATAACAGCATTCAAGATTTTATTATCCCTCATAGTTCAAGATAAAAAGAAATATGATGAAAAAACTGTGCCTTCAAGAAATTTCGGTTTTCACTTTGTAATTGTAGTAAGATTCAAGATATGCAGAAACCGTCCAAATTACGGGGGGATATCTTAAGGGAGGTAGAAATCGAAGATAGGTCTTAAAAAAAGTTTCTATGAATATTCGGTTTCGTTTCTAAACTTCTGGATCAAATAGGACCATCATAGTAGTCGGCACTTAAGTTTTACTCGAAATATAATTTTTTTAACTGAGATACCAGATTTTTCAAATATAATCTAATAACTTATAATCTGTTGATTACTTGGAATAGGCTTATAGGATTCAGAATCACAGAAACCATCAAAAACAATGCATAATTTGACAAAGTTGCAGCAAAATTAATTGTTCTTTACCAATTTCAACCCCCTGTAAATTATACAGGGTTCCTTATTTGGGCGGACTCTGCAGATCTCAAGTCTGCAGAATATTGATACCAAGTTGAACCGAATTTTCAAGAAGGTGCTAATTTTGTTCTCTATTTCCTTTAATTTTAAAATTTGTCTGGTATTAAAAATACCACAATACTACCGGAGCGAAGCCGGGCACCCTAGCTATTAATAAATAAATCCAGCCCGGGCCCAAATGAACCATGCACGTTTCTGAACAATAGAGTTTTTCGACAATATAGTGTGAATAGAAATCGATAGAAGAGGCTCATAATAACGGCAGATAATAAATTGTAATTTCATTTTTAAATTATGAACACCAAAATTTTTCAGAAGATTATGGCACAACTCATTTGTAGTATGTTTTTATTGATCGATATACATTTTTAGCAGCGTTTTTCACTTAAGGGTGTAAAATTGAAGAGAAAAGGACTGGAATTTTAAGCCTCTCGCACCATGCAATTAGCCTACCTGAGAAAGACATACGAGTTTATGAATGAAAAATTTAGTTCGAGCTCTAGGCTACTTGGAAGCGCTAGGGTGCGTTTCACTCGATGTTTATTGTTCATTCATTCCTTTCAATTTGTAAAGGTTATGTATATATTTTTTTAGCTGTTCTTTTTAAATTACTAAAAAATCAAGCGAAAATAATTAGTTTCACCTTTTCTTTCAAAATAAAATAATGATTTTACATATCAATTAGAAAACTGACTGGATACCTTACAAAATTAATTTTCTCATAAGAAGGTTAATTGATTAACACATTATATTTAATCAATCTTTAATATATACCTACTTAAGTAAATTTAATGCAATATGAGTGAACATTTTTGAGTAGTAAAGTGAGCGAATAAAAACAGACATAAAACAAAAAAGGAGAGCTGAATTGACTAATTATAAATCGAAAATAAAATGTTTGAAGTGTTCTTATTGAATGTAATTATGAAAAATGGTTTTATTACTATGTATGATGAGCATTCCAGTTGACAAAGTGACTAACTCCAATTACAGCATTTTTTCAATAAGATTTTATCACCCCTCATAGTTCAGGATAAAAAGAAATATGATGAAAAAATTGTGCCCTCATGATATTTTGGTTTTCACTTTGTAATAGTAGGTGCAGTGTCCGGCCAAATTACGTGGGGGGGGGGGATATCTTAAGGGAGATTGAACTGGAAGAACGGTCTTAAAAAAACAGTTTCTATGAATCTTCAGTAGTTTCTAAACTTCTGGATCTAATAGAACCATCACAGTAGTCGGCCCTTAAGTTGTAATCGAAATATAGTTTTTTAACTAATAGATTTTTCAACCATAATCTAATAACTTATTATCTGCTGACTGCTTGGAATGGGCTTATAGAATTCAGAATCACAGAAACCATCAAAAACGATGCATGACTCGACAAAGTTGCAGCAAAATTAATTGTTCATTCACCATTTTCAACCCCCTTTAAAGTATGTAGGGTTCCTTATTTGGGCGGACTCTGCAGATCTCGAATCTTAATGTTGATACCATGTTAAAAGTTTCAAGAAAGTGCTAATTTTGTTCTATATTTCCTTTAATTTTAAAGTTTTCCTGTTATTAAAACTACCACACAACTACCGGAGCGAAGCCGGGCACCCTAGCTAGTACATATATATTACTGCTCTCATTAACAAAAATTGAAATTTTCATCACGAGGAAACATTTTTCTTTCTTTCTCTGGTATGTGTTTATCAAATTTCTTGATATTATATGGATTGGTCATTTCATAGTACTAGGCCTAATGCAAAACTGTAGAACCATTTACTCCATTTATAGGAAATAAAATGTACTTTGGAGGAAACAATATGTACTCTGCCATTTAAGACCTGTGGTGATATAACCTAACTGAACACTTGATTCTAATCAGCCAAGATGAGTTAAATCAAAAATCATAAAAATGTGATAGCATTTTTGAAATAAAGTGCCTCTTCTGGTTACTCAATTTTGACGATAAATATTCTGTAACATCATGTGCATATTATACCTACCACAAATTATCAATATTAGTTTCATACGAGTTATAATTTTGTAGCTTATCTATTCACATACCAGTTTGCGTGACATGGTTATTTGGAATGAGGGACTCCAAAACGTGTATTTCACTTGGAAACCGGATGTAAAATTTTTTCATGAATGCAATATATAACTTTACCTTACTATATATAAAGGTAAGAGAAAGTAAATATATATTACATTGCAGAGTACTCATGAATATCCTTTTGTTTGTTATGCCTGCATCTTAAGAACTTAATCTATGTAAATAAAAATAGATTAATATTAACAGATAGGAATAATGTGTCTCAGCTAAAATAAGTTCCAGGCTATATTACTCAATTATATATAGTTAGACAATCCTCAATTGTATCGCCTTTGTTATAAGATTAATAAAATAAAATTTATAAATCCGATTATACAATAAATTATATCACATAATCTTTAGCTCAATTTTATGCCCATTTATTAAGTAGATGTAATTTTAAAAGTTAGGTTTATTAGCATGAGACTCTCCTGGTAGCGAACCACTATAAACTCATGAAGTGATTACACTTGTTACTTCTATCCTATATAGTACTAGTATAAACCAATATTTTGAAAATTTCTATTTCTTTTGACAAGAGCCATTGCACCTGAGAGGCGGAAAAGGAATTTAACCTAATGGATTTTACATAAACAATAACATTTAACTTACAAGGTTGTGGACTGCTTGACTTTTCAATGGTAGCACGATGAGTAAATGAATGGCCAAGTGGGTCTGACATGTGGAGGGCATTATCAGGCTTGCCAACAAGGAGGACAACTCGCTCATGCGTCGCTTTGAGGGTGGCGACAGCTTCTTCATGGGCAACATTTTCAAGGTTTACATCTCCTCCCTGACAAAAAAAAAAAATAAGAATCTGTTATGCCGATCTTTCATAGCAATATAAATAAATTTTAAACTATAGTAACCAGTCTATAAGTACCATGTTCTGATACTATTTGCTGCATAATCAGTTTCTCAAAAGAAAAAACACAAAACATTTCCAACAATAATAATCTATTCAATAATCTTTGTTTGGAGTAGGTACTGTTTACAATACTGGGGCTAGCCACTTAGGACCAAAAAATGTTAGCCTAAATTTGAACTAATTTATAGATTGTTTAGGTTTAAGAAATAGCATAGAGTAGTCTCATTCATAAAAACCTTTATTGTGTCAATTCATCATGTTAATAACGTTGTGGTTACATCAAAGCAAAAACTACGAATCAGTTATCTGAAATTTATAATGTTTAAAAACACTTTTTACATTATTAAGGAGAAAAAAAATTGTAGTATACCTTTTTTAAACATAATTTTTTCCATTAACAATGTGGAAAGTGTTTTTAAGTATTATACAATTCAGGGAACAAACAGTGAAACAACATTAGGATCAATTGATACAATAAAGGTTTTTATGAATGAGAGTATTGAAAGCTATGTCTTAAACCTAATTAATCTGAATTAGTCTAAAATATCTTCTTAATTTGAATGTTATATTCAGTACTGTAATGGAGATATATATTTTTATCTAAAATATGTGATACTGTGCTGTTGGATATTTTTCTTTATGTTTCTTCTGAAATGTTAAAACAATGATTAATGAACAAATACTCAGTAAAAAGTTTTTAAATTTGGGAAACTGTTTATATAGATATATAATTTGAAAATATGAAGAATGAAAATATAGACTCCAATTTTAAAATGCTCATGATAGTAGTACATTTTTCTAAAATATTAGAAAATTTATAATTTTATGAAGCATATGCAAAATTATCTTATTATCATGTTAAATTAAATTTGTTAAGAACATCAAATAGGAAAGAAGGTAGCTATAAAAAGCTATAAAAAGTAAGTTAATTATTTAGATCATAAGAAAAACTTAAAATACAATTTAAGTGGTATAAATTAAAAAAAAAAAAAAAGAAGACTTACTGGGAGATTCCTGACAGCTATGAGTTTGTCACCAACAGCAAGCCTGCCATCTACCTGTGCCGCACCTCCATCCATAATTTTTGTAACAAAAATCCCATTATCGCCTGGGATATGCTGATTACCGATGCCTCCAGCGATGCTGAAGCCTAAGCCTTTGTTGCCTTTAATTAATTCAATTTCGACCAATTTAAGTGCACCAGCCCTTCTTCGTCGGACATTCTGAAAAATAAGGAATTGCATATTAACACTACAATTATGGAAAATCATATTATTTTCCTTTGAGTGGGATTGTAGTAAAGGGATCGATCAAAGAAAATAAATATAAAATACATTTCATGATGTTTTGGGTCATCATCAGGCCTACAAAACATAGATTAAATGTAATAATAACTTCGAATACACATACATTTTAAATAAAGTAAAATTATAATGATCATTAATAAGGTATAATAAATTCATAGTGTTCCAATCAAGGAATTTAGAAAAAATATATATTTTCCTGATCTTTTTAATATAGTCATATCATTTAACAATTAACACAAAACCAAACCCACTTGATGTTTTGAGGCATATCGCCTCATCACTGTGAAGTAGCCTAAAGAGAAAGAGAGAATAATAATTATAAAATTTTTGTTTTATAAAATAATTATTTGTGATATTACTGAATTAAAAAAAAAAAAGATTAATTATTTATTTATGTTTGTCTTGTAATGTTATAGTAGTTGACTACGGTCCCTGAAACATTTTTTGTTTTTTTGTATTGATGTGATGTATAGATGTGACAATAATAAAAAGATAAGGAATATCAAACTTTATAAAGAATTAAAGTATTTAACTGGAACCCCCTTAATCATCAATCTTCCAGAAAAAAAAAAAAATTAACAAAATTAACATAATAATAAATTATTTAATTTTATTTAGTAAATGATTACTCATCTAATGAAAATTTAAGTAATTAATTTTAATTTATTATAAATTCAACAACACAATTAATAATTCATTAAAAAATACTTATTCGATAAACAACAAAGTATTAAATAATTGTTTCATTTTTTATTTGTGATAGGGATAAAAAGAACTAAATCATTTCAAATTTATAAATAGCCTATAAAAATCACCGTGGTTGTAATAAATTTTCTTCTTTTAACATACAACGCCCCCCCCCCTTTTTTTTAACATTCTCATGTCGACATTTCAGGCTATTCGCTGATCCTTATGCCATCAACAAAAAGATAACATTTTTACACTATTTATCAATAAATGGCAATGAATTGGTGAATAAAGATAAGGAAAATAAAGAAATTTTAATTAATTAAAGTATTAATAACCCAAAAAAAGATCAAATGAAATTAGGCATATTAATAAACTAATAAACCCAGAACAATTGAATGAAGAAGAAAACAGCTGAATATAGTCAAGTTATCTACAATAATGACATACAGTGGCTCACAGTCAAAATGATGCAAGGAATTAACTTTGAAAAAAAACTATTTTATACCAAGCCAAAATTTATTTTCAACAATCTTTGTTTACAAATATAAAGTACAAACATTAGGCTAGAATTGACAATACTTAAAAGCTTATTTGAGATCAAATCCTAAAATTAAACTAAAACCTCATGAATAAATATACACTTCTAAGGTCACAGTGAAAATGATGCAAAATTAAAAACATCCAAAAAATCAAAAATATTTTGAATTTGAGTACTTTGTAGGTAAGCCTTTATCTTTTATTATCTCTTTCGAACGATTGGGCATGGATTGGACAAGCTTTTCTGTTTAAGATGGGCTTATATCTTCCCATTCTTCTTGTAGCACCTTTTTGAGATCTTCTCGGTTTGATATCTTATGTTTTGTCACTTCTGTTTCAAATTTACTCCATGAATTCTCTATGACGTTTAGGTCTGGTGATTGGGAAGCTGTTTTTATAGTTTTGGGTTAAATTATATAAACACCATTCTCTTGCAAGATGAGAAGAATGCTTGGGGTCGTTACCACTAGAAAAAGCAAAATTATTTATTTAATAGCTCGGTTGCACTTGCTTTAAATTTTTTCTTTCAGGATGTGACAATATAAATGTCTATTCATTGTTCACTCAATAAAATGAAGATTTCCTACCCACGAGGCAGCAATACACCCCCAAACTATGACATGACCACCTCCAGGTTTGATGGTCGGGCGAAGATTTTTTTCATGGCTCTCTTCATTTGACATTCTCCAGACGAAACCTCTTCCATCAGAGCCAAACAAATTAAATTTTGGCTCATTCGAATACAGATCACTTCCGGAAGCCCATGTCTTTTGTTAAACAATGCTTAGCAAAATTGATTCGAAGCTTTTAATTTTTGTCAGTGATATAAGGTTTTTGGCATGTAACTCTACCGTTGTATTGGTTTTTTCTTAAGACCCTTCGAATAGTTTCAGCACATACCATTTTATTTAAATGTTTTTTAACTAATGTGGTCAACTTTGGAGCACCAAATTTTGGATTATTTGTTATTTGGCACAAAAACCAACGTTCATCATTGTGAGTAAAAAAATGTTTTGCACTCACACTAGCTTTTCTTATTATCCTATTTTAGTTTTTAAAGCTTTCAATAATATTTTGAACGGTGGCATAACTCTTATTGATAGTAGAGGCAATTTTTTGTTGTGTTTTGTCCATTTTCAAATTGCTAATCACTATTTCTCGTTCACGAATAGTTGTTTGCGCACCCATTTTAAGCAAAAGCTCGAACTAGACTGATTACTAGTATTCATATTGTTTATTTTTGTTTCCATTGAAAGAATGAAAAGAAATTAAAAGGTTAATAAACTCATTTACCCGATAATTGAAGAATACTTGTTACTTTCACTTTTTTCTAAACGGAAGTAAACGTTGCATCTTTTTCACTGTGACCTTCAATCCCTAAGAGTTTTAATGAAGATTTTTTTTTTCTCTTTCTATAATTGCTGTTGAGTTGATTTGATTATATAAATTTAATGTATGACAATGAACCATTATGGCCTCATGTGCATTGGTTTTTAAATTTTAACAAAGAGAAAGTAAATAGCATTTGAAATAAAAATATTCGTTTGCATCATTTTGACTGTGAGCCATTATAAAAAACAATGAAATTGGTAATACATTTAACATTATGAAATGATCAAATCCCCATCATGCGCCACAAGTAGAACAGCTAAAAATTAATTCATTAGCAACATTATATTCATCTAATGAAGGTCTATAATCTGAATGTAAATTTAATTTCCTATAAAAGCATGAAAGAATCAATTTATTTTTGATAAATAATATAATCTGTGTAGCTCATAAGCTGATACTTCTTCCATCAACCAAACTGATTTGTTCACTAATCTCTTAATGTGTAAAACCTGTTTCAACCACTGGACCATATAATGCAAGCAGTTTTAAGTAGGTCCAAGCCTCTTATCAAGCCAGGGAAAACAACTCCCTATTTAACTAAATCAATACTACTTTAAAACCATACTGTTCCACTTCATTTCCGTGCTGTTATCTTATGAATAATTAAACAGCTATCGTAAACTGGGACAACTTTGCCACTCTTTTTTTCCCTCCCGTGTTTTATTTTGTAACTGGTACAGCATGAACTAGATCCCATAAACCTTGATTTCGATATATGCAAAATAATTAGCGAAACATTTATATGTTTAAAAAAATTAAATACTGCATATGCAAAGTTACACAGGTAATCGGCAACTTTGCCAACTACATTAAAGCAAGTATAAATAATATAACCAAGTAAAACTCAATATAAAACTAGAAAAAAAAATTGCATTAAAAATTTTTAAACTTTGTTACTAATTCTTCATTTGTTATAATTAATACCTTGTATATTATGAGCTTTTTTTATTTCAAACTTCAAAGAAAATGCCGACATTTTCATCAGAAAATGTGAATTTGCTTCTTTTTTAAGTATAGAATATCTTCCATTCTGAGCAAGGCTTCATCACAGACCATTGGGAAATTAACTATACTCCCTCGTCAGTTGTGTGAAGATACAGTTCTTTAATTACTCATCTCCATGGATTGAGTTATTTTCTCTAAGAAAGAGTATGATAATAATTTTGACCTATGAAAAATGTTGCCTTTAGAAGTTTGATTATTGTGTCATCAATCTCCTGGCCACATTAAAATACTAAATAAACTTTAAATTTAAAAGCTTCTATTAAATACTGCTTGAGTTAAAGAAAGTTAAGTTTTCATTTACATTATAATGAAAATGATGGACTATGCAATATTATAGACAACATAAACAAGATATTGTAGTATGTGAGATGCAACAATTGTAGGCAAAGAGATGCTCTTTGTCTGTTAATGACTTTGCAATAATATACTCAGTGAGTCGCTGATGAAACTGTTTATTTTCTCCTTTATCATTTACCATGCCAGATGGAAGAGGGGCTTGAAAAATGTATCCTGTTATTTTAAAAATTTGATTTCTGAAGTCACTATAATATTTCTTATCTACGTTTAAACTTAAATTAAATTTGTTTTTTTGAATAAATTTAAAAATTAGTGAAAGACAATTGTGTTTAATTCCTTCTTTTCTCTAAATATTAGTTAAAAAATACTATACACTCAAATCATGTACTGATCATCATTTATTTTGTAAATCTTTAAATAATAAAAATATTCTCTCTCTCTCTCTCTCTCTCTCTCTCTCTCTCTCTCTCTCTCTCTCTCTCTCAAAAAAAAAAAAAAAAACTATAAACTAAACTTTACTATTTATTGAAAAATATTATTTACGCTCCTGAGAATTTTTTTTTTTTTTTATCATATAGAAAATAACAGCATAATCGATTTTTAACTCACTATTTACTTCATAAGTTTGTTTGCTTTAAAATATTTGTGTTTTAATTTCGCACATGTACAATACACGGTGGGCCAGACCCCCTACCGTGCACCCCTCCCTCCCCCACATCCCTATAAATTGCATATCGCTGTGATAAAAGATTAAGAAAAAGCCAATGTTCCCAGAAAAAAAAGTGGCCGCACTAACCGAAAATGGCGTTCAAACATGGCGGAATGACGAATTTGATTTTAGTTAGTTTTTTTATTACTGACATTCACCATTATGCTTAATTTCGCCATAACTGGTCTTTTATTAAAGCTAGATAGTTCTAGATTCAGAATAAATAAACAAAAGTTCTAAAATAATTAGTCTTGACAACATAAAATACCTTTAAAGTCAATTTTTTCAAGTCACTCGCGTAAAAGTTAAAATTCCAAGTTAATTTGTGATTAAGCGGCCATCGCTAACGAAAAACGCCCTGAAATAAAACATCTGGAGCAATTATTCTTCTTTGAAAATCAGTGGTCAAATTTCAAAATATATCAACTAGTTTTATAGAAAACAGACCTTAGCGGCGAAAAGGCGCCAGTGACTCGGGCTCACCTAGTCCTCTGCCACATCGTTCAGTTCTCATACACGATATAATTACAGCGGGTTTAGGATATTATTTTGAATGTATAATCGAGCCTACGTAACTGCAAGTTTTTAATTGACAGAAATGATTAATAAAATCATTTTTTTTTATTTATTTTTTTTTTTTATATAAATCTGATAAATAAAGGATATAACTCTGATAAATAATAATGAATTGGTCGCAGATTGCACATTATCTAAACCATACTTGACATAAACTGGTTTTTTTGAAATGAAATAATAATGTTCTCATAGTAGTAGTTGGGTTACAGACACTGACTTCTGATCATTAGTGAAATTTGAAATAAAAGCATTTTTGCAAAGTATTTATTATTTACAGATTTAAAAACAATCAAAATAAAAAAGATATATTCAAGGTACTGTTTGTTCGTTGATATGTAGAAATTATTCATATTACAATTTAGGAAGTACTCGTATATACCTAACACAATTTACTAGCTCACAACAATTAATGAATCATCAGTTACACGATGTGTATATATATATATATTGTGATTAATTTAAAATTAAGGAAAACAAATTAAAACATATAAGTATTCATACATCTAATGGTCTATAATCCAAGAAGTTGTGGCCTTTTTTGGTTTCTGGCATGTAACTACACATCTTAAAGTTTACTGTTTCTTTTTTTCGAAAAAAGGGTATACTAATACAAATAAAATGAAATATTTGAAGTTGAAAAAGGATTAGTTATTTAGCCAAATTCGAACATCAAAGATCGGTAATTTTTACCATTTTGATGGAAACTCATGTTCCAACGCCTATAACTCGACATTATGAACTCTAAATTAAAAATCGAGTCTGGCATCCGGGACTACTGTACAAACTCCGTAAATTCCTACCTCCTACTTACTTCCTTATTATCCGTTCCTACCTAGCTGACAGATTATTCAAAGTAAACCACAATAATGCATACTCTTCCGTCTTCCGGCAGTCAGCTGGGGTCCCTCAAGGTAGCATCCTCGGTCCCACCCTTTACACAGTTTATACAGCTGATATCCCAACCCATCCTAACACTGGTATAACCACTTATGCTGATTACACCTGTGTGCTATCAGTAAATAATGATCCAGTTATTGCATCCCAAAACCTTCAAGCTCATGTAACAAACCTTGAAAAATAGAGAATCAAAATCAACCCCAACAAATCCCATCAAATTACGTTTACCCTCCGTCTTAAACCTACGACATCCTGTCCTACTGTATCCTTCAACAATTCTCGACTTGCCCCCTGTTGAACAGATCCGTTATTTAGGACTCCACCTCGACAAACGTCTAACTTGGAATCCCCATACTAGATTGAAACGACAAGAAACCGCTCGACGCTACCGCCAACTACAACACTTACTGGACAAACGTTCAAAGTTACCAATCTACTACAAAAGGCTCCTTTATATGACAGTAATAAGACCTATTTGGGCTTACGGAATCGAGCTTTGGGGCTCCACCAAACCATCAAACTCCTCTCGAATCCAATCCTTGCAGTCCAAAATCCTTCGAAAAATCCTTAACGCTCCTTATTTTGTAACAAATAAAATAATCCAAAAAGACCTTAATGTTCCGTATGTCGCTGATTTAGCCCGATCCAGATACCAGTCCTTTCATAGTAAACTCCTGATCCATCAGAACCCACTCGTATCCTCCCTCGCTTCCTCCTCTATCCCAGATAATCCTCCAAGGCGTCTGAAAAGAAGATGGCCTCGAGATCTTTTAAGTTAGACACTACTTGAGTGCTATCAGTGGATATTTTCTCTACATGCTTATTCAAGACATTATTTTCTTTTATTTAATACGTAAATACAGATGTAAATTTCAATAAATATTTATTTTAAAAAAAAAATTAAAAATGTCACAGATAAAAGTTTTAGGATATTATATTTAGCATAAAATATCCCCTTTTTTAATTAACTTATTCCTGCGTAGAGATACAAATGAAAACGGGAAAGTATTTGGAGCGCTTAATTCCTTCTTTTTGTGAAGCCTAAGGGGATATGATAAAATATTCACAGAACTAACTATTAAGGTGGGCTTATTTTATGCAAAACTTAATGATCTAAAACTTTTATCTGTAACATTTTTCATTTTCAGGCTTTTTCTTAATCTTTTATCACAAGGAACACAACGATATGCAATTTATAGGGATGTGGGGGGGGGGGGGGTGCACGGTATTGTACATGTGCGAAATTGAAACACAAATATTTTAAAGCAAACAAACCTATGAAGTAAAAAGTGAGTTAAAAATCGATTATGCTGGTATTTTCTATATGATAAAAAAAAAAAAAAATATTCTCAGGAGCGTAAATAATATTTTTCAATAAGTAGTAAAGTTTAGTTAATAGTTTTTTTTTTTTTTTTTTTTTTTTTTTTTTTTTTTTTTTTTTTTTTTTTTTGAGAGAGAGAGAGAGAGAGAGAGAGAGAGAGAGAGAGAGAGAGAGATTGAGAATAATTTTATTATTTAAAGATTTACAAAATAAATGATGATCTGTACATGATTTGAGTTTATAGTATTTTTTAACTAATATTTAGAGAAAAGAAGGAATTAAACACAATTGTCTTTCACTAATTTTTAAATTTATTCAAAAAAACAAATTTAATTTAAGTTTAAACGTAGATAAGAAATATTATAGTGACTTCAGAAATCAAATTTTTAAAATAACAGGATACATTTTTCAAGCCCCTCTTCCATTTGGCATGGTAAATGATAAAGGAGAAAATAAACAGTTTCATCAGCGACTCACTGAGTATATTATTGCAAAGTCATTAACAGACAAAGAGCATCTCTTGCTGGATAATGGATATGTCAGAAGCTGACATGGTGAGTCTGAATTCAATTCCAAGCAAGGGAATGCTATGAAATTCAAATGCAACTTCACCATGGAAAAGTGGTTAACTTCTCTTGATGTATTCCCTATCCGCCTCTAGATTAAGGGTCTTAAGGCAATATTAGCTCTGGAAATATTAATAGGATTTTCTTAGATCATTTCAACAAATAAATATTCATAGTTTGGATAAGAAATAAACATTGTTCAAATTTATAACTAAATTTATTTAAACATTACTACATGAAATAATTTTATCTTTTGATTGCTATAAAACTATCTAATCTGAAATTCTTTGTCGGTTTCAAAATCTCCGTTCAATTCTCTATTCATTTTTTAAATAACGTTTTTAATTATTTTTTTTTTTTTTTTAAATGGTTTAGGAAATTTAAAATATAATTTAGTAGAATTACAAGTTAGATTTTTGAGAATAAAAAGTAGGGGAGAGCGGGGTTGGTTGGCATAGGGGGTAGGTTGGCCTTTGGCTTATAATTTCCGTCACACCTGTTGTGAAGCCGCCACAATCGTACCATGTGACCCGCTCGACCTCGGGAGTCTTGTCCTGAGGTTTCAGTCTGATGCTAACAGTGTAGAGAAGTGTGTGCTTCATTGATTGATTTTACAACATATAAGTAAATTTTTATATTTTCAGTAAATTTGGTTTTAAGGCATGGCAAAACATTTGACTCCGATTCTATTCACATAGTCCCTAACTCCTTTGAAAAACCTAACCTTTCAATTAATCAGTTCCTTGTTTGGTTGTTCTCCCCTTTCCTGGCAGCCAGCTTTCATATGATTTCTCCTGTGGGGTTTGTTGGCGCAGTAGCAAGTCACAAAAGTAAGGTAAACATAAACAAAAGTGAAACTACCCCTTGTCATTAGTTCTAGCGAGGAGAAGGAGAGTGTAGCGGCAGTAAGAGAGAAGGAGGTTTCTAATAGAGCCACTTGGCGCGCCACCTGCACTAAGCAGAGTGGGGGGCGGTCAGCCAGTATAAATACCGCGGCCGTCTACTCTCAAGCCAGAGAAGGTACCCCACCTTCTCTCACACCTTCTTCCTCTCCTTGACCTCTCGCCTTCTCTCTTACTCATCACTCTCCTTCTCCGCCTTGTGTACTACATAGCATTCGTTTAATAAAATATTTGTTAAAAGTTGTTTTTTCTTATTTTTCAAACTTCCTTTCCTTTCCTTTCCTTGTTACCCGTGACGAGCCTACTGGCGTCCGAGACACTTGTCAATGACCACACCAGTAATCTCCGAGGTAACTCTCCTTTACCGCCTATGACGGGCCTAGCAGCGAACGAGTCTTGAGACCGTGACTTCACTGTTACCCCCGAGGCACTCTCCTCCTGCACTCCTCTATCACCCGTGACGAGTCTAGCTGCGGTCGAGGCCAGTGCCCGTGACACCACAGGTACCTCCGAGGTGGGATTCCCATCCTGTCCGTGACAGGTCTAGCTACGGACGAGGCTCTCGCCCACGACTCCCTAGCTACCCTCGAGACACTATCCTTCTTCCTTTCTTCCCGGTATGCAGGTTGTCGTCGCCTTCTGATCGGACATCAAGCCGGTTCTACGACTAGCCGTAGGCAACAGCACCGGCGACACACCTGGCGACCCACCGTCAACTCTGACGACAACAAGAGCAATGTTTCCTATACAAAAAGAGATGACAGTCTAAACTTAAACGGAATCTTTAGGAACAACGAAAAAAATAATGACATAAAAGATCGCCTTCAGCCGTAATCGAAGCTTACTGATGAATCAGCCACATCTGGCTACCATGAAAATGAAACTAGTGCACCATAGACACTCTCTCATCATACGATTGAAGGGCAAGAGAATATTTATCCTCCCCAAAGTTTATGAAGATGTGTTAAATTCGTTTTGTTGTATGAAAATTTTGTTTACATTGTTCTAACGAAACGATGCTTCTAAGCCATTACATTTTTTAGTACAATTTTGTTCAATTGAAATAAATGCAGCCGTATGGTAAAATGCAGCCAATTGTTATTCTATTTTCCCTTAATAGCTGTTAAAAAACCGATCAAAATTATTATATCATTATAGTGCAGCTTTTAATAACAATTATATGTGTCAGGCAGTACTTGAATGAGATGGCCAGACAACACTACCTTTTAGGTCAACCTGCCCCACATAGGGGGTTAATTGGCATACTCTGGCTTGACGAATTCTTAAATTTCTATGATCATAGTGTGTTGAAAAAAATACTTGAAGTACTCTAATACTTGGGGTTTACAGTGGTATCAGCCATATTGGGATAATATTAACAGGAATGACTCAACAATCAAAAACTATTGCCAACGAACCCCAATCTCCCCTACTATATTTAAATATTTTTTGTTACATATTTCTTAGTTGAGTTTTTAATTTTCAGTGAAAAAATTCATAGTTGATTTCATGACAATAATTTCATAGTATATTATAACAATAATTTAAGGTGTATTATAAAAATAAGGTGACTAAAATGTTGAATGTATGGTCCCCTAGTGTATTAAATACTGTTGATTCGCTAATAATTTTTTTTTTTTTTTTTGTATCATTTACGAACCCAACTTATCTTCTTCCACTCCACCTTAACATCAGCAGATATTAAAATGGTGTATCACATTGGATATTAAATAGTTTGGTCATATCCTTATACGTGGGAAATAGGAGATCTGGGGTGGTTGTTCAAAAAATTCTACTAATACTGTTTACGGCAGCCAACTGAACTGCCAATTCTTGATGCAGGTGTTTATTAGGGCATGTTGTCAAGGTTTTAGTAAATGATTATTTATATCAGTATATGGCTATTTTTTTTATATAGCTATTTTATTATCTTATTTCTACCCTCCTTTGCCGTTTTAGGCTAAACAGGGTTTCCCGGGTCAGGGGAGTGGGTGGGGGATTAATGTCGAGTATTATTAAATGTCCTCTGGCTCTGGGTTTTGAACTAGCTATCTTCGGTCTTCCAACCATATGTCACTCCTTGCGTTTGCCCACTCGGCCATCACGCCACCCAGTAAGTGGCTATTATTTAAATTATTTGTAGATTTCACTACCGCGCCAGGTCAGTATTCTCTAAGTTTATTTTATTTTGACTTTAGCCTTTATCACCATATCCTTGGTTAAGGAACCAATGAAGAAGAAGTAAGCAAAATGTAAAACTAAATTATACCTGAGTTTTATAGTTAGCTATATTCAGAAAATCAAGCATAATGCCCCTACGAGTTCTTAAAGCTACTTCTAAAAATTACTTAAGAACATTAAAGCTATTATTATTATTAACATAAAAGCATTACCAATGTGACGACATTGCCAGCCCTCTTGAGGGCCTCGACGGCGTCCGTGTGGCAGACATCCACGACGGAGGTCCTATTGACCTCGAGGATGACGTCGCCGACCCGCAGCCTCCCATCGTTGGCCGCCGCTCCTCCGGGTATCAACTTGGTGATGAAGATGGAAGGGTCATCCTGCACGTGCGGGTTGTCGGTACCGCCCGCGATCGAGAACCCAAGCCCGGAGGTACCGCGCTCCAGGCGGATCTCTTCGTACTCCCACTCCGAGTCACCATTGACCTGCAACATTGGCTTCGTTAGTGAACAGTGAAACAGAATAAAGGGAATGAAGTAATAAGTTTAGTTAAAATTTCGCATTTGGGATAACATTGTAAAGGAGAAAATAACGAGGCGATCCAGATGATTCTTGTAGGTATCATTCCTTAAATAAATAATAGTAATAAATAATAGTCTTTAGGATCACAAAGGCATAGTTTACACTAGAATGGTTAAGGTAGGAAAGATAATGACCCTGGAATCTCTGGATGTATAGTAGAATTTCACAGTGGCGTAGAGAGAAAAGAAAATCTCAATATCTGTGGAACTCATTTGACACAAAAGGATGCCCTCTGTGGAGGACTGCGAAGATAAAGTAGAAATTCAAATCGTACTTTATAAACGGTAGACCAAGAAAGAACAGTTACATTTTGTGCTATATGTATTTGAACGGGTTATTCAAAACCATCTCGCGGGTTCGTTATTCAAAACGGTAGACCAGTGGGAGCGAATCTTTTTACTTGTGCGTGCTAAAAATGTACGAATAGTATTTATCGAGTTCCTGAAAAAAGTTTTCTTCAAAATCGTTATACAATTTCAAAAATTACCATACAACTAAAAGGATGAACTCATAACCACAACTCATATAAAAATTTTCGTATAAATAAAAAACCATTTAATGATTTTTTTTTTGTAATTTCGATAACAGGTACTTTATATCAGTCATATTAAATCACCTTTATTAAGATACGCGGTGAACTAAATTCGTCAGTCATTCTATTTGTTTTATTATTTTATATATAATTTGTTTTGGAAAATAATGACTGGCGCCTTGTTTACAGGTGGAATAATTCAATTTAAAAATGATGGAACGAATTTTAAGTATATAAAATTATTCAAGTTCCAGTAAAATCGCATGCCAAAGATTCGCCACCACTGCTGTAGGCGGTCTATAGACAAATCGCGCAACATTGTTGTGACGTGTTTATTATTCTTTTATAATTTAGGAATTTAGGAAAAAAATAAACAGCGAGGTACAATATCAGATATTCCACAATCACTGAATTGTTAGATTCATTGAGCTTCATTAAAAATTACATTACAGTCACCTTCTTCCAAATGAAATATTAAGTGCGTAAATGAGTAATTATTTGCTTAATAGTTAATTATTTGCTCAAGCTTACTTCTATTTGTTAGCTGATCCTATCTACAATAAATTTTCGGAAACAAATCAAATGGAGCTTAAGAAAGTGCTTCGTAAGAGCTTGATGGAAACGAAATTTCGAGTTTTGGCTTCCTCTTCTTCTTATTTTTTTTTTCGTTTGCTTTGGTTTTTAAATACAGCACAATCGTGTAAATATAAGAGAGGTTGATGGCTTTCCATACGACCGTTATGAGAAAACGCGAGTAATTCACTTTGAGAAAAGAGGGTAACCAGGCGGTTCACACACACTTTACTGCATATGTTATGCATGAGACGTCTCTGTTTTAGGTTTTTGTGAAGAAGATCCATAAGAACACCATTCCACTTGTAAGTCCCTCTACATGGCATGAGATCCCTTCGCCGTTTGAGCTTGTCTCCGAAACGATTATGACCATTACCAACTTATGCAAGCTCACTGGGATAATAAAGGTATATATGTTTCAGAGATACCTTACCATCTACAAAACGGGCTACAGACTGTGTTATGCTGAGGTTTAGTAAGCCATTAAATTTAACTCCATCCACGTTACTTCAGAATCTCTTTTTTATTCCAGGGATTTGAATTCTTCAGCTAGGAAGAACTAGCTGGCCTTTTCTTTCAGTCAGTATCTTTTTATTATTACGACTATAACTATACATAATAGGTTCTTTGCATTTCCTATCCTTGAGGAAAAAACTAAAAATTATCCAGCCCAACAAATATATATATATATATATATATATATATATATATATATATATATATATATAAATATATATATAAATTGGTGAATCAATTCTATTGAAGTGAGGTATATCAATCCTCTTTGAACATTGAAACGACGTGTTTCCAAACATTTATAAATGAGGTTTGAAACTGGACTGGTTCGTAGCCCCGTTTCTCCACTTAAGTTACCGCATTTAAAACATTGTCAAAGATGTTCTACTTTATTTATACAGTAATTAATATGTATAAAAAATCGTGGGAATAATAAATATGTATATAAATATTTTGAAATGAATTTAGAAATTTTTAAGCAACTAGGCTCAATATACAATACGATCAAAGTTTATTGAGGGAGGTAATGTAACAGAAATCAAGCTCAAACGGCAGATTAATGTATGTTACAGACTATACCCTGGTATCATGAACATACTTCCTTAGATATGGAACTGCCTAGCTAAATGTACCAGAGTGTGAAACATTGACCGTGATACTAAAAATATTAACCATTTTTTTCTTTTTTTGTACGTGTAAAAAATTCAAAAATATTAAATACACAATAGAAAAGATTAAGATCGTGTTATATTCCACAAACCAGATTATATTTGTTTTATATTAAATGTTGGTTAATACTGAAAAAAAAAGGAATGAAATAGTTATTATAGAATAAATTATTAAAAATGTTTAGTACAGTTTAAAATTTCCTAACAAATATAAATAAAGATCATAAGGCCCCGAATTGTGTTGCAAAAATATTCCATGGAAGTGATTTCAGTTTAAACAAAGGATTTCCTAAAAAGTTTTCTAATTAACTGGGATTTGTAAAGAGAGAAGCTTGTTTGAACTACTTACTTAACACAAAGGAAAGAAATCCACTTGAAAAACCAAAACTCGCGGAAGGACCCCCACGATAAAAACAAATAAGGTAAATCTAACCCCGAGTAGAACTGAAACTAAAGAGCGAGCAATGGTGGATCATGTTATTTAAGATTGTTTGTTTGTTTAGATATAAAGTTTTGTCATTACCTTAAAATAATTCATCGCTCCTTTCAAGAACGCTGTATCACAAAGAAAAAGATTTTTCAGGAGCGTGAATTTGAAGTTCAAAAGTAAAATAAAATGTGTTCAGATATCAAGCCATCAGCCATCGATTTAATTTTTACTTTCACTTACCTATATATGAAATATATAGTAAGGGAACGTATTGCGATCGAGACAAATTTCGACTTCCGGTTTTGAACGGAAATACACGTTTTGGGGTCGCCTGAGTCCAAATAGCCAAGTCCCGCGAAATGGTCTATGTGTGTGTGTCTTCGGGCTGCTTCTATGGCACAGTTTGTTTGGTATGTTAGAAGATTGATATTATTTATTTATTATTCTGGCACTACGGTCCTGCAAGTACCCGGGCCTCCAACACCATATCCGACCAATCTCTGCGACCGTGTGCTACTCTTCTCCAGTTTGGTACACCCAGCAGTTTCAAGTCCTCCTCGACATCATCCAGCCATCTGATTCGAGGACGCCCTCTGCTTCGTTTACCGTCCGGTTTCTCATAGAGCACTCTTCCTATCCTATGTTCCGGCATTCTTTCTACATGTCCCAGCCATCTCAGTCTGGCTTTCTTTATTAACGCCACCATGTCCGGTTCTCCATATAGCTCCATCAGCTCCTCATTCTTTCTTCTTCTCCATGTACCATTTTCGGATACTCCGCCCCAGATTCTCCTTAATATTTTTCTTTCCCATGCATTGACCAGAAGATTGATAACGTAAAAAAAAAAAAAAATAATTAAATAACGAATTTGAAATGTTTTTTGCCTTTTAATATTTGATTATTTTTAATATATTGATCCAGATGACGGAGAAGAATTCGCAAGGTAGGAGTGACTCAGCTATTAGACCGATTTTATTCATTGATAATTTGGTGGAGATAGAGGGCCTAATTGACTGATGTAAATACTTTTTTTTTTTTTTTTTGTAATATTTCACCTATTTGTCAGACTTAGTTGAAATTTTTACAATGTCGACCCTGGAATGTTCCTGGAGTCCTCTAAATATTTTCACTTGCTAATCCCACACTCGAGATAGCAGTTGCGAGTCGGCAGTGATGAGAGTGAGATATCTTATCAGTAGCAAACACTGACTCCCGAGGCTCTCGTAATTAACACTTCATTGAAGTGCCGCACTACTACGCCAGCCCCATAGCCGAGCACTGACTCATTGAGAGATTATGCCAATAATTTCCTGCCTATCGCCCATTAATAACCAATATTCGTCCAAGCTGTAATTAGTCCTTTGATATCCTCCTTCCGAGCTCGTGCTCAAAATTTAATATGTCACCTCTTGATGAGTCTTCCACTCTCATCAATATTAAACTGGCGATTATTACCTGGCTTGGGCAATGGGTAATAATTATTGCAGCGTTTTCATTTCAGCCCTGAAGATGCTCGAATACATGACTATTGATTCGTGTTCATTCTGTACAGATTTTAATTATATTTGACTACATAAAGATTCCCACATAGCGCTAACTCCATCGACAACAAAAAACCAATGAAGCACATAAATATAATATAATTATTATAGAATATAGATGAAACATCGCCCCAAATATCAACAGTTTTTTAAACATAAATTTTTAAACTTTTAGTTGCCTACCACGACTATCGTATTCACATTCACAATGCTACTATGAATTGATGGAAAAACGAAACAAAATATTTGGTTAATTTATTTTTATTTGGATAACAATATAAAGATTAACGAATTTTCATTGAATGCTTTAGAAATAAAAAATATATCAAAATTCTTGGTAAATCATATAATATATTATTTCTCAAAGCCTTTTTTTGTCGCTACGCCATAACTTCCTTAATACTTCATCAAATTTCATTAATGAGGCATCATTTTAAATTTTTCCTTAATAGCTACACCGGAAAAATATACAATCACGCCTTCGATTGCAAGTTATAAGCGCAAAACCGCGGTTTTTGTAATACAGGTTTGGTAGTAGAGGTTTCTAAGTGGTGTCAATCTTTTCAGGTTATCAAGAACATTTTCGGTCACATAAATTTTTTTTTGGATTAACCCATTCTTTTGCTAAGTTATAAGCGATAAACTGCGATTCTCAGCGAAAATTGTCGCAGTACTTTTTCGAAGGTGTCATTTTTTTCAGTTTGTCGAGACGAAAATTGTTGGTTATATACACTTTTCCGATTATCGCCGTCGCATTTGAGTTACAAGCAAAAACACGCGATTTCAGTCTTTAAACGTCAGTCTTAAAGTCAATATAATCAGTGCACTAGCTTTCCGCGAAAACAATACGTGTAATATGTATGTGGCGTTTTCCAGGATGCGCACTTTCAGTGACATCTATGTCTGTGTAAAACAAACCCACAAACACTCACAGATGACCATATATAACTTCAAACATAGTGTTGAAGGAGGTCCTGCAAAAACGAAAATACTATGTAAATACCTTAAACCTATGCTTCAAAAGATAAATAATCTACAATTTTTAAACACATCTATTCTTTACTTCAACCCTCAAATATCCCCATGACGCCCTAAATACGCACTATACGATACTAAATATACGGTGTGTACTTTTAAGTAAGTGGGATTTAAGTAGGTTGGAGTGCGAATGCTTCGCATGGGACAGCTAGTTTATTATTTATATTATGATTAGCAAATTCTAAAACTGGATTAAGTAGGTTCTGCTAAGGCTAAATTAAAAGGCATCTTTAGCTAATATTTCGGTCAAGCCAGGGAATAGGTCTCATAAAGCACAAAATTGGTCGAGAGGTTAAAAAGAAGCTTAGAGGCGATTTCTTCGTAGTAAATAGTTGTAAAATAAGGCGTTCATTTGAAATTCGTTTATTATAATATGTTTTAAATAAATAATGTTGGTGAAAAATTAGACAACTCTAATATCTCATTACTGACAAGATCTGTGCAGTTGGTTTAATGGCCGTAATCAGTAGTCGATATTTTGGTATTTTCACGGAATTTCAACGCTTAATAATGTTACCTGATTTTAGATATATACGTTTCATCAAACATGTAAATGAATTCCTGCTCTGAAAAGCAAATAAATTTGATTTAAGCACTTATTCACTCTGATGACAGAGTTTTTTCAGGTGTAATATAATGACCAACAAATCATAATATAAAAATGAATAATTAAGGTGAGCTAAAATTAAAGTTTATTATTTTCTGAGGTGTCGAGAACGTTCGAATCGCTATGAATGATTGTTGATGGAAGCTGTCTCGTCCCCCCATTAATTGCTATTTGTCTATTTCAGGCTTACATTCACTCTAAGTTGTGAGTTAAAATTATACTTCGGGGTCATTTTATTATTTTTCTTTTTTACTATAGTGTTTTTTTATTAAAAAAAAAAAAGAAAAAACATGCCAATGTAAAAAGATATTAGGAAAAAATCGGATCCAATAAATCGATAATTTGGAAACATCGACTTCGATCTCGCATCTCTAGTGATGTACTATCGATAGCCATTGATCATTAACAGGTAAAGGTATACCCAGTTCCAATTAGGTAACTGATACTGTAGATGTAACCTTAATTACAGCAAGAGGGGCCAATAGAATCCGAGAACAGAGGCCAGCTGTGTAATGAACTAGAATTTGCATTTGAGTCACGAAGCTAACAAGAGGTGGGAATTCATTTCTGTTGAAAACCAAAATAAGTTGTATGTAATTGAAATAAAAAAAAACATATGCAACCTGTGATCTTAATTCGTAAATTTTTTTATGTACGGGTGAAAATAACGATAAAAAAAGAAGATAAAAAGATAAAGAAAAAAACGCAATTGTTCATAAATTTTGGTGATTACGAGAACATTTTTATAAATATTGAAATCACGGAAAAATAAAAATAAATGAAACAAATAAATAATGTTACGAGGAATAAAAAAAAAAAAAAAAAAAATGAGGACGGTGAATCCATTCCCTTCTTCTTCTTTCATTATTCAACTTCTAAAAATGTTAGCTTACTACTCACTACTTTGATTTAAGTATTAATAAAAGTATTTTACTTGAAACACAAACTTCCAAAAATGGCATGTCAGATTACCCCCGGATTATGTGATCTGTTAGGATTATTGCACAAATGAATTAGATAAAATCTGTATGTTCCCACTATTGCTGAGTGATATTTTTTTTCATCGAATAAATATGCTGGCAAGGATGCAGCCCATTATCCTTATGCAATTTCCTAAACACTCACTCGTCCTCCCTATCTTATATAATATGCGAAACTGAGATGAAACGAGAATCATAGAAATATTTTTTATGTTAAAGTACTATAATGCCAATAATCGATAAAACCAGAAACAAAAGAAGGTAAGAAGTAATTACAGAATCCATTGGAATTAGCTAATACTTCAATACAACAGTGAACTCCAGAATATTCACGTGCTGATTATCTGCGCCATGTAGATATAATTTTTTCGGTAATTTTATGAGCACTTAATACAGATCTGCCATGATTGTTTTGGAGGGCGAAGGTGTAAATCGAGTAGTACAAGACGAAAGGCAGATCTTGATCCACAACTCGACGAAGAATTGGCGTTTACCGTTCCAACAATACCGAATTAAAAAAAAAAATCATTTTAACCGACACTAGAAAAATAACTCGTCTAGAAGAAAAAAATCAGTACGTTCTACTGTGGAATGTTTATACAATGTTCTTCTTTAACATTTTTGCAATTGTATTTTCACTTATCTGAGGAAGAGTGTTAGTATTCAGGTTTTTATTATTATTTTTTTTTTTTTGCCGCATCTTCCCCGGATATCTGTATTATTACACTGCTTTTGAGAAGATATTATTTTATATATTTATAATATTATTTACTGAAGTAAAGATATTGGAATAGTAAGTTTTTAACATTTTTTAGATCATTTAATGTAATTAACTGTAGTACAATTTAACTTTAGAATCCTATAAATGTACTACAGATAATTAAATTTACAAATTAATAATTTGTTATAATAATGTATAATACTATGTTATAAAAAAAAAAAAATCTAAAATAATGTTAAAAACTTACTCATATAATATCTTTACTTCTTTGAAATATCTACTAATTCAAGCAGAGTTATAATACAGATATCCGCTGTTTTCCCCAGAAGCCCGAAACGTTGGGTAAATAAGGTAATTAAAGAAAATATGGAAGAGGTTACTTCTTTTTAAAAACAACCTTTAACATTTTTTTTAAGGTAATATTGGCTTTGAAAAATTATGAGTCAGGCAAAATATAAGGTATATATTTTAGTCTTATTTATTGAAAAAAATAATGTGAAAAAGCAGTACACTGTATTCATAAAAATTCTGAACATAATATTCCAATTTTTTAAATATACATTTTAAATAAAAAATATATATTTATATTTATATATATTATATTATATTAAAATATATATATATATATATATATATATATATATATATATATATATATATATATATTGAAATATATTTTAAAAAACAATTTTTATTGCCTTGTAATTTTTTTGGTTGCGCCACCGGTATCCGCGAATAATCCTGAGTTTACTAAATTAATAATTCATTGAATTCAGCCTAACCGTGATTAGTTGGTTCAATTACATTAATTAATAATCTATTTAATATCAGTACATACATTCAGAAGTTCGGTAAGCCGAAGGGGTTCATCTGTTACTATGCACAAGAGAACTTAACAAGCTCTCAGCATTTCCCATTTCGTGCTAAGGAGACAAATAATAATTAGGTCCACGCTAGCACCGGCAACAGGAACGAAGCGGTTCAAGAAAAATCGTGCGCTTACGGATGGAAGACGCGACAAGTTGTTTACTGAGTAACCAACACAATATTTCGTTATATTTCCATTCTATCAAGGAATGTTTCTGCTGGCATGTGCCTGCCTTTATATATGGCATTATGTAGTATATATGATGATCCAAGGCAACTAAGTGAAACTTTTTGCTTGATTTTGGTCCAAATAAGAACCAAAAATAATAATCAACAGCCAATGAAAGAGAAACGGTATTGATGGTGAAAATGAAATCTTGACCCAAGACCACCCATGGGTTATGGAGTTATATTTTTATTCATTAAGTTTTTTTTTTTTTTTTTCATAAAGCCAGAACGAGGCGAAAAGTTTACTCGTTAGTTACTTCGATTTCAGAGATAAACATTTTAATCATCCTTTCGTCTCAATTTTAAGTTGAAGTAAATAATTTGCATGTAAGTATAACATTAATATTTTCCATAAAAACTAAAACAGTTAAAACAACGATCTGAATTTTAAACATGAAAAATAAACAATGTTGCGTTTTAAAGTAAACAAGATTTTAAAAATTGTATATATTAAAAAAAAAAAAAGAGAGAGACCTTTGAAGGATGTAATTAAATTATGAACATTCCATTAAGGATAATTTATAATTTAATTTAGGGTAAAAAGAGAAGATTCCGGCATGGCATTGTTGGAGCATATCTTGAAAGCCAAGACATCTTCGTTAATTAATGTTTCTATCTCAATCTCAAATACTGTTTCTTACTTTAGAGATATAGTTTGAGGAAAAAATTTAAAAAATATGGTTAAAAATTAAAATAAAAATCCAAGAAATGTGGCTTTTATATTATTAAGTGATTCGGTTAGCAGAAATTTGCCGATACCGATATAACTTAAAAAAAATAATAAAAAACTTGGTTAAATTAATTTAATAAAAGATAATTAAAATATTAATCATATTAATGGTTTAAGTGCAGTTGTAATATTTTATTTTACATTCTCGCATTTTATGAAGAAAAGTACACATTAAAATGTTTATGTCTCCACATTTGAACATTTTATTTAAATTAAAATTCTCACATAGCAATTTAATCCGTTTTCAGTTGACGAATTATGAACACAATAAATGGTTTTATCGTTATTTAAAATTATTAATATCATTTAATTATACTCCTTTATAATTTGAATAAACAACATAATGTAAGCATAGATATAGACAATTAAGTAATTGTTTATTTTATAATCTTCTTCTTTATTTTCCTTGTAAGCTGCAAAACCAAAACAACTATAATTATGTGCTAAAATATTAGTGTAACCAATTAATTTAACAGGATGAACACTAAGTAACCGTGAGTGGTAATTAAACTTGGATGCCTAGTAATTTTCCAAGTAAATTATAATTAGCCATCAGATAAGAAGATGCTAAATTAAAAATAATTAATAAGGTAGATAATAGATTGCTGGAGGTGAAATATTTTCAATTAATATACATTATAATAATTTATACCTGTATGTATATAGTTTTATATGCTTATATGTATTTTATAGCCATATATTTTTACCAAAAAGTACAAAATGTATCAGGAAAAATGATATTAGAAGCTACGGAAACATGATTGGAGATACGTTTTAACAAGCAATTAGGAATAGATATTAGGAAATTAGGATATCAGGAAAAAGTCGGATAAAACATAGTAAATAAATAAATTTAAATGCCATTATTATTTTCTATAAAAAAATGTATGCGATTATTTCCGATAACACACAATGAGTTCATTTATTAAGTTTCATGACTGAGATGTTTTCTTCTTAATAAGATTTATGATGAAAACATTTAATCGATTTGATTAACCAATTTGAAAACGTGACGAATGAAAATATCATATTAGTAAAAATATTTTAAGAAGCCATGTCAGCGTAAATTACAATGAAGATTAAATGAAAATCTTAGAATTATATCTGTACTCAAAAACATAAGTCAACAGTAAATAATGAAACTGAATACATGAATTGAATATAGCGTTTTTTTTTTTTCTCAAAATTTGATTATAAAAGATACGTAAATGATTTCGGTATCATTCTAGACCGCCATGGATCGACCCATGGCCCTCAGGTGGCACACTCAGCCTCTATAGGGTACTCCTAATTGAACAATTAATGTGAGTAAAACCTGGTCAGTTGAAAATCTGGAATAGAAGTAATAATAATAAATAGGACTTAATTCATTTTGTAATAATAAAACTATATTTATATTGAATTAAACTTATAGAAACGTAGAAGAATATGTAAAAAAAAAAAAAAAAAAAAAAAAAAAAAATGTTTTAAATTAAAAATTGTCTGCATAAATCACAAACATGGACATTTTTAAAGACATTTCTTTAAATATAGCAGGTCTCTAGTAAATTTTTGTTTCCAATTTTTCTTATAGCTTTGCTCCCTCATAAACGATGGTGGGGGAGCTTTTTATTCATACGGGACGCCATAAAATTTCATACCCTAAAAATCGGTACCTTGTAATAATTTCCTCAAAATTCCCCCATTACTGATGAGGCCAAAAGAATTTCTTTATGTGTAGCAAAAAATTAAACATAATTATAAACTTTAATCAAAGTTATTACAAATACAGGATACTGGCAACGATATCAGGAAAAATGTTAAGGGGGCAGAAAGGTTGTAGGTCGAAAATAATCGTGACGTGAGGTAATAACTAAGCTCTAACATATTCTACGGCTCGAATCTCGTTCGTGACCTATTAGCGTTATGCACATTTTCCATATCACATGAAATTCTTTCAAACAAAAAATTAGAACATAAAAATAATACCCAATTCCGGAATAGCACCGTGCAAACATTAAAAGCGCAATGAATGGCCAAAGGAATAAAGACGACCATAGATGATGGAATGAAGATAAAAATATCACTCCAATAACAATTTCAAGCAATAGTATTTTTTTTAATATCAGTATTGGCCAATTTCACAATTTATTTTAAAATGTTTACTTATTTTGAAGCAATGGACGAAAATTCAATAAATTTTTAAAAACAAACCTTTTCTTTTTGTCTTTTATTACATCTTCCAACAGATTTAGTCCGTGTCATTTTTCTTCTTCATAATTTTACGAAGAGTAAAATCGTGAATTGAATTTTGGGTTGCAAGTTTCTATCTACTTATTTCTTGAACCTTTCTAAGTGAATATATTAGATAAAGTAGCTTTTTTTTTCTGTAATGGAAAAATATTTTCAGATTTAATTCGTATTGAAAATTGTTCTACCCTCACTGTAATTAATTTAAATTCAACTTTTTGTATTTTTTTTTTTTTTTTTTTGTCAAATTTCTAAGTCATATTTGCCATTAATTTATATATTAAGTAGTAAAAAGTATCTTTTTTAATATATGATTTGCTAGTGTGATCATGTAAATTCAATGTTGTGTGGTCTGCAACATTTTTAAAAATTCCCTACTTAATATTTTTATTCATCTTTTGCACTGAGGCTATTTGTTTGTTTTGGTTTTAATGAACAAAATACAGCCCTATTACCATTTTTTTCCAATTCAGTAACAATTCTTTTATTCCACCCCCTGTGTTATTTATTAATATTTCTATTCTTATTAATGTTATATTTCTTGTTCCTATTAAGAATAAAGCTGAGTTGTCATTTGCCAATGTATAGAATGAAAGAAATAGGTAGTGATTTCCAGTACGGATGAGAAGGAATATAATGCTCAAAGTAGAAACCAAATTTCAAACTAGGTCTCGGAAACATTTACATTTGCCTTCATTAGCGAAGTGGTTTGAAGCACTTAGGAAACTTAAGACTTATTCAAATATCAAACCATTAGTAATATTTGAATTTCATCAGCCATCTAGGCTGTATCAATATATGCTTTATGAATAATACCATTTAATTTCCATGCTTGATTACCACAACTATAATATTTGTTGGTGTGCCTTAATAATATCTAAAAAGCAAAGGACATAGTTAAGATGAAAAGGATTAAAATGGTTCCCGCATAATCCAAACACCCCTCCCCTCGGAAAATATTTACTACGGATATCAATAATGATGGATACGTGAATCCTGTTTTATTTCTTTATTTAACTGGTTTTCGATAATTTGGTTTTTCAAAATTAATGCCAGTGAAAAATTGAGAAAGTTCACTGAAAAAAACACCTTCTTTATGGACGTTGTACGATGAATACCCCATCGGTTGACGGTCAAATAAAAAAAAACTGGACGTGACAACTAGGTGGATTTGTTTGTTTAACGTCACTTTATGCCTCTAAGGCTAATCGGACGATGTTAAAGGGGGAGTCCTAAATTTTGCCTATCCAGGTATAATTAGGATAGGGATCTTTAACCAGTACCTGACATCGTACAGGCTCGGGACCTCCATTTTACGTCCTATCCGAGGGACGGCATAGACAAGAATTTTTTACTTCCATTAAAAAATCCTAGGGCCACCTCGGGACGCGAACCCACGACCTTTAATATAGTAGGTTTCTATGCAAACCACTACACCACAGGTGACCCCATAACTAGGTGGAATGCCACATACGATGTGGTTAATAGGGCCTTTTGTAACAAAACAGGAACAGGATGGAAACTTTGTGGGTTCGATTTTCATCTGCATCAGTTCATATTTATTTCCTGTGGTGAAGGTACATTTGCCGAAACAATTCATCCCACTAATATAATTACTCAGGTATAATCGTATTCGAAATTACGAATAGTAAAAAATATCACAAAAAATCAACTTTATTAAGCGCTTAATAGAAAAGCCGATTATAACCCATAGTGCAGATATTTCAAATTAATTAATAATAAATACAATCAATTTGTTTTGCGTAAACGATTCCTGAAAAGTAAGTTTTTAATTTATTTATTTTTGAACATGTAATTCGTAAGTGACACGCTGATAACTGATCAAACATTCCAACGTGAGTTATCAAAGGAATGTTCATCATTTTTGATTAACAATCGACGCTAGTTAAAGGAAAAGTGCTAAAAATGTACTGCTTGAACTCAAGCTATCACGTTGGTTATATTTATAAAATTTAACATGAGTTAAATTTTGATTTACGGTACACTGTAAAATAGGAAACAGTTTTTACCGTGGCTAATCGTAATATAAATACCGTAGAAGGTATTTGAGGTAGAATTTAGGAAGATAATTATGTAATATAGCTGTGAGAGGACTGTCTGAGTGTTTTCAGTAAATATAAGAGTAGCATAATACAAAAACCATTCAAAAATAGAGTTTGAAAAAAACAATTTGCTATTTGAATTGAAATATATTACACATAATTTAATATTATTACTTACATGTCTAGTTTCGGCGTTTGAGAGTAATGGAGCGTGGGCCTGTAACAAAAATAAAATAATTAATTATTGATACATATAACATCTAAAAAGTATGAATGATACTGATAAAAAAAAAAAAATAATCAATATATATTATAAAGCAAAGTGTACAATGTGCGTGCCGAAAAGGCTCAAAAACGACTCCACGTGGGATTAAGGAAGTTATGTCAGCGTGTTGCTATACAACCCCTAACGGAGAAGAAGGTTTCTGTTTTTCTCTTAAGAGTGTAAAATTGAAGAGAAAAGGACTGAAATTTTAAGCCTCTCGCACCATGTAATTAGCCTACCTGAGATTGAGATACGAGTTTATGAATGAAAAATTTAGTTCGAGCTCCAGCCTACCAGGAAGCGCTAGGGTGCGTTTCACTCGATGTTTATTGTTCATTCATTCCGTTCAATTTGTACAGGTTATGTATTTTTTCAGCTGTTCTTTTTAAATTACTAAAAAATCAAGCGAAAATAAGTAATTAGTTTCACCTTTTCTTTCACAATAAAATAATGATTTTACATATCAATTAGAAAACCGACTGGATACCTTACAAAATTAATTTTCTCATAAGAAGGTTAATTGATTAACACATTATATTTAATAAATATATAATATATACATACTTAAGTAAATTTAATGCAATATGAGTGAACATTTTTGAGTAGTACAGTGAATAAAACAAAAAAGGAGAGCTGAATTGACTGATTATAAATCGAAAATAAAATGTTTGAAGTGTTCTTATTGTATGTAATTATGAAAAATGGTTTTATTACTATGTGTGATGAGCATTCCAGTTGACAAAATGACTAAGTCCAATTACAGCACTTTTTATATATGATAGACCTCTTATAGTTCAGGATAAAAAGAAATATGATGAAAAAATTGTGCCCTCATGATATTTTGGTTTTCACTTTGTAATAGTAAATGCAGTGTCCGGCCAAATTACGGGGGGGGGGGGTATCTTAAGGGAGATTGAACTGGAAGAAAGGTCTTAAAAAAAAAGTTCTAAACTTCTGGATCTAATAGGACCATCACAGTAGTCGGCGCTTAAGTTGTAATCGAAATATAGTTTTTTAACTAATAGATTTTTCAAGCATAATCTAATAACTTATTATCTGCTGACTGCTTGGAATGGGCTTATAGAATTCAGAATCACAGAAACCATCAAAAATGATGCATGACTCGACAAAGTTGAAGCAAAATTAATTGTTCCATCACCATTTTCGTCCCTCTTTAAAGTATATAGGGTTCCTTATTTGGGCGGACTCTGCAGATATCGAATCTTAATATTGATACATGTTAAAAGTTTCAAGAAAGTGCTAATTTTGTTCTATATTTCCTTTTTAAAGTTTTTCTGTTATTAAAACTACCACACAACCACCGGAGCGAAGCCGGGCACCCTAGCTAGTAATGAAATATATCAAAAATTTTGTTTCTTTGAAATAAGTATAATAAAAATAATTCACCAAAATACAGAAACATACTAGGCATACAGTAACACATTCTAAATTCCATAAAAGTTACAAGAGGGGATATGCATTGGTCGAAAATAAGGAATAATATTTGAAGTCAAGAAAGCTAAAGGCCGCACGTAATAAATATGAAATTGGCTAATCTCGAGTGAGAAAAAGCTAATATTATTCTAGGTATGGTGGACTCGACAAGTGTCTAGATTGGATACTGCGATGGATGAAGTAGTTGACTGAGTGTTAAAGAATGATAATTAAGAGTCCACAAACCACCCATTTATATATAACATAAATTGATAATTAATGATTATAACAACCTTATTTTGCTCTATCTGTCGTAAATTTAAAGTAAGGGAATGCTGATAATTGGAGAAACTAATTGGACCCAAAGGGTCAGGTCATTCATAAGAAAACACTTCTTCGTGTTATAAAATCTATAAAATAAACATTGATAGCTAAAACACCAGCAAATTTCTATATAAATAAACTAGTACAAAAAGAATTTGGTTTAAGAAAAAACAAGCAATTGTGAATAAAAAATAATAAAAAAATCCTATGAGGGTCTTGGATCATCACGATTAACCAATTTGTTTTTTTTCCTTTAAATAATTACTTTATTAAGAATAACAACTTCATAGAGGCTGAGTGAGCCGTAGGAGTGTCCCGAATCCTATAGAGTTGATTTAAGGATGTCGTAATAGAATGGAAAGAAGCCCGCTACAGACATGAAGGAATAGATACAAATTATTTATTAACAATGTTATTGAATTCAATGCTAATCAAGATTTATAGAGAAAAATCTCGATAACTAACTCTTCCGGCGCTCTTGTGCACCTGAGTTTTTAAGGGAGTATGTACATGCTTTTAATTCCTATCTAAGTTTCCGTTTAGAAGTTTTTGAAAAAAGGCGTATAGTACTAATAAACAATATTTTTTGAGCGTCGATTAACGTGTGGACCTATATGGACATACGCAACAAAACTATTGCGACTCGTAACAAACGCACCCTAGCACGTGACTAATCAAACCCAACAAACCAATCAACATTTGACTAACACAAAATGACCCTCTTGAAACTACTCAATACTGACTTAGAAGGGCATAAAAAACGTCTAATAAGTGACATGGCAACAGCTGAAATCATAGACATTGCAGAATATTAGCTGATTATTGACTAGTGATGTTCATATGCTCAAATAAATAGATGAAGTAAAAAAAAAAAAAAAATTAAATTTATATAAGTAAAACTCTGAAGTCGTTAAATGGTAAGTTCAACACTTCTAAAACTATTTACAATACTTGGCAGATCTTACTTGGTTTGACCGGTGTGAAACGTTAATGCGAAGCGAACTATCAGATTCAATTATGACTAACAGACTTTAATCAACCGCTTGTTATTACAAATAACAGGTCATGAGCCAACACGTTAATTAGTACACGACTGTAGATTGCCATGTGGAGTGCCTAGCGTCAGTATTGCCGGTGCTGCGGGCATCACACATAACGCAGGGGAGGTATTAGGGAGGAATTCCGACACCCCGATAATGAGGAAATGCCATCCATACTGCGGCTTCATTATCGGGGAATGCTTCGGCCAAAATCCTTGACAGGCAACCGTTTCGTCCAGTTTCCAATTTCGGGGATGTGTTTTCAACTTGGCCTTTATTTGTTGTGTTCCTCATCATATTATATCCGCACCCCATTACATTAATTAACTAAAAATTGTCGGAATAACTTCCAGAATTTAACCTCATAGGGAAAACTGGAACAACCACTGGTGTGATGAACTACAATGGAGTCAACATTCTCACAAGTTCAGAATATAAAACGATTAAATTAAATTATTTATTATTCATACCTCGTAACCCTTATTTTAGAGTTGTAACCTTACGAGTTTCACTATTTAATGTGCTCACAATTTTCTTCTTTTTTTTTTTTTTTTTGTTGTGCTATTATAATATTTATTAATTATGCACAAAGTTCTTTACTTAGACATTAATTTGACATTTGACAAGGTTAGATTAAAAAATATTTCACCTTTAACTTTAATACAATTATAATAATACATCAAAATGCAGTAAGTACCCTGACTCTAAGAAAAATATATACTTAAATGAAACTAAATAATTTTAACATTAAAGAAATACAGTACAAATTCCTTCATCCAGACTAACTGGACCAAACACTTTGGATTTATAACTATCAAAAAACATTTTAACCCTAGAATTACCGACCTCTCCCAGGTCGCACGGATTACCAGGGGGGGGGGGGGGCTCCTTGAGCCCACAACCTTAAAAACCTTTTATTTTGGTTCTATAATTTTTTTAAATTTTTTATTTCTATTGGATTATGTTTAATGAACGTTTGTTGTGACACCTGTGAAAAAAAAAATAAAAAAAAAGTTCGGATGGGGAAAAAAGGATGACTTTAAATTAAAAATAATTTTATTCTACTAGAGGAACATATCTAAACATTGTTAGAATAAAAAGTTATCTATATCTAAGTTATTATAACACTATAATTGAATAATAATTTAAGAAAATCTAATTATCAGATTCGTAAATGCAATTATCGGTGCTTTTGCACAATGATTTTTTTCCTGAGTGTTTGTTACACACTGAACGTTTACATTTGAAGCAACGCTGCTTAGATTTTGATAGGTTTTTGTATTTTTCTTTTTTTGATTTGGTTTCTCTAACACAAGTGTAACACCTTAGCCTTCCACTTGATGAACCTTGTTCCTCCAATTGGGGATAAGTCAGTTCTCGCCCTAGAACATGCTCCATGGCCTTCACTGAAGATATAGGAATGCCCACAAGATTTTCACTCCTTTCAGCAACACACAATTTTACTAAACTCTCAGATAGTTCAAATAAAAAGTACTTTCTATTGCCAGCTCTATTTATTCTCCATGTTGTGTTTTTAAGAGTAAATACTGTATAAGAATTGAGAGCTGTTATGTCCAAGAGGGAGTAGAAAAGAGATAATGGCCACCTTTTACATGAATATTGTCTCACCATGGAATCGATTGTATCTATTCCTCCCAATATTTATAACCATCTCAGTAATATATTTTTATATGAAAAAAAATTATTAGGGGAGAATATTTTTTATTGGAAAAAAAACTTGAGAAGGTATGTTAAAATTATATCAAAGTAATTGAGGCGTTCGGCCGAATAACGGTCTATGTTACATTTTTGCGAATTCGAGTATTTTACTGAATAACGTTCCCTACGTTATTCAGTAAATACGTTATTCCCCTGAATAAGGCAATTTCCCTCTCATGAGAATTTTATGGAATAACGGTTTACGTTAGTTCCACAGACGAAAAAGTAATCCCCAATTTAGCAAATTGATTTTACTGTCTCATGTAAAGTTTCGAAAAATCACATAGACCGTTATTCGGCCCAACCCTTCAATTATTATTTGAGCAATATAATTAATAACATTTGAATTACTAGTTAACAGTAGTATTAAATATCAGTGGGCTCGAGGAGCCCCCCCCCCCTTGGTACTGAAGTGTATAACTACCCCGTGCATTACCAAGGGGGGGCTCCTCGAGCCCGTACGTAAAAACAAATTTCTTTTCTCAACATAGAAATTGTTTTATTTCATTTTGTTGTTATACCCTCATTCTAGGATGTTTTTCTGAGGAATACATAAAATATCAAAAATATCCCATTAAAATTGGGTGATAGGGAACAAAAACAAAAAGTTGTGGGCTCGAGGAGCCCCCCCCCCCCCCTGGTACTTCTAGGGTTAATATTAAAATTAAATGAGTAAATAGAATATTTTAGAAAAAAAATACATATCTACATAAATAAATAACTTTTCACATAATTTTATTTCAAAGAATCCAATACATCGCCATTTAGTCAGTTCCAAATTCGTCAATATATAAATATCAAAATAAAAGCCAAATTCTTTCTAACAGTGTTAAAAATCGTTACCTACGTGGACATTTAATAATGCAAATTTATATAATCTGATCTGGATATTCAGAAGATCAAAATGAATAAGGTTTCACTGTAAACTAATGTTCAAGGAAAATCTACAGCACTAATAATCTCACCATGGCCAAATATTTCAGTAAAACCTAAGATTAAAAGAAAGAGGACACTAAATTTATTTATACCAACTAAAATAATAGATATAAAATATACTAATAGTTTTTGTTTTACATAATTAATTAATCACAATATATTTATTTTATTACTAAGTATATAACAAAAAAGTTATTACGGAAGGTAAAGACGTAAGTATCTAATTTGATTCTGAGGGCATCGACCAATTTTCCATAAACATCTTTACATTAAATTAATTCTATACATAGAAATTTAATTATTAAATACTTTTACCTCTGACTTTAAGACAATATATAGAAATTCAATCAGAACATTTCCGCTGATAAAAATAAATTAATAGAGTATTGAAATAATAATTTAATAGGTTCCTATTTTGAATAAATCATGACTCATCGATTTATATAAATAATAATGAAATAAAGAATAAAAACAAAATAAAGCATGAGCTATATAATTCATAGTTAAATCCGTGGCTAAGGCAAATAGTTAATAGGAAATTTATTTTACTTAAAAGGGCAAATAGGAGTTCGTATTTAATTTCAGTTCAGTTAATTCAACGGTAAATTATTTCATCGCTTTAGCGCAATTTAAAGTATTGACAAAAAAAAAGGAATATAATTAGAATATAATGTACACTGCATAATTATTATCGTTACATAATCATTTCATATACATATACATAAATACGATACATATTGAGGTTATTCATGATAAAACCTAGTTATTAACATAAATATACATTATAATTCGAAACAATAATCGATCAGTAATAAAAAAAAGTTATTAAAAAAAATCATTAATTAAACTAGTGTCCAGTTTTTACCTAACAGCGATTTTATCCCGTTAAAACTTTCACAGTACAAGACAGAAAGAGATAAAAAACTGACTAATTTGTTGTTTGGTCAACAAATATTTTTTATAGAACCAGGATAGTGTTGGAACTAAACAGCCCTAACGAGCTCCTTTAAGATATTTTTACAGAAGACTACTTTCTTTCGAGTTTGCCAACTTCATTAAAGTTTGTTAATCGGTTTAGGGTTATTGCAAAGATTGAAGTGAATATTTTTTTTTTATTTTAATAGCACAGCGTTTTAATCACTATAGTTAGTAAGTTACTTTAATTACGAGAAATGTATTAGATACTTTATAAATTACATGTAAACAGTTTAAATTTCTGATAGAAAAAAAAATCATGATTTTCCAAATCCGGTCTGTAGGACCAACTTTAAATAAAATAATAAACATAAATAAACGTTAAATAATAAGTACTTAGGTCTCATCAGGGCAGAGGTGGGACAAGTCACCAGTCTAGATGGAAATATTTAACAACTAAATGAAACAAAATCATGCCGGTCCCATAAAAACAACGATCTAACTAGTGCATTTACAAATTATCAATCGCTTGACGAAAATATAAACAGAATAACGAGGGTTTGAACACGGTAGCTCTCTCATAGAGCTCAGTCAGTTTACTTCCTAATTATATTGCAAAAGCAAGAAAATCGATAAATGGACTGTGAATTAAAAAAATCTGGTGCGTGCGCGCAACACACAACTTTCACTTACCAACTTACTTAGATTAGAAATTAATGCGTTTTGTTAATTGCCACTTCTCAAATGTACAGAACATCTTTAATTATAACGCATTGGTTTGTCATTAAAGGCGTTGATGCATACCCCCAAGCATGCGTGAGCTCAAGGTGTTTTATGAGTTGACGGAATATTCATCTTTTTTCTCCTGTATATGTTTACTTGATTTTCTTCATATATCATATTTAGCCACTTCTTATTTTTAGGCGTGATGAGAGACAGTTAATTTCTCAATATAAACTAAAACAAAGGTACTTTATAAGAAAACAAAAAAGGCCCCTTCCCCATTTAAGCCCCCTCAGAACATTTTAATAATGATAAAGCTTACCTGATATTAAATAACAACTAATTTTCATTAAACATAACGAATTTGATAAAAATCGTTAAAGCCGTTTTTGAGATAATCCATCAAAAAAGTCAAAATTGGAAAAAAAATATGAAATAAAGTGCCCCCTCCGTTTGGCCAATTTTGATGAAACGTTGGCTATCACATCTTTGGCATATACATACATCAAATACCAAGTTTGATCAAAATCGTTAAAACCGTTTTTGAGTAAATAAAAAAAACACGTGAAAATGATACAAAATTTATCAAGTAAAGTCCCCCCTCCGGTTGATCAATTTTGATGAAATTTTTACAGTCATATTTCAGGCATATAAATAGATCAAATACTCAGTTTAATCAAAATCGTTAAAGCCGTTTTTGAGAAAATCAAAAAAACACGTGAAAATGTTACAAAATTTATTAAGTAAAGTCCCCCCTCCCTTTGACCAATTTTGATGAAATTTTTGCTGTCACATCGCGGGCATATACATACACTAAATACCCAATTTCAGGTTCGCACGGTTAATAGTTTTTGAGCTAGTCTGTTCACATACACACACACACACACACACACACACACACACACACACACACACACACACAGACCATTTCGCGGGACTTGGTTATTTCGACTCAGGGGACCCCAAAACGTGTATTTCCGTTGAAAACCGGAAGTCGAAATTTTTCACGATCGCAATACTTCCACTTACTATATCTATATAAATAAAGTTGAAATTCTGTTTGTTTGTTCTTTATAGAAATCCATACCGTTTGTCCTAAATTCTCCAAATTTCACTCAGTGGTTCTTTGATACCAGGTGCGAACACCTGTCCATATTAAAATTGCATAACTTCAGCCAATCTCATGGTATATTCTTTATTGTTAAAAAATTCGACATGATCTCCCTTTACAATGTTTTTTTTTTACAAAATCGACCGTTTGAGTCGAAAAAACGGCCTAAAAAATCGTTTTATAGATTTTGAAGAGGACAACAAGGCCCGGTAAGACCGTCCCTAGGTAGGAGTCGAGTTCTGGGATTTTTGAACCATATGTTTTTTTGTTTTTTTTTTAACATTACAATACGTTTATTTACATGTATGGTGAATTTATTTTTTATAAATGCCTCCTAAGAAGCGAGATTCAACAGGAGTAGTGAGCTCAAAAGCTAAAAAACAACGTCAAATACGAGCAACTGAAACTCTCGACAAACATCAAAATAGAATTGAACAACAGAGGCTTAGACAGGCAGAATCGCGGGAAACTGAGTCTGCCCAGGAATACGAGGCCCGCCTTGCTCCACAGAGGCTTAGGCAAGCCGATCTTTCATACCAGGTGCGAACACCTGTACATATGAAAATTGCATAACTTCAGCCGATCTTCAGCTGATATTCTTTATTGTTATAAAAATCGTAATGAACTCACTTAACAATGGTTTTTTACGAAATCAACTGTTTCATTAGAAAAATGAAATTCCCCGATCAAACCGGTTATGCAGCTTAAAGATGAAATTCTGTTAGTTTGTTTTTTCTTAATAAAAATCTATACCGTTTTTCCTAAATTCCCCAAATTTCGCTCAGTGGATCTTTCTTACTAGGTGCGAACACCTGTCCATATTAAAATTTCGTAACTTCAGCCAATCTCTGGGTATATTCTTTATTGTTATAAAAATCGTTATGATCTCACTTAAAATTTGTTCACGTTTATTAGACGAATAAAATTCCCCGGGTGAAACCGGGATATACAGCTAGTATTTCATATATAGGTAAGTGAAAGTAAAAACATTATAAAGACAATGGAAGACTGTTTATATTATTACAGAAGTTCTTGGTTCTTTAAATGTGGATATCGCACAGAGTACCCTCCTTTATTTTCAATTTTCGGTAAGCTATAATTTCTTCTTAAAGAAAAATGGTATCACTAAAAATCTACACCCCGATATTTTCAAAGAATACAATACACACTATATAGAAATAAATTATTCATTAGGAAATGCTAATACCAACTAATAAAGGTATAAGGTATTTTTAAAGTTGTAAATTATAAAAAAAATTATCGATTTTTATACTAACATTTTCTTTATTTACTTATTTTTTTTTGTTCGTTTAGAAAAATTAAAATGAGATCAGTCGTTTCCAGAATTATTTCCACCTAGATTCGCCATCAGTCTCACTATGCAGGGGACTGGTAATAGTTCTGTGAGTCTTTTTTTCTTTACCCACACCAGTTACCAATTCCTAAAAGAGTGATTTATCTTATTATAAAATTAATATTAGAGAAGAACAGACGATTAAAGTTATCTCGTATTTAACAAGCTTCAAATGTAAATAAAAGTGATAGTTTAATTTATAACCTCCTTTCCTCTCTGCATCTTCTCAATTATAATAAATATATTTTCTAAATTATAATAAACTGCATCTAGATGGTGAAGATTTTTTTGGTAAAAAGCAAGTTTCATAAATTGTACTCTTCTACATTTCCGTGTTTAGTTTTAAACCTTTGAAATGTCTTAAATCAGAAGAAGTGGCATTTAAGACATTTCAAAGGTTTATGAACACGACTCAGTTGTATCAGATTCATTATCAACAAAAACAACTTCAAAGTTTCTTAAAATCAAGGAGGTAATAGGTAACTAACCTCCTTCATGTATATATATATTTTTTAAAGTAGACATATATTAATAAATAACGTTATGATAAATGACTAATAATATCAAAAAGTAACTGGTGTAGCTAAACTAAAAAAGGCCCAGTTCTGTAGATAGTCAATTTAATCATTGTGTAATTCTCTAACAGACCATGGTACCTTGACAGGCCAACTAAATTTTGGTTGATAGAAGAGGGTATATACACTTCAAAGGCTTAAAAAGTCTTTAGCAATTTAAATAAAAAGTGATAAAGATGCATGCATAACACAAAGTTCCTTTACTTCGACTAGAAATGGAAACTTTTCAATGTTGTTAGAGACATGGTAAAGGGAACACATAATAACTTTTTTTTCACAATGAAGATTTCTTTTTATTCCTTAGGGAAGTACTGTCTTCAGCACTTCACTAAGTGGTATAACTAGAGAGGGAATGGAATAAGGGAGCGCGAATTACCAATTAGTTCAGGGGATTCCAATACCAAATGATCTATGCATAGTTTAAACTAATCATTTCTGATATCTATATGTCTTCCATGCTTATGTATTAATTTATTCCTTTACAAAGTTCATTTTAATCTTATATCCTTCATGGTGTTCATTTTAATTAAGTTAACTCTGTTTACTTTTACTTTATTTTTATTTTGTATATTTTTTTCTTATTTTTTCCTACTGTCTAATAATTTGTTATCTTTATTACTAAATAATCATCAAATAAATATAAACTGTTGATTTTAAGGATGATATATCCGAAATCAAGTATAAATTTTTATATATGTATATTGTAAAATTTTAAAATAAATAAAAAATCTTCTCCCTCTCTCTCTATGTATCATCGCGGGCATATACTCGTACATACATCAAATACCCAGTTTCATCAACATCGTTAAAGTTGTTTTTGAGTAAATAAAAAAAAACACGTGAGAGTGAGACAAAATTTATTAAGTAAAGTGCCCCCTACCACATACATTAAATATCAAGGTTAATCAAAATCGTTAGAGCCGTTTTTGAGAAAATCGAAAAAAACGTAAAAACTAGACAAAATTCTCCGTTTGACCAATTTTAATGAAATTTTTGCGGGCATATACATACACTAAATACCCAATTTCAGGTTCGCACGGTTTATAGTTTTTGAGCTAGTCCATTTCGAACCATTTCGCGGGACTTGGTTATTTGAACTCAGGGGACCCCAAATCGTGTATTTCCGTTGAAAACCGGAAGTCGAAATTTTTCAAGATCGCAATACTTTCCCTTACTATATACTATATTTCATATGTAGGTAAGATTTTGTAACATATATAAGGTTGTTAAAAGGCAAGACTTCGCGGATCTACCAGAAAACATCCGAGTGAGAATAGCTGATGAACCCAGCAAATGGAAAAGGATCCTCCGGGAGGATACACTAGAGGAATGGAACCGACGGTGACGACCTCTCAAAAGGGGGCTACCCTGAGAAAATACTTCCCCACTGTCGGATCACGATTAGAAGCAACTTGGATCCTCCCGGACTATTGGATCTCACAGATTCTCACGGGGCATGGGGGTTTCCGAGCGAAGCTCGCATACCACGGTATAAATATCGATCCCCTGTGCCCAAGTTGCGGAGTGCCGGAGACCGCCCAGCATATCGTACTTTCTTGTACCGCCTATGAGGCACTGAGGGCCAAGCTAATGAGGGAGAAAGTACTCTACGCTATGACGGAGAGCGATCTCCCTCAACTCATTACGGAGGACAGGTATCCTCATTTTATTCCTCCGTATTATCCTCATCTCATTCCTTTATTTACAGGTGGAAGGAAGTCCTTGGACCAGCCCACTTCACTCCGGGAAGGAGAAGAGGAGTTGCACCTGGGAGACCACCGAAATGAGACTCAATTGAAGAGAGACTAAAGAAACGAAGAAATGGACTATTGTTTCTATTGCAGCGGTGGGTTGTTAGGTATGGCTATCACCCCAGAACTGCAAACGCCCGTATTGCCTTATAGGCAGGGAGGGTTGTTATAAATAAATAAATAAATATAGGTAAGATTTTTTTTAAAAGTTAGTTTGTTAGTTATCGGTAAGTGAAAGTAATAAAGATTTCTCAGGTGAAATATCATGCGAGGAAAGCAGTTATTAAACTAAAGTGTATTCATTTAAGGTTACAGATTGCCATATGTTTTTTCAAATCGGTAAATACCTTGAGCAGCAGGCGTTTATCGTCTGTCCTGTTTGTTTAACGTCACTTTATGCCACTAAGGCTAATCGGAAGATGCTACTGTGGGAGTCCTAAATTTTGCCTATTCAGATATAATTGGGAGAGGGATCTTTAAAGAGTACCTGACAAGGATTTTTTACTCCCTTTAAAAAATCCTGGGTCACATCGGGACGCGTTTTATTTTTTTTTTTTTAAGTTTAAAGTTAGTTGGTTACATAGCAATACGAAATATTAATGTTTTTTTTATGGTTGTACTATAATTTTTTATTTATTTTTACGATAATCGCTATAATAATATTTTTTTCCATATCGATTATATTATATGACTTATAAACAAACTTCTTACTACTTAAATTACACTATTCTTTCTAAAATTATCAGCTTATATACCAACGGTATATTACACGTATGTTTATTAATATTCAAGGTTGCTTTTTATTCTGATGATATGAAGTATGATTTTACACTAGATATCCTTAAAAAAAACTTCCATGTCAATGTCAAAGCGACAATCACATCTCAATTGATGTCATAAAATGACACGGGATAAAATGAAACATTAGAGCTACTAAGCCACAATGAAGGTAGGATCCACCAGATGAAGCAATATCACCGGAGCGAAGACAATATGTACGGGGAGTAAACCAAAGTTGGGAGAAATGTGATATTTGTAGTGTTGGTGAGGAGAGGGGGCGTACGGCATTCCATTCTTCTGTACCAGAATCGGAAAGTGTTCGCAGGAGCTCTAACTTTCGGCCCAAACTTTCCTAATTCCATCCGCGGGGTGAAGCTAGTCCTATTGGACTTCTTTAATTAACAGTCCATAGCAAGGCTGCCTCCTCCCTGCTATCATAGGACAAAACTTCGCCCCCTCCACTTCTTCCACTGATTCCTCCATTCTATTAATAGTAATAACATTATTAAGGAGTTTTACCAGTCCAACTTTCATAGAACTTTATTTCTGTGCAGCGGCTTCGGATTCTCTCGACTTTATTTCTTGCTCTTACTCCCTGATTTTTGCTCATCAACGAAAATAAATTTGTAAGATCGGATATTTTTTTATTAAGGTGGGATGTGGTTTTCAAATTTCCTGAATTTTTATATTTAAAAGGGATTTTTAAAATTTTAGTGATAGTTTATATAATCTGGAGTTGTGAGTGGAATTTACGGTGAAATGATTGAGGGAACTGAGAATGAATTTTGGAAAATAAAGTTAGAGCGGCATTTAAGGAGAAATATACGTTGTTCTAGAGTATGGGCCAGGCGTTTATGAAGATTCCAGAAGTAATTGAACAGTGATTGGAGACTGGGGAAGGTTGGATTGAAAAAAGAAAAATTTAATTGAATGGGATAAGATGCAACAGAAGAATACTTCTGTTGCATCTCATCGCATTCAGGAAAATAAGTTTGTAATAATGCAATTACTAACCTTTCAATACCTTATGAGAGGATATTTTAGTTGATATCCTAAGAGGGACAAATCCTTAAATATAAAATAAAACCTCTTAAAATGATAATAGAGAGACAGATGACTGGGAGACGCTAAAAAGTCTTAGGCTTTCGAAGAACAAAAACGTCAATGTTTAACTAATTTAGGGTGGCTCAGGAAATGAATATCTTTATAAAATAAAAGAAACAAGGAGAAATTGCTTTAGCGGGTTAATTTAGAATTTAGCGATTTTGTAAGGCTGAGAATATTGAAAAATGTTGTACAAACCCAAATTAATGAGACAAGTATTGATTAAACCGAAAAACTTTCTTTTATCAGGATTATACATATATTATATTATAACTAGAAAAGGGGAGAGCCAGAAAGAGGGTGAGAGGTTGGAAACGAGAAAAATAGGAACAACTAAAAACAACAAATTTCAAATAAATTAAAATGAAGTTTGTTTAAGCCATTCCAACATGAACCAATAAAGTGCCCCTTCTGTTTGACCAATGGTAAATGTTCAATCAAAAGAAACGATCAACATTGTAAGGAAATCAATATCTTGATAAAATAAAAGAATCAGAGATAATTTCCTTTAGTGGATTAATTTAGAATTTAGCGATTTTTAAAGCTGAGAATATTGAAAAATGTATAAATCCAAATTATTAAGAAAGTATTGATAAATGTATTGTAATGTATTGTTTGATTGGATATATTATAACTATACATGGGGATACCCAGAGAGGGGGAGGGGGTTGGAAACCAGAAAAATATGAACAACTAAAATCAACAAATTTCAAATAAAATAAATGAAAGTTTGTTTAAACCATTCCAACATGAATCAATGAAGTGCCCCTTCTGTTTGATGAAATTTTGGCTGTTACATTGCGGGCATATATATACAACAAATACCAAGTATTATCAAAATCGTTACAGCCGTTTTTGAAAAAAAAAAATAATAATAAACTGAAAATGAGACAAAATTTATTAAAAAATGTGACGGCTCAAAACAATTTGTTATAGCTATTCAGCGTATGACTGAACAATTACGTTCCACCTCATTTAAACCAAAATCAAATCTATACCAATAAATTTAGTAGTCCATAAATCCTGTTGTTTCTCAAAATTAAAATTTAATGACATTAACTTTGATAATAAATCCCCCATATAATATTAATTTATATAATTATTTGATTTTAAATTTGTAATTAAATACCCCTTATGTCTCAATATGGCGTGCTTAGAAATAAATGCGTCCCAATTGGTAAAAGGGTTACTTTGACGAGAAAAATGAATTGGCATATTAACGATTTTAGTAATATTATTGGAATTCTATTATTGTTCCATTTTAGCTAAATTTAATCTGTGAAATGAATTCGCAATTCTCCAATTTCGCAATGGCAGTAGCCACCTACCCCATTGATAATGAAATCATAACACATTTATCAGGCCACCGCTGGCTGGAGGTCCGTACTAACTTAAAAATAATTACGGAATATATAAAGCACATCTTTCGCAGCAGGTATTTCAAATACTTTATTAATAAGGCGGCATTTCGTGTTAATAAATCTTAATTGCAAACGTAAGGTGTAGAATATAAATGGGCGAACCTGCGTAAGTCATTAAAATTCAGCTACGGCATAAACTCAGAGGCTCATTCGTAATGCGAGCGTCATCATTTTTAAACTGTTTAATTTAAAAAAGATATGTGGGCTATTCTGTGAAAAAGTGGAGATTTGAGTCAGCAAAGTTTCCGATTTTCCTGTTCATTCTTATGTTTTTAAATTTTTAGATGCTCCTAGATAAATTATTTTTCATCCTTTTATCGCATTTTTATTTAGTTTAGTTTTTATTTAGTTTTATTTTATCGCATTTTAGTTGGCTGGATTTTTTACAAATCATTTTGATTAATTTGAAAAGTAATTTTTCCACGTCCTCTCATTTCATACATTACAATCCGTGCTTATCATAATCTTTTGCGATTGAAATAAAGATCAAATTTTTATTTATTTTTAAAATAAAAAAATATGTTAATATTTTATTATAATTTTCGGATTAATATTTATTTATATTTATATTTATTTATTGCTTATAAAGGGATTCCCCTTATAGCAGGAGCAATGGTCATGCACAATATTTGTAAAATGGGGTGACATTGTGACTAATTGGGTGACTTTGTGACAAGCCTATTTTTCTACAGTTTTTGAATTTCCCTCCTTAAAAAGAATCAGGTTAGGCAATTCAGTGTACTTGTCAGTTGGTCAGTAATGTGCTGCAACCTACTGGCCACATATGGACCTATATAACTTCTTTCATTCCATTTACCATGATGCTTTATTGCAAGGTTTCAACTAAATGATAACAATCAAACATATATGAAATAAAACACCATGTTAAATGGAATGAAAGAAGTTATATGGGGCCAGTAGGTTGCAGCACATTACCTGAAAGGTACCCTGAATAGCATAACCTGATTCTTTTTGAGGAGGGAAATTCAAAAACTGTAGAAAAATAGGCTTGTCACAAAGTCACCCCATTAGTCACAATGTCACCCCGTTTTACGGTACATAATCTAATAATCCATAATATAATAACTATAGAACATATTATAATATATTATATATCAATAAACCACACTATGAACAGAAATAAACATTGAAAGCATGTAAAAAAAATAAATAATAATAAAAAAGATGCAGCAGAGATAAACAAACATAATTATAATAAATATATTAACATAAATCTAAAACTAATTTGTATAAAATGGTATAAATAATCACAGCAGCACACTAAACTAAAAACAAAATATAGGACTTATAAAGCACATTGGGTGAATATTTTATGACGCGGGGAGAAGATGCATGGTGTTTATAATCATTAAGCCTATCAGTTAGTTGTCTATTGGTTTAGGAGTGCGGAGCGATATTTAAGTATGTTGTTCAGCAGTTGGTATAGTTGTATCAGGTCATATGTACTATTGGATGAAAGTCTATCGTGAAGGATATTTATTCATACAAGATATTTACCATTCCAGCTTAGTTTCCTTTAAATGACCTTACCGTTTTTAGTCAGTATTATCTGGGTGCACCACCCTACCTACCTCACCTGCCAGTCAGGCTTAAACTAGTTTGGCAAACAAAGGATAAAAATGATATATTTTCTCTTGTTATGATCCTTTTAGATTCTACTGTAAGGAATTAAGTTCGAAAAAAATGTTCTGCAAAAATGATGAGGTGAAATCCACGATTTTTCCGAGTATCACCCAGGTATGTTAAGAAATAAATTAATATAAAATGTTAACGTTTTGAATTAAACTTGATCCATTTAACAATCCAATTTAGCAGGTAAAGAATTAAGTTCGAAAAAAAAGTTCTGCAAAACTGGTAAGGTGAAATCCCCGATTTCGTATCACCCAGGTATGCTAAGGAATAATTAATATAATATTTTAACGTTTTGAATTAAACTTGATCCATTTAACAATCCAATTTAGCAGGTTAGGATCAGGAAATTGAGTTCAATATCGCATGTAATTAATTAGAGGAGTAGCAGAGGTAATTAATTATAATTATGCTAATCAGAATTAGTTGACAGAGTTTAAAAATTCAAACGGGCTATTTAATTAAACTCTCGTATCTAAATTAAATAACGGCATTCTTCATGAAGGAAAATATTTCATTTCTGGAAAAACATTTTTTTTTTTTTTTGGAACAATTATTAAGTATACCACTTGAATGATATTAAAATTAAAAAGTCCCAGTATTTACAAGAAAAAAGTTATGTAATGGTAGATATATAGATAATAAATGGAAATAGAGGTATAGATAATGTTATATTATGTGAATGAATGGATGAAGAGATTTTTCTTGTTTTATATATTAACTACTGTCTAAAGTGAAAGATAACCAGTGAATCTGACTGACTGGAACGCATTGATAATATTGCATGGGGGAGAGTGATGCCAAGCGGGCATCCATATAGCTTCCACTTAGGCTGGGAGATCACATACCAGCCATTTTTAAGCTAGGCGCACGTAAGACGCAGAACAGGGCAGCGCAGTTTCCTACTTATCACAGGTATTAGAAAAACTGCTCTGCGTCATCTGCGTCAAGCCTGAGTCTTGTATTGGTGTTTTTGGGCAAGTGGGCGATGCTAGGGCATAATGTTTGGACAACCTGAGATAGTTGTGAAGAATTATTAAGTAGGGGCTAGATAAGTTTAAGTTTAATCAAGTCACTAACGAAGTTGGTGAATTGAGCTAATGGATAATTTTTAGTGATTGGTGCCGGGGGATACATCCTATCCTCATTTTTGAAGGATCTTAGTAATAACGAGCTATCCTACGAACAATTTTTAGATGCTGCTGATACTGAAACCCCATTTTAAGACCTGAAAGAGGTGTCTGTGGGTGCACGAGAGGAAGAAACGCGTATAGATGTGGAGAAGTATTTGTTTGTTTTTTTGGAATATTTTTGAAATAATTTTTTTGTAGATTCCTGAATGCTTTCCATTTTTTATGAGCTGGGCGTCCCCTGTAGCTAGCAGGTTGTGACATATCACTATTGGCACGCTTTGCTGCCGACTTGTCATGCAGTGATCTCATGGCGTTGACCACATCTAGCAATACGTCTTAGGATTTCCGTAATTTTGACATTATATTATGCATTACGTAAAGATTTTCTTGGTTCTTTATCTGGACTTACGAGTGATATAAAAATTCTAGAATAAAAAATTTGTTCATTGAAAGTTGATTTTGTGATATCAGTAAAGAACGAGGGTGGTAGTATCTAAAATTTGAAATAATGCTCACAATAATAATAGTAGCCTGTCGGAAGGGATGTCTACCTAAACACGGTCCGGGGCCTGTGCGATGTTTCGTAAAAGATATCTATCCTAATTACCTGAATAGGCAAAATTTAGGACATCCAATACAGCATCGCCCTATTAGGATTTGTAGCATAAAGTAACATATTATAATAAACAAAAACAAACCTTATGTGTTTAATAAGTTCAGCTAACAAGTTACTTAAATAAGCACTAATTTTTAATTCCAATTCAGTGAGTATTTTAAAATAAAAAAAGGTCTTAAAGAATAATGATTATATCGGAATTTCCATTGAACAGGAGATAACTTAAATAGAGGGCATTGTGTGCTTACAACGACGTGAAATTTCAAATGACCAAATAACGATTTAAAAATTAAAAAAAAAAAAATAAATAAAAATATTTGCTTAAATAATCAAAGCATTATTTATTTTGTTGCCGAAGAAATAATAATTATACGAACTATCATTATATGAGTGAGCTATGCAACAGATTAGTTCTCATGTACCAAAAAGTTCAAATCAAATAATAATAATAGATACCTACAAAAGATTTCAAATAGAAAATCGTAGATAAACTAAAACACTTCCAACAAGTGACCGTCATACCATTTTCCTTTCATTCAGAATGATTTGAAACTTTGTTCATTCATAGTTCTACATAGGTCATGAAGATGAGAGAAAAAAAATCACGAAACTTCGATATAGCATAATCTAAATATGCATAAAATTATGTTTACTTAACTTCAATATTCTCAGAAAATACACGTTTTTCAGGTTTTACTCTTCCTCTAACCCATCATAACAGATGTATGATTTCAATGGAGTACGTCAATGGATTTCAAGATATATAATTTGTTAAATAAACATATAGTAAACATTGTTTAAAGATAGGGAATTGCCTATAAGAGAGTAAACAACACAATAAAATCCTACAATTGGCAAGGGCCGACAGATGCTTGACAGTGTCAAAGAAGACAGTTCCGCTAACGTTATTGCACCACTTTTACGATACGGTTACTGTTTTGTCGCCGTTCCAATTACAGAAGGAACAGTCGGATAATTCCGTGACTTAAAACAGGCGATTAGGAACGGAACCTTCAAGAAATAATGAAATATGATCCACAAAAACGCTATAAACAGGCCAATCTGGCATTGTTTTAGGAAAGTAAGTTGGTACAATTTTCTTTCAGTAAACAATGGATCCTATGTGTACCGAATAAAGGAATTCATTAAATAAGAACTTTCATACTTAACACACATTATTGCTAATGCCATAAAAAGTAATAAATATTTCAGAACAAGCATGAACCAGAAATTCATACAGCATAAAGAATAAATATTGTAATCCAGAAACGTTAAAGAGGAAATGGAACTAAAAAGATCTCTTCTACAAGGTCAGGCGATAGGAAATACCAAACACTTTTTAAAATGAATCATCCATTCATGAGCAATATTTTTCTCAGTATTATAAACAACAAAATTCTTTCAAAATACATCTAAACTTAAGAACAATTATTGGTCACAGTGATACCTTTATTATAAAAATACCTTGAGTCAGTTTTACCCGACAATAGTGTGATAAATAAAAATGGGAATTTTGGTTTATAATAGCCATTTTATTTAGTTCACCACATACCAAGAATATGGAAAAAAATAAGGTTTAAAGCTATTCCTAGAACTCTACAAAAGTAAAATTGTATTTACACAATATAAAAATTAAAACGGATAATAATTACTTATCTTTTATCACTGGCGGATCCAGGGGGGGGGGGGGGGGGGGGCTGTGGGGGCTGCAGCCCCTCCCTTTGGAAAATTTTTCGTAATTTAAAGATAGAATTTGACTTTTCTTAATGTAAGGAAGCATGTTAAAAAACAAATAATGTGCAGAACAAGTAGTATTTTAGTTGTAGAAAAGGAATATAAGGGTAAAAAAACTGATTAGCAGATCCAAATGAAGGGATGTGAGGCTGCAGCCCCCCCTTTACGATCGGCTGGATCCGCCCCATGTTATAAGGCTGATATGAAAGTTAAAACAGTAGCTGCTATGTTTAAATGCTATTCCTAGAAATCTACAAAAGTAAAATTGTATTTACACAATATAAAAATTTAAACGCATAATAATTACTTATCTTTTATAAGGCTGATATGAAAGTTAAATCAGTAGCTTCCCCTTAGAAAATATAAAAAAAAAATTAGGCGTTATATAAAAATATATTTTAATTTTTAAATTAAAACTGAGCCTCAGATAGTCAGAATGGATGGTATTATTTTTAACAATTATATCATTAACAAAAACCTCCGCTATGGACAATTGTCCGTCTCTTGGAGTCCGTCAAACTTAAAATATTTAATAAAAATTCTGTAAAAGAAATAAAAAAAAAAAAGAGGGAGAAAAACGTAAATAAAACAAACAAATGTTATTCAACAACGACAATTAAATTCTGTTATTAGTAACTTCCTGTAACTATAAGCCTCTCTAAAATAGCAATTAACCTAACCCCGTCTTCACCATTAAAGGTGCCTACCTGATAACTGAACTTTTGTCAAGAACCGATTTTCCTAACAATTTCATCCTGAACTCACTGAGTTTTTTTGTTCGTTTTTTGGCCCTCCCCTTCCTCACCGGTTTGGGTATACGGGGTTTCCCGTGCCAGGGGAGTGGTTTTGGTGGATCCGGGTTTTGAACTTGCTATCTTCGGGTTTCCAAGCATATGACAGTTGTCAGGGGCAACGCGTATTTCCTAACGCGTTTGCCTACTCGGCCATGCCGCCACCTCCAGAGCTCACAGAGGATAAGGAATTTTCCAAAGCTGCAATGAATAATATTTTTATTATTCATTTAGGTTACAAATACTGCATTCTTGCGTTCTATTCGGGTTCCTAGGCTTAAAGTTTAAGTTCAGACGTTCCCCCCGTGCCTTCATAAATTGTAATTTATTGTTGTCACTTATTTATTTTTTTCGTTAAATTTGTTAACATTAAATTAAATCTAGACAGCTTCTCTATAACTAAGGAAAAAACAAAGTATTTATCATGGTGTTTAATTCCATTCTATTAATCTAATATAATAAAATATGTACGCGGTTCTATTTACCTCCGGGGATACAGACGTATAAATTCTCATAAATATGTCGAATAAAATACACGCCCGTTGGGGGAATTGTTTTCATGAGCGGAACGTAATTCTATATGTAACTGCCAAATACTCAACTTACAGAAAACAATATCAGCAGTAAGAGCAGGGGGGGAGGGGGTGGAAGAGAAATAAATATTTCTCGGAAAAGAAGGGAATTGAAACCGATCCATGGAATTAGTCTAAATCCAGGGGTGGGAGGTCGCTGAGGAAACCATCCAACTTTCTCCGGGCTCTGGTCCCCTATCCCCACTTCCAGATAAGAGGCGCCAGGCCTCCCAGAAATAATTTTCGTTCTGTAAAATATGGGTTACCTTTTTTTTTTTACCCCTGTTCTGCAGGAATTATTGTATTAAGGTGATGTAATTAGGATTTTCAAAAGTATAAATGTAAATTTGCAATAACTATAAGGTATAATAATAATTACCTAATAATAATTAGATACATTAATAAATATTTTAAGGAACAGTAATAAGCAATTTGTAATACGTATTAGGTATAAGTGACAAATTGATGTTGATTTTTATATTTTTTATTCGCTGTAGAATTAAAACTTGCACCTTTCGTTAACATTAATTGATTTATTGATTAATAAACACAACTCTACTATCTGTAAAAACTAGGTGACCTTAACTAACGACATAGAAATCACCAAGGTAAGGAACCTGTTGTGAATACAAATTGCTATATAAACTAATATGCTATGTAAAATTTTACGATAAGATGATAGGATGTATATATTATTATTTATGGAATATATAATTAGAGTCATATAAACTGATATATAAATTGTAATATTAAACATTATAAACGATTGAGACGAATGAATAATGTGAACCGATAAGAATTTAATCTAAGTACGTATAGTAAGTATATTATAAGTACGTATATAGTATTATATTTTAATTTCATAGTGTGGCTATAAACAATCCAAATTTGCATAAGGCCAGTTTGAGACCTCAAATAAATCCCTCAATTGCTCCCTATGTTTCTTCTCACCATCTCAAAAGGCCTTTTATAAAATTGACGGAATCAGCAAAGCGACCCGGACTAGAAGTGAATAGCTCTAAGACGAAATATATGGTGTCTGGGGAACCACTATTAGAAGGCGAAACCATCACAATAGGGTCATTCACTTTTGATAAAGTAGGGCAATTTAGATATCTGGGTTCGATTGTTACACGGGACAATGCAATCGGACAAGAGATCAAAAATAGAATTGTCTTGGACAACCGATGCAGCTTCGGCCTGCGTTGACACTTCGCTAGCAATTACCGGTCCCGGTAAACGGAAAATAACTCTTTACATGACACTGATACGCACCATACTCCTCTGCAGCCCTGAAACATGGACAATCCCAAAGATCAGCGAACAGGATCTCCAAATGTTCTAAATTAAGCATCCAAGCAGTAAAATAAACTCGATTATTGATAAAATTGGGCCCCTTAAAAAAAGAAAAAACAATAAAAAATCTAAAAGTACTGAGAACTTTAAAGTTTTGGAGATACACAAATAGGAGAAATACAAGCATATAAATATGGAAAAAGTGTGGCGTTTATATATAAGCGAAGCACGTCGATTTCTAATCTAAGTAAGTTGGTAAGTGAAAGTTGTGTTGCGCGCATCGCACCAGATTTTTTGAAGCCAGTTTTTACTCTACTGTTATACGCTCCAGGGGCGATTAATTTTTTTGATCCATTTTGGAATGAAAATGTTGTAGTTCACCTATTAATAGGTTGTAATTGTAAATCCTGCAAAGGGATTCATGTTTTGAAAGTTTTTTTATGTCGAAAATTTCATGTTTGCCACAGATACTGGGGCACGAATTTTGGATTTCGTTCTCCTACTCTTGGAATCATTGATTATAGTTCTAAAAGGGCATCTGCTTGGATTAAAGGAAATTATTGGTATAAATGGTATTAAATAAAACAATAATGGTATTTACGTATACTATAACAAAACAGGAGATTGACCGCTAATAACACAAAAACTAAGTTATATTTATGTAAAATGTCAATGATTACCATGAATGTTTTAAAATTTTTTATACAGCTATTTCATGAGATTTTATAGGGCATATAAGTATTCACGGGAATTATTAAACTTTCATTTCATTTGTAAAAATATACTTATACAAAAATTATGTATTTAAGGTTAAATGCTTTTCACTTTAAAAAAAACAAATATGCTACTCATGAGGTTTATCTAATAGTAATATATAAAAACAATCATAGAGTAGAAGTTTTTCAATTCAGTAAACTGAAACCGTTCTTTGATAAAATATTTTTTTTTTCATAGCAAATGTTTATAGTTTAAAAAAAAAAACATATGGGAGAGAAGAAAATACAGGCAATGAATGATTAACTTTTTTTTTCTAGCTATAAAACAAAGCTACAATGATAGATGAATTTCATAAAGGCCACAAAATAGAAATTTAGAATAGGGAACAATTATTAAAACAACTTAAAGCTATGATCCTTTTTGATCTCCTACACAAGAGAGCAAGAAAGAGTCGGAATAAATATTTCTTATTGATTGAAATGCGACTGATTTCAGTAATTATTCATTTTATAATGCACCTAGAATGAAAAATTTATTTACAAAAATCAGTAATGGTGTCAGAGCAAAACAAATCTTGCCCCACGATAAAATATAAGATGCTCCTATTATGAATTTTTTTACAGCCTCAAAAAAAAAAAATTACAAAAATAAAATAAAAAAATCTCGTAAGGCTAATATTTTTTTTAACTTTATTTTATTTATCCACACCTGTCTAGAATAACATAGACAATCAGTGGATTGTCTTGTACAATACTTGCATGTCAGGCATGAGGAAGAGCAAATACTCAGCGGTACCCCTTCCGTGGCATTATTTTAGATTAAAAATGAAATTAAACAATGAAATTTACAGAAGGTCTCTCATCCACGACCTTTTTAACCTCTGGATGTTGTCAGGCATGCTGGTGGAGGACATTCTAATTATCAGTGGATTGTGATGTCCCTGTAAATTGTCATGAAATCGTTTATAGTGAGTCCGTACGTATTCGATGACAGTTGGCACGCGCTAGTCAGTATGTAATGTTGGAAACGTATAGAGGTGTGTGTGTAATAAGTTTTAGATTTTTGATTGGAAGGTTTGTAGTCTCTGTATGTGGGTCTTTTTCGCAGATCCGAAGATTTGGGAGGCGTAAGTTGTATGTAGCAAATTGATTTAAGTAAGTGTATGTAGCGAGTTTCTGTCTTAATTTTAATTAAGGCTAATATAGTGTTATTAATATTTCCTTAAAAAGGTTTACAATTTAAAATAAACTTTAATGCTATGGAGAAACTTTTGTTATTAATTGTTGTTCACAACTAACAAAGAAAATGCTACATCATGAGAAATAAATGAGGAAACATTTTTAAATAAATACAAAAATGCATGACGAAAAATGAAACAAAAAATAAATCAGACAAAAGAAAAGTATTTGAAATCCCTAATAAAATGTTTTGAACTATTTCGTAAACACTATTGAAGTATCTATTGCAGCAAATGTATATAAGTTTTTAATGATTTATGAGATGGAAAGCCCGAAAAAGAAAAGGTAACTAAACAATCCATACAAACTCAATATAAATTGATTTTCTGGGGCGAGATATTAAATTAAAATAAAAAAATAATCGAATGTACGTACGCACAGAGGCTAATGTAACCGTACGTACTTCGAAATGCACTTCTACTCAATGAAATTTATTTAATCGCAGACCCGATTATTGAATAAATTAAACCTTTCATTAATATGAATAAATGACATTTTTATCAAAAATTGTTCATTAAAATAATTACACGAGGCTTTCAAAATAATATAAAATTAAAATGTGTTCATGGATGAGAAATCCATTTTAACACATTTCCCAATGGCATGAAAGCATAATTATACTAATATATATTAAATATGGCTTAAAAAGAAATATTTATTGGTAAATATTTATATGGCTTGAATAAAACAATTCAAATGATATCTGGGTGATTCTCATATGAATTGACCATTTAGTGTCCCCGGTCTTAACATTCGTTTTTCAGATATTTTTTCATAACCAAAAGAAATTGTTGTCACGAGTGTTACCATTATTGTATGTATCAGCGTTCATTGAAAAATCCGAATGATTCGGAAAAAAGATGTTGGTTAGGGACATTTATTCGAGTTCATCCTCTCATATATGTCCGACATTTATTTTAGCTAAGGATGGAGATTTTCTGTAAAAATGTCACGAGTGTGACGATAACAATTTAACACTCATGGCAGAAACATTTAAGAGTGGTGTGTTGTTATGTTTTAATGTCAAAATGATTAATTTCTTTTGAATAGCCATTTTAAGCAGTAGAAAGGAGCAATCGAGAAACGAAAAATAGACGAATGATATAATGCGACATATATTCTTTATAAAAACGAGATATTGGTCAAGAGAAAGAAAATAAACAAAACGATAGCTTCTTAAACTAGAACTGTCCAATCTAATCACATAGTGAAAATACTGCTCGGTCTTTAACTTTGACAGCAAAGAAGTGAACGAATTAATTATCGGTGAATCGTTCACACCATCTTCATTTCAAAAACTGAGTAAAAATCTGCAGAAAAATAATATGTATTTCGATTAACGAGATGATCAATGAGCTGCAAAGATCCGAAGAAAAACCAAAGCCTTGACAGAATGACTTATTCTTAGGTAACCTAGTGAAAAGAATTGGCTACTACTGAACTTAGCAAGTCAAGCAGTAGGACTGACTAGAAGCCATCCCAGTAATTTTTGTACAACAAAAGGAAAACAAGATCCGATCCCTTAAGCTGAGTTGTTACACTGTGATATGGAGTGTTGATATTGAGCGAGAATAAAAAAATGAAAAAAAATTACAAAAGTAAATAAATAAAAATATAGAAACGCTCGTCACTTAACTAATTTTTGAGTTTAAAAAATACTATAAAATACAAATACTGAACGAACTGACAAACTTAGTTCAACTTTGTATTTTTGAACATCTTGTTGATGATATTCACATCAAATTTTATTCACAAAGCTGATTTTTTTAAACCCAAATTTCAATGTCTAAAAAAGTCAAATTAAATGAGAATCACTTTTCTACTCGTTGCTCAGCATTGTTAAAAAATTAATAAATGTCCAGATGGATGGAAAAATGACTCAATGAATTTTTTTTTTGGTATCAATAAAAATTTAACAAAAGAACTCGCCGTTAGGTAAATGATCCCATTAATAATTTATAGGCTGTACGAAACGAAAAATGTTGATGGGCTAGAAGAAATCCTAAATCTAGTCCCTGAGGCAACCTACAACTGGGATGAAAAGCTCCCAGAACATGATTGAAGTCTAAAATGCCATGTTGACACATGATACATATTAGATTAACTGATTGACTGCTTTGTGGAAAGGTCCGATTAAAATATGAGGTTGGTTGCTCAATAATATATCAGCGTCTTTCGACCTCAAGTTGACCCGGGGCTGTTATATAAGAATAAATTAATTATAAGCTACAGGTAATTACAACAAAAAAATACTGATGCAACAGTACAAATATCGCTCTTTTGGAAGACTGTCACCATCACAAAAAGCATATGTTAATAAGGTCATTAGTGATAATAAAAGATAATATTGGATTTGAAAATATTGGATTCTTTTCCGAAGAAAGAGGTGAAAAAACGCAAACACGAAAATTTTCTACTTCAAAGCACTCTTCTTCTAAACGAGATGTTAACTGAAAGTTTGAATAATATTTCTTTAACGATCAATCGAAAATATCCTTTTGAACCATACGACTTACGTAAGCTGACACCTACGCCCTTAAGGACCAATTAATTTCTCTTCTGTAACAATCCAAATACAAAGGAACATAAGTAAATCCTATTAAACGAAGAAAGATCTTGTTACGAGTTGAAATGATAAACTAAGTAACAAAGGAGCTTCCCGCAGGAGATTCTGAAGAAGAGAACAAAGGAAAACGTTAAATAAGGGACATCATATGGCTCGAAGGAATGTTATTTATAATACCTGCCAAAACCAGTCTTCTTTTTATGTTTAAAAATAAAATAAAGAAAACGATAATAAAGAAAGAAAGTTTTAACATTCGTCGTACTAATACGAAGGTAAAATCGAAGTGGTGTACGGTTCCGATAATAGGTTCTTTGAAAAGAGATAAAAGCTGAAATAGTAATATCAATTAGAACAAATTGTTGTCCTCATATTTTAATTCTCGCCTGTTAACAAACTTATACAATCAGTGAATGTGGTTCGCCAGTATGCTAATCAAATAAGGGCCATGTTAGGAATGGGGAAGATTTTTTGGTAGTTACCTTGATCAAAGTAAAACTTACTTAATCAATGCTTCCAAGTGATCGTATAGCTAAATGTATCTACCTAATCAGTTAATGTTTAGTATTTCGTAGTATTTAATATCGCGGTATTTTTCATTATTTTTAAAGTACGTTAATCTTTTAATATCGGCTATATTTTGTGGTTTTAATTTATCTTTTATTTCCTCAATCGTACAATAATTTAGTTCGGGGCACCAAATAATCCCTTTACTTTGATTTAGTTTTCCATGTCCTTCCACTTTAACCGGAAAGTTATTAAGTAGATTTTCACATTTTAGGAGTTTTTCTGATTTGATATCTGAGAAAACTTCTACTAAAAGGGTCCCATCTCATAATTTTTTTAATGTTTTAACTTCTCCAATTAGTTTTATGTTGTTTTTTTTATTTAATTTTTTATGCTTTTATATATAAGGAACGGCGAAACCTTTGTGAAATCTAAGGGATTTCCATCGTTATCCGCTCCGGTTCTCTTAATTATCAAAAATTTAAACAATTTTAGGTCTATTTCCAAAAAACGTCCCTTCAAATTTAGATTAAAAGAAAATATATAAAATTGTTTGTTTGTAACTATGTATTCTTGAAGCTTTACAAATACATATAACCTAAATTCCATTAAAATTCCTTACTTGGTTCAAAAATTTTACTGTATAATATTACGTTTTCAGGGTGTACGTTTTCGCGAATAAGTTGCGTCGAGATGCCGGTAGGTAACGTCCGAAAAGGTGCCGATTGCTAAGGGTTAATTTTAATTTGACTTTTAAATAATAAGGATGTGATGTATCGTATTGTAACGTGAAACAAAACACAAAACATAGAGCGAACCGGCAGTAGGAACAAACTGTCATATATGTTTGTGACTACGATGTTCGTGTCCCATCTAAGCTGGCATAGAACCTTCCAGACTGTTCTTCTTACGACTAAATGTAAGGAGCGATGGACTAGAGTTAGTCTTGTTCTGAATCTCAAGTCATATGGATATTTTTGCGTTACTGCGTAGTTGCAAAGTGATACTTTTCATAACCTGTTTAATTATTTGTGTTCTCATAGTTTGGGTGGCATTGTACAATCTTATTTTCTTTCAATAAAAATTATTTCAACCCACAAATTGTTACAGTATAAAATTTCTGCCTCAGTTAATTTAGTTATAGTTAGTTCGAAAATTAGTGCCCTAAGCTCTCTTAATGAACATGTAACTACATAAAGAAATAAATAAATTAATTAAATAATTACATCATAAAAATCTAATAAATATATATTTTATAAGTAATAAATACATATATGATTTCCAAAATGTTAATTTAAAAAAAGTTGCAATTACGTCCTAAAATAACAATAACATTTAGGGGATTAGGTAATAATTTAAATAATTTCGTTCATTAATAAACTTTAATTAATAAACACGGCACCTGATAAAATTAATGCACCCGACCCCGGAAAGCAATGGAGCATAGTTATTACTTTGCGCTTGAGTGTACATACCTGAACTACAATAATACTCTTTTTACATAAATCTCATCTTTTGAGCTAGGCTTGTTCGCAATCTTTTAATTGCTATTACCTTTGTTTTTTGAAATCTTTATGGTTAGTTTAAAAAAAAAAATAGGATACATTTATCGAAGCATATTATTTCCATTGTGACATAAAATGAAAAATATTATGGTTCGTGAACTGGTTGAATTGTCTCCATAAAACACCTGAATCTTTCTTAAGAGTAAGACCCGACTATATGGGTCACGTAATATTTTTATGTTCACGCGAGGTTCTTAGCAAAACAATGTCCGATATTTGTGTAGCAGCTATAAAGTGTAAAATATAGCGTAGGAATAAAAACCAAGGAATATCGAGGCCATAATACACTAATAGGAAAAAGCAAGTGATAGTTTATGTGGATAACTTTATCTTCTTCGATAATCTCTGGCTCAGCGGAATTTTAGTTTCCAGGAAGGAACGAGATATATAACAGCTCTAAAAATAAAAAATAAAAATGGGCGAGCTAGCTGATTTTTTTTTTTTTTTTTTTTTTTTGATAAATTCTCATAGATCACAACAAAAAATCATTTGATGATTATTTATGTAATGGATAATAAATACCCAACGAAATATTTTTGATCTGACACATAGAATGAATTGCTAACAGCTCAACATTTTATTTAATATCTTATTGATCGAAAATGATGTTGGATTTTGTAACGGAAGAGAGAAGGAAAAGAGGCCGCCCAAGGAAAACATGGCTGCAAGGAGTTGGAGAGGTGATGGCAGCAAGAGGCTTGGCAGAGGGAGATTGGGAAGATAGAGAATATTGGAAACAAAATGTTTTGGGTCTCGGCATATGACCGAAGGTTGTAAAAGTCCGAAATAAAAAAATTGATCGCGTGACACTATAACTATTTGATTTAATTCCCTTCACTAGAATATTTAACTTGAGTTTTGTGCAGTTCTCGGAGGAGCGAGAGAAGATAAGCCCAAATGACTCAAAAAATGAGAAGCTACATGCCTAATAATTATTACTATTTCCAAGCTATTTGGTCGAATATAACCCTCGATGGAATTTCTTGTGAATTCAACTTCTTTTTACTATGACAAATTTCCACGTACAATCATGTGACTTTAGCTTTTTATTGTGGAAGAATCTTAACAAATCAAACAAGGCTTAATTAAATCAAAGAAACACGAGGATTCACTTTTTTTTCCCCCAGGGCCACCCGTTTTTAGAAATGATCCAATCGGACTTGCTTCAAGGGTCGATGCGGTTCCATTTTCGGTTTGGTACCACTTGGTGTACCTTATTACCTATTTGTTTATTTATTTTTTTTATATATATATTATATTTTTCAACTGTTCCAGAGTAGACTATCTAAGGATGGCCGCCTTTTCTCATTTCGAAAACCCATAGAACTGGAAAGAACTTCTCCTGCCAAAGAAAAACACCCCCAGGGCCGGGACTCCCGCTGCACAAGTATGGAGTACGTCTTTGAACCACAGAGAACTGACATGAAAATAAAAGAATTTTTCAACGCAATAGTACAATAGAATGATCATTTGTTGAGAATTAATAGGAACTGTTTAGCACTGATATATGTCATTAGGCATTTTTACAAGTACCATGAATATCCCGATTATTTAATTTTTATCAAATTCAGCTGATAACAAAAATAACATGAGATATGCTAGAAATGAACTAGGCTACACAGAGCTCTTGATCGAATTTTCGAAGAACTCCAAAAATAATTGAAAGGGTAATTTATTGGGTATCGGTATTTTCATACCAAAGGGCTATTTAGTTTAACAGCTAAAATTTGTCAACTTCTATTTAGGTAAAAATATCAGAGGCCTCAAAATAGCAGTTTCGAATAATAATAAAAAAATTGAAACCTATAGTTGAGCATGATTGATTCTTAGCCACGGATTATATAAAACTAAAAATTTAAATGGGTTCTACGTACCTTTTCAGATACTACTACAACTTTGTTTTAACACAGACACAGATCTGGAAAAACATGTACTCATTTTGTAAACTAACGGATAAACTAGTGATAAGTTCTTAATTTTTTGTTTATAAATAATCCGTGAAGAGTACGGGAAATGAATCAGGAAAACGATGGGCAAAAACACGAATTGTATACAGTACAATGTAAGTGAATAAATTTAAAATATTGAATAAAATAAAATAGGGGAGGGGCGTTGAAAAGCTATTACCTACTCAATAGTTAGTTATTGCCTGACTGCTATTAATGAAATATGTGCTGACAGGCCAAATAGTAATAATTTAATACCTCAACCCACCGATTCTACTAATGTTGCAAGATCTTGAATTTCACAATATAATGGCACGGCTGACCGAGAATGCAGCATTAGCATTAGTACACTACCGAACTATGAACAACGCACAGGGTAGCCGTACTCAGCAATTAATTATTATGAGTATAAAAACACATAACAGAAATGTTATTTATCTGAAATGATTAAATAATATGTAATTATTTATGATTGTTTATTCCTTTTGATTTCTATGTATTTTAATTAATTCCTTGTAATTTGAATTTCAGTTTATTGATTCGTCTATTGACGTTGACTAAATTTGGACGATCACAATGCTGTTAGTACGGTAAACTAAAAAATCTAAAAGAAAGAAAAAATCAGGTTTTGGGGATTTTTTGAAAATAGACGAAATTTCACGATTTAATCTTTAGTCCTTTTATCAAAGAATTAAGTATACCGAACACCAGTATACTTAATTTAATTAAAATTTAATCTTAATTCATTGTTAAAAGGACCAATGATGTGTAAATAACTTCTTTTTTGCGAGTATGCATTTCTTATAATGAGATTTTGGTAAAATGGCTAATCAATGGATGTTATAGTTCGATATTGACCCCCTCACCTCCAATTTGATTATTAAATTCTGTTAATATTATCTTGGAAAACTATCGCAAAATGCAGATTTGTTGCTTTGCAACTTAAGCATTTTTTTTTAAACAAAAATCATTTAGTTAGTCAGTCATTAATTGTTAATGGGCTCAGGTTACGATCAAATTACAATTAATTTTTTGGAGTATTTGAGACTGTTATAAACGCACATAATTAATAAAAGATAAGTAGGAGTTAAGATGAACTAAAGGTGACTGACTTGGTAACAATGAAATCTGAGTTCACATTTCTTGTTCAACCTTGGGTCTCAGGCTAACCGTATTAAATCTCCACTTGAACTCAGACAAACAGATTTTTATTAACCAACTTCAATCCGAATTTTTCAAGGCTGTTGGCCTTGTTGGCATGGTTAAGGTTTTAGGTAGGAATCGACTGATAAAGTTGTTTTTGCTGATATTATTTTACTGACTACATTTTATTTTATAGGAGTTATAAGATATCTAATTTACAGATATATTAACTCGCCTACCAGAAGGTACCCCAATAAAATAAAACATAAATATAAAGATGGTAATATTCAGATATAACGAAAATATTAATTTCTTAATAGAACACATAAGAAAGTAAATATTACAAAATAAATTGTCTCTGCGATTTTATGAAATGGTTCGTACCTACCGCACATATGTGCTTTCCTCACAGTTTTTTGTTTGTTTTTTTAAGCTCACGTAAAATCGCTTTTTTTAGTTTTTTTTTTTTTTAAATTATACTGAATTATCTTTAAAATCACATGTGATTTTAATCATTTTTATCTACAAGGATACCGATATATCGGCCGTTACTGATATTTCAGAATATATGTCTTTCGTTCCTTTTTCCCGCGGTTTGCTCCTTAGATATTGTAGAAAGTAAACATTTATTACAGATGAAGATGTTTCATTCTTTAATGACAGTTCCTACTATGGCAAAAATAGGATAGAAGTCACATAATGATGCAGATATCACCGAATCATCGGCATTTTAATATCGTTAGCTTTGAATTCCTAGTTTTTGTATGATATACAATTTATCACTAACAAACAAATTCAAATACATTATACGTAATACACTAACTAGGGGTATGTACTATTAATATTGCCACGTAGTATGGACAATAACGATGATATGTGATGCATGAATGATACGGATGCATGAATTTGGGGTATGTGTGATCTAATTAAGAGCCTAAATTCTTGAAAAGTCTTAAGCTTAACATACGACATATTAAATATTTAATATTACTTATATTGGTTATTACTTTTATTGCTTATTACGATTATAACTGACAAGGAGTTTTATTTAAATTGCATTCATAGAAGCAGTAAGTAACCAATACTCATGATATTAATCCGACATAATTACATTAAAAATTGAAATGATTGAATAAATGGGAGTTATAAAAAACTTTCTGGTTTATCAAGACGTCCTTTTGAAGTCATAATTTTTGTTTTGCATATTTTCAAGCTATTTTTTTTTCTAAGACGCATCATTTACCAACATTTAACATTTTAAAATTAAAAAAAATATGTATTTATTAATCATTTTTATCTCTATTTCTATGACTTACTACTCTCAGGCTACAGAAAACTGAAAAGCAATGGAAAAAAGGTGACGGGCTTATATAAGATATCATGCATTAATCCAGTAAAATGTTTTAAAGATAGTGACATGAATGAATGTAGGTATTTTTCATTTAATACAAAAAATATTGGAAATATAAAAAAATAACCTCGGCGGGGAATATTGGAAATCCAGAATGCCACTGGAAAATGCAATCTATTCCTGCGGTCGGAAACTGATAGAATGTGAACAATCTTATTTCCAGTTCGTTGTAATCTTCTTCGTAGATAGATGCACAAACACGAACGCCTATTCCGTCTCGGATTATGTTTGAGGGAATCTAGTGGAGAAGGAATAGGGTATTTTATCTCACTTTTTTTTGTATAATTAACAAATGTCATATTACCGCTAAATAGTATATACATCGTTATTTGAGCCTTTGTTTTAAATATAAAACGACGAAGAAAATGTGAAAAGGATCTATCCATAGCGGTATAAAAAACTTTGAATCAGCTCTTTGCCTCTGAAAGGAGGCGATGCTTCAGTCAGTCCGTGAGACATCAAGCTTGCAAATTGAATCCGCCATATTCAACTCACTTTCTCACTACAACGTGCCAATCTTAGAAATATTCAAGACTAGAAGGAAAAGAAGTTAAGGACACAAACATTATCTCTAAGTAAAATGGTATAGAAATAACTACTGTAGCGTAACCAGGCCTCAACTACGATCAACCTGTCCTGCTCCTAAGGTTCATTGTACATATTTGTATAAGCTATGAAGCAAGAACTTTCATATGTTAGTACATTTTCTTTTTACTTGTTGGAACAGTATATATATTTTATCATAAAAAGTTTATTTGTTGAAGAATCTCTTCTGATCTTCCTATTCCAAATCATATCCCAATATATCCAAAGAACTAGCAACTTACTATGCTATTCAGTCTCACTTAAGAAAATTTGAGGCCACGTCATATTTTAAAATATCATATCATAGTCAGTATAATAAATTAGCAGTATACCTAAAGACTGGTATTTATAACTAGATGTCTTAACTCATTACTTTTTTTAATAATCGATATTGATCTACTAACTGACCTAAAGCTATAATAGTTTATATTGTAAATTCTTCTTGAGAATGATCTAATCTGAATAGATTTGATAGATGTGGTAGTATAATACAGTTATCATAATGCCTGGCTAAATTCGTTGAACGATATATCTTCATTAAGGGAGAAATAGGGAGTCCCGAAACAATATCTATCTTAGGAATAAACTGATGGGAACAAAATTAACATTTATTATAATCATCTATAATGTTTGAAAATTAAATTAACAATTTTATTATTTATACAACACAAATTTTAATTAAAAAATTGAATATATAGACATAAAGAGAATAAAAGCAAACCGCCTAACACAAAAGATTTTCATTAGTTCATCAATGACATACATAATTCACACTCACCAAATTTGGCCCAATTAGCTAATGAGTTAATGTTATTCTAGTTTACGCCTCTTCCCACGCCTGCCGAACGTGTGAGGTCAAATATCATTTATGCTCAGAGCCAATCTCTCCTTTTTCCCCAGGAATCGTCATTATTTTTACGATGAGTATTTTTTGTTTATATATATAATAGAAATATTTAATACAAAATGAATCCTAAGTATCAAAATAAAATAACTGTGATAATGTGAAAGACCTAAGCGCCCAGTAGTCGCGAAGCCTCCAAGAAACACAAAAAAAATTGTTATGTTATTGATTCTGATAATATACTCAAAATATCAGTATACATATATATTGCATACTGATAGAAAAATATATGAATATAATTTTAATCGAGCAGTAAGGGTGAAATGGATTTATATTATTTAAATGAATATTTTATAATAAAACCTGTCTGTAAAAACTACAACCTAATGAGGACATTGAGTTAGGAAGGTAGGAAGTACTTACTGTTTTTTGGACAACGGTTGTATCAGAAGTAGATTTAAAAAAGAGATCGTGCTCAAACACAGACTGAAATTCAGATCAATTTACTTGAAGGACTAAATATACAATCATAAACCAGCAGGCGTCAATCAACTTTGTATGTCATTTATCGAATATTGGTTCAGTCCAAATAAATCAGTATACTAATAAGGACACTACTTACAATTAATTGACATTTCTTATGTTCGAATGAGTAAATAAAGTTTCAGGCTGAGCTGGTGAAGTGCGTTTTGATCATTTGGAGTACTTCTCTGAGGATTAATTGCAAACCTCAGATGAAAGATGTAACTAACGAATTACCGTTTTTTGTCACATCGCGATTTAATATGCATTAATGAAAAAAGGGTTTGTCAGGGATTTGGGATTTTTTTTTAAATTTAAAAGTGCAAAAATATGAACAATGTTGAAGTGGTAAATAAACTATGGACCAAAACTGAATGAGATACTTTCTTACCATTTTTTTTAAAGCTTACTAAGAACTTATATAATTCGTAGCTAAGTACTCTTCAATATTATTTCTGAATTTTCAGCCCGTAATGGGTTCCTCAAGGTAGTGTAAAGTAATAAGATGTCCCGTCGATTCTTACACAACTATCTTAAATTGCACCGCTTTTCTGTCATCGCATTAAGATCCCACAATGGAACTCCCTCTAAATCCAAAGTACTTCACTTTCTGAACTCAGTTAACTGTAAACGAATATTTGTGGACAAAAGCATGATTAAAATAGAAATTACATAGAAAACTAGAATGATCAGAAGTTGGAAGACAATAGGTACTCTCAACTTCCTCATCTTTCCTAAATGATTAGATTTCATAAATGATAGATATTTGCAGCATAATTCATTTGTGCCTAATTATTGATAAAATGAGTACTAAAACCAAGGTTGCTTCGTAAGAGGTGATATAGTGAGTCGTAAAGGGTCTAAATAAGTCTGTGACGTCTTTATAGAGGTTATATAGTCATCAAGTCATATAATAGACAAGAGAATTGCCATTTTCCGAAACGAGTGTAATAGAAAACTATTCGAAGGCTATTCAAGCGAACTGAAGAGATAGCGGAAAATGAGAACAGATAAGAAAGAGGAGGTTCCACACACTATCTGTTGGTAGCTGGAAGGGAGGCCCTAGAGGTAGAAGTAATATCACCACTAATCCGCTTCACGAAGCATTTTCTTATCGACTTGTGGAAACACGTTTCTCTTTAATCTCAATCCTCTACTGTTTACTTGGCTAACTAAGTCATACGACAAGATGATAACAAAAGCGGGAACAATAGCAATTGAATGCAGGACAGGAACTAGAAGGAACACTAGAGTACGGAATAACATGAAACAACGGGATGCTAGTTTGAACGCTATGGAAAGGACAAAAGGAAAGGAAGCTCATGCACCCTGGGCACAACGCTTCGGGCAATGAACGAAAATCATCTCTTTGATTGATAAATTATTCTTTTGCGGATTAGTCTATTAAGGTCTGAAAGCCAGAAAACAAAATGAGTATAGCGGGTATGTCAACTATTTAAATGTCAATAAGTGAAAAATAGCAGCAATCGCTCTAATGAATACAAATCAAGTTTCAGTTGCATCAAAATAATTGAAGTAGAATTACGCTAAAAATGAAAAAAAAAAATGTTATGCGAGACACTGTTGAAGGTAGAAAATGCACTTAAACAAAAAACATTATAAAAAAAAAGGGGGCTCACCACTTAAGTGAAGTAAAACTCATACAGACATTGTTGCAAAAATTAGAACTAAGCTAAAAAAAAAGTTTTTTAAGGAATACAAACATGGGTATCTTATTCCTTAATTCAAGAAGAGGTTCACTCATAGTTAGATTTGATGTCTCTTTCAAATATCAATAATTAATTCAGTTCTTCGTTTATTATTATAAACAGATAAAATATCCTCTGGCTCGTCCATTTTAACTGAAGCCAGTACTTCGAATGTTCGTTATCAATATTATACTTCAAAAACTTCAACAACACATTGATAGCACTTAATCTTCAATATCCAATGCTTGGTTAGGAACTGGAGTGCTAAAATTAATTCAGTTGTCTCCAGTGACATACTTATACTCTATATTAAAATTATTTTTTTAAATTATTAAATCATTAAATATAGATTAAATTATCATGCCAGTAGATAGCAACTTCAATAAGAATGTCATCAGTTATCGTATCTAAATAAATAAATAAATTATGAGAAAATATATAATAAAATATTTACAAAAAGAAACAATTTGGATCAGCTGTGTTATTAGAAGCGTACATCGTTTCACCCACCTCATGTTACCATAGATAACATGTTGTTGACATTCCTGATGAAAGGTTCACTTAAAAAAAAATCCACCCGATTCATTAAGTAGCTTAAAATAAAAAATATTGTGTCAACTTTAACAATCATTTTCCCCAAAAATGATATAATAGTCCCAATATACATAAATAAAAAAAAACCCAATATATATAAATATAAATAGCCCAAAAAGGCTAAAAACATTCTTGAGATTTTAGTTGTAAAATATTCGAAAATTCATAATGAAACGAATCATGCATTATTTCGAATCCAAAACTTCCTATTAAGATTTTTTGCCATAATTTTTGAAAACTGGAAAAATGAAGCTAAAAAATAAACGCCATGAGTAGATTTTTGAATTTCTCATTATGCTTATCAACATTTTCAAGTAAAAACTATTAAAATTACAGTAAAGAATTAAGATTTTTTATATTATTTTATTAGTTTAATAAACTTTATATAAGTACTATCAAGACTAGACTAGACTTAGTCGTTTCCTATAGAAATGAGAACAAGGTCGTTGATGATAAGATTGTTATCAGTAATTTCCTGACTAGCTAATAATACAGTCGATCCGTGTATTAATTTTGAACATCTATGTATACAACATCCACATTGGTACATAAAATTCCCTTTAAAACTATTTTTATTAATGTTTAAACTACTTAAAGACCTCTTTTACTGTAAAAATGCCATTTCAATAAATTGATTTATTTTTCTTATTTGAAATTATATCTATTTTATTATGTAGTTCATTTTACATAACGAGAAGACGATATGACCTAATTACAATTCATATGAGTGGGTCACCTGTTGTGTAGAGGTTAGCGTAGCAACCTAAAATACTATAGGTCGCGGGTTAGAGTCCCGAGGTAGCCCTAGGATTTTTTAATGGGAGTAAAAAAATCCTTGTCTATGCCGTCCCTCGGATAGGACGTACAATGGAGGTACCGAGCCTGTGCGATGCCAGGTACTCGTCAAAGAACCCTATACGAATAATACCTGGATAAGCAAAATTTAGGACACCCACTGCAGCATCGTCCGATTAGCCTTACTAGTGTAAAGGGACGCTAAACAAAACACTTATTATGATATCATTATTTTAGCGAAATGTTCGGAAAATAGAGGTAGACGAAAAAAACTTTAAATGTTAATTCGATAATGGTGGAAAATATTTAACCGCAAGTAGGAATAAAGTGGAAATGGTTGAAGATGCGGAGATGAAAAATGCGAATATGTTATAAAGTATATTTGACAGCCTTTCTGAATATCGAAAACCATCCCTAATGAAGACCCGATACTTCAGTATTAACATCAGAACCAATTATTGTAAATGTAATTTCACATACCTATAATTTTTTTTTTCCACAGCACCCCTCCGCACACCCCCAACCATTGAATTCAAAAGATAAATTTTCATACCATTATTCCATTTACTGTATGTATGTACATTGTTTTGTTTACTTCGTATGAATATTCGCTAACAGAAACATTGTTGTGATAAGTTAAAAACAAAACAAATTAAACATGCAAAATTAACAGTTACGTAAGTAGAATATTGCAGAAGTACAAAAAAAATCTTCATATAATATTACTTCTGTAAGTGAATGTAAAAAATACAAACGAAGAATTTTTTTTTCTGTAAATACATCACGTACTGCAGGGTTTGAAAAGCAGTATACGTTGCCTGCCTACAGATTAAGTCATATCTCAATCCATCGCTGGGTTATTCCATCAAGGGAAACCATTTCGAGAGAGGAATAAAAATAAAAAATGAAAAAAAAATCCTAAAATGGAAGGTTCTATCCAGAGGCTATATTGCATGCTGAAATATTGGGCCCTAACATGAATCTGAGGCTTTTCGTAAAGTAAAATAGCGAAAAAACTTCAGATAATTTTCAAAATTCAACATCTTCTATAACATTATTCTATCAATAATCATCGGAAAAAACGAATATAAAAAATAGGAAGTTTCCCTAAAATAAATAATAAAAATTATCAGAGTTTCCTTATATGAAATTAATACAATAAATAATAATAATAAGCTCTGGTAAAAACCAATATTTTACATTATCAATAGTATAAGAAATATTAAAATAATAAAAAAAGTATTATAGATATCGAACAGCATGGGAGTTGTTAATATCGATCATCACTGATTTAAAAAATCTGGTGCGTGCGCGCAACACACAACTTTCACTTACCAACTTACTTAGATTAGAAATTAATGCGTTTTGTTAATTGCCACTTATCGAATGAACAGAACAGTTTAATTATAACGCATTGGTTTGTCATTAAAGGCGTACGGCGCATGCGTGAGCTCAAGGTGTTTTATGAGTTGACGGAATATTTTTCTTTTTTTCTCCTGTATATGTTTACTTGATTCTCTTCATATATCATATTTAGCCGTTTCTTATTTTTAAGCGTGATGAGAGACAGTTAATTTCCCAATATAAACTAAAACAAAGGTACTTTATAGTAAAACAAAAAAAGCCCCTTCCCCATTTAAGCCCCCTCAGAACATTTTAATAATGATAAAGCTTACCTGATATTAAATAACAACTAATTTTCATTAAACATAACGAATTTGATAAAAATCGTTAAAGCCGTTTTTGAGATAATCGATCAAAAAGGTAAAAATTGGACAACATTTATTAAGTAAAGTCCCCCCTCCTGTTGATCAATTTTGATGAAATTTTTACAGTCATATCTCGGGCATATAAATACATCAAATACCAAGTTTGATCAAAATCGTTAAAACCGTTATTGAGTAAATAAAAAAAACACGTGGAAATGATACAAAATTTATTAAGTAAAGTCCCCCCTCAGGTTGATCAATTTTGATGAAATTTTTACAGTCATATCTCGGGCATATCAATAGATCAAATACTCAGTTTAATCAAAATCGTTAGAGCCGTTTTTGAGAAAATCGAAAAAAACTTAAAAAGTTATTAAGTAAAGTCCCCCCTCCCTTTGAGCAATTTTGATGAAATTTTTGCTGTCACATCGCGGGCATATATGTACACTAAATACCCAATTTCATGTTCGCACGGTTTATAGTTTTTGAGCTAGTCTGTTCACACACACACACACACACAGACACACACACACACACACACACACAGACCATTTTGCGGGACTTGGTTATTTGGACTCAGGGGACCCCAAAACGTGTATTTCCGTTGAAAACCGGAAGTCGAAATTTTTCACGATCGCAATACTTCCACTTACTATATATTTCATATATAGGTAAGTGAAAGTAAAAAAATATCCTATCTAAAGAAAAAACAAAATAACAAAAATAAATAGAAAAACCTAATGATCGAAGAAGTTGACTAAATTGGAAACGGGGACACCTGCGACTTACCTATTTACTTATAAAGCGGGAGTTTACTAAATGTTCCGCAATCACCAGAATTTCATTTCATTATTTCTTCCTTCCAGCGAAATGGAAAAAATCATCATACTGTTGGCATAAACTCAAAATGTATTCTAAAATACTTACGATATTATTATTGGAACCGATCGAATACGAAGTAGAAGCGTGAGTTGAAAATTGAAACCGTATAAAATCGGGTTGTTTTAAGGACAACAGATTTCAAGGGAAAAAAAGTTTTTGATTTGCCCTAAATCCTCAATAGAAATCCTTCAATGAACACCTAAATTAAATAAAAATTGACTGTTATAATTATTATACAATATTATCCAAGATAAATTTAATACTTTAAAATATGTTTTGTAAAATTACCAATTATAGGTCTGAAACGCTAAGCGATTAAAGCATTCCGCCAAAATCAACCCTCCACTCCTATACAAACGAAATTGAAACAGAAGAATTATGAAATACCAAGTTAATCGGATAAAATATGACTATTTTTTACATTATTATACAAATGCATAGATAATGTCAACTTCAACACTCAAAATCAATTCATATTAATGCCAACAAGTCTATAAAAAAATAAAAATATCTTCATACTGTAAAGGTATAGTCTAGATAGACTCTAATAGATGACACTGTAATAGAGGCTAGAAAGAAATATGTTAACGCATGAATAAAAAAAAAGAGCAACATTAAGTAAATCAAAGATCAATTCTCGTAGGTAAATTTAAAAATAAAACAGTTTGTAAATAATACTTAAGAATTTTTCAAGTTTCCCACGCTTGTTTTAGACAACTTCTGGATCATTGGAATAATATATTGGTCGCTAAGACACAAAAAAACATTAAAAGATCCAGAATTAAATCAGTCGTCGGAACACCTGACATGTAATTGGATACATGACATAATGAGACATATAAATCAATAGAATTATATTACCAATTATAAGTCCTAATAAGGTGTATGTATCGGATAATTTAATTAAAGGAAAAGGAATGTCTCAGTGCAAAAGAATTTTTTCTTAGCCATAACACTTAATTTTTGGACGTGTAATTAAAAATATTTAAACAAAATCAAAATAATATAAATTTCCTGAGATTTAAGGGAAACAAATTTTTAATAAAAAGTTTAAAGACATAAATTTAAAAGGAACAGGACAATAGGACGATAATCATATACCTAGGTAAATTCATGATTGTTGACGATTGAAATCATTAGAATACTGTTTCAATTTCAATAGGTATATTTTGTTCGCCGTATAGTGAAATTCACCGAATTTTCCATGTTCCAGTTCCAAGTTCCTAGCTATTAGTATATTTACTGTAAGGTTAAATCACACAGCTTATTATTTAATATCCGTCGGAGAAATCGTTTACCCTAACACACAATCTCAATAGATTGTCTTCGTCATCAAGTATTCATCTACATAAATCAAATTTTGGAGTCACCTGCGGTGCAGTATCTAGCATATATAACTAATATACTCAAGGTCGCGGGTTCGTAGCCTGACAGATACCCATACTAGTTTTTAAAGGGAGTAACATATTCTTGGCTATGCCCTCATTCGTAGGGGACGTAAAAGAAGCACCAGACTGTACGGTGTCAGGTACTCGTCGGTCCCTATCCTAACTATACCCGGATAGGCAAAATTTAGGACTAGGATTAGCCATATCAACATTAAATGACGTTATATGAATAAACAAATTTTTTAGTATTTTATTCACCCGCAATGGGTTGGAAATTTGAATAAAATATAGAAATGAAGAAGGAACCATCGCAAAATATTGACCCCCAACACAACCTCTCATGAAAATATACGAAGGCGTTAATCGAAAACGGGATTGATGTTTTACTGAATGATGAGGCTCTGGCAGGGGGGACCGAGAGGTGAGGAGGAGCAATCAAATCGAGTCGAGTCCTGTGGCACTAATTGCTCCGATTGTGAGTGGCCCAACTTTAGATTGGATCTATCTGTTTGCTGAGTCTTGTGGGCCCAAGGTCGTTCCACTCTGCGCAGTTGACGCTCTTTGCAACTATCTGCGCTGCAAGCACTGCACTGGGCTGAGTGGGGACATCCATAGAGAAACACGGAAGTACGTCTCGTTTCTTTAATCGTCGAGCGAAAGAGTCTAGGAGCGTAAAAGAAGACAATGAATGGCAGGTACAGTATGGATCTGTGCATTTTGGTTCTTAGGCGTGGAAATTCCAGGTAATTAACGCCTATCTAGGATCTTAACATAAATATAAGGTCAATGACATATGTATCTAGAACTAAATGAAAAAAAAAGGTTAAGTAGAGGAAAAAATAATAATATCTGTAATGTATTAGATGAGCCAGAAATAATCAAGTACTTAGGAGGTTTGTAACCATGGAATCACGTATTCACTCACAGCGAGGTATGACAGAAAGAAATAAATGAAAATATAAAAGGGAAAAATAAAAGTAGATCAAAAGCAAAATCCAAAAATAAAAAAATGAATATTTAGATAAAATAGTATGAGTAACAGGTAATTAAATGTTGGATATGAACTCAATGCTCATAATGAATTTGATTACTTGGTGCCATACGGATATCGAATGGTATTCTGATTTGGTCCAATATTGGTTTGTAGTCATGAAGATCGTCTTAGATGTGTCTGTCTATTGGTAAGAATGATATTGCACTTTATACATATTTGGAGTGCGTCCTGGTAATGAGCTGTGCATGTGTTAATCGGGTATGTCCTATTTTAAGACTGGGGCAATAACGTTGATAACATAGGGTACAGAATAACATTTTTAAAACATTTAAAACTTCCCTCCGACATTGCTTGGCATCATTCATATATACTCATTAATTTAGGGGAAGAGCAAATTTTTTCCCCCCCCTTCCCATCCTCCCCATTATAGGCTATACGGGGTTTACCGGACAAGGGGAGAGGTGGGTAGACTAATGCCTAGTATTGTTAAATTTCCACAGGCTCCGGGTTCTGAACTTGCAATCTTCCGAGTTTCCATTCGGCCATCCTGCAACCATTAAATACGAGAACACTATTGTGGTAATACCGAAAACGGTGATACACATAAACTTATGTTCTTAAATATATGAAAACGGACCTAAAAGGACCCAAAGAAATCCCACTTGAAATGCTTATAAATGGTCTAGGGATTAAATGACTGGTATTGAAAGACCGTGAATATTATAACTATACATTTATGTGAATATATATTTAAATGTCTATATTAATCTACTAATGATACATATTTCCATAAAAGTATTCTCAAAAATACAATAAAATCATCATCCATAATTCAATCAGCCATTAGAAAAACCTGGCATGCTCAAAAAAAGCATGTCCAAATTAATGATGATTTTAAGACTCCTGGCATAATATTTTAGCTCATTGACGATACATATATCGTAAAATAGGACCTCAATAAGGTAAAAACCAACATCGTATCATAGACAGCTGACGATTTTTATCTAAACTGAACAAAATAACATTACCTTTGACTGCCTCCTGTTTCTGAGACATTATTATTTATAATTGTTAACAGGCCGAAAATAAAATAAAACATTTTTATTTTAGAAAGGAATAAAGTTTTGGTGTTATTTCACTTACGTCACACCAGCTAGACAGGTCGACGTGGCCTAATTATCACTTTGCTTTTGGAGGGGGAAATGGTTGTTTGCTCCAGGAACCGAATTTAGTTATTTTACCTACTGTATTCTGCCTCGAGGATGATAAAAAAAAAGATGATAAATAAAAAAAATCCTTTGTGAAGGCTAAGCCAGAAGAATGGATATAGTACCTAAGGGGTTTAATATGGCAAATCCCAAGGATATAATGTACGTCCTAAGAAGATCAGTACACGGGTATCACAAAAGATCCATGTGGGTGGACGTAATGAAAGATTTCCTAGTCTCAACATAATAATGATTATAACCCAAAAATTGATGATGGAAAATTTATTAATAAAAGTAAAATGGTGTGATTGCCAAATAAGGACATGCATGCTTTGTTCTTTTTCTGGTATTATCTTCGAATATTCCTCTGATATCCCTGTGTAATATACCATGACCGCTTAGAAGCAGCTGTCTTAACTTACCACCAACCTCTATAGTAACTGCCAATATTTACAGCCTCTAGCTTAAATTCACAATATCCAATAGGTTAGAATAGGTTGGTTACACCTATAGAGTAACACCCCCTATGCCACAACTGGCCAGGTAGGGGTACTGAAGAAAAATAAAATAAAATATACATCCAAAATATTAAAAAATGGCATGAAGTTAAGCAATACACAGAAATTTCAGTATCCAACGAGAATAATGTCTTAGGTTTTTTTCTCGCGATCCAATGAGGGGTTTGGCTCTATTTTATATAAAATTACTAATTGTATAATATAAACTCAGTAAGTCTGATAGGACATAAAATTAATAATGATCACTGTCGGATTTGAAACCGGGCACTAAAAGATATGTCTTACCTAAATAATAAAATTCATTTAGGTATAATATATATATATATATATATATATATATATATATATATATATATATATATATATATCTATATATATATATAAGAGGCTTTGCCCTGACTGACAGAATCAACGCAGAGCAAAAACTACTAATGATAGAAACTCGAAGTTCGGAATTTAGATTTTAAACGCGATGTAGGTAACCACTAAGAAAGGAATTTCAAAAATGTAACCCCTAAGGGGCTTAAATGGCGAAATCGTCGTTAAACTCTAACGGAAATCTATTGTTGAGATTTTAAACCATATGTTTTTTATTTGAATATCGATTTAACGTTACAATATTATTAAAATAGACATTCACATGAAATATAGCTACTGATTATTTAAATATTAGTGGTAATCAAATCATGCCCACTGTGATTCCCATGATTGGGGATGGTGCGTGTTTATTTCCATTTCTTCTCCATATATATAAGAGGCTTTGTCCTGACTGACAGAATCAACGCAGAGCAAAAACTACTAATGATAGAAACTTGAAGTTCGGAATTTAGATTTTAAACGCGATGTAGGTAACCACTAAGAAAGGGATTTCAAAATTGTAACCCCTAAGGGGTTTAAATGGCGATATTGTCGTTTAACTATAACGGACACCTATTTTTGCACTTCGAGAAAAAATATCTAATTTGGACTCATTTTAAAGATCTTGATCTACGGGGCGTCGAAAACGATGTTTTAAAGCCGAAAAATGAAGCGTTCACGACGAGTAAGTTGTTTCGCCGGTTTTAGTGAATTCTCTCCATTGCGCGCCTCCCTCTCTTCTACCGATCCGGCAGCTTCCCCCTCCAACCTTCCACCTACCGGAAGCTCCGATTCTACTAAATCTCCTTAACATCAGTTAACATATTATGTTAAATCAATACCAAGATAATGATCACAGAATTGATTTTAAAGGCTCGCGGGCAAAGCCGCGACGGGGAATGCTTGTATATATATATATATATATATATATATATATATATATATATATATATATATATATATATATATATATATATATATATATAAAAGATAATTAATATTTTTAAAAGGGAAATATTTAAATGAAGCAAGAAATAATATCTCCTAGTTACTTATTATGTAACTTTTACTTCAGCCAACAATAGAGAAGTGATTTAGAACGGTAACTTAAAACAAGCAAAAAAAAAACAAAACAAATAAAATTGAATTAAATAAGTAAATAATATAATTTACTAATACTTTAATTAAAACTCTGGACAAAAAATAAAAGTCTTTCGAGACCCGTTTTGATTACAAACACTACAAAAACTAAATATGAAAGGGGATTGAAAAAAAAAAAAAAAACGTTAATGAAGAGTTCTTTTGAAAGCCAATCAACCACGGTCCGTCTATTCTGGGACCCAGTAATAGCTACAAACAAAACTTTTTTAATTTACTCAGAATTTTAGCTAACAATATTTCATCCTTTCATATAATAATTCATAGTTAAAACTCAACATTAAGAAATACGAACAAAACATTTATTTCAGTAATTTATAGAACTAAACGAAGCGTGTTAATTACTACCATTGAATCAGTAAGAGAAAAAGATATATATGTAGTGTATTTTTGTTTTTAATTTAAATATTTCAAATAATAAAAATAGAAAACCAGCAAACAACAGCTAGTTATCTAGGCCTTGAAAAAATATGTAAACATATGCGTAGCGTTGGTTTTCCTTGTAAAATAGAATGTTTACTCTACAATTTAAATCGGCGCAGGATGAAAATAAACATTTACTAAACTGAATAATTGAAGTGAACGTAACGAATAAATACTTGAATCCAATAGAAACAGGGGCAGTTCCAAAAAAACAAAAATTTGAGGGGGGAACTATATACTTTTGTAAATTTATTTAAGTAAGAAAAGAATTATAACTTCATTAAACTTGTATCTCGAAATTTCGGTGGAAGAGGTGGGGTCGATCATGGCCGGCCCTAAATAGAAAGATAAATAAAATGAACATCTTTGGTATGAGAAAATTTAATACTAAAACTATTAACCAATAGTATCTTTAAAAATACTCTCTGCTAGTTAGGTATTGAGTGTAATTTTCATGTAAAGGACTATTGTTACTGAATACATATAACTGAATAATTTTCCTTTATCTTAACGTTTCTTCCTGGACTTATCTGTATAGGATTCTACTTGGCGAATCGCTCCAAGTTAAGGGATCCAAGGTTCATAATGACCGCAGGGAATGGGCACAGAAAATAGTTTATCAAGCATTTTTTGGATAAATCTCACTAAAATATTTATTGATTGGTAGGCGGGGCTCCAAACCAAAGGCTTATTGAATTTTCTACCATTTTGAATAAAATTAAATTTTGAGAAAAAAAAAATTATGTGGATTTCAAATATTCTTCTTATATTATTGATAATAAATAATAAAATCTCAATCAGATCTTTGACTTTCAGTATCAGTTCTAAGTTTTTAAGGTTAGACTTTTTATAATCTAATCTGGGTATAAACAAAGTCGGGTTGGTTACACCATTTATAAATCAAGGAGTGAAAGATCGATTTTAGAAATTTTCCCCAAGAAAATTTAAAATTATTATTGTCATTAAATCCATCTCGATCTCTTAAGCAATTCGTGTATTCTTTATGCAATTCTTGTAAAGATTGACATATTTACAACCACATCCCGCATTCAACTAGATTATCTTTGTTAATAACGGCTTTTCAAAATGATGCATAATATATATCCAAAATAATTTGAATATAGAATCATTAACCTTAAAGGCAATACTTCATTAGTAATCATTTATATTTATTTCGAACCTTTCTAGGTTCATTATCAATCATAAATGAGCAATAGTAATTTGTAATTCACTTAACGAAGAACGGATTTGTACACAGCTTACACAAATACGCCCGAAACAGACCATTAAGGGCGTAAACACCATTGAAACTGCTGAAATGTTGAACGGGCCATTATTGAGTTAGTCACGTTAGTCAATCGGTTTGTTAACAACGGGAGCCTGTTCAATCAGCTGAATCGATCACACGCTTCACTGCCAATGTTGGTTTAGCGTTTTCAATGAAGGAGGACGGAACATCTATTCCTTCCATCTCTGCTAAATTATTTATAGAAAGTCGCGAAAACAGAAAGTGCCTCTATGTAGAAATATAAATCAAAACTTAACTCAGTGATTGCTACCCGAAAGCATCGAACCGTCAGATGTTTAGAAGAAAGAAACCTTGGATTGTAAATCGGTAAATTAAGAATCATGAAAAAGAAAGCAATGTATATAATAAAATCATATAAAAATTTACATAAAGATTTAAACTGTATTTTGCTCACAGTTTGAAACAGAAAGTGATTCAGATTAAGCTACTATTATTTTACTTCTGGGCGGGGCCAATATCAACAGGTTATGATAACCCCTTACAGTAATATAAGGGAACTCCCATCGTGTCCTTTGCAGTAAGAATGGCCGTAATTATCTTTATTAGATCCCAACTTTCGATTACCGACCGCTCTTTATTGTTCAATAAACAGGTCTTGTCAGTTGAAATCGAGGCCACACTAAACGGCGCCATATTTGTCACTCCCAGAAGTATCAGTATAGTAGTCCATCAGTCATAGTCCATACTTCGTATGGATTAAAAAAAAACAAAAAACATTCGGTTACCCTCAGGTAGTAGTGACAAGTTTTGCATTCCAATAAAAAGACAGAGAGACGGGACTTCGTTTTTTGAAGCATAAAATGTAAACGAAAATCATTCAGTCATAAAATTTTGAATGAAACCTAGTTGTTACTAATGATTCCACGCCCAACTGATTAACATATCTAAATAACGTTACTATCCAAATACCATGTACCTGGTTGACATGAATACTGAGCCATCAGTTAATAGTAAGAGCGACCAAATAACACGAGAAATTAAAAATGAAAACACAAATTTTAGAAAAATGGTCAATTTTGGATTTTTATTAAGATAAATAGGAGTATGATGATACGATTTTTATATATAGAGGTAATAAAAAATATTACTTGAGATACGATTAGAGATAAAATATACATGAGTAACCTTAAAATTTTTTAACAATGTATTGAAAATACGTTTAGAATTTAAATATAAAATGAGAATTGATAACAAAAAATATTGAAATAAATAATCATACAAGTAGGTATGTTGAGAAAAGGTGGAGTATTTTTTACTTTCACTTACCTATATTTATTTATTTATTTATTTATTTTCACCCTACCCTGCCTGTTGAGGCAATACGGGTTGTTGCAGCAGTTGGATGTTAGGCATGTCTGCATAGCATCCCACTGCTGCCATAAAACAAAAATGTTCTGAACTTGAGGCCGGTAGGCTTCATTTGCTCAGTTTGGTTGGCCTCTATGCACGGCTGGTCTCCCTCGTCTGACATTGAAGTGGTCAGGGCCGAGTGCAGTCTTCCATCCGTAGACGAACTCTTTAAAATGATAATAGTTATTTTCCGCAACTAGCTGGGGGAAATCTGATTCTGTGAGAACGTAAAGTCCGGTTGCACGAAGCAACTTAGCCCTCAGAGCCTCGAAGGCGGTGCAGTCAACAAGGACGTGCTCTGCAGTTTCCGGTATACCGCAGGTAGGACACAAGGGGTCAACGTCAATCCCATGGCTATGGAGCTTGGCTCGAAATGCCCCATGGCCTGTGAGAAATTGAGAGAGCCAGTAATCTGGGAGGACCCATTTGGCTTCCAAGCGAGACTGAACGGTGGGGAAGTACTTTCTTGAAGTAGATCCTTTTAGGCTTGTCACCCATCTATGTTGTTTACTATTTTTTTCACGATCGCAATACTTCAACTTACTATATATTTCATATATAGTAAGTTGAAGTATTGCGATCGTGAAAAAATTCGACTTCCGGTTTTCAACGGAAATACACGTTTTGGGGTCCCCTGAGTCGAAATGACCAAGTCCCGCGAAATGGTCTGTGTGTGTGTCTGTGTGTGTGAACAGACTAGCTCAAAAACTATAAACCGTGCGATCCTGAAATTGGGTATTTAGTGTAGGTATATGCCCGCGATGTGACAGCATAAATTTCATCAAAATTACTTAAAGGGAGGGGGTACTTTACTTAATAACTTTTTGGGTTTTTTTCGATTTTCTCAAAAACCGCTCTAACGATTTTGATTAAACTGAGTATTTCATCTGTTCATATGCCCGAAATATGACTGTGAAAATTTCATCAAAATTGATTAACCGGAGGGGGGACTTTACTTAATACATTTTGTAACATTTTCACGTGTTTTTTTTATTTACTCTAAATCGGCTTTAACGATTTTGATCAAACTGGGTATTTGATGTATTTATATGCCCGAGATATGACTGTAAAAATTTCATCAATATTGATTAACCGGAGGGGGGACTTTACTTGATAAATTTTGTAACATTTTCACGTGTTTTTTTGATTTTCTCAAAAACGGCTCTAACGATTTTGATTAAACTTAGCATTTGATCTATTAATATGCCCGAGATATGCCTGTAAAATTTTTATCAAAATTGATCAACTGCAGGGGGCACTTTACTTAATAAATTTTTTATCATTTTTACGTGCTTTTTTTATTTACTCAAAAACGGCTTTCACGATTTTGACCAAACTGGGTATTTGATGTATGTATATGCCAAATATGTGATAGACAACATTTCATCAAAATTGATCAACCGTAGGGGGGACTTTACTTAATAAATTTTGTATCATTTTCACGGGGTTTTTTATTTACTCAAAAACGGCTTTAACGATTAATAAAAATAAGATATGAATGTAGAAAAATGTGTGACTTTGGGAAATGATATTTAACAAAACACGTCAATTTCTTATCTAAGTAAGTTGGTAAGTGAAAGTTGTGTGTTGCGCGCACGCACCAGATTTTTTTTTTTTCAACGGTAGGAAACCCCCGCTTAACCAAGTTTTGTTTTAATTTCAGTCCTGAGGATTGGACTCATGGAAAAGGACCTGGCATCTTTAAATAATTATTAGTGTTTTATTTAAATAATTACAGCTTTTTATTTTTCAACATTTAAGCTCGGTAGAAAACCCACACTTATCCAAGTTTTGTTTTGATTTCAGTCTTGAGGATGACTCACAAATTCGGGCATCTTTAATATAATTATTAGTGTTTATTCCCTGGAAATCGGTTGACTTATATCCTGAGAAACTCAGATCGAGACGTGGAGAAGTTACTAATTCTCCCTAAAAATTTTATAGCGTTTTGAGAAATGACGATTCTACATGCAAAGATACTCAGAAAATCAATTATAAAGAACGAATTTTTACTGTTCGAAAAAACAGGTCAGATTTCTTCTACTCTGGAGAAACTATACGGAGCATTACTTTCAGTCAAGTCTACTTCAACAGAGGATGAATGGGTATTTTTAATTTTTTACTGTTGGGAAACGTGGTAAGTAAGAAAAGGAACCTGATAATAGCTTTAATACTCTAGTTTTTCCTAAGGCTAGGTTTTAATTGTTGATTTTTTAAAAGATAATTTCACAATCGTTATTTTAAATATATGAAAATGTTTTTGATGTAAAGAAAAATTATAAACGTTTCTTTCTCGATATTCCGAGAAGACCCGAAAACTGAAACCTCAAAAAATCATGAACCGCAATAATTACTATATGACAGAAAACTGATTATTTATAGTTGAAGATAACTATAGAAACAGCCCACTATTAATCATCACTAGAATAAAATTGCTGTGTTTTAAGCAACTTTAGTTATAGCTAAAATTCCAATTATTTCTATTAGTATTAATGAAAACCTAACATTACAACTGAGCTGCTCACGTTTGAGACTGAGGCAGTTCAAGGTCGTGCTCCTTTCATCGAAGAGAAAACCGGAGGAACTTTCTCGTTTATATTATACATTATACACAAACACATATATTCACGGCTCAATAACAATGAAATGAAACGGCACAATAAAAACACAGACAAATTGAACAAACACGTTTGCCCATTATTGAAGCTGATTTATAGAAAATTACTCACTGTATCAAGTCCGAAGAGCGAAGATACTTTTCGGAGCAGCCCTTCAGTTTGTTGCTGCTTCTTCTTCCTCCGGGACGTCATCCTCGATGAACTATTCGGCGATCAGGGTATCTTCTGGTGGGCTCGACTTACCACCCGTACCATCGCTAGACAGAGATTGAGGACAAAGTTAGGATATCCCGTTATTCCTTTAACTAAGGGCCGTTTTAACTAGAACAAGACCCAGAAGGTTTTCCACAAGGAGCACGAATTTATACTCGCGAGTTCTTCATTTCGGATAGATCCGTAAAAAAAATGAAGAAATCTCAATCAATACATATCAAAATAACTAAAATTGTCAGACCCACCCCACAATATTAGTAAAATTCCAAACGAGCTTACAAAATAATTTTGATAAAAATTGTATTGCATCACTTCTATATGTTAAACAATTTTTAAAACTGATCTCATTTTTTAAAAATGACTTTTTTAACTTAAGGTTTAAAGAAATATATACTTCTACTAATATTTTAATTTAGGAAAGTTACTTTTCGGGTACTTCAATTTATGGTCATAAAAAACTTCAAGGTTAATCCTTGGAAATTATTCCACAATAATGAATTATAATAACAATTAAAACAAAAGTAAAATTAAAATGAAATAAATAAAAAGAAAAATAGCAAGTAGAAACCAGATCATCACACTTGAAATAACTACCTACGAACTGTTTTATAGAATCTTAATAAATGTAATAGAAAATAATTGTTTACAATCTAGATAAAATTAATATTATTTGAAACATCGAGTTGGTCATAATACTGGGGAATATTTTATTTATATAAATGTATGTCATACCAAAAATACAGAGATTTTTTTTATTTTTGAGCATAGAGCATTACTAGAAATATTAGCGTAGGACTTAAAACCTTTCCTTTCCTTTTAGGCCTTTCCATGAAATGTTACATGAACAACATCCAATCGTAGAATTATTAGACCGAGCATTGAAAATTGCTTTGGGACGAACAAGCTCTATTTAAATGCTTCCCCAAAATAGATCATTCGAATAGAATTTTAGAAAAAATGTTTTCCTAAAATTGTTTAGAAAAGATCTAAACAATATTTTTCTGAATAATTTGAAGCTTGACAAAATTCAGCCGACAGATATTAAACATAGGACTGAAAAACATTTAAATTCTCTTTTTTTATAAATTATTTTCAAAGCATAATGATTTCGTAAAGGTATTGTAAAACAATTCCTACTGTTTAATATAAATTAAATATATCAATGTTTAATTTGTAGAAAAACTTTTACTATCAATAATTAAACCATACTAAAATAGTAATCAAACCTGAGGATCGAAATTTTCTGTAAATGCAGTTGGAAGAGATGTTCGACAATTGGAAGTGCCGATCATTGTAAAACCAGAAAACACTTTCCCATCAAGAAGAAAATGGGGAAACCATGCTACTGTTTCAGTAACGGATAAAACTTGTCACCGTAACGCGTTCCACGAAAGAGATTAGATAGCTAGGCTCAAGGACACGTGGAACTGGAACCAGTTCCAAACTCATCCAACCGCAGATACCAGATTTAGTTGTGATTTGAGCAGTATTTGGAAACTTTTCTCAAATTTTCATTAAGTTGCTAACTTAAATTTTTCTCCATAAACAGAAAAAAAAAACAGTCATCAAAAAACTTTCATCAGCAATGTTTATATTTTAATATATAAAATTATCATATTTGATTATATTTTTTTCAGATAGTAAACATTATTTTTTAAAAAGGTGAGTAAATAAATAAAATGTGCAACTAAAAAAAAATTAATTATTGCACTTTTTTGTTAGAGTTAACTCAACCTAATTTTGATTCTTGGAAATTGAACTTGAATAAATACTTTGGAAGTATGTTACTGAGTATACGTTCAATTATTATGAATAGCATAGTAATTTAAACGATACAAAAAAAAAAAAAAAAAAAAAAAAAAAAAAAAAAAAAAAAAAAGGAAACTAGACAAAACTAAATCATTGAGCATCGAAACGGGAGCACCTTATTTTGCAGACAGCAATGTGCTGCAAATAAAACTAATGTGTCTTGTTTGATATTTTTAATAAATATTACAATTAAAATGGTTGGTGTAAAGCAAAAGTGAACCAAGCCAACCGAACTATATCTGAAAACTGAAGTTAAAGTTGAATTTGAATTAAAGATGAAATAGTGTAGAATCTACTTCTGTAGCTTTTGCAGTACAATATATTTCACTTTGCCTTTTATATTATTCAAATATAAAGAAGCCTAATTTAAAAAAATAACAGTAGGTAATTTAAAAAAAAATTATTAAATTTGTTTGGGGCTTAATTCACTATGGTTTTATAACGACCAAGTAGGTCGATGAAATCCAGATTTATGAAGATGTTTTCATGTTAGCAATAGTTATAAATTTTACCAGATTCGTAGTGGTAAATAATGCAAAATTTAAGATATCTATCTGACCAAATTAAACAAAATAGATCCACTATATCTTTCAAGTTTTAAATAAAATTAAGTGTCGTTATATTCATTGTATTTATACAAGTGTGATGATCTGAACAGCATCTATTGTGACATATGTATGTAACTTATATCACATATCTTTAATTTAATTATACCAACAATTATCGTCACTAGCAAAGGAAAAAGTTATTCCTTTCTCAAATGCAAACCCAATAAGTAAAGCCAACATTAGTAGTGAAAATGAATATGATGGTTAAAATTCAATTAGCACGATTCAAATTACGTTGAAAGCGAAACATGTAACGAACACAATGGAGAATTAAGTCAATCATAAGCATGAGAAATCAAGAAGCAATGAATAGTAAGCATCTAGAAAGCAGCAACATACCTTGTAGTTCTATTAACCATAAAAATACTGATGGTGATAAATGTATATCACTATATAATATTTTATGAATAAGATATAAACGATGTTAGTAAGCAAGCATAAGTGCTCATAGATTTGACTTCTCACAGAGCATGTGAGCAGGATTCACATCATTATTAAAAATAAATAAATCAATATGATAGGCAAAAATAAGAAAATTTTATGTCATCTTAGTTTACGATAAATTTTATGCATATAACTGGTGTACAACTGGTAATAAAATTATAATATAATGAATTGAATAAAGTTTGTTAGAATAACGTAGACCATGATGAGTATTTATAAAAAATGAGCAAAAGACTGCTAGATAATAAACTTCCAAATAAAAATAAAATTCATGATTAAAATGAATATATATTTATTGTCATGAACAAATCCAACCTAATAAAAAAGGTAATTATTATTAATTAAAAAATATTATTTTTAGTATTAATGTACATCAATGTTAATAATTATCAACTTTGTATTTAATATATCGAAACATTCATAGGAATTCATGTGAAAATAATTTTGAACCTACTAATCGAGGAAAAAAATTTCAAATGTTACTAATAGGAAAGCAAACAAAAATGATAAGATTGTATAAAAAAAATATTCACTAACTAAAAAATTAATTTGTTTCTTTACAAAAATATTTAGTATCAAATGTGGAATGAAATGTTCTCAGCTAATAACAAATAAGTTTTTTTAATACATTAAATAATTGTTACTTTTAAAAATGACTTAAAAGCCCAGGTTGTGCATAGCTGATCTGTTATGACTGTTAATAATTACAGGCAATTTCAAAAATAGTAAAAGAAACAATATATATATAATTAGTAAAAATAACTGAAGAATTCAAATTCAATACAAACATATTTTTTAACTATTATATACTTGCTGTGGTGATAAAAATAATATGAATATTACAGAAATCTTTGAGGATATAAGTTTAAATGTCTGAGAACATAACATATGATTTCGATTAAAAAAGCAACTCCAGGGTATTATTTTTGTGAATGAGCATTATAAATAATTCATGATCACATACTACTTGACTTGTTTAATGTTAGTTATTAAAACCTAATTTAAAATCTATCAACCATCTAGGATAAGCCTTTTATTTTTTTTAATTATATGGAAAGAAAATGAAATGCACGGTAAGAATTCTTCACCAACATTAATTTATCAGTCACTATATTAGAAAGTATATGCAGCTACAATAAAAAGCCAAACTCAAGTACTATGGTATGATTCGTAAAACTATATCAAATACTTCTTACATAAAAATAAAGTTAAAGACAAACAAGAAAGATGTTTATGCATTACAAAATGACCCAACAATCATGACATTGACCTTTTGAGCTGTCAAAATCAAATGAATATAGATTTAATAAGTTAATCTCATATTGTTGGGGCTGTCGAAAACTATAAATTTCAACGTAATAGTAATAAATACCAATAATAAATTGGGAATGAACTAGAAAAAATAACTTATTCCTTGTTATACTTCACAAAAATTGTGTATATCATCTGAATATAAAATGAGTAGTAAAATGTATAAAATTGAAGGTATTAAATAATTTTTTTCTGAATCCATTCAAGCGAAAAAGTTAAAAAATTGTGAGGTAATGAAAAAATAGTTACTTTTTTCATATGAATTGCAAAATAATGTGATGGAAAGTATGTCAGGTAAAGCCAAAAAACAAAACAATTCAAGCCAAAACAAAAATTTCATTCCTATACTATCATTATCGTAAAACATTCTGTTGAGAAAAAAATATTTAGTGGTCAACAATAGGGTCCAATTCGTCTTGCTCAACTCTCACTCCTTCATTATTCAAAATAAGTATTTTAGTTTAAAAAATTAAAAAAGTGAAATGTATTAAGATAGGTCCACACTTAACGTTTCGGAGAAAATATAAAATTGGCTGGGTTTTGTGAAAGGGTCTTTATTTACGTAAATGTTGTATAAAATTATCATACCGTAAAAAAATATTTGGTGACAATGAGAGGGAGAAGAAAAAGTATAAAAGCTTTTGGAAAGTTGGAGGGGAAGTGGTGAAATCGTTCAGGACATTAGATAAGCACTTATATTGTTCTCTTGCTGTTATGCAACTTTTAGCTGAAATAAGCAAAACAACCTGACTCTTTCATTAGTTTGTTTACAGGAAAATAAGACAATCTTGCCTGCCTTATGGCGGGATTGGAGGGCAATATTGTTGTGAACTGTGAGCACAGCTGTCATCGTATCGGTATGCCGGCAACCACATGACACGTGTGAGGCACCAACACAAATGGAAACTTCAAAGCACAATGTTTAAAAAGCAGTTTGGAAAGGTAGAAAACGATTAGAGAAAGGTGAGTGGGTGCATTGAGAAAGGTCCAATACGTGCATCATAATTGACTAACTATCATCAAGTGCAGACTTACAGTGATGACAGGAATACCCATGTGACACTCACAGGACACTGATAAAGCACCGCACAACAGATAAAACACAGTACTAACACACACCGTATAAAACTCTCAATACTAGGAAGAAGCCAACATGGCGACCACTCCCACCTGTTGAGCAGCCCGAATGAGAACGAAGGGTCCCGATCGGTGACTGGCCTCCTGAAGGTATGTGCGCCGGGGGCTTCCGAACGTTCCCGAACGCTTCCGAGTACATTCAGTTGGGGTTTGAATTTTTTTAAGCACCTGTTATCTCAATGTACAATACGACAGTATTTTCACGCCGTCGGTAACCTGCATACGAATATATTTGACTTATTTGAAGTTATTAATACCATTGTAAATCTAAAATAAGTATTAAAAAGTTAAAATCAAACAAATGTCGAGCATTTTTCTCGATAATGAGGATATGAAAGCAACAAATAAAATTATTAGATTTTTTATATAATTATAATAATAATTATATTTTTTTTAAATATGTGTCAATGAAATTAAAAGGTTACTACAAACAATAGAATATACCAACTTAAATATTTTTTAATTTCTAATCGTTAAGTAATACTTATTTATAAAATACATTTCAAATTAATGAAGTAATGTATCCAAATTCCGACAGATTGTTTGCCATTATCAGTTTGTTTGTTGTTGTTGTTTTGTTTATTTAGGTTTTTAGGCGAACAACTTCTAGGTCATCAACGCCTGGGGACATTTTTGGATAAAAGAGGCTCAACACGATATGTAAAAAATAAAAATAAAAACATATTAAAAATAATATTAAAAGGTAATTATAAATTTAAAATATATATCTATATTATGAAAAAAAATAATAAGCATAATAATAATAAAAAGAATCAGTAAAGTAAGGAGGTAACATTATCAGTGATAGAGTTACATATATATAATTTCAAAACAAATAAGAGGTGGCTTCATAAAACAAACTAACTATTAAAGTGTTTATAATTGAAAATTTTTAAGTTCAATTCTATTGCATAATTAAGAGAAGAGACTTCCTTGCAAAAGTTGAAATCTCCACTTTGACGGAAAAAGGTGTGATAGTTTACTAGAGCTGTTTCAGTTAAAACAATAAATAAATAAATGTTTAAAACTTTATTTCTCCCCACAATGATAGAATGGATAGATTGCTTTTCCAAGAAGATCAAACATCATCAAACAGTGAAAGTCATTTCGCAAAAAACACTGGAGATAAAAATGTTTATTTTCGATAAACTTCTCAGTTAACCCTATCTGTGGAACAATAATCTAAATCAAATATGATTTTTCAGGTTAAGAAATATTTATTATTTAACTGCAAACCTAGTTATAAAAAAAAAAAAAAAAAAAGGTTGAATGTTTATGCTTAATATTTTTGATGATATAAATTCTGAGAATAATCATGGACTAAATCGGAAATGTTTTCAAATTTTAAAACTTTAAAATTAGCCCTACATTAGGTACATTAATGATCTCCTTAGCTGAGCGATTGATTGTTTTTTAAGTAATCTTATGAGTTATATTAAATTCATTGTCATTCTTTTTAACGACAAACAATACACATATAAATAAAAATACATTTTCTGATTGAGAAACGAACTGAAGAGTGAAGGAAAATTTATATTTTTATTAGCAAGAGTCCGAACACATAGATGTATAATTCAATCTATGGGGGAGGCTTTGTTTTTAAGAAATTATTTTGGTAAGTCACTCACTATGGCTTTGCATAGTTAGCAGCATTAAATTAAATTCAACTTAACACACGCCAGTGTAGTCGTCACCAAGTGGCAATTATCAGATTATTTGGTTGCATTGCAACTATAATTTTTGTCGCCAAGTACCTACACATAATTTTCGAGTTTTAATTAAATTATTCTTTAAGTCTTCTAATGCCACCTAGGAACATACGAACAGATTTTTAACTCCGACTTGATAGGCAATTTATTTTGGAAAATATTAACGATAAATAAAGTCTGACGATTTATTCATTTATAAAGACTTACTATAATTCTTAATTACTAGGTATTACTAAATACTGACTCTTGACAGTTAAGGTGGAAAACCGAGCGGATCTATGAGAGATCAAGAACGTAAAAATTCATTTTGTAACCATTGTTCTTGAAATAGTACTTTTTCATCAAGTAGGGAATCCATATTTAACATTCTCAAGTTATTTTCCAGGAAAACTTCTCTTAACATTTTCAAAAAATAAATTTTGCACCTCCCAGTAAGCTCGAATCATCATCACCATAACACAATATGCCACCAGACTTCTCCTTGAAACGCCAAAACCAAATTGCATCACCTGAGCACTTTACCTCTTCCAGGAAGAGGTGGAGCGGTGAAATTCAAATCGCACACTGACTTTAGCAATGTGACATCTCACAAGTTTTCTCACATTTCTGGGAAATAGGAATAGAAATTGAGTTTTGTAATAATAAAATGAATTAAAGTATTAGCATTTTCTTGTTTCCTGTGTTTAATTTATGTATTTAACTAAACTTCTTCTGAGTATAAAATAATTTTGAAATTTACACATTGTATATTTTTTTTTAAATTATCAAATCAATTCGATTATCACGTTGCTCTGTTAGACCTCATGGACCTCGTTATGGGTTCTAGCTTTTTACGCTTGTCAAGCAGTTAGGTATCTGAATAAAAGTTAATAATTTAAATAAAAACAAAAACAATTATTTGATACTTTCATTATTGTTTGTTTGTTTGTTTTTGCTTTAAGGCGTAAAACATATAAAGTCATCAACGCCTAATAATTCTATTTTAACATAACGTCATGGAAATAAAAAGTATGAATAACAGTAACACTTTAACATACAAGGAAATTAAATTAAATGTTAAATATTATAAAGCAAAATTACCTATATGTGTTGATATCACTAGAAAAATTACTATAAGAAGAAGAAGAAGAAGAAGAAGAAGAAGAAGAAGAAGAAAAGTAATTTTTATTCTGGGACATTTAGTCCCATAAGAATAACAGTAATGAACAAAATTAATAGCCATTTGTCTGGTTATTTGGGAAAAATATAATAAAAACAATAAAAAGAAATAAATAATTACAATATAAGGTAGACGCAGAAAAGAAAAGTAATACAATAGAGATAACAAAGACAGAATGTAGAAAGAGAAAATGTAAGATCAACATGCGAGTGTACAGTACAGAACTTTGGTCAGCTTTTGAGCTTGAGGGATATATATAAATAGAAATAATATATATAATAAAAATCAAATAAATTTATCCTTAATACTGTTACTGTTTTCACTATTTACATATTTACATAGCCATCGGGGATTGGAGCATTAGGAGGTGATGAAATAGTAGGGTTTTGAAGGATGTGAGGGATGAAGTTTTTCGGATAGAGACAGGTAATGAATTCCAGAAGGTGGCAGCACGGATGATGAAGGATTTTGTAAAGGATGCAGATCGGTAAAAAGGGATATACAGGTTAGAGGTTTGGGATCTGGTATTTAGAGAATGTATAGAGGAGCAGGGTTTGAACAAACTGAGGATATAAGGAGGTTTCTTGGTTCTGAAGGTTTGGAAAAGATATACACCTAGGAAGTATTGCCGTCGGAAAACTGGGTAGAGCCACTTCAATTCTGCGTACCGGCTGGAGACGTGGGAGCGCCTGGGGACACCGAAGATGAATCTAATGAAACAATTCATTAGTCTCTTCAACCTCATTTCATGCATGCCAGACAGTCCCCCGTATACAAGGCAGCCGTAGTCAAAATGGGGAAATATAAGAGAGGAAACTAGGAGTTGCTGGGTTTTTGGGGACAAGCAATCACGTGATCTAAGGAACTGTTTAAGGATGGCTATGGATTTTCTGGTGATTTCGGAAATATGATTACTCCACGACAAGTGCTGGTCAAAGACCACACCGAGGTTTCTGCCATAGGATTGGAGCTGAATGGTTCGATTATTAAGACGGAGTAAGGGGTAGTAAGGGAGGGAATTAAGAAGATGCCTGGAGCCAATTAGGATTGCTTTCGTTTTTTGTACGTTCAATCTTAACTCATTTTTTTCTGCCCAGGCGTTGATGCTGTTAATATCTTCTTGAACTTTTCGGATTGCCTCTAGCATTTTGGAGGGATGGAAAGATAGGTAGATTTGGAGGTCGTCAGCGTATAAGTGGTATTGTGAATGGTTTATGGACTCGGGGAGATCGTTAATATAAACAGAGAAGAGAGTTGGAGAAAGTGAGGAACCCTGTGGTACACCTCGTGTTAGTAAAAGAGATGAGGAAGGGGGTTTATCGGGAATGTGAACTGTTTGTGAACGTTGGGATAGGAAGGAGAGGAACCACTTCAAGACGCTGTTTGACATGGAGAGGTTTTGGAGTTTAGAAAGAAGGATCTCATGATTGACGGTATCGAACGCCTTTGTGAAATCAAAAAGAATTAGGATGGTGGTTTTATGTTCATCTATAGAGGATTGAAGATCCTGAGTGATCTTCAACAGAGCAGATTGTGTGGAGTAATGAGAACGGAAACCGGATTGGAGAGGGTTGAGGAGAGAATTTCTTTCTAGGAAGTCATTGAGCTGGGAGTGGACAATTCTTTCAAGCGGTTTGGATAGGTTAGAAAGAATGGAGATAGGTCTATAGTCGGAGGCTAAAGTGGAAACTGGTACTTTGTTCAACGGACGGACTATCACTTTTTTCCAGGCTTTTGGGAAGACGGAGTTTTGTAAGGAAAAGTTATAGATATGTAACAGAGCAGGAAAGATGACAGGGAGACATAATTTAATAATCTTTACAGGGATTTGATCGGGCCCATAGTCGTTGGTTTTGGATTTAAGGACAGAGGAAAGTAGGTCTTCAGGCGAGATGTTTAGGAAATAGAAGTTATCAGGGCTGAAGGTTCGTGTGGAAAAGTATGGGGAGGGGTGAGGAATAGAAGGTGAGTTGGCGAAATGGGAATTTAAATCATCTGGGTCAATAGGATAATGAGTACAGGATTTGGATTTGACGATTGATAATTTTTTAAGGATTTTCCATTTGGACTTGGGATCGTGGGCTTGTGATATGGAGTGATGGAAAAACTGTGCCTTAGCACGCCGTAAGGAAGATTGAGTTAGATTGCGTAGGGACTTGAAAAAGGAGTAATCTTCAACAGAACGGGTGCGTCGGAAACGTCTTCTGGCGGCATCCCTTTTCCTCATCAGCTCTCTGATTTCGGAACTTATCCAGGGAGCGGCTGGACGTCTAAAAGTTAGGGTTTTGAGGGGGGCGTGTTGGTTTAGGAACGAGGAAAGATTGGATGAGAGGCATTCGACCATTTCATCAATGGAGGATGACGAATAAATGGGATCTAGGGATTGGGAAAGGGAGTCGAAAAAAGGATTTAGTTTTTCAGGAGTTAATGAATCGAGGTTCCGCCAGGAGATTTTGAAAGGGCATAGTTTTGGTGTTGGGATATTATATGAAATTTTGATGAGGTCATGACTTGAAAGAAATGGTACTGGATGCTGTGAGGAAGATAGTAGGTTATGGGAGGAATCTATTATGAAGAGGTCTAACCAGGTGCTGGTAAACTGAGTGTGGTGGGTTGGTTGGTAGGGAACTATGAAAAGGTCAAGAGAATGGATGAGGTCTGTTAGGTAGGATCTGTTAGGAGAATCAGAGAGCATGTTTATATTGAAATCGCCAGCAATGATTACGTTGTTGTATAACGGGACGTAGGTAAAGAGGGAAGATTCAAAGGAGGGATCAAATTTGGTATGCGGGGGGCGGTAAATTATTACGTAGAGGAGGGAGAAAGCATCAGAGGAAATTTCAGCGAGGAGATACTCCGGATGAGGAACTTCTAAGGAAGGAGATTCTAGGAGGATTTTTACCCTCAGACTATCGTGAACGTAAAGACCAACCCCTCCTCCAGTTCGGTCCTCGCGATCACGACGGATAAGAGAGTAGTTAGGGATAGATAATGAGGAGGATGGGATATTTGGTTTTAGCCAGGTTTCCGAGACGGCAATGATATGATAGAAATTATGGAGGAAGTGGTCCAGGAACTCATCATAATGTGCTGGTAGGGATTGGGAATTAACGTGGCAGGATAAAAGGATGTTACTCATTTGGACTGATTAATGGGAATGATCGGAGGAGGGTGAAGGAGTGTAGGGGTTGAAGTGGAGAGGAACAGTAATGGATATTGGTGGCGATATAAAACAAAACTGATTGATCCCTACAGAACAGAGAAGATAATGATATATACAGATTAATATAAAATAAAAAAGAAGTTGATATACTGTTAAAGAAAAATATATTCGTCTGAAGAAAAAAAAGAGTTAGTAAGACCAAGTCCGTTATGGGTTTCGGGTTGCGACCGGACAGTAGACGAGAGCCAGCAGGTCAGGAGAAAATATCCAAGTCTTTGGGCTGGTCGATGAAGATAACTGGGTGACCGTCGTCCTTCCGGCAACGCACCCTGCCTGCCGCGAACCAGACATATTTTAATTTGCCCGACGCTTTCTTCTGACGAGCGAGCCAGTAGAGACGCCTGTTCGTGGGGGTCATTTCTTCCCCGAGGTATATACGGTGGGAGTCGTTCTCTTGCCATCCAATATCCCGGGTGGAAAAGTCCCTCTTCACCTTTCTTCTCTGAATTAGTTCGTCTCGCACTGACTGCCTAACGAAACGTGCAATGACAGGAGGTGGTCTGGGGTCGTCTTTTTTGGGCCTCCGCCGTTCTACCGTGTCGAGGTCTTCGACATTAATCTTTATGCCGAGTCCCGCTCCCACACTGGCTACCAGTGCCGCGGGAGTCTCACCGGCCCGGATGGGGATGCCTCGGATCTCCACTGATCTACGAAGCAGACCCTGTTCGGCCTTGTTTAATCTCACCTCGAGGTCGCCGACTCGTATTAAGGTAACGTATTAAGGTTGCGTTTTTTTTCAAAAAATTGAATACTAATGTTATAGAAGTTTCGTCTTTCTTTATTTAAATGGATGTTTTGATGTTGGTGTAAATGATGAAAGAGTTAAACTATAATTCTCATGACTTGAAGAATGATAAATTCAAACAATTGTAATTTTTTGAGCTACCATTGTGGTAGGAAATATTCAATATTTTTACGTTTTTTTTTAACTTTAAATATTTCTTAATTATGAAAGAGGAGATCAAGAATTTATTGAATGAATTTTTAAATGTAATGAAAAACTTTGTTCCTAGGAAGTTCCTCCCGGCTAAGTCCGTAGGACTCGCTGACCAACAATGAGAGCGGCCCCCCAGGCTTGCTGGAGGGTGTGACGTAGGTTTGAACGCCCTACTCACATTTTATTAGTTCACCCAAACACCACAAAAAAGTCATGGATCTCCCTAAAGTAAAACGCTCATTATCCGGAGGTAAACTAGTCCCCCGTTCGGGTCTCCGGGTGGGGACTGCTTTAGGGGATTCATGCCGCAAGTTGAAAAATATAGATCTAAGCATAGGGACGTGGAACGTAAGAAGTTTAAATACAGCGGGTGGGTTAAAATCGGTCACGAACGAGGTAATAGGGTATAGATTAGATATAGTGGCGCTGCAAGAGGTCCGATGGCCAGGGGAGGGCTCGTTAAGGGAAGGGAAGTACATTTTGTAGTGCGGTGGGAGCGGAAACTATTGTTTAGGCACCGGATTTCGGATTAGAAATAGGTTACTTTCCGCGTTGAAGGACATTCGTTTTTACGGAGATAGGTTATCGGTAGCTATATTTCAGGGTCGGTGGTTTAAAATCGCGTTGATCAATATACACGCACCTACTGAAGATAGTGACGATGAAGTTAAATGTGAATTTTATGAAAAACTTGAATCGATTTATGACAAACTACCGCGAGGCTACATAAAATTATTCTGGGAGACGCAAATGCAAAGGTAGGGAGGGAACAAGTATATTATCCTACGATCGGTAGAGAAAGTTTACATGAATACAGTAATGATAACGGAATACGACTAATAAATTTTGCCACCTCGAAAAACCTAATAATCAAAAGTACTACGTTTAAACATAAAGATATACATAAATATACTTGGACGTCTCCGGATTCGCAAACCCGTAATCAAATTGATCACGTCTTGGTTCAACGTAGGTGGCAAAATAGCGTAATTAATATTCGATCATATCGTGGGGCCGAATGCGGGTCGGATCATGAACTAGTAATCGCGAAAATTCGCCAGAGACTTATAATACATAGGAAAAATGAGGCTGGTTTTAATTATGATAATTATAATTTGGAGAAGTTAAAAATTCCAACGGTTAGAAAACAATTCGAACTGGAAGTCAAAAATAGGTTTGAGGCGTTGGAATCGTCTGACGAGGATAACGAAGACATTGATAAGTTGTGGGAAGGTATCAGGGATAGTATTAAAGAGGTCGGTAACTCGTGTCTTGGAAAAAGGGAAAATAAAAATAAACCTTGGTTCGATGATGAATGTATTAACATGTGCGACAAAAGAAAAGCTGCTAAATTAGAAGCGTTAAATATTCCTAACGAAATCAATCTTGCTAACTTTCGAGCATCAAAAAAGAAACAACTAAACTGCTAAAATTTAAAAAGCGAGAATATCTCAAAAATAAAATAATAGCGATCGAAAGCAACAAAATCGAGAATAACGTTCAAGCCATGTACGAAGGCATAAACAGAATTCGTAAACGGTCGGACCCGGTTACAACTGGAATTAGGGATGAAAATAACAATATCTTGGCCGATCCGGTAGACATCTTAAGACGATTCAAGGATTATTTCGATAGTATTTTAAATACGGAAAATAATAATCTATCTTCCTCTTCGGAATACCAGAGTGCTGAACCGTTAGTAGTAGAACCGAGTAAAGAGGAGGTTGAAATAGCCATTGGAAAATTAAAATCTCATAAAGCAGCGGGAACAGATAATGTCCCTAGCGAACTAATCAAGGCATGCGGGGAAGCTGGGATATCAAAAATATTTCTTTTGGTTAAGAAGATCTGGGAACAAGAAAAGATACCCGAAGAGAGGAAAGAGTCTATTCTCATTCCGATTCACAAAAAGGGATCAAAAACGGATTGCAATAACTATCGCGGAATCTCACTCCTTCCGGTTTGCTATAAAATATTTACGTTAATCCTAACTAGTCGAATCACTGAATACGCCGAGGAAATTATCGGAGAATATCAAAGTGGTTTCAGGCAAAACCGATCAACCGTAGACCAAATATTCTCTCTTCGCCAAATATTAGAGAAAAAATTAGAATATAACGGAATCGTACATCAGCTTTTTATCGATTTCAAAAAGGCATATGACTCTATTAACCGCCAAAAGTTGTATAACATTCTGGTCGAGCAGGGAATACCGAAAAAATTAGTAAACTTAGTAAAAATGTGTATGACTGAAACGTTCAATAAAGTTAGAATCGGTAATTATTTTTCTGAGAAGTTCGAGGTCCGCTCTGGTTTGAAACAAGGGGATTCTCTCTCACCTGTTTTATTTAATTTAGCGCTGGAATATGCCATTAGGGAGGTGACACGTACCGGAAAGGGTTTGAATTTGGGAGGGAATATACCCGTGCTCGGATATGCCGATGATTTGGTATTGCTTGGGGAGGACGTGGAAACCATAGAAATGAACACAAAAACGTTGATGAAAGCCGGACAAGAACTTGGGCTAGAAATGAATACGGATAAGACAAAATATATGGTTAGTCGTAGAAGTGGTGAGGATTTCGCGGATATCAATGTAGGGGGAAATACGTTTGAACAGGTAGAGAAATTTAGATATTTAGGGGCGATGGTAACTAGAAAAAACGAAATCGATGAGGAAATTAAGGCTAGATTAAAAGCCGGTAATGCTTGCTACTTTTCAGTCGCGAAATTGCTTAGCTCCCGCCTTCTGTCCCAAAACTTAAAAATTCTGTCCAAAAAAAAAAGGATTTACAAAACTATTATTCTTCCAACGGTCGTTTACGGATGCGAAACTTGGCCACTGACATTGAGGGATGAGCAACGGTTTAGAGTTTTTGAAAATAAAGTACTGCGTAGAATATTTGGACCGAAGAGGGATGAAATAACCGGAGAATTTAGACGCTTACACAACGCCGAACTGAGTGAACTTTACCCAGTAAATATAATTGACGTGATTGCAGCAAGACGAATAAAATGGGCGTGTAAAATTGCAAAACTTGGCTGTGAACGTATTCCGAAAAGATTAATAAGCGCGGTGCCGAATGGGAAACGTCCGAGGGGCAGGCCGAGACGGAGGTGGGAGGACTGCGTTCGGGCGGATCTACCAAAGTTGGGTCTGGAAGGCGGTCGATGGATGGAGGCGTGCAGGGAGCGAGTGGTGGTGTCGGCATCGAACCTTCGGGTTCGTTAAGCCTTTATTATTATTATTATTATTAATGAAAAACTTTGTTAACAATTTAACATTAATATGACATTAGTGTGGATTATTTTGCATACTTATATATGTATATATTATAATACGACTTTTAACTGCAGTTAGATTTTAGATAGTAGATAGTTAGATTTTTTTAGATTTATTATAATAAGTAATATTTGAAAAGTTAAAAATTTATCCATCCATTAAATAAATAAAAAGACATTAATAAAATATATTATTTTACAAACGTAAAACGAATCAGAATGTTAATCGCGTTTATAAATTTATGTAAACACATGAAAATTTGCAAAAATGCATTGATCTCCACCAGTAGCGCTCATCCAATTACGTGTGTTTTCAAGGTGTATCCTGTATCTATAGACACATTACAGCAAAATAACCTTTTTCCCCTTTGTTATTGAATATTCAAATTTTAGGGCTAATTGTTTATTCACATAATAATTATATCTGTTTTGAGGATGGGGAAAATTCTAGCACTAATCAATATATATTATAAAGCAAAGTGTACAATGTGCGTGCCGAAAAGGCTCAAAAACGACTCCACTTACGATTAAGAAAATTATGTCATCATTTAGCCATATACCCCCTAATGGAAAAGAAGGTTTCCGTTTTTCTCTTAAGGGTGTAAAATTGAAGATAAAAGGACTGGAATTTTAAGCATCTCGCACTATTTAATTAGACTCTCTGAGATTGAGATACGAGTTTATGAATGGAAAAATTTAGTTCGAGCTCCAGACTACCAGGAAGCGTTAGAGTGCTTTTCACTCAATGTTTATTGTTTATTCATCCAGTTGATTATGTAAAGGTTAGATATATGTCCAGCTGTTCTTTTTAAAGTACTAAAAAATTAAGCGAAAATTATTAGTTTCTTCTTTGCTTTAAAAATAAAATAATGATTTTACATCTCTGCAATCTATTAGAAAACCAATTGGATTCCTTAAAAAAATAGTTTTCTCATAAGAAGGCTAATACATGACCAGCATATTACATTTAATCTATATATAATATATACTTAAGTAAATTTAATATAATATGAGTGAACATTTTTTAGTAGTACAGTGAGCGAATAATATCAGACAAAAAAAGAGATGAATTGACTGAATATAAATAGAAAATAAAAAGTTTGAAGTGTTCTTATTGTAGTTATGAAAAAGAAGTCTGTTTGATTACTATGTATGATGAGCATTCCAGTTGACAAAACGACTAACTCCAATAACAGCATTCTTTCAATAAGATTTTATCAGCCCTCATAGTTCAAGATAAAAAGAAATATGATTAAAAAATTGTGCCTTCTAGAAATTTTGGTTTTCACTTTGTAATAGCAGTAAGATTCGAGATCTGCAGAAAACGTTCAAATTACGGGGGGATATCCTAAGGGAGGTTGAAATGGAAGAAAGGTCTTAAAAAAAAGTTTCTATGAATCATCGGTAGTTTTTATACTTCTGGATCTAATAGGACCATCATAGTAGTCGGCGCTTAAGTTGTACTCGAAATATAATTTTTGTAACTGAGATACCAGATTTTTCAACTATAATCTAATAAGTTATTATCTGCTGACTGCTTGGAATGGAATTATAGGATTCAGAATCACAGAAACCATCAAAAACGATGCATAACTTGACAAAGTAGCAGCAAAATTAATTTTTCATTTACCATTTCCAACTCCCTGTAAATTATTCCTTATTTGGTTCCTTATTTGGGCGGACTCTGCAGATCTCAAGACTGCAGAATATTGATACCGAATTTTCAAGAAGGTGCTAATTTTGTTCTTTATTTCCTTTAATTTTAACGTTTTTCTGGTATTAAAACTACCACACAACTACCGGAGCGAAGCCGGGCACCCTAGCTAGTCGTTAATAAATTATGTTTTAAAAATAAAAGAACCCAATAACCCAAAAAATGGAAGTATCCTGCCTACATACATAGTAAAAAGTAAACACTCTTTAATTCACCAATTTCCCAAGAGGATCCTTCAGAAAAGCATTGAATATTCTTGTGTTCAATTATCCTGATGGTACGATCAAATAAACTGGAGGCTCTCCGTCTGAATTGCTTTCCAAATTTCGTTATTATAATTTTTCGTCGTACATGTATATTCTCACGTTTTTACTTATTCGCAACGTATAATTTGTTCTCTTGGGGTTGTGTATTGTTCTCAGAACATTCTTGTCTCAAATCGCCAACAACCTCCCGCTGCTCATGATTGTGTACCTCACGATCGATGTACAGCTTTGAGGACACCATATACCTTTTTCTTTTCTCGTTTACTATATCTCACTATATCGCACTTAGGCAAGAAGATGGTAACAACTAAAAAAACTTTCTTAGATAAACATATGTGAATTTTTATCTGCATTCTCAATTTTACTATGTACCTACTGTATGTAACAGCGTCTAGGGAAAGTAGTCTTTGATCGCATAAATATATTCTACCACTGGGGCAGTTAGTACCACCACGATCATCCCTCCATACAAGAATATACTATTTGACTATATTCTGGCTTTTCAGCTTTTGTCATCCTTATTCTAACGGTATACATAACTCAAAATTGATATATTTTGAGTTTTAACCATCTTCTTGCCGTCATGCAATATGTTTATAGTACTGCATAAAATACCCGCCAGTCCAAATTCTTCGATAGAATCTGTATGCAATATGTGCATACATTAAAATGAATGTTATTAATATACGCATGGCACGGTATAGACGACAATAACTAACTACACGGTTGGATTTATTTCTTTTAACATCCCACTTTACTGTTAGATATAAATGACATCGCGTAACCCTGAATGATGCTCTGTTTCACATAAAGTTTAAAAACAAACTGTTCTCGACCTTGTTTTATATTTCGAACATCAACTTAACAAGAAACCATTTATTTTCTTTGTCAACAAACCATACTTAATGGTTATTAAGTAGGTTTACTTAAATAAGTAATTTCTAACGTTTGTTTGATAAACAAAAAATTGTTTGGTTCATTTGTTTTTCCTTAAGTCACTTTAGTAGAACCTGTCAACTTTTTCTCCCTACGGAAGCCTTTTCCCAAAATAAATAGTGTTAGAGAGGACTTGATAGATTATTGACAGTGACTCTATTCCTCACAGTTAAACCGATTCTAGTTGTCCCTGATTTTGAAATATAGGGCATAAAACTATGTTCCACTGTTCTAGGATAGTTTTCTGCATCCAAATCAGATATATGAGGTCGCTGAGCTGTTTTATAGGCTCTTATACTACCATCCTTCAATAGCTCAGCGGGTATTTCCTCCATTACCCTTTGAAGCGATTATCTCTTAGATTTATTCCTTCTTTGACAATTCTTCTTTTTCACTCGTTCAAGATCATAAGAAAAATATTCCATTCCGTTCTTTTTGTAGCTATAATTTTTGCTTCTGGCCTTTTGAACTTTCTGCGTCAAGCCTCTCTTTGTCTTCCCATTTTTCTTGATGCGGAGTTACTTTTATTAGCTTCAAATATTTAGAATATTAAAAAAAAAAAATACATCGCTAATTCAATGCTAATGGCCTGCAATATTCAGTTAGGATTATGACTTAGTTTTCAAAAATAAAATAAAATAATTGAAGTAGAAGTTTTACAAAGTTAGAAACAAGATAAACAAAAAAAAGAACGAATAGACAAAGATGCAATCAGCTCGTGTAAACCTTCGAAAGATACACAAGAGGTTATGGCGTTAGATCCGATCTTGCATATTTGGGTTTGAACAGGCTTTAAAGGGGAATGTGTTGTAGGCAAAGATTGCTGATATCAGCATTGAACCATCGGGTTTATTGAGTTTTTTTGTTATCGTAGCAATCGCGTGATTGATTTTGATCTACAGGTATCATAAATTGTAACTTAACACGCAACATGGTGAAGCCTCTTTTGTTCGTTTTTTGTTACTTTAAAAGCAGTACTTTCCACGTTGCCAAAGGAGAAATTTGATAAAATTTTATTTTTGGCGGTGCATAGATCTACATGTACATAGATCTATTTGATAATTTGATTGTTAAGAGAGAATAACTTGAAAATTAGTTATAAAGTTTTCTATTACAAAAGGACTACGGACTGTACCTCGCACTATACATACGAGTTCTGATCTTTGCTCTGATCAATCCGCTGTAAATCTTATTGTTCTGGATGAGGCAGTCACCGTTGAAAGAAAACCAAAACTTATCAGTGGTTCTATAGACTTAGATGCTTACACGAAGAATTTAAATAAATCGCTGTCCATCCCACTCTATAAAAGACGAAACCGAAATAGAAGAGGCAGTGGAATATTTCACAACAAACATTCAAGAGGCTGCATGGTCTTCATCATTACCTAAACCTAAGCAAGCAGGAACCCAACACTTACCGAAATATCCTCGAGAGAAGAGCGCGTAAGGTATGTCAGACTGACAGACGGCCCACAGACAAACGAATATAAAACCGACTTAACAATCAACTCAAAAGAGAAATCCAAAAACTCAACAGAACATCCCATGACGCATACATTACTGGCGTCTCGACGGTTGATGGGAGCTTATAGAAGCATACCAAAAAGTTGTTAAGGCATCGAGAGATGTCTGCACCACTTTGAAAAGAGGATAGCTCCTGGGCCGTGTGGGATAAGGAAAAATCCGAATTCTTCGAAACATTTACTGCAACTTACACTGAAGATACAGCAATTATAACGAAACATCAGGACGCAACACATGCTTCATTGACATTACAACATCACTTACACAAGTTACACGACTAGTTTCAATTAAGGAAAATTAGACACAATCATGACAAATCAAAACACATCACATTTACGCTTAGAAAACATACCTGCCCCCCCCCCCCCCGTTTAATTTGACAACAATCAAATTCCACAGACGGACTCAGTTTGCTATCTGGGACTCTTTTTCGACAGAAGGATGACATGGGGCCGACATGTTAAAATGAAAGAAAGGACTCTAACCAAATGCTTCTCTACCCACTACTTTCTAAATCATCAAAACTGAAACTGAAACGAAAACTAAATACGTACACTTACTTACTGAAACCCATATGGACGTATTCCTCACAGATATTCTGCATTGCTAAAAAGACTCATTTACAAAAACTTCAAACTTTCCAATCAAAATTGTTACTACTAACCACAAAATCACCCTGATACGTGATTAACAAAACTTTACATACAGACCTCCATATGCTAACAGTCGACCAGCACATAACGACGCTATACACTTTTTTACTAATTTAAACCGACATCCAAAAACTTTACTCAGTAATATGACTGAAATACGCAAATACGTACGAGAAGACTAAACAGGCGCTGGATGAGAGATCTGTTCTCTTAGACAACCGAGGTAATTGACTCAAGCCAGGAAAGGGGTGTTGCTGGGTGCTTTCCCTCCTCATGCCTGACATGTCATTATTTCCAACTATAACCATCTCGTTCGCTGATTGTCAGCACCTTGCTGACAGGAGATAATCGATGATTAAAGTATAAAAAAAAAGTTATAAAAAAAAATTGATTCTTATATTTATTTCTGAGGTATAAATACACTAGAACAGTAAATTTTTTATCCAGAACGAGGGTAATTACCTTGAAATGATATACTGGTGACGGTAAGTATCGATCCGCAGTTTTATTTAAAGGGATCACCCGAAATGCGTGACTTTCATGTAAAACGAAAGACTTAATACTTTTATTTACTTCCCAATTGATTACATTTTTTCGTGTATTCTAAAAATCAATAACATGCTTGAAGGCTTGGCTACATGATTTCTTTCCTTTTAAATATAAATATATACACTATCAGAGGTAAATAGGGAAATGTATAAATATAATATCATTAATATTTATTTACCAGGTTTACTTTATAGCGCGTCCCACCCTGTACCCCCCCCCCCCGTCTCGATGACGCCCACGCTCTTACGAAATTTGGAACGGTTTAAACGTAACAAAGCATTTTACAATTAAAAAGGCGAATCTATAATTTATTAAAAATCGGGTCGATAAGCAAGTTACTATATAAATAATAGTTATATAGACCTGAATTCTTGTATTTATATTTCAGTCCAAAATATATTAATAAAGAAGAAAACAACTTATGTTAATTTTATTTAACATGTTTACCTTATATTTACCTCCGTTACATTGTTATTTTTAAGTTTGAGAGAAATTGCTTTACCATATTTATTAATATGTTTTATTATTATTTTATTTTTAAGGATATTAGCTCATAATCTTTTATCATAAAACTTTCGGGTCTATTATCAAAAAGACATACCAGTTAGACTATAACTGCTACTTCTAATCCAAACTACTTAAATAACATGTATCAGTTATAAAATATAGCAGGCATGTCGTACCGACAAAATACCCAAAACTTTCCTTTATTGATTAAACTATTTTTTAATTTTATTTAATTACACAATTTAAAAATAAATTAATTAGTTATAGATCCATAAATAATGCATTGATTGCAATTTAATTCCGGTCGAATCGCAATAATTTTTCAACGGTTTAGTAAAAGTTGACTGGTTCTTAATTTACCTCGCCCTATTCCTGGAACAGTTTAGCAAGGAAAACGCCAACAACAGAGTTAACAATCAGAGCACTTTTTTCCTGGCAATCAGTGGAGGTAAAGTATAAAATGTCATTGGAATCGGAAGAAAAAAGCCATCCCTAAGGTAACCTGGGTTCATTTAATTGGTTAGCAACAGGCGCCTGCCTTGGTTATTTAGGTCATTGAATGAGAAAATGGAAAATTTTCAAAAGCAACGGGTTTTCTACGTTTAATAGCATTATCTGTTTTATTTAATTTTAAATAAAAAAACTATTTGAGGAAAAATACTTGATATATGATTAGGGATTGGGAAATAAACAACGGAAAAAGAAAAACTTACCTTCATTACATCATTAAGAAAAGAATAATTTAGTCAAATATAATTTCACAAAATTTCCAAATTAGACTAACTATGAAAAATTCTGCTGAACAACACTCTTACAAAGATTTCTTTTCAATCACTAAGATTTTTAATAGCTAAGTCGTACTTCTATGTGGATACGGAATGGGTCTATCAACCTCACGTTGCTAAGAAACAGGGTTTCCTTGGTGAAATGGTAAAATATCCATCGAGACCAACTTGAAGATGTCCTTAGCAGCTGGGCGTAGGCTTACGGCAACCAAACTTTTTTACCTCGAAAGAGAACACCCTTTGTCCAAACCACCAGAGGTTACTCACATCATTCCAAACTAGATCGCTTTCCCTGATTGAGGTACAAAATATAAGTACGTACCAGGCTCAACGTACCATAACCGATTCGGAGTACATTAATAAGGCGTGTTTATGCCTTTTTAAAATTTATTATTTTCTGATTTATTCCTAAGTTACGAAAATGTTCTCTATGGGTTGTTTGCAGACATTTTTATAGATATTATTCTTTGACTTGGTGTAGTTAAAAACAAACCTTTTTCTATGATTTGGCATGCGAAGCACATAAGAAAAAAAAAATATAAGTGGCCAAAATTCTGTAACTCTTGACCAAATCACAATAAACGAATAATTCTCTTTTCATTAATGAGCATAGTGTTTCTTTGGAATGAGAATGGAAACACCATAAATAGGATTTCTCAAGGCTTTTAAAATCAATTTTTATTTGCATCCTTTCTGCACTTTATTTAAAAAAAAAAAAAGTATATAAAAGTCATTTTCTAAGTTTGTAAGGCTTAAAAATAATCATGGATCTGAATAAAAAAAGCGATAAAAAAAAAAAAATTAAAAATCTTCTATTTTTCGGAATACAAAGAAAAGTTAAATGACAAATAATAATACTAGAAATTTATTTTAGTAGTTTTTCTAAATTAAGGCCTAAAAAAATATATACAATATTTATAACTAGGGCTTCAAATCTTGAGATCTATATAACAGTGATCGATCGCATTTCATCCATTCATTTGATTCGTTATGAAATTTTAGTATTATACACACACCAAAACTGTTAAAATAATTAGAACTATAGCGATTAAAAAAATTAAGTTATTATAAATATTTTTTCTTTCACTTAACTTTATATGAAATATACAGTAAGGGAATGTATTGAGATCGAAAAAAATTTCGATTTAAAAAATTCCGGTTTTCAACTGAAATGCACGTTTTGGTGTCCCCTGAGTCCAAATAACCAAGTCCCGCAATATGGTCTGTGTATGGGTGTGTGTGTGTCTGCGTATGTGAACAGACTAGCTCACAACCGTACGAACCTAAAATGGTGTACTTGGTGTAAGTATATGCCCACAATGTGACAGCAAAAATTTCATCAAAATTAGTCAAACGGAGGGGCTACTTTAATTAATAAATTTTGTCTCATTTTTACGTTTTTCTTATTTTCTCAAAAACGGCTGTAACTATTTTGATAAAACTGTGACTGTCATAATTTCATATCCCTTCTTATCACTGATGAATTTAGTCCCTTAAAAAAAGAAATAAGCAATAATGTATCGAAAAATACGAAGATCTTCCAATTTTTGCAGTACAAATGCTCCATAAGTTATTGAGCTATACAGATGTAAACATATAATGCAGAAAAATGTGTGAAGATGAGGAATAGCGTTTACATATTATCGAAACACGTCAATTCCTAATCTAAGTAAGTTCGTAACTGAAAGTTGGGTGTTGCGCGTATCGCACCAGATTTTCAATTTGCAAATTAATTAATAACGGCGAAATTAAAACTCATTACTATCCGATAATTATACAGACATTTTGTTAGTTAAACAAAATTAAAATGATAACCATATTGTACTCATTAGGATGAACGGCTTGTTGAAGTTTTACAGTGAGAAGTTATTCGTGTCCTACATTTCATAACCTATTTATAAAATTTCTTTAATATATTATAAATAATATATTATTTATAAATACATTGATAAAGTTGTATACAATTGTATTATATTTGTTTTTCATTGTCAAATTAAACCAAAAATATATTATCTAGTTTAAATATGGAGCTGAGTTTATTCTTTAATTTTTTAATAAAAATATTTTAAGTGTATCATACCGATTATCAAACAAGAATAAATATTTTTTTATTTTAAACTTTTAATCAAACAGGAAGTGTTCTATAAACCAAACCAAAAAATAAAAATAAGATTGATACATCCAATCAACGAAGTAGCAAAAAAAAAAAAAAAAAAAAAAATGCGTTAAAACTAAATGAATGATGGAGCTTACACAACCGCTAGAAACTTCTGAATCTCCATCCATTCATTAAGGAAAGGGGAAATGTATAGCGGGAAGTTTATAATCACTGAAAGAGGGACGACAAATTTAAGTAATCTAAACTTATTATAATTAAAAAGTTAATTAATTTAACCCATAATTTTATTAATTCGTTTTACAAGCAGAAATTAATCCTTAATAACGATTAATGTTATTTAATAATTTAGAGTTAAATAAATGGAACGACGAATGCTATGGTATTATAACGATGAATGCTATTTAATAATTTAGAGTTAAATAAATGGAACAAAACGATGTCTTCTACATATATATATAGTTTCAAAACACAGTCGCACATATAAATGGAATTGCTAGATTTAAGCTTCATGGTCGTAAAAACAAGACTTACAGAGGACCTTGCTAAGTCCACCCATATATACCTACCCTAACACCACTGGAAGCCAGGAGGTGCTTGTTGGGTAATATAGCAGGAGTTACTGGTCTATCTTTGTCTTATTAAGTTAAATAATAAATAAATAATATTTATTCGTGTATTATTTTAGAATTTTATAATAAATATTAATAATTCAATTATCACGAAGTTTAATCGATTTAAATCATTAAACGACCTGTATTAAATCAAAGATGAATAGTTTTTCTTGAACAAATTTCATTACCAATGTAATGAATAATTGATTATTGATCGTTGGAATAATATTTAGTTCATTAATGAAATTTTCAAATTGTTGCCTCATTTCAATTATTGAAATAAGGCCAAAAGTTATAAAATTGTAAGCCTCCTTAATCTTTAAATTATTAAGATTCTTCGGAACATTATTGCAACCTTTTTATATAACTTTAAACATTTTTATTGTTTGTTTGTTAAGTATTTTTTTTTTTTAACGATCCTTTATACTACTGAGGCTAATCGGAGAATACTACAGAGGGAGTCCTAAATTCTGCCTATCCAGGTATATTTAGGATAAAATTCTTTAACGAGTACCTGACTTCGTACAGACACGGGACCTCCATTTTACGTCCTATCTAAGGAACGCCATGAACATTTTTATTATAGTTACCAACAGTTAACCAGATAAAAGCCATCATATGTGATTTAACATATGAAGCACAGTAATAGGTGCATGCCTCATCCGGGTGATCTGTTTTATCTTATTCGATAATAACATTCTGTCTGTGGAACTGCTAGCGGTATCATATCCTAACATAGTTATTTAGGTACCTACTACTGGCTATGTTTACGTTTCTAAAAATAGATATTCTGATTTTCACTAAATTGCTTTATTTATGATGAACGATTTCGAACTTTTTATTTATTTATTGTCCTCGCCTGTTAGGCTAAACGGGGTCTCCCGGGCCAGGGGAGAGGGTGGGGGATTAATACCCAGTATTATTAACTAGGTATCTATCTCCTGGCTCCGGGTTTTGAAATTGCTATCTTCAGGTTCATGGGCGAACGATTTCGATCTTTTTTTTTTTGTTCCGTACACCTACCTGGCCATACGGGGGTTACTCTATAGGTGTAACCAACCTATTCTAACCTTGGTAGAAAGGTCGAGATTTATTCCGTGGGGCTTCCAAGAAATAAAAGTCAACCATCCCAGGGCGGATTCGAACCGCTGCCGTTCAGCTCGAGCGTGCTGAAGCGGGTCGCGCTCCAACACGCTCAACTATCCCAACCCAACGATTTCGATCTTATTTCGAATTGCCGAAAAACATGTGCTGAATTCTGTAGCAAAAAAGGCCCAATAATTGTGATGAAACTTCCCTAAAGTCTGTATCTGGGTCTTCTGTGTCTGTGTGTAGCATGTTTGTTGACGAATGGTGTGTAAGTCAGGATTATAGGTCGGGTTTATATTTTTTTAAACAATTTTATCATAGTAATATTACAACTCTTATTTCACTTATTCTAAAGCCTCCGATGATATAGTAATCCAACATGAATGCTATTCTTAATGGTTAAGAAAACAGCATTATACACAAATAAATGAATAATAAGATTGCACATCGGATTGCTTGTGATAACTCCATATTAAGTAAAGAAATGTGATTTATGAAAATCTAAAATAAATACGACTTTTATCCATTTCTCCAGTAATAATGAAACTGACGAAAGATCTAATTTTCAGTATTGTTTTCTTGTTCAAAGAGATTCCTTCAAATTCATATTAATGACTTTGTGCAGTCGAAAACATATTGCCGCTCTTATTTCCAGAAAAATCCTCCTATTTCTAGAATTTTAAAAATTAAATCTCTTAACTTAAATTGAAACAAGGAATTCCTTGAGATGGCTTGTCACTTATCCATGTTTGTTCGACTATACTTTTAGAATAGGTTTCATATTAGATGGATCGTCATTGGTTTCAAGCAAAGTAATTAAACATGTAATTTTTAGCAACAATCAGAGTATATTTATTAATGATTTTTTTTTGTTTTAAATACCCACCTTTATCCTTATTCTGACGATGACTATGTAAATAAATTTCCTAAAGGTACTCAATAAACTCCTTAGGCCGAAAGACAAGAATATCTAGTGTTCTAAGGTTTAATGTTTAGCCATCTCTTTTTTCCATTAGTGAGGGATATTAACCCTCGAGCAGAGTACTACTAACAACTTCATTGACCCAAAACAACGGCTCCCCCTTCCTTCAGTCTACTTACCGCACTCGGACCCATCAATCGGACGCGAGAGATGGGCGCCACCCGCTGCCCCGAAGAGCTCCCTATTACAGCGGCCACCCACCCACCGCTAATGCCCAGCCCCATTAGAGACAACTGGGGAAGCAAATTGAGCCAGTTAGTGCAACTGAGCATATCGATCAGTCATTACGGTTTCCCTCTTCCTCATCAGTCTTTGGATCTGGGGCGAGCCATAATTCAGAGGGGGAGAATGTTGGTTCCATCTCTGCGGGGAAGATAGTGCTCGGCAATTCCAATGCGATTTCTGCTAAAGGGATTTCTTCTTCTAAGTGATTTTCTGAGTAAACGATTAAATTAAACAACTGGGATTTGAAGACCTCCATAACTTCAACTTGGGTAACCGAGGTTTCGTATGAATGATCATTATATGAGATGAATGGAATAGCAAGGATTAGAGTATCCGGACCCAAGCTTTTAAAAAGATCCCCCCTTTCCTTCATTTTGTAAATAAATCAACTGCGCATTTAATTTAAAAATTAATTAAAAGTCCTTATTTCAGGATTTTAACCCCTTGCACTAGGCACCGTTTCAACGTTACCTATTGGTAACTCGACGCAACTTATTCGTGAAAACGTACACCCTGAAAACGTAATATTATACAGTAAAATTTTAGAACCAAGTAAGGAATTGTAATGAAATTTAGGTTATATGTATTTGTGAACCTTTAAGAACACATAGTTACAAAAAAAAATTAATTTTTTAAATTTTATATTTTTTTAATAATTTTATTAAAAATAAAATCTAAATTTAAAGGGAAGGGACGTTTATTGGGAACACCGAAAATAGACATAAAAATTGTGTAAGATAACGATGGAAATCCCTTAGATTTCACAAAGGTTTCACCGTTCCTTATTTTAAGCATTTAAAATCTAATTGGAGAAGTAAAAGCAGTTAAAAATTCACAAGAGTTAAATTTTTTTTTTTTTTTTTTTTTTTTTTTTTTTTTTTTTTTTTTACAAAATGTGTGGATTTTATATACAGTAAGGTTCCGATTAATCGAGTCGATGGGGACCAAGATTACCTTGGTTAATTGAAATAATCGGTTAATCGGAACCATACCAATACCAACTGAAAATGTAGGTTATTTTTAAATAAAAACTAATTATATATGCTTAAAAACCTAATAAATAATTAATAATAATAATGCATAATAACAATAATAATAACAGAAATTATGAAACTATTTTTTTTTTAAATAAATCTTTTAATGTAGTTTGTTTGAATGAACTCATATACATACACATACTCCTCCCCCCCCCCCCCCTCAGACTTAGCACCTCGGTTAATCGGGACCTCGGTTGACCGGACCTCGGTTAATCGGAATCCTACTGTTTATGTTTAAAACTTTTCATTTATTTATATTTTTCGTAATTTTCTCCTGCGCTTGAGCGCATCTAGCAACTCTTTTGAAAATACAAACTTTAGCGTCTGCGATTTATTTGATTCTGTGTTTTGGTACCTATGCATGTGTGCATGGGTACGTCATGGTTGAATTATATTATTATGGCCATGGGCTTTTTAATGTTCGTTGGAAGTGGAACTGGGAGGAAGAAAGAAAGAAACAAGCGGGTTTGAGTGGTTATGAGTAGAGCAGCGCAATATGTTGTATTTGTCGTGAATGCATTATTTTATTGTTGTAATGAACATATCTTTATGTATTGCGTTGTTAGAAATGCTTTTACAATTTTTCTAAGAATTGCGTGATTCAATTGTGTGGTTTGAAATTTGTTTATGAGTACCTCTCTAGCTTGAGAGAACTTTGTAAAGTTCTGTTCCTTATATATTAGCCTTTTTTTTTTCGTAAGTACGTTTAATAAAATAAAAAAGAAAATTTAAAGTCAATCACACTCTAATATTACCTATATTGTTTCGATTTTTAATAAAATGTATTCCAGCCAAGGAAACAAATTTTAAAACTATTAATAAAAAAAAATCAAAAGAAGGAGTGAATAAAATTTTAAGTATTTGAATTTTACGATTTTAATAATTACTTTCTATAAATAGCACTAGACAAATCAATCAAGCAGAGTGTCGTTTGAACTATTCCATCCTTATTATTCTATTTAAGAGTAATAAATATTCAATTCTTGCTTACATAAGATAATTTGATCCTCACTGTACAATTATAAATACGTTCCAGGGTTGTTATTTTCTCTTGCGAAATTCCTTTGTCTCTTTTTCCCGGCCTTTTCCCTCCTGGTTTATTCTTCCTCTCCTTTCATTATTTCGCCCCTACTGTATAAATAGAAAATAAATTTAATGCAGAGAAGTAGGTTTCCCCTACCATAGAATTTACATAGAGAGCAACAATTTGGCAGTACCAGCCTCACTGATTCGAGAAATATGATAACTATGAACTATTTTTTTTTTTATTTCAGGTGAAACAACAAGCTGTGAGTTCATTTTAATGGTAATAGCAATTTCAAATAAATAAAGTCACAAACATAAGAATTAGATACATAAAACTCCTTTAAAGTCGAATTTATTTTTCCTAGAACAATTTTTAATTATTTTGACAATAGAATTTATTGAAATTTTACTGTGGAAAAATAAAATATGATCTTATCACTCCTAAATATAATTTAAAAAAAAGTATTTTTAGACGTTTTTGTGAAAATGCTTCAGGAATAATGTCAGCCACTATCACATCACATGGAATTTCAATGAATTAAAAGTTATTAACAACCATAATTTTATTAATAAAAAAAAAAAGAAACCTCAAATTAGGTAGCATGTATAGTGTAAATAACGTTTTTTATTTTAGGATAGGTTGATTGATAGAATGAGGATTGATACTTCTAATTATTACTATCTATAATTAATAATTACATGATAAACAATTAATTGGCCTCTTCTAGCATAGATACTCATATATTTGTCTTCTTTTGCCCTGATGAAGATCCATATATAGGGATCGAAACGTTTGCTTTCGAAAATAAGAACAAATAACTGAAAATCCTGACTATCAATCAACCAAACGTAAAGAAAAGCAATTGACTATTACTCACCTCTAAAGTTTTTTTATTTTACTTTACTCCAAAAAAAATAAATAAATAAAAAACCAAGAGTTAAGCAGTAGATTTTAAACAGATTTCAGAAAATTAATTCCCCAAATCAACATTTAATAGGAAATAGATTTTTAAGAAATTAATACAGGATTATTATGTCACAAATTAAATTCTTTAACTTCGAGCTAAATTGTCGCAAAGTTTCCAAAAATTTCACTGAACTCCATATGACGGTAGTAGATTCTATTCCTTTGACATTTTCCAACAGGATATTGAATTACAGTTAAAACCAACACGATATCCAAAAAGTATTATGTCTGTGATTCGAGGCTTTCGATTCAGAGGATGAGCGATTTTTTTACCTTTCATGATTGCACGACTTCCCAACTTTCAGTAGTGAAGAAACAATTTTAAAGTATAAAAGTTTTATTCAAAAATTATTCACAATTCCGTATTAGGAATGTAAATCGAACTATGTGGCTTCACCAAACCTTATCCCTCTGGAATGCGATCGTTACAATCCAAAATTCTTCGAAAAATCGTTTAATTGTCACAAATAAAATCATCCAAAAAGACATTAATGTTCCATAGGCTACGATTTAGCTCGATCCAGATACTAGTCCTTTCATAATATAAATATTAACCATCGGAACCCACTTCTTTTCAACAACCTCGCTTGCTCCTCTAATCTCTGAAATCCTCCTAGTCGCCTGAAAAGTAGATGGCCTCGGGAACTTTTACGTTTAAGGTATTATATGAGTGCTATCAATGGTTAAAAAAAATTTAAAATGGTTTCTTAGCACGCTTGTTTGTGCCTTTATATTTTTCTTCTTTTTATTACCATCGCATTTGCTTGATATTATTGTGAATACAGTTGTAAATTCCACTAAAAAAGAATGAAAGGAAAGTTAATACCTTAGTTGCACTTTAGCAACAAAGGTACCGTTAATAAACATTATTGCATTTAAAACATACTGTCTATTAGAAAAATTGCACCTTTCTAGTCGCTCGATTATTTAAATAGAGAATTTTAATTTATTAAGTAAATATGGTTTTAACAGAGGAAGGTATTTATCATTCTAGGATGAATGAATGAATAAATAAGTAAGTTGGCTATGGAACTGAGGGAAGTAGAATCAACATTTAGCTATTTGCTTATCAGATTATAACACGGAGAAAACCCGCGGTGTACATTAACAAAATAAACATGAGAGGAACTGTAGCTCCTTTGTTGAGGAGATAATTTAACGAAGGGCAAAGAGAGAAAACGTAAGAGGAGGTGTCGGGGCAAAAAGCGCCTGGGACAATAACAGCTCCTGACTTGAGGGCGGAGAGCCGCTTCAAGATAAAGAAGGCATTTCTCACTCACACCTTATCATTTAATAGAAATCCGCCATTCGGATAAAATGTACCCTTTTCGGCTCCTCTCTCTGTATATATTTCATTCCTTCCCAACGGGTCAGCACCAAAATCTTTTCCAAATCGTCACCCGAATTTCCCAAAGTAACCCATGCTTATCGGAAACCAATGGCTCGGCGAAAAACGACGAAATCGTTGTTCTTATCTGCCCAAGAAAAATATAGAAGCTAGTATCAGAGATATACACTTCATTATTTCAACTATCCAAATAAAATAACAGTATACGAATGCATCCATAATCTGATCTGAAAATAATTACAAATATGAATGATCGTTTATTACTGGGGCATGGTTAATCCATTTACGTGTTAGTTACTGTAATATATAGTGTTCCGTATCTGAAGCTTACCCACCCCCGACTATTTCAGGCATTTGCTGTCATGAATAAAAAACTCAAAATTTAAAACTCGGTAGAAAGTTTGTCATTGATTATCAATCAATTATTGATATAATTTAGTGGCTCTCAGAGTGAGGGGTGCGATGACCAGCGTAAGTAAAGCTTTGTTCTCCGATAGAATAATATAGCTCCTACCGAGATAAAAACTTGAACTATAAAAAAAAAAATCTTCGTCTAAAACCACTTCTGTTATAAGTCTTTAAAATCTTGACACTAAACTAGCACTTAACAGAAAGTGCTTAAAAATTTGAAAGACAAATCCTCTATAACAATAACTAGACTATAACTGGTGCGTTACATGATCATTGCACTAATGAACAGAGGAAGAAATACGAAGACCTTCTGACGGAAACTGGCCAGTTCATATTTCCATAGTCAATAGTTCATGAAAAATGATGGACGTAAGAAGGTTAAGATAGGCAGGAGATGTTGCTTTAAGCTATCCATATAAAAGCTTTGTACAAATATAACTGAAAAAAAATAAGAGAATCATCCCATTTTTAAAATCATCCCCTCAATAGAAAGATTATATTTATTAAGAAAAATGCTCTGTAAATTTCTTTAGCTTCCATATCCCATCTGTGGTACATAATATATAGAATATATTTTAAAATTTCTAAATATGATCAATGCCAAAACGCCTATAATATGAAACTAAAGTCACTATTCCCCATCTTCGATTCCTTCCTTCCTTCAATCATCGTCCTTGAAGCGAGGATAATCGGTTGAACGGACAAATTCAAATAATCGATATCTAATTTCCTCTAAGAATACAAATAATACTTATTATTCTAGATTATAATATAAAAATGTTTCCACTCACCTGATCGTTGTCCTCGCCTTGCCAACTGTCGCTACCCTGTAACAGATAATAAAAATGAATTTAGAAAAAAAAGTCTTTTTCTTCTTACTTTCTCAAATGTTTAAAAACTTTCGTTCGTTCTGGCCTTAAATTGTTCTATTTTCAATTCGTAAATTATTAAAAGAACATAGTTAGCTGTTTTGTATAGGCCTGAAAATTTTAATGAGAAATAGACTAGTAAACACTAAAACATATAATTGGCAAATTTTGACACTCAATCTTAAAATTTAATTTAAAAATAATAAGATAACCATAAAGTAGTAAATGACCAACAATTTGTTTATTTTCTAGCATTAAATTGTTCTTTATCTATTCTGAAATGACTATAAACATTTGTCAGAAAATCTGGATATCCATCGTTGTATATTTAATTCCATCCAAGTCAGTTATAAAGCCTTAGGAAAATTTTGCTATCATATCAATTGATCTACAAAAAATTGACATGTATTTCGGTTCTCGCCTTTCTATTTATGTTTAAAATAAAAAGCGTAAGTAATCTATTTTCAATTTTTTTTTTTTACTTTGATATTATGTTGGAGATACCCTAACGAAAGATAGTTTTCTTCTATAAAATTTCAATCACTAATCCCGTTCGAAACTATCTATGATTCATTTCGCTGATTGGCTCCATTCTGCTAAATTCCTTCCAATCAATACATTTATAACAAAAAGCAAATATAGCTACTTTTCAAAATGATTCTAATTCGTCCTGGGGTACCTAAAAACAATCTGGCGTCCTGATTATCTTTTCATCCTCCATCCTAGTCAGGTTCTTCTGATGTAAATCTGTTTTCAGCTTGATTCCTAGTTAATTTATCTTTATTTTATTAAATTAATTTTAAATGAGGTAAAATGGGGCAAGTGCCTCATATGGAGTGCAAAGTTCAACATGAGCCGAGAAAAAAAAAAACAGCTTTGCAACAGCGAGGCTAGGTAAATATTGTAACGTTAAATCGTTAAATAAAAAAACAATAAAATAGTTTTATACTATTTTGAATTTTATTGACCGCCTCCCCGGATTATTTTCTACATAATTCTATATCCGGTCAACTATCATCTATCCAAAAAAAAAAAAAAAAAAAAAAAAAAAAAAAAAAAAAAAAAAAAAAAAAAAAAAAAAAAAAAAAAAAAAAAAAAAAAAAAAAAAAAAAACATATGGTTTAAAACCACAGACCTTTTGTTGGATCGAACTAGCGGTTGGAGCGCACCGCCAGAGCATGTGTTTGGGACTAGATTGTTCGAGTTCAATCCACGTAGGCCTGGAACCTTCGAGGGTGGTCTTCTTACGACTAGATATAAGGAGCGAGTGACTAGACCAGTTAGTCTTTGTCTTGACTGTGAAGCTCAAGCCATATGATTTGTGTTGCAAAGTGATAGTTTTTGTAACCTGCTATAATATTAGTGTTTTTATAATAAATATGGCATTGATTATTGTTATATTTTCGTTTAATAAATATTGTTAACCCACAGAAGTGTTACAATATTTTTTAGTTTTCTGTATTTTTCAGTTCATGGTTCAGTTCAATTTAAACCTTAGAGTATATTATTTTCAACATTTATCAAGGCGAAAAAAAAACGGTTTTAAACCCAATTTACGGACATGACTTACCCAAATGGAGATAAGTGCATAACCTCTTCTAAAAAAAAAAGGGAGAGCGATTATTTGTTTGTTCTCACCACTAATATTTAACCCAACTCACCACCAACCTAAATCTACCAATGTGTCTCCGTGAGGTTGTACCTTGTAATAGAGTGAGTTAATGTTCGAATGTATGAAATTCGCACATCGTACCACAGAAGGCAGCTCATGTAATCAAAGCATATAGTAAGAAATAACTGACTAATGTCACAAAAATTAGTTTGTCCCACTTTGCCTTACTTCTTCATAAGTCATTCTTTATTTTATATGATGCATGATACATCTAAAAAGTTCAGAATTCTATAATCGATAGAGAACGAACGAACTGATCAGAATGCATATAATATAACTTACAAAACCAAATTACATGAAACGTAAAAAGAATAGAAGTCGATGTTATGGATTTTATATTCCGATACTACATAACAATACAATATCTCCTGTTACAGAAGCCTAAACAGCTCCACAAGCCTATATTGGTGGTGGTTCTGCAACAATAAAAGCATTGTGTGGCCGTTATCTCCCCCCTTTAAGGTGAGTATATTCGACGAGTATTGCTTTTTCATCTACTGGGAGGACTCCATCCCATTGTGGGCTGCTGGCTGATCTCTGAATCAACATTCGCAGGGGATTGCCTTCCAGAATGGATTGAGTAAAGCTTAACGTACAGATCTTGAAACTTTGGTATAATAACATAGCTTGGTGATTGAATTACTTTAATAATGACATATGATACAACACAATAACAAGAATACCATTGCCAAAATGGTAATTTAGATGTTGAAATTGGACGACTGTCTCAATCGCAATTTTGAAGTAATTATTAAATGACATCTTAATATAATTATCAGAATTTTATGTTTTTCAGAAATTTAAAAGAAGAGCACATTTCAACATAACGCTTGGGATAGATATCATCGTCCAGGGACATATCCATCACTCTCCATCCAAAAGGATGTTGCATAAAACTTCGTTGTCAGGTAACAAGAAATATACATCTTCAGGAATTGAAAGTTAGTACCTAAGGTTTTTGTTTTCAGATGCTTCATAAACTTTCGATAGGTGACTACGTAAAGAGGATATATTACTGCCATCTACCTATCTATCCTGTAACAACATTACAATGTTCGGCATGCTTACTCCGACAAACTTTTAACGATTTCATGCTGCAAGATTCTTCAAGAAGCAAAAAAAGTGAATTTTATCTCGTTGATTAGTCGTTCAACCAACAAGCAGCAATTGGTTTACAGAGTTTAAATAAAGTTAACCAAAAAAACTGCACATATTGAGTGTGTGAATTTGAGTTGCTTCTTTCTTAAGGAATATTTCAAAGTAATTAATTTATTAATTAAATGAAAAAATACTCCTTACGGCCACCTACTCATAAATTATTGTCATTTATTAATTTATTCATAAATTACTATTAATATGGTCTTAAAATGGACCATTTTTTCCTGAAAACAGATTATCTCCAATAAGAAAATGCTTCTTATATGAGTCTATTAGTTAAGGAATGACTAATTCCAATTTCAAAATCTTTTTAGGAAAGCACTTGTATATAAAATTTGCCTGTGAAAAATTCGTACCTTTTTATTGGTAGCTCTGGCTGGTCTGTTTCAGTAAGCTGTTATATCTGAAGTACGAATTTTCAAAAAAGAAATATTTCTAAAAGTGCTTTTCTGAATAATGTTGAAATTGGAGTTAGTCAATCTGTCACAACTAAAAAACTTCTTGAATCTAAAATATTAAAAATTAACAAATGTATATATAGTCAAATAAGTAACGTATTATAAATTCCTTCTCTTCCAACACTAAACACTAGGAATAAGAAAAAAATACAATACGAAGCTTTGATAAATATGTTCTGATAATTTTTTTTAAAACAATATCGTCACAAAGATAATAAAAAAAAAACAAAGTACTAAGTAGTGATATTATATTACACACCTAATTGATTCAATAATTAGTTTAATTAAAATTGCATAGGTAAATTTATTTAACTGGTTCGATAGTTAAATTGAAAAAAAAATTGTTATTAGTTTTTTATCTTTTCGTAGTATCTAATTTCGGTTTGAGTGATAAATCGTCAAAAGAAAAATATTTCTATCAAGCAATGTTTGCCTTAAATTGTGGGCCTGTTGACGCGAAGAGAGGCTAGGGCTAAATTTACAGACATCCCCTTTCCGTGCTATAATCACGAATAGAGGCTTCGAGTTCGTTACGTTGTTTGTTTATAATTAAGCGGAGATTGAAAGGATGTCATCCATGATTGAAGGGAGAAAAAGTCTTAATTAATTATTACCTTTTTTCCCAATTTTTGTCCCTCTACAGTGAATCCCCCCGATGAAAAGTTGGTATTTCCAGGAAAGGGTAGTAATTGAAAAGAAGATTAATTACCTTTTTTTTTTTGACAATATTTTAAATGATATTGACGCGGCTGTCCAATTAGTGATTAATTATTGTAAATAAGGATAATGAAATTTCGATTGAAAGTATATTTTTAATATACAAAAAAAATTGCTTGATTCGAAAGGCTACAAACATTCAAAGCAAAGAAGGTATTTTTATTTTTTTTTAAATAAATAGTTACTAAAATTCTTTAGCCTTATTCACAATGTGGACATTACTTGAGTGAAGTGAAAGATATTTTAGTAAGTAAAATATTAGCCCAGTAGTTAATTAATTCATTAACTCTAGTTATTTAATCAGAACTTTCAATGAAAGTTAATGTAATATTTCAAATATTTAATAAAACGTATGATGATGGACTCTCCCAGAAAGCTTTGATTAAAATAGATTATACAAAAAAAGTTTATAGATTATAACTAAATTTAATTATAGCTCTTAGCAACAAAGAGAATTTCCAAGTTATATATTTTATATTTACATATGGAGGACCAAACACCCGTTTTCTTAGCGGCTGACCAGCTTCTTACAAATTATGCAACTGTTTATTTAATTTAAAAATAAATTTCAAGCATGCATACTTATATCATAGCATTTTAATTAGTACTGTTTTCACTAAATGAGAGAATTTAAAATATTTATTAATTTGTTTTGATTTGCCTCAACTCGAAGGGGTCATTGGCATTTTTTTTGTGTTGTGAAGCAGGTATGCATGGGAGAATTCGCAGTGACCTATTCTAAGCCGGCACAGGATTATTTCTTCTCTCCTAGATTTTCTGTTGCTGGTTGACCATTTAAAATAAAATTTAATACTAAAAACATTTTTTTATTTCTTATTAATAATATTGATAACAAAAATACATTTAAGTCGCAGTTAAACCTGCAATTTGTTAATTTCTCTGGGACAAGCAACTTTTCTTTGGTGCTCATCGACACTTTCCCTAACAAGAATTAAAAATTAAAATTTTAGTAGGTCTCTCCACACTCCATAGTCGTCGGGGTGGGCTGTATGAGTTGTTCGTGAATTTAAAAAAGGGTTTGTAATATTGTAAACCATTCTTTGGTTAAAGTTATTGTAATTTCCTACTACTGTTTATGCATTTTTAGAGATATTTAAGTTAGTATATTTTATATTATTACTGAAATCAAAAGGCACGTCAACAATGCTCAGCTAATCTTTTATAAAATAGAGAGATTTGCTTTATCTCTCTCTATATATAAGAGGCTTCGTCCTGACTGACAGAATCAACGCAGAGCAAAAACTACTAATGATTGAAACTTGAAGTTCGGAATTTAGATTTTAAACGCGATGTTGGTAACCACTAAGAAAGGAATTTCAAAAATGTAACCCCTAAGGGGCTTAAATGGCGAAATTGTCATTTAACTGTCACGGAAATCTATTTTTGAGCCTTTAAACCATATGTTTTTATTTGATGTATTAAATAGACAATATTATTAAAATAGACATTCACATAGAATATGGCTACTGATTATTTAAATATTAGTGGTAATCAAATTATGCACACTGTGATTCCCATGATTGGGGATGGTGCGTGTTTATTTCGATCTCTTTTCCATGTATATATATAAGAGGCTTTGTCCTGACTATAAGGATTAATGCAGAGCAAAAACTACTTATGATAGAAACTTGAAGTTCGGAATTTAGATTTTAGGTAACCGCTAAGAAAGGAATTTCAAAAATGTAACCCCTAAGGGGTTTAAATGGCGAAATTGTCGTTTAACTCTAACGGACACCTATTTTTGATATTTTAAACCATATGTTTTTTATTTGATGTATTAAATAGACAATATTATTAAAATAAACATTCACATAGAATATGGCTACTGATTATTTAAATATTAGTGGTAATCAAATTATACACACTGTTATTTCCATGATTGGGGATGTTGTGTGTTTATTTCGATCTCTATCATCTCTCTCTATATATAAGAGGCTTTGTCCTGACTGACAGAATCAACGCAGAGCAAAAACTACTTATGATAGACACTTGAAGTTCGGAATTTAGATTTTAAACGCGATGTAGGTAACCACTAAGAAAGGAATTTCAAAAATGTAATCCCAAAGGGGTTTAAACGGCTAAATTGTCGTTTAACACTAACGAACACCTATTTTTGCACTTCGAGAAAAAGTATCTAATTTGGACTCATTTTAAAGATCTTGATACGACGAGTTTAACTCGAAAGCCCCTACGGAGCGTCGAAAACCATGTTTTAAAGGCGACGAGTAAGCAATTTTTTGTTTCGGCGGTTTTAGTGAACTCTCTCCATTGCGCGTCTCCTCTCTTCTACCGAGCCGGCAGCTTCCCCCTCCAACATTCCACCTACCTGAAGCTCCGATTCTACTAAATCTCCTTAACATCAGTTAACATATTATATTAAATCAATACCAAGATAATGATCACAGAATTGATTTTAAAGGCTCGTGGGCAAAGCCGCGACGGGGAATGCTAGTAGTTATATATTAAGCAATTTATAATTAAGGCGATTGAAACTACAGAATTCAATGTCTTTACTAACAACAGTGTTCTCTATTCGCTGAGAGGGTACTGAAACAGAAATTGATTAAGTGTAAGCCTACGGAATACATTTAGGTCAAAGTATCCCGGGAAGCCCAGAAGGCTCAATCTGTATTCAAAAGCTGTCGACGATATAGCGGTTCGCGAGCACCTGTGCTACCTACAATAAGCCCTCTTAGCATAGTGGGTCCGCTCTATGGTAAATAGCTAAGAATTAAGTTACACTTAAAATATGTATAAATAGAATGAAACATATAGGTACTTGCATCAAATTTGGAATACAAATAATCATTTTAAAGGGCTTAGTGATGAAATATATTCTATGAGACAGAAGGGAGACTATCATATATGGAAAGGAATAATGGACCTTCAGATCATCAAGCTTGGGACTATCCTACTCGCATTTTATCGTATATAATATAAATGTTTATCAATGTACTGTTTACAGTTTAATTAATTTTATTTGTCAGAATGAAGAAAATTTTTATTTTTTTTACAAAATTTTTTTATTTATTACAAAAAATTTTTACAATTTTTTTTTATTTTTTTTACAAAATTTTTTTTACAAAAGACAAAATTTTATTTGTCAGAATGAAGAAAAATTTAAAATTTGTTCATGATACATTATTTTGCTGTATTGTATTTTGTACTTTATCCCAACGCTTAATTGCTATTTTCAAAAATGTGAACGGTTCGGCATACGGTTTACCCGTTTATAATATTTATGCATGTATTCTGTTTTTTACTATTAAGGTGCCTTTACACTCTACGAACCTCACCTTCGAACAGGTTCTCCCCCGAACCTTGCCGTACTTGCGTTACACGAACAGCCATTTATACATCACGTGACGTTAAGCGAACCAATATGGCTGACGCACCTAACCCTAGCTTATGATAAAGAAAAAATCTCCATTATCAATATATTTTATATTATCTTAAAAATAAAAAAATAGGAGGCAAATTGCAGCATATCACAAATTACACTAGTATCACAAACAACTCTTGTCACTTAGGTAAAACCCAAATCAAAAGTGATACTAGCGCTATCTCCGAACCCGGGCGAACGGAAGTTAGGTACTTCCGATACAGTCGACATGAAGGCTTTACGAAGGTTGTTCGAGGGTAGTGTTCGAAGGTAAAGTTCGTAGAGTGTAAATTAAACGAAAGCGTGATAGTCTGGAGACCTGTACCGTTGTGGACAGGATTTGTTATGGACTAAGCCGAATAGAACAAGCTGACAAATGAGGCTGAGGTCTTATAAGGACTTTAGTGCTTATGTCGCTCACTCTTTTCAACAACGCCATTTCTAAAAAAAACATGAATTTTCAGGAAAGTAAATTTAGAGTTTAAAAGTAAAATAAAATGTAATCAGAATAATCCTCCGATTTAACTTTTAAAGCAGCATATTGTCTTAAATAATAACTAACTTATTTTTCTACATTAGAATAAGAATAAAACTAGCCGACCCGTGCGAAGCATCCGCATTCTAACCTACTGAAATCCCACTTAATCAAAGTACACACCGTATATTTAGTATCACATAGAGTGTATTTTGTGCGTGATGGGCATAGGTGAAGTAAAGAATAGCATATAAATTGAAGATTATTTATTTTTGAAACATAAGTTTAAGCTCTACTACTTAGTAAACCTGTATTACCAAAACCGCGGTTTTACGCATATAACTTGCAATCGAAGGCGAAATGAGTGATTTGTATATTTTTCCGGTTTAGCGGTTAAGGAAAGCTTTAAAATGATGCCTCGTTCATGAAATTTGACGAAGTATTAAGGAAGTAATGGCGCACCGAGAAAAAAAAAAAAAAGCTTTGAGAAGTAATATATTATATATTATGTTGACATTTTAAGCAGACCCTTTTCATTTATAAGGTCTTTGTTACAAAACTTCGTAGATGGTATTTGAATCATGATAAAAATCTATTGCCCTTTAAAGGATATACAACTCTTTTAGCGAATTCAGAAAAAAAATAGTTGATTTTTTTAGGTCTGAGGTAGCTGAATGGTGTGAGAAATAGTAGAATAAGTGAGTATAAATCAGGAGAATTTCATTGGTCTTTACAGAGTGAATACGTAGAATACGTAATGCTACAAATATTTAAATTTTTTTTTTTTGGGTAGTATAAATTTAATTTCATAAAAAGTTCTGGAAATCATCAATGTTTCATATTTTATATAACAAGACGATCGCACTAATTCCTATCATTTTCTTTTGTAGCATATATATAATTATTCTTCGAAATTGGTTCTTCAGTACTGTTAGAAAAGCGAATTCCAAACTAAGCATGACTCAAGAAGATTTTAACAGCGAAAATTGGCTTAAAACACAGAGCATTGCTCTGAGAAACGAGAGCCAGTCAATGGCTGATTAACGACTACTAAGAAGAAATCCCCCCTCACCACTTTTCCTTAGTAATGCCTGGAAGCTGTTACTGGCAATGATAAATAGTAAGAAAGAATTTTACACTTTGTGGAATTGAAGCCGTAACTTAAGAATTTTGTTTGAATCTTTATCTACATTATAAGCGGAATCTCATCTGAATTCTTACACAAATTATAATAATTCTAATTTTTAATAATGGACGTAAAACTTCCTACAATCATTGAATTTCTGCATTTTTTTATTTATTTGTTTAGTTTTATTTAACTAAAATTGTTAAATTGTAAGAAATATTCTAAGATGTCAATGTTACTGTGTTACAACAATTACCATGCCTGCTACAACTGTCATCCTCCCTAGGATTTACATTACGCTTAAATTAATTAAAGTAAACGTAGTTATAGTTACACATACATCCAATCAACGTTGTTTGAATGGTTAATCAATTGAAAATATGAATACAAGTACCTACATAGTAAATAATGTAATCTGAAATTGGTATGAAATCAGCTTCCATTCATTCCATTCGTAAAGAATTCATATCATTATTACCATTAACATCCCTATATACATATTACAACATCCCTATTTTTTTTAAAGCTTTTAAAACCGAAAAAAAAAACTGTTTATTATAACTGATTCCTATTTTATTGCATTGAGTTGAATCCAATAGTATTTATTATCTTTAAAATTCGATTCTTATGTGTTAATATTGTATTTGGTAAAGGGAAGGTAGATTCTCCGGAGTTGACTATGCAAAAATAAGTAAAACATTTAATTTCCAAATTCACCTCCTAGAAATAAACATATGAGCCTTTCAGTTGAAAGAACGACTGACTCCTATTTTAACATTTTATATGAAAGCACTCTAAATAATATTTGTCTTTCGAGAATTCGTACCTTTTATTTTACAATATTATGACAGAAATATTAGATTATTAAAATATGCATACAGAATAAAAAGTTACGAATTTTCTATATAGAAATAATATTTCTCTTATTTATAGAGAAAAGCTTATATACTTTGGGAACAAAATGTGTCTTTTAACAAGACCTGCTTATTAATCTTTTTTTTAAATAATTATTACTAATCATCACAATAACATAATTTTATTCCGTATTATACTTTATTGTTTGTTGGTATACCAAGCTTCAAGGGCCTTTCAGTTGCTATCGTTTAGAGACTCCAACCAAATTATTGGCTCAAAAAATATAATCATTTTATTTACATCCACCAATACGGTCAAGTAATCTCTATCATTGGTACTCTTTAAACTTGCGTGTTCCAGATGATTTTCGTCTTACAAAGCAATAACAAAAAAAAGTAAAGGCGTAAGGCGCATGCGAACGAGTTGTCAACGTGCTTTAAGTCCTAGTCGGGACATACCTAACATTTTTTTTTTTTTTTTTTTTTTTTTTTTTTTTTTTTTTTTTTATGGGGGCCCGGTGTGGCTGTGCGGTAAAGCGCCGTACTCCCATGCCGGAGTTGCGGGTTCGAGTCCCGCCCTGGGTGGTGCTTTTCTTTCGTAGGAGAAGTATCACCCAGTGCCATGGGTGTTAGTATGGGCAGTATAGGGCTTCACTGAAAGAAAAAAAAAAAAAAAAAAAAAAAAAAAAAAAAAAAAAAAAAAAAAAAAAAACATTTTTTTATGTATTAAATCTGTTTATGCCAAAATATTCAAGCATTTTACAACATTATAAACTAAATATTAATCTTTCTGAGAATGCTTTCCAACGATAAATATTAGTGCTGTCGTTAACGAAAATAGAAATCTTCATCTTGTGGAACCACATTTCTTTGTTCTTCTGTATATGTTAATCAAATTCTTTCATATTTCATCTTTAACCGCTTCTTATAACTGGGCATAACAAGAGACAATTAATTTCCCCTTATTAATATAACCAAATAGACTTTATAGGAGGAAATTTTCCATTGCCATTTCAGCCCCATCAAAACATTTCAATGATAATGAAACCTACCTCATATTAAAGAATAGTTGATTCTCATTAAAAATTACGTGATTAATCAAAATAGTAAAAGCCGTTTTTGAGGAAATCGCCAAAAAACGTAAAATGTGTTTAAATAAAATTAATTTATTAAATAAAGTCTCCCCCCTCCGTTTACCCAATTTTGTTGAAATGGTTTTACTGTCACGTCACGGTCATATACCTACTTCAAATACCTAATTTCAGTTTCGTAAGCTTAATCGTTTTTGAGTAATCTGTCCACACACACTCACAGACTATTTTGCAGCACTTGGACGATCGCAATACTTTCCATTTCATATATAGGTGATTTAGCGTAATAATAAGAACTGCTTTATACTTGAAAATATCGCATCAGAAGTCAAAAACCAATAGTAAATTAAGCGCAATAGTTTTTCTTAATTTTGAATTCTTATTTCGCAATTGTATTTAATAAACAATTAAAACTCCTCACTTTCATTTTTCGAATATCACTTAAAGGATATAACGTACTTTTACAGAATATAAGTTTATTTTCCGATTATTCTTCATAAATTTATGAAAATCGGCTTGAATTTTTTTTTTTAACTGAATGCCTCATCTGATCATATAAAAGTAAAACAGATTTCTGCCTACCTTAAGCTTCTGACATAATTAAAGACTGAAGCAATAATAAATAATATGAACACATTATTTTAATGAATATTAAATAAGACAATATGAATCGAATATATTTAATTAAATACTAATAATAGTAGCATTCATGGTATCACTAGAATCCTTTAACCACGAATCCAATAAAGTTGGGGAAGCATGCTAGAACATGCTATGGAGAACAAACTTCCATTTACAAACATTATCCCTAGCGAGGAACTTGGAATATGAAGTATTTGCAACCTCAGCGCTTTGCTAGCTCCGAACTTCATGGTGGTTTGGAAATGGGACTTTCTTACTGTTTGCTTTATTTAATATAATTTTTTCTTTATCCATAGAGTTTTTAATGTTTTATAAGATTTTAACAAATAGCAAATGGATAGTACAAGTTAATAAATATTGATTTGAGATCTTTAACAGATTATTTTGAAACAACTTTCGCTACTAAAGATAAAACTTGATAAAATAGAACAGTGGAAGAACATATTCTTATATAAATCGGATCTAAGATCCAATGCTGGTGTCAGCTGTTCTGAATGGGCTATATCAATCCATCACTTACACCAGCAGAATATAAATATTAAAGAGCAATATTAAGAGTTAACTTTTTGCATTCTATCATAAATCTCTTGAGATTGTAATGAGAACAAATATTTTTTAAAAAAAATTATGAAACCTTATCTACAACCGTAATATGGAATAGCGTGATGAGCCACATAAAATTTTGTCATTTAGTGGCCAAAATCTATAACTCCTGATCGAATGACGATAATAGAATAATTCTTTTTTCATTAGAGAGCATGGGATTTTCTTTATCAGTCAGAATAAAAAAAATAAAAGTACCATCGCTCAAGTATATCAAATTAATTTTTTATGAATCCTTTCTTCACTTAAATTTAAATAAAAGAGTTTATTAGGCACAGGGTTATACTTAGAAAATGAAATGAGTCAGTGTTATTATCTATTGACCTTTCTGCTTATATAAATGTCTTTTTCAGGCATTTGCTCCATTTGAAAGATTTTAAAATAATTATTGTCTAAAGAAGAAAAAATCCAAAACAATTAATTTAAAATATCCAATTTGTTAAGATTTTTAACGGATTTTTTTTTTCAAATAATTTAACTAAAAGTATATTTTATGATTTAGTGCAATTCGAGGCCGAAAATATATTGAAAGTTCAAATATAGGGATTTAAATCTGAAAATCGATCAAATTCTATTATCGTATTTTAGCACCCTCCACCCTCTACCACTGTGAAAAAAATTGGAACCAACTATTGCCAATAAAAGAATTTATACCAATTCTTTTCATAAATTACATAATCAACGTGGATTAAATCAAAACGCATTTTCATCCAATATTTTTACAGCCATTCTTCTTATTTATAAAATGTGTTTGTTGCATTAATATAAAAAGTAAAGCTCAGTAGGAAAAAAAAATTAAATTTATTTCAAGCGAAATGAATGCTCATCTCTCTGATATTATTATTTTTTTTCTATTAAGCTTTACTTTTTATATTATTGCACCAAACATATTTTATAAATAAGAAGAATGGCTATAAAATCATCGGATAAAAATGCGTTTTAATCCCCAATACTATGCATATTAATGAAAAAAGAATTATTCAATTATCGAAATTCGATCAGGAAATATAGATTTTTTGCCACTTAATTACAAAATTTTCCCACTCTGCAACGCTTCACAATTGGAATTTATGCCTTTAGACACTGGCCTCTCGTGACAAATATTACAATGTTGAAAGACGGGGGGAGATACTCTCATGTTCTTATAATATTCATATATGGTGGATCGACTGCAAGGTGGATCTACCTGGCATTCCTACATGAATCGCTTGCAAGCCTAGAGCCCTAGAGAAAGACGACTATTACCTCACCCAACTGCATACTGCATTTGATTCCTCCAATGCCCCTTAAGACTGCTAAGGGTACTAGAACAGTGGAACTTTAATTTGTTAAATTAAAGAAAGAGCTCGGCAGGAACCATGAAAGGAATCACTCCATAAAAATAGTCGCTCTGATGACGACGGAAACTTCATCGAATGGTCACAAAAGTTTGAATTATTTCAAATACATGCAGCACTTTTTTTACTAATTAAATTCTTGTTAACTGCCTTTTAATGTGGTTGTAAAATCGCATAGGAAATAAATACAAAAACCTCTGCGGCCAGCTGGCTTTACCATGCTTTAAGCACCAAGTTCTTGAGGAAGGCTGAGATGTCAAAAAGATAAAAATGTCAAGGTGAGATGTCAAAAAGACAAAATACAAAAGCAGAGCGCAGGCTATAGAAATGGGATTCCTGAAAAAAATTCGTACTGTTACGTAGAAAAGTTCGTCTGTTACCGCAAAAACTCGTAGTGACAGAGTGAGAAATACCACAATCCACATGTCCCTAACATTGAGTCAATGCTCGATGTAGTGGAAGGAAGAATGAAATTCGCTAAGATGGTTCTGGCGTGCCCTAGGAATATACATGATACCACAGCCAGACAATGGAAACAATATTTATTTATTTTTATTTTTTATGTCCTCCCTAACTTGCCTTTCAGCAACACTAGTTTGCGTTTTTATCTTGCCTGAAAAACTTTATTTTGATTTTCCTCTAAATTCAGGATCTTCATTCGTTTGAAGAATGCTGCCTTCTATCCAACGGTAGTTTTGTCTGGTCTTCCAAGATTGAAAACGTCCGGCCCGACTGCTTCTTTCCACCCGTAAACAAACTGTTTGTAGTACAGGTAGTTCCGCTCTGTCATCAATTCAGGTAACTCGTGAGGACGTAGAACCCAGTATCCCTGAGTAGCTTAGACCTCTGAGCCTCAAATGCGGTGCAATTCAAAACGACATGCTCAGCCGTCTTCGGTATTCCGCATGCTGGGCACAGGGAATCTATATCCTTTCCAAAGCTATGGAGTTTAGCACGAAAGGCCCCATGCCCAGTGAGAAATTGCGAAATCCAATAGTCCGGGAGGATCCACTTTGCTTCCAAACGTGCCCGCACAGTACGAAAGTACTTTTTCAAGGTAGACCCTTTCGTGGTTGCCGCCCACCTCTGGTTCCACTCTGCGATAGTGTCCTCCCGGATGATCTTCCATTTTCCAGGGTCTTCTTCTACCCTTTCCCGGATATTTCCGGAAGACCAGCTGAGCCTAGAGTTTTGAAATTCCGTTTTAATTTGTCTTCCCGCAGGATGAGGTCGAGAGGAACCCCACCTGCTAGGACCTGCACCGCCTCATGAGACACAGTACGATACGATTTCGTAACCCGCAGCAGAGCTGTCCTTTGAAATGTCATCAACCTACGTTTCTGCCTTAGTGTGAGATTCTGGGACCACGCAGGGGAACAATAGTTGACAACAACAATGGAAACAATAGTTGAGGAAACTAGACCAATGCGTCGATCGACTGAAAGAGCATAGGCTGACTTGGGATCAGATCAAAGTTAAATCGGGAATCCTGGAGGAAGGTCTGCAAACACTGCCGGAAGGAAAGGAACGGATTAAAGTAAGTAAATTTCTGTAACAAACCTTTTAATCCCAACATTTTTATTTAACTATATTTGTTTCAGTAGGAGAAATATCAATGCTATTTCATAATAATTCAACGAAGTCTTTAGTTCATTGGAACAAAATAAGTTTAATTCTGGATGGGTCATTTATAAGGTTCAAGTATGGTGTAAGAGGAAGTTCGGTCTTGTATACCAGGATATTTAAGAGGAGTTAGGAGGAAGGATCGGAGAAGGAGATAACGAGGGATGTGGGAGGTACAAGCTCAATTGCTGCTATCGGAGCTGGTGGACCTTAAGGCCTCCTCAGCCGTGAAATAGAGAAATATCTCACGGCGGAAGAGTCCAGACCAGTAATGTTGGATCCCGGATTGGCTGCTAATGTCTTAGTTGTTGTTGGTAATGTCTTAGTTGCATACAGTTGCATACAGTTAGTTTTCTTAGTTATGTCTTAGTTACAGTTAGTATTGTCTTAGTTGCATACAGTTAGTTGTTGCTAATGTCTTAGTTGCATACAGTTAGTTGTTGCTAATGTCTTAGTTGCATACAGTTAATTGTTGCTAATGTCTTAGTTGCATACAGTTAGTTGTTGCTAATGTCTTAGTTGCATACAGTTAGTTGTTGCTAATGTCTTAGTTGCATACAGTTAGTTGTTGCTAATGTCTTAGTTGCATACAGTTTCTCTGTATGCAAAACAAATATGCTTTCAACTTACCAATATAAATGTATGAAAATGGAGGTGTGAGCTATCGTAAAACATATTAGGTGTTATTTTTCTATAATATTTGTTTTTTTTTAGATTTTACGATTAGAAATTTTATGAATCGTGGGGCAAAGCAAAATTTTATATTTAATCAGGTTATGATATTCTATTAAAAATAATCATTAGATCGATAATAACTAAAAGATAAGACCTTTTTGTTAATGTGAATAATGTACTCATAATTACGATTCTAAGATAAGGTCTGAAGCTTAGAAAAAGAAATTAACAAATGTATCGAATTGAGTAACGTTCTCCTTTACCGAAGTCAGTTACGGAGAGCTAAAAAGTAGAAAATTCGAAAATATATACAGCGAAAATAAAATTTTATGTATTTTTTTACATGGACACTGTGTACAATGACTTACAGTCCCGATTAATTTATCTATTTATCGTAAGGGACTTCTATTAAGTTGAAAAACAGAATTAAAATTTGCATTGTATGGAGCTCCTCTCTTCACGCATCTCTCCGAGGGCACCCTGAAACACATACAGCGATTCCAGGATAGCATGTTGAAGAAAATCACGGGATCGACTCAAAGCTATCAAAGCTGAACAATTGCATGATATCCTTCAGCTAGAAAAGACTGCTGATTCCATCAAGAAAAGACATATCAAATTCCTGGACTCTTTGCATTCCATTTAAACCCTCTCTTCAATACACTGACTCCGGCACCGGCTCCAGTTCGCTGGCAAAGTAGTTTTGTTTTTTAACATGGTCATAAGTTAGTTAGTAAGTTGTTTTTAGTTAGTAAGGCAATTAGATTAAGTATTATATTAGTTATTCAACGCAAAAAATGGGTGAGCCCTATCACTCCAAGGTAATCAACATTAAATAAAAAAACCATGTAACAACGAAACATTATCACAACCACAACATAGCCTCAAAAGTCACATTGTTACAGTAAAAGGCACTAATATACATAAAACATTTAATGTATTGTTAATACACAGTAAATTAAAGGGTATTATATTGTATTAAAGGGTATATATAAAGTATTAAAGGGGATATGAAAAAAAAAATTAGTATTGTGACATATCTATACAAAATTAGAGTGTTGGTAATGTCTATAGATTTCTAAATACTTTGTGATTTGTTTGTTATACATTTGTTTCTGAACATGTCAAGCAAAAATTCTTCTGTTATATTTCTATTCACTTTCCGTCTACCTAAACTTTTTTTAAATCAATAGCGTATTGTGTAGCTATATAAAGATTCATTGTTATTAATTTAATTACTGATTTTGGGTGAGCTTCTAAATCGTCGTTTATTTTTTTTTTAAATTTGAATGAACTTTACTTTCATATTATGAAACTATATAAAAATAAGCTTTACAACTGCAATGAAATTTCGTCAATATCCATTCTTATCTCCCTTTTGTAATAATGCACGTCAGGCCCTTCCAAAGACCTGATTGGTCCTGGATATTGGTCCTGAGGTTATCTCATCGTAGAAGGGAACGATCCGGTGCAGAGAAGAGGGCAGTGGGGCCGGGGGAGTGTGGAGGTGCCCTTCCAATTTGCATCTAAAGGGCGAGCCATCGGTTATCGACGGGAAAAAGGCCCTTCACAATGAAGTTAGCTTCTCATCCCTGGACCCGTTCCGAGCCCTTGGGAAAACATTGTCTGAAAGCACCATCCAATCTACACTACCTCTCCCTATTTCACGTCCACTAAAAGATATAACTGCTCCTCCTGGCTAGGTTCCTACATACGAGTATGCTTTGATTTAAATGCCTTTGTTTAAAAGACAACAACAACATAGGAATCTTTTTTAGATGTCGAAAGAACTAAATAAAGTTTTGTGAGCAACTAGAATTTGAAAGGTTGTGCACAATTTACATTACATACGAAATTGTAAATTTAGGATTGCCTAAAAATAAGATATATTTTCTCACTTAATCCACATTCACTGAATGTGAGGAAGAGTTGACTACTAATCTGCTTGTATTTGTTTTATTGTTTTTGTTTTGTTTTTAATTTTATTCATTTTAATTAATGACATGTTTTTATAACATAGAAATTGAGTCACTAAGCAGATGGTTATACCATATTAAAAAATGTCACTCTAAGTATTATATTAAATTATATCAAATAATCTGATGTTGTTGTTTAACGTCACTTTATGCCACAAAGGCTAATCGGACGATGCTACAATGGGAGTCCTCATTTTTTTCTATCCAAGTATAATTTGGATAGGGATCTTTAACGAGTAACTGACATCGTACAGGCTCGGGACCTCCATTTTACGTCCTATCCGAGGGACGGCATGGCTAAGGGCCACCGCCGGGCGCGAACCTGCGACTTTAGTATTGTAGGTAGGCCATGCTAACCCCTATACCACAGGTGACCCCTAAATAATCTGAAATAACTTTTACAAATATTCATTATATGTAACAAATTAAAGATTACATTAATTTTAATACAGAAAAACAGATGAAGATGGATCAAAAGCCCGAAACGAGGTTACATCATTACAACAAATTTAATTTTTTAGTGTTCTAAAAATGGAATTCTATGATCCATAGATCGATGGAAATCTATATCCATCTATGAGATGGAGATGTTTATGAGAAAAGATCTATGTTTTATATTCAAAATATCGATGTTTCCCAGTCGATCAATGATCGATGTATATATATATATATATATATATATATATATATATATATATATATATATATATATATATATATATAATCTTCTTTTTGCCTATTATAACATTTTAGAAATTATCAATAATATTTTTCATTTTATATTTAAATAATATTATAAATATTAATAAATATAAATATATTAATAAATAAATATATAAGAAATATTATAAATAACTTAGTAATACTTGACTGCTTCGAACAGTGATTTATGACCTATATTCATGACCTATGCACCAGATCAAACCTCGCAGGAGGGTATTATGGACATCTTAATATTTCAAAAGATATTTTCTTATAAAATTGAGGTTAAATCTTACTAAAAGCTTATCATTATAACATAATCAAAGGATTATTACAGTATGTCATTTCGAAAACATTCAATACATTCCCTTGTAGATAAAATACGAAAAACCGTGAATTTGGTCAGAAGGAAAGAAAAGAAATACTCCCTAAGCATAGGACCGCAGCAACTTTAATTCAACGGAATGGCCAACAAACCTTTACAAAAAGTTTAAACGGAAATTAAATCCCTGTTCATAACTTTTATATTTATTTTTTGTTAGGAGCGAAAGGAGAAAAACTTGTTTTCCGGCTAACGTTCATTACACGGCTTACAAGGGTGACTGGTTTTGTATGAACTTTTCTTTTGGACTTTTCTGTAAACTTCTAAAAGCAAATTACATCCTTTTTTTATTCAGTTACTACCCGCCAGTGACAACTTGAAATATTCAGAACTGAAACAAGCAAGGAAATACTTCTAGTTTCTTCTTTTTCCCTTCTCTTTAATACCGGGTGGTATTAAGAATCTTAAATCACTATCGAAACTTTTCTTCAGGCGGTCAAAGGTGAGCTTTTTAAGGCTGCTTATTTCCCGTTGATAGAATAAATCTTATGTTTAGATATGAACCATTTAATTTTTCCCCTTTAATATAGCAACTTAAAGCCAACACAAATATTTAATATTATAAGTTTTTGTCTAAATATAAATCTAAAAAGAAAAGTGAGAATAGATTTCCTCCCCTAAAACATACATCGCGTTTACCAAAGGGTTATTGACTAGTGACCGAAATTAATAATTATGCAGTTAGAGTTTTTAATGAATAGTAATTTCTTTGAAACCTTAATTAATATATACATAAATATTATAAAATATTCCAGTTTTTTATAGTTATACTATATCAATGCTAAATGAATACCACTGATAATACTTCGATTTTCCCACCAAAAGTTCTTATAAAGCCATGATCTATTATCCTCTATTTTCAACTGATTTTTTTTTTTTTTTTTTACTATCAGTTATGAAGGTATTAATTGAAAATGTTATAGAATTCAAATAGAAAGAGATAGTTTTTGATATCTTGGCATTTTTAGTTTTTGGTTATTAAAATAGCATTAATGTTGTACAAAGAATTTCTTTCTTGTTTATAAAAAGAATAGTTATGTGTAGTGTATAATAAAAATTGACTTTACCTACATTTTCTTGGAAACAAAAATACTGTAATGGTGAGACTAGTTTTTGGAAAACGAATAAAAAACTGACAAAAAACAGGGAAAAGGAACGCTTTTAAAAATAATTCCTTTAAAGTATTTTCTACATTTTAAAATTTGATAATCCACATTTGTATTATTCTTATATAAGGAAACCTTGGTTAGTCACCCAATACCGCCATTCACTAACCATCCGTTCCACCATCTAACGATATAAATTTCGAACCAATTAAGAACGATTTATCATTAATTCGAACAACTATTCTAATTAATATCGGGTAGTTAGAAATCTGGAATAAACCCCCAATGCTACACAGGGATAGTAAGGAGTAGAAAAAAAAATCAACGATAACTACTTAAATGCTATAACATTTTCATAAAATTTATCTTTTCGAAAAAAAAAATTAAATAATGCTGCATTTTAAAGTGCAAAGAAAAAAATTTGTAATGACAGCAGATTAGTAATACAATCGTTTGCTTATTTAACACTTGGTATGATTAGCAGCATCCTGTATGTTTAAATTTATTCAACTGGGTTATTCATAATAAGTGATATAAATGTACGAAGTCATGAGCGAACAAATAAAAAAAATCTTTTTTAGTTTGGCTTAACTTTAAGCTGCAGCAACAGATATGATCCGATAATATCTCAAGAGTGTAATCACGCAGTTCAAATCAGTTTATTGTACTTCTGTAAGCGATTAATCTTATATTAAAATTAAATTTTCATCCTCATGCTCATCTCGGTGTATCCAGATAATGCGCATTGCCTCCGCTAATGAGTACGGCAGTAAGGCGACCACAGGGACCGCAAGCGCCGCATAGGGGCCGCACAAGCGCTGACACGGGGGCGGTAAAAAAGCTTCGTGCCGCCCGTTCGGAGACACGGCATCGGGGCACACAGGCCCTGGTACCAGTTCCCGCCAATAAATTAACCCTCCCGCCCAAATAGCCTCGTTCCCGCTATTTATAATGCCATCTGTCTTTGCGGTTTTCTCCTTCCACGCACGAAATGCCTTGGTTTCGCGTTGTTTCCCACCAGCAAATCCATCATCTCGTTGTTTATGTTGAGTCTAATGAAACAACAGATGTCAAATGGAAAACGCATATGCGTGAAACTTTTGTGTTCTCAGTTTTGCTAGTCACCGTAAATTAATTTACACAATTTTGATTTTCGGATGGTGGAATATAGCTAATCGTAAAAATCAATGAAGTGGAAATAGTTGGAGGTGCGGTCAATACTTCATTCTATATTAACTTATCATGTAAAATTTTTAATGTATAACAAAAAGAACTCTTTTAATGCTCTTCAGAATTACTCATACTAAGTAATCATTTAATAAGTCATCACTAGAGCATTAATATTAGGTACATTATTTTTTTATAATTTAATAAACATGACATTTTGAAACACGAAAAAAAAAAAATGTACACATTTACATAAGAATGTTCACTGGGAATAATTTGAAGTATATCCAACAGTGGAATAAAACGAACGAGTTTTAAAATGCACATATTGAATTTCAATTATATAAGTTTAGAATTTTAATATTATCAATAAAAATTAAACACAGAACATTTCATTTCCCTTTAATTACTGATTTATTAAGTAATTCAACATTTATTTATTTATTTATTTACTCCCTTCCATGCCTCACAGGCAATACGGGTATAGCAGTAGTGTGGAGTTACGCATGACTGCGCAACAACCCACTACTGCTAGTGAACCATTTATTTTGAGTTTCGACTTCTGCTGCCCCTAGGAGCCGGAAGGTCTGTTCTATTTCTAAGGCTGTCTTCTTGGTCCTCCAAGTCCTTGGTCCTAAAATAAATTCCTTGAACCGCGGGAAATTCTCTTCGCTCACCAGCTGGGGAAACTCTTCCTCGGTGAGGACGAAAAATCCCGTGGCTCTCAGCATCCTGGCCCTTATTCCATCGAATGCAGTGCAGGTCGTGACCACGTGCTCAACAGTCTCTGGAACACCACAGGTGGAGCAGTGGGGGTCTATGTTCTGGCCAAGTCGATGGAGATGGGCTCTAAAACCCCCATGCCCCGTGAGGAAATCCCAATAGTCCGGGAGGACCCATTTAGCCAACAGCCGGGATGTAACTGTAGGAAAGTATTTCCTGAGGGTGCTCCCTTTCTGGGAGGTTGCCCACCGTCGGCTCCAGTCCTCAATAGTATCCTCCCGGATTATCTGCTTCCATTTGTTTGGGTTTGCAACAATCTTCGTCCTTAGAGCGTCCGAAAGTCCTGCTGAGCCTTCATGTCTGTAAGCGTATTTAGTCACTTCTTCTCGCAGGAAGAGGTCGAGAGGAACCACCCCCGCTAGAACCTGCACTGCTTCATGCGAAGTTGACCTATAAGCTCTGGTGGCGTGAAGCAGAGCCGTCCTCTGAATTGATGCAAGCCTCTTCCTCTGTCTCTGGTTGAGGTCCCGATACCAAAACTGGGAGGCATACCGGAGAATACCCTCAACCACTCCTTTATAGATAGTTATGGTAGCCGGGAACCTAAGGCCCCAGAAAGCACCTCCTATGCGACTAAGATTATTTACGGTTTGGGCAACCCTATCAGCCAAGTATTCCAAGTGAGGCGTCACTTTCAAGCCTACGCCTAACCTAACGCCTAGGTAGGTTACCACCTCCCTTGGACGTATCCTCTGATCTTCCATGTTCATGGTTATTGGGTGAGCCATATCTGTCTTGCCCTTTAGCAGTATCGCCTTGGTTTTGGCGGCGGCCATCTTCATTTTCTTACCCTCACACCATCTGGCGACTAGGCTGACACATCTTTCAGCTTCTCTCTTGACTCCGGCTCTGCTATCGGAAGCCACAACAGTAGCAAGGTCATCTACATAGGCGGTGGCAGAGATCCGCTGAGCCTCTAATATTCCCAGAAACTCATCAAATACAAGTTTCCATAGGGAGTACGGATCCTTGGGGACATCCTCGCTCTATGGAAGCTTCCACCTCATAGTAGTTTCCTCTAATCCTTACTATTCTGTCCTGTAGTTAACTTTTTACAAGAGAATATAAGTTGCTGGGAGCATCGAATCTCTGCAGCTGTTGGAGCACGCTGGGCCACCAGACGCGTCGAAAGCGGAGGAGATATCGAATAGCAGTAGCATCACATAGCGCTCCGCCCGCTCCTCAACGTCTGTGCACACTCTCAGTAAAGCATCAGCGGTACCTCTGCCCGTTGTCGAACCGTATTGCCGTGGGTGGCTTGCACTTAAGCACAGGGCGTAAACTATTCATCATGAGGGTCTCCAGGACCTTGCTCATCGCAGGGAGGAGAGATATGGGCCGGTAGGAGTTAGGAAGTTCCTTATCTCTATTTCCTCCCTTGTAGAGCAGTCTCAGATCGGCGATCTTCCATCTTTTTGGAAAGTATACCGCATCTAGGCATTTGTTAAAGATCTCTAACAAAGCATTTTCAATGTAGGGGAGACTATTCCTTAAAATCGCCGCATCAATAGCATCAAGGCCTGGAGAACGGTTAGGTTTCTGCCTATCCACGGCAATATGAAGATCATGAATGTCCCATGGTGGGCACAAGTCCGTTCCTGGCGGGTATACCGTGGTTCGTCTCACAAAACTGTCGTTTTCATTGTCCTGGATTGGAAAATCCCTGGGGTAAATAGCTGAAAGGAACATATTGGCCGTTTCTTCCAGGGTAGTGGCATGTGCATCTTGATACTTTAAGGCTGCAATAGTTTGCAGAGGAGTCAATTTGCCCATTGCCACCCTATAAGGGATACCCCAGGGATTCTTCGAAGACTCTACAACAATAAAGTTGTCCCAGGACCTCCGCTTTTGTGAGCAAACCTCGTTTCGGTATACCCTGGCCTTAGACTTGTACTCACCTCGGAGAGCAGCGCGCCTCTCGTCACACCTGCACCTCTGATATGACCGCCGAGCCTTGGGACTAGTCTTGTTCTTGCCTTACGATGCTTCAGGGAGTTTTCGGCCGCGTCACGGATTATGTTAGTAATCCTCGCCACTTTGTAGTCTAGAATCTCAAATCCGTCCATATCAGCCTCTTCCCATTCTTCATCAGCTATGCGATCTCCAAATAGGACTTAAAAACACTCCAGTCATTTATCCGGGTGACAAAACCATTGTCAAAGCCGTGGGAACATCCTGGCTCATCTACCAGGCCAATTAACTAATTCAACAGAAATTAACACTAAAAATATCAAATTAAGATAGCGCACCCTTCGAGCCGGCCGGCCGTGACTCATGATTTATCTCTAAAAACTCCCCTTTTCCTAATGTTGATGGATCGTGATGGACGTGAAACTTATACCAGTTGAAACTCAAATAGTTTCTGTAACGTGTAGTGCCACAAACATATCAAGCATTCGTAAACAAAATTGTTCAGACCAAAATTGTTTACTTTAAAAATAGTTCATGCACTTAAATCAATGGATACAGAAATCATTTCGATAGCTGTATATTTTATATGGAATGCACATTCAAGGCACATCAACATATTGATCAATGCACATCAACATATTGATAGAAATTAACTAGCGAATGATACAAACAGGGGATAACGGGCTGCAAAAAGGGCGCGGATAGAGATGCCAGAAACATACAACTTTGAAATGACTATTTTTGTTTCAACTATATTTTCAAGGTTCATTATTCAAATAAAAACCAAGAAAAATTATTAGATCCAGAAAAAAAAGGTTGGTTTTTGGGACTTTTTGCACCACAAGGCGTGAATCGCACCCCAAAATTCGATTTTGAATTTATTATCACTGTTTATGATTTTTTTAATAATCGTATTTCGTATTTTTACTTTCACTTACCTATATATGAAATATATAGTAAGTGGAAATATTGCGATCGTAAAAAAATTCGACTTCCGGTTTTCAACGGAAATACACGTTTTGGGGTCCCCTGAGTCGAAATGACCAAGTCCCGCGAAATGGTCTGTGTGTGTGTGTGTGTGTGTGTGTGTGTGTGTGTGTGTGTGTGTGTGTGTGTGTGTGTGTGTGTGTGTGTGTGTGTGTGTGTGTGTGTGTGTGTGTGTGTGTGTGTGTGTGTGTGTGTGTGTGTGTGTGTGTGTGTGTGTGTGTGTGTGTGTGAACAGACCAGCTCAAAAACTATAAACCGTGCGATCCTGAAATTGGGTATTTAATGTAGGTATATGCCCGCGATGTGACAGCATAAATTACTTAAAGGGAGGGGGTACTTTAATTAATGACTTTTTAGGTTTTTTTCGTTTTTCTCAAAAACGGCTCTAACGATTTTGATTAAACTGAGTATTTCATCGATTTATATGCCCGAGATATGACTGTAAAAATTTCATCAAAATTGATTAACTGGAGGGAGGACTTTACATAATAAATGTTGTAACATTTTCACGTGTTTTTTTTTATTTACTCTAAATCGGCTTTAACGATTTTGATCAAACTGGGTATTTGATGTATTTATATGCCCGAGATATGACTGTAAAAATTTCATCAAAATTGATTAACCGGAGGGGGGACTTTACTTAATAAATTTTGTAACATTTTCACGTGTTTTTTTGATTTTCTCAAAAACGGCTCTAACGATTTTGATTAAACTTAGGATTTGATCTATTTATATGCCCTAAATATGTCTGTAAAAATTTCATCAAAATTGATCAACCGCAGGGGGCACTTTACTTAATAAATTTTGTATCATTTTCATGTGTTTTTTTTTATTTACTCGAAAACGGCTATAACGATTTTGATCAAACTGGGTTTTTGATGTATGTATATGTTAAAGATGTGATAGCCCGCATTTCATCAAAATTGGTCAAACGGAGGGGGAACTTTATTTCTTAACTATTTTTGCAATTTTTACCTTTTTTTCGATTTTCTCAGAAACGGATGATTTGATGTATGTATATGCCAAAGATGTGATAGCCAACATTTCATCAAAATTGATTAACCGGAGGGGGGAATTTACTTAATAAATTTCGTATCATTTTCACGTGTTTTTTTGATTTTCTCAAAAACGGCTCTAACGATTTAGATTAAACTTAGTATTTGATCTAGTTATATGCCCTAAATATGTCTGTAAAAATTTCATCAAAATTGATCAACCGCAGGGGGCACTTTACTTAATAAATTTTGTATCATTTTTACGTGCTTTTTTTATTTACTCAAAAATGGCTTTCACGATTGTGACCAAACTAGGTATTTGATGTATGTATATGCCAAATATGTGATAGCCAACATTTCATCAAAATTGATCAACCGAAGGGGGGACTTTACTTAATAAATTTTGTATCATTTTCACAGGGTTTTTTATTTACTCAAAAACGGCTTTAACGATTCATAAAAATAATATATGAATGTAGAAAAATGTGTGACTTTGGGAAATGATATTTAGCAAAACACCTCAATTTCTTATCTAAGTAAGTTGGTAAGTGAAAGTTGTGTGTTGCGCGCACGCACCAGATTTTTTAATATTAACTACCATTTCTATTGCGGAAGAAATACAAACAATGATCGTACCTAACTAAACATACAGTTGAACACATTCGCTTTGAATCATATGCGACGAGAAGTATTTTTTCAACAACATACAGAGCTACCATGACTTGTTCTGTCGAGAAAGTGACATTGATGTGTTTGTTTTATTTCTGACAAATGCTATACTCACACAACAACCAATTCACTTGGAAATGTTTTGGGTGTTACGAAAGTTAGTTGGAGCATTGCAGGGTTTAATACTGGCTCCCTTTCTCTACAATACAGGGTGTATCGCAAGTAGATGACAATATGCAAGATGGAAAAACTAGATCAAAAATGTAGTTAAACGCCGCCAACTGCATGATTCTATCTCATTCCGTTGCACAGATATGCCGTTCCAAAGGTTATTTCGAGAAAACCGTGTTTTTTGTAGGAAAACCTCAATTTTCTCTGCTTCCACACATTTTTTCTCAATGTTCCATCCCAGTTTTGAATTCAGCATTAAATTTCCTTTAAGCCTAATGCACATTCAATGTTCACAAGTATCTTTTCAGAAGCGCAATAACAGATCAAAAAATAAAAATTTTACAAAAGTGTTGTCAGCGACAAATTTTCGAGGATCACTACTCTTCCAAAAAAAATCCTGCAAGTTGCCGAATCTTACAAAAGTTGTAAAATTTAATTACCTTTCTAACGGTGTACTCGAAACTGCAATTATCTCTCAATTTTGTAATGCAATTGGAATGGGAAGGAGAAAAAACTGATGTCATGCTTATTTTGTAGGATCTTATCTCCAATAAATTTAATTTATTTTTTATGTAGATCACGAAGAAAAATTAAATTAATTCTTACATGAAAGTTAAATAGTAAATAAAATGTCTTTGAACATTACGAAAGTTGCTGGAACTGCCTCCTCCTTGCAGTACACACTGACGTCATCTGTTTAACACAGCTGATGTAGCCCTTCGAATCTGATCGTGGTCAGCTCTCATGGCTTCACATGATTCGCGAATTCTTGCGATCAGATGGTTCATATCCTGAATGGGTACTCTGTAAACTTCCGATTTAAGCCTACCCCAAATATAAAAATCCAGTGGCGTCAAATCAGGGCTTCGGGCCGGCCAATGCACAGGTCCATATCTCCTAATCCATCTTCCTGGGTACTGCCAGTTCGTTACAGCTCGTCCATTATGCGCTCGATACCCGTCCAGTTGCCACCATATCTCTTCTTCAAGTGGTATTGCTTCGAGTAGTGCCGCACTTATATCATCCTGAAGTAGATCATAAAAAGTATTTGAATTTAACCAACAAGGTAAGAAAACAGGCTGTGTCATATGCAGCCCACAGACTCCTAGACTGTGTTCCCTAGTGCCAGGTGGATTATGATGAGACCAAAGGTGAGAGTTGCGTGAGTTAAAAATTCGATGCGATCAGGGAAGTTACGCCTCTCGTGCCACTGTTGAACATACCATCCCGCAAACACCATCCGTAGCTCCATATCACGCGGTAGCAACTCCTGGACAGTAGTCAGGTGATAAGGATATTGATTGTCTTCCCTGAGAGCTCTAAAGACTGTAGAGTGCGATATTCCCAGTTGATTTGAAGTGCGACGAGTACTATTTGATGGATCATCATCTGGAAATCTTTGCCGATTAGGAAACATACTGCGATATTCCTTTTGTCTTCTGGTCTTCACGAATACCATTGCCTCTCGCAGCCCCATATGCGAAAATCATGTCAACGTACTCTTCGGCTGTGTATAAATTTGGCATTTTACTTCTTGAACTCAAATCGAAACTTACTTAACAGACTGAAGATTTGCACGATACAGACAATTATTATCAGTATTAAACACAAAGTAGGTAGACGAAGAATTAAAGAGATAAGGCAAACAAACCTTAATGCGAACATAATCCGTAAGAAGTAAACAAAAACATTCATCATGCCATACGTTCTTCACGTTCTTTTAGGTTTCAATCACCTCTCTAGTAGATTTATTAAATAAATATTTGTAATTTACATGAAAAATAAATTAAATTTATTGGAGATAAGATCCTACAAAATAAGCATGACATCAGTTTTTTCTCTTTCCCATTCCAATGGCATTACAAAATTGAGAGATAATTGCAGTTTTGAGTACACCGTTAGAAAGGTAATTAAATTTTACAACTTTTGTGAGATTCGGCAACTTGCAGGATTTTTTTTGGAAGAGTAGTGATCCTCGAAAATTTGTCGCTGACAACACTTTTTTAAAATTTTTATTTCTTGATCTGTTATTGCGCTTCTGAAAAGATACTTGTGAACATTGAATGTGCATTAGGCTTAAAGGAAATTTAATGCTGAATTCAAAACTGTGATGGAACATTGAAAAAAAATGTGTGGAAGCAGAGAAAATTGAGGTTTTCCTACAAAAAACACGGTTTTCTCGAAATAACCTTTGGAACGGCATATCTGTGCAACGGAATGAGATAGAATCATGCAGTTGGCGGCGTTTAACTACATTTTTGATCTAGTTTTTCCATCTTGCATATTGTCATCTACTTGCGATACACCCTTTATATACAATTAATACACCATTCTTAGCATGAAAACGTTGACGACTACTTGTATTATTACGATTGGCGAGACAAATATTGTCACGAATTGAATTGTTACTAGTACTAATATTGAAGTATAATTATTACGATTAGCTTATCCGACAAATGATTAGCCATTCGTGTCAGCAGTTTCTAGACAGGTGTGGATTAATCTTTGAAGGAAAAAATAACAACGAATTTTGGTCAGTTTTAGATAATTACTAATACGCTGGCCCATCCAGGTTAATAAACTAGCACTGCTGGGCAATATTTTACAGAAGGCCAGAAACGATGTGCGGTCTACTACTGGTCTGTCGGCACTGCAGGGTATTGCTTCTGGTATACCACTGTTCATCATTAGTTTAACTAGCAAGGATTAATTAGTTCAGTGCTGAAAGAGCTGCTAGAGGTGAAAGAGGCAAAGTGGTCTACAAAGTGGAGGGCGTAATTATGATTGACGCTTAGTGTGGTATTTCGGGTGAGCTGCTGCATTTAATTGGATATTATACCAACAATTATATTTTTACTTGTACCAAATTTTGCTAAAAGTTTTTATTGTCGCCATCTGGAAGAAGTTAGTATTTTGCATTTGTATCAAATGTAAGTCTGAAGGCCAGGGCCATTTTAAAGTGGCCAAGATTCAACCATCTAACACTCAAAATATAATTTGCGTTCTTCCGATTTTTAATAAAAAATAACAACTAACAGAATATTACGCGTACGAGACTTCCCGAGAGCATCTCTTAAAAGAAAACGTGGATGAAACTCTCCAAATAGAACAAACAGCTCTAAGAAACTTAATACTGTTCCTTGAACAGAACAATATATTTAAGAAAATATAACTTACTTTTTTAAATTGTAAATGTTTTTGTATTATATTGTATCTGTATCGTGTATCGCATTGCATTTTTAAATTGTAATTGTATGTTAATTTTATTGCATTGTATTTAACACCATTTTATTTTTATTGTAATATTGTAAATATTGTATTACAGGGCGAAAATGACCCAGGTGGTCGAAAAACCCGAAATAATGAATAAATAAATAATAACACTTCCGATTTAAAAAACTGTAATTTAAATTTTATAAATACTCCATACTAATTAATTACGATTTAAGATCGAATTAAAATTTTATAATCGAAATAAAACAAAATTTGATAATTAATGTTGAGTTGAGCTGCGGCACGCATAAATAGCGGTCTTATAATAAGTGAAAATTTATTTTATTATAATTAAATCATTGGCTATTCCGTCTTTTTGGCGAGGACGTGATATGGAGGTCCCGAGCCGGTACAATGTTGATATATAAAATTTAGGGCCCACACTGTAAAATCTTTCTTTTAGCCATATCAACATAAAGTGACATTAAATAAACAAACGGACAATGTTATTATTAAAATAGTATTAGGTCACAATGATACCATACACTCAAAAATTACACAATATTTTATTTTATGTTAACAATATTATATTAGAAAGACGTCAGTGAATAAATATTTAAACTTGTATCTATGAATAATTATATTGTAAAAAAAAAAAAAACATTCTTTTAAATCTATGAATAAAAAATCTGACGTTTCTTTTTACAACTCTTTAGATTGATTGATTAGTTATTCCGGTAAAAAAATAAAAAAGAAGAAACTTAAAATAATTAAATTATTTAAATACATTAACGCATGTTATTAATGCGATAAACATTGTTTAATGTTTGATAAAACTTGATAACATTAGTCCATATTGAAGATTCTAGAATGTTTTCGAAACTTAAGGATAGAATGGAAAAGAAAAAGAAGTTAGAACAAAAGAAAATAAGGTTTTATATAGACCTCGCGCTCATAAAAACTAAACAAGACATTCCGCCTGAAAGTTTGTCTATATCATTCGAACCGAACACTGGTGTTTGTAGTAGGAAGTGATCAGGAGGTAAAATGGTAATGTTCCTACCGTAAAACCTGTCAGAGGTAGAAGGAATTCCTACTTTTACTAATTTTAAAATAAAATGAGTTTATCTTAAAAGATGAAAATTAAGGTGGGGAATCTAATTGATAAAACAATGGGCTAACTTGATATTATTGTACATAAGGTATAGATGCTTGTCACAGGAATTTACAGGGAAATTATTGAGCAGAAACTTACAAGGGCATATCCCTAATATCCTTTCTTATTTTTATAACCAAATTATATACTTAACTCCCATATGGTGTTTGTTAAGTTGTAACAAATTTGTTAAGTTTGTCTTGAACGAAATTGAATTTACCCATATAAAAAAAAAAAAGGTTTTTGTCTATATCAGTATTAATTTGTTTTTAATATTTAGCACAATTTGATTAACCTAAAATTCAAGCAGGTCTTAGGAATATTGTTTAAGGCCACTTGGTGTTATAAAATAAAAGTAATAATTTAACCAAGAGTGTAGAGTTTAATGTTTAAGAACATTATCCAGTTAAATAGGCATTTTAAGGTATAAATTAATAAGGGTAATTAATATAAATGCTATTACGGTAATACATAAATGATAAAAGCCAATGACCCTAAGGGATAGAGGCTAAACTTCAAATAAATAAATTAATAAGGAAAGGCCAATGGAAATGGGATTTATATTTTGGTGATGGGATGAGAAATTTATTAGTTATTAGTAAAAGAATATGATTTACTAGCAATAAATATAATATGAATAAATAGAATATGAATAATGATAGAATAGGAATAACCATATATAGAATAATAAGAATAACAATAAAAAAAAAAATGAATGTTAGTAATTCCTTTGTTTTATTACTAATAATTTATTTTCTGTACCATGAAAGTAATAATATAAATTGAAGCATGGAAATGAAAAAAGGTTGTAAGTGCCTTATAAATCTTTTCGAAAATAATATGAATTATGATGACCTGGATGAATTACGTTCGGTTTTATTACACCCATGTCATCTCTCATGCGTTCAATCAACTACTTTCTAACAACAAAGCATTACTTATACCCATTTCTGAAGAATTGGGCATATGACAATTTGGCAAAAACAATTTTTTTTTTTTTTTTTTTGCACATCCCTTTTTGCATTACCACGTTTCAATGATTATTAACAAACTAATATGAACACAGCAAATATACTCATTAAAATTTGTTTGCAAAATTCACTAAAATATGCATTTTATTTGATATAAATATCCTTATTTCCATTTGAGTAATATAAAAAACGGGTCTTTTTTTATTTTACCCACATCAGTTATTTTTTATAATATAAGTGATTTATCATACCGTTTAATTTATCATTTAATAACATATGTTTATTTAAAAAAAAAAATATATATATATATATATATATATATATATATATACATTAAGGAGGTTACCTACCTATTACCTCGTTAAGGTTATTTTTGTTAACAATGAATTTGATAAAACTGAGTAAGGTTCTTAAATCAAAAGAAATGGCGTTTAAGGCATTTCAAAGGTTAGGAATATTACATAAAATACGTAAATGTAGAAAAGGACACATTTTGAAGCTTGTTTTTTACCAAAGAAGACCTCCAGTATTTCGTATTTAGATACAGTATTTAGATGCAGTTTGAGAAGTTGCAGACAGGAAATCGCTGGTTATAAAGGTACCTGGTTTAACCATAGAGAAGAAGATATAAAAACGAGGTATAATCATCATAAATCAAGCGTTATTATTTAAATATGATTATGCAGAATAATTCTTTTTCTTCATATTTCTTTCTTTTTTTTTTGCACTTTTTCACTTTATAATTTCTATAATAATTATTTATTGTACAGGGTCATTCCATATCAAGTGGTCCAAAGGTGGTTGTTCGATCATTTTAGAAAAAATTATACTTTTAACACCAATTACGTATGGAATCAGTAGTTTAAATCAATTTTAAAATTTAAAATACGTAAATGTAGAAAAGGACACATTTTGAAGCTTGTTTTTTACCAAAGAAGACCTCCAGTATTTCGTATTTAGATCCAGTATTTAGACGCAGTTTGAGAAGTTGCAGACAGAAAATCGCTGGTTATAAAGGTAGAGAAGAAGATACAAAAACGAGGATATATTTGAATGGATTTTAAAATCATTAAAAGCATTATGGTCCCCTAAATGAATATTTCAGGCTTGTTAAATACATTTAAAATAAACATATGTTATTAGATAGCGGTATGATAAATCACTTATATGTAACTAGCAGACCCGGCCACGCGTTGCTGTGGCTCAGTAGTTATATCCTAATATTTTTAAACAAATACAGTAATACCAATATTCATTGATAAAGATGAAAACCTTTCAGCTAATCAAAATCCAACGTGATTGAGAATAGAGCATTACACCATTTAAAAGTATTTGGTAAAGAATATAGGAAAGTTAAAGTTTTTATTTTTTATATCTCATACTTCAATGTAGTTTGATTAAAAAGGAGCTGGTTGTGTTTACGACTCACAGAGCTGCCAACACTATCGCCCTTTTTTTATGGATCGGTATAAACTAACTCGAAATGGCTATATTTTTCCACTAATTTTAAAAAGGATGACTGAAGTAAGTTTTGATAACCTCTGCCATTGATCTATTGATTATTGGCCTAACACTACTTCAACTTGGTATTGTTAGTTTAACAACGGGTTTAATTTTGCTCAGGGTCATGCCAATCTTGGTTAACGCGTCATATATGTCCTTTTGATAGGCGTTTTTCTCAATTTCTTTGAGACCTCGATTTCCAAACCCTTCGGCTAATAAGTGTTCGGTAGGAGGGTGGTGTGTTGAAGCTTTTAATTTAGCAATATATTTGAGTGATAATAAATCTCTTCTTAAAGAGGTTTTTACATAATACAATTAAGAATTTTTATTTATTTAAGTACTAATTTGTTCAAAATGTTTTGGGTTAACCTGTTTTTTTTTTTTTTAACACAAACCAAAGATTTGATGGTTTCCACTCACGTGAGCAGGCGATACCCATTTCCCACGTGAGTTATGCCATTGCCCAAGGGAAAAACACGGATTTTCAAAGTCCAAGTGGACATTGTTTGCCCTTGGGATTTGTTTATGGTCATGGCAAAAGCCAAACAAATAGGATATTGAAGCCATTTAAATTTTATTGAAAATTCTGTCGGTTCCAAGGGAATAGGTGGCAACAGGGCGATATCTCCTGTAAACCTTCCAGGTAACATTTTTCCTTCAATAACATTTCTTGTGATCCTTTTAATGACCAAACGTGTACCGTTGCACAATTGAGGTGGATTTAAGTTACGAAGAAGAATGATCGGTGAGCCAATATTCAACTGGAGATTGTTTGGGTGTATATCCAGGGAATTAAAAAATTCAGATGGGAAATTTACGGCTTCGATTACATCTAGAACATTGTCAATTGATTTTGGAAGTTTATTTCATCGAAATCAACATTTTTTGCTGCCAAAATAGCACGACTACCCAGCCACATATAGTCCAAATAATTGTTCAAAATATCAGGAAAGACACTTTATATTTCGTAGACAGTTCATTTTTCGTCTCACAACAGTTCAGAAATTTTCTGGTAATTTGATAAATTTTGAATTTCGATACAGCTAGCTCTATTTCACCGTTTCCAATATAGAGCAATTGTTTAAAAAATATATCTGCCGATGGATTATTTTGCAATAGTACTCTCATATTTATGGCGGATAAATCTGAAACTTGAGGTTACCCAAATAACAATTATTCCTGTTCAGTAGAGGTGTAATAATCATTAAATGTAAAATTTAAAAAATGCCGCGATTTGTAATCCTTTCTTAATCAACAATCATTTAAAGATAAGTAAATATCATATCCAATAATAGCCTACTTTAAATTAAAGAAAGGATTAAAATCTTCGCTAACATTTCTTAAATTTTACATTTAAAGATAATTACAACTTAGGAGGTAACAGCCTCTATTCGATTGGGATTAAATTTTCTCAACTTTAAATTATTGTTGATAAAGGAGGAATTACAAATTTTCACTGACATTTTTTAAATTTTACATTTTAGATCTCGGGATAAAAATGATAAAAAGGTTTGGTAAAATAAAAAAACACTGTATTTAAATAATAATAACAAAACGAATAATGAAAATAAAGAAACTTCTGTTAAATAAATTAACTGAAAATATAATATTAAAGTCTTAATTATGCAGTTCTTTAGCAAATCACAAAGTATCCCACAACACCTAATCAAAACACACCCTTATTGAGAGGGAGTTTTTACAACTGGTTACCCGCAGTGTAGCCAATTGACTAATTTTCACTAATTTTTGGCAACACTGACTCCCCAAGTCAGGCTTCTATTAGGTTACACCTATGACAGTAGGTGCTGTTACAACATTTATAGAGTATTATTTCAAATAATAGCCTAATTTAAATTATTAAAATGCATTTACTATACTAAAAGTTGATATCAGGGTGGGCCCAGCAAAGCGTTTCAGCGCTTAGCTAGTAATTTAATTTAAATACAAATAAAAAAGGAAAAGGAAGAAAAAGTACCTACACATTTTGAGTATTTATTATAACCTTTTCTTGATTTATTTATTCTTTAATGAAAATTAACAATAAATACAAATTTGTATTACTATTTGTCTGTGGAAAATAATAATATAGGAAAAATAACTGCACTCACATAACGCAATACAAAATTATAATAATGATAACCTGTATTACAATAGCATGCTTATAAACAAAAACATTATGAAATCGACATATGACGCCATGTTAATAAATCGAAACACGACCTACTGTATTTGCAATAATTCGCTATATAAGAATTATTTTGATCACTAATCAAGATAAAAACTATCCGGTCCGGTAAGTTGGCCAAAACTATATACATTGATCCAAATTTCATTAAAATCGGTTGAGTAGTTCCCGAGAAATAGAGAGACAAACATCGGGACACGAGATTTTTATATATATAAGGATATAAAAAAATAACTGGTATAGGTAAGTTTCAATTTCGTGCCAGTTTGACGACAGTTATTTTTGAAGAATGGATCCGTAGGTTTTCGTCCGATCAAGTCCCCACAGACATTAACAGATGACTCCCATCACCGTCAGGAACAGAACATGGTCGATATTTGGATGATGGACCGTTACTGAATTTGAATCGAAATTTGTCCAACCGACTGACAGCTTCCCTCTTTTATCACAACTTCCCCATGAGCAGCTCGTAATTTTCAGTCGACCGGACTTCTATAGAACGTTTTCGGGAACCAACTAAACGAATTAAAACCATTTTTTAAACCTCTTTTGTTTGAAAATTTATTTAGGGAATTTTTTGCGTATCTTTCCTGAGGTAAATAAAAAAAAAAAATATATATAACAACTGCGACTAACTTCACAGTGCTATTGTTCTAACCCACACATCATATAAATAAGTTTCTTCTACAATTATTACTACCAAAAATTTCGCTATGAGGCTATATACATAAAATAATAATGCAACTGATTTTATCTGGCTACAATATTTCGGATTTTAATAACTATTTGGCAAAAATAATGTCTTGAAATCTCTTCACAGAATATTTTAGTTCTTATGGTTTAGGTATTTTGAAACCATTCTTGAGACCACCTATTTCGATGTACATAAATTATTAACTATTTTTAATCCACAATGTTAAAAAAATTGCTACATTCACTCTTCAATGATGACAAAAAAGTTCATAATAAGAGTAATTTAATTTTTCGCTTCCAAATGAAATATACTTTGAAATAAGTACTACTTAAGGGAAACTAATGTGGTCATGAAAAAATTTATATATGAGCTTTCAACATAATAAGAGGTTTTGGTTCCCCTGAGTTCAATTAACCTAGTTCCACAGAATGGTCTGTGTACAGACTAGCACAAAAGTCGCACGAAACTGAAATTAGGTATTTAAGTTAGGTAAATACGGTTTTATTGTTACAGTAACTTTTCAATAAATTTTTTTACCTTTTCAAGATTTTTAATTTTTTTCTCAAATATTCTTCATCGAACGATTTTTAATACATTTTTCAAGTTCAATGAAAATCGAGTATCGTTTCACATCGTATCACACATCCCCCTAAATGTTAATGAGTGCAATAATATTTGTGTATAATATATTGTTTTATAGCTAAGAATTTTAGAAAAAATAAAATTTATTTTAAAAGATTATAGAAAGTAATTGATAGGCACGAAAGAAAAGCAAATTCTTTTTTCATTTTATTTTATCGGCAGAGATTATTTTTTATTACCATTTTATTTTTTTGACCAAATGAAGTTTTCATAACAATTACATGGAGTCTTTTAAGATTATGCGCCTTGGGTAAATGTTTTTCAATCACACATAAAAAAGGAACTATTTTACAATTATTAAGAGAAAGAGAATGCGTAAAAAACTACCTGCTGGACAAAATATTTAATATCGATTACCGTTGACGATATATCTTCAAAAAAACCTCGATTAATGAAGAAATAAGGATTTGATTTTGCGGACTCTTAAAAAAAAAAAAAGTATTATAAAAAATCGAACTGGCTGCCGTTAAGTTTTCCAAAAATAATAATACTCTATACTGAAGGAAAATATATTTAATGTGGAGTTGCTGAAAGGTTATGAATTTAAGAAACCACATCGATTTATACTTTATACTTTAAGTAGGTAGGTTGGCCTGTGAAAGTTACGTGTTGCGCGCGTCACACCAATTTTTGTTACATTAAATAATTTGACAAGAACATTGGGTACCACCTGAAGATGGGGCAATAGAGAAATTCCTATTTCTTTGATCAGAGTACTTTAAGTAGGTACTCAAATGAATCTTAATCAATCTTGAGGTAAAAAAAATATCAAATTATGAAATTAGCATCTGCCCTGTTTGGTTATTTTATATTAGTATAAAATTAAAGATAAACTAATGGCCACTTGTAAGTATATTAATTAATTATTAATTTTTATATTAGTAACCTTAAAAATAAGATGGGGTTATTATTTTCTATATTTTGCCTAAGTTTTGTCCATCCAATTCAAGACTTCAGTTTCCATTTTGAGGAGAGGAGCGTACGACAAACACTCTGATCTATCCACTTCAAGTTGAGTAAGCACTAACAATGGATGCCTCGTGGCTTGTTGCTAAGTAGAGAGCCAAGTGGGTAAATGTGTTGACAACCTCAACTTGAGACTTCCAACTGTAATATGGTAAAGATGGTTGTTGCAAAGAAAAATAGGACGAATGCAAATAAATAAAATGCATCAAAATTAATATATCAGTACGAACTGATGAGAACCCGACATAATTCATTTTTTATAAAAATAAACATAAACAACATATTTGCACACCTAAACTGAAACAAAAGGCACCGACAAGAATAAAATGCTTAATTTTACATCATCTACGTTATCACTTGCCATATTTCAGTTATTAATACTTCAGTAGGATCAATAGTAGTATTACTAGTAGGAAGTTGAGAATTTTTTAAAACCGGAAGACAAGACTGGATCAATGCTATATGTTGAATGACAGCTACAGATTTTCTTGTATAGTATAGTATATTGTATACTAAACAAAAAAAATCTTTACTTTTAATTTTCTCAATGCTTTGAAATTGTTTGGTTGACATAACATCAACTTATGTCTTCGATTGTATTATTAATATTTATTTTTTTCGTCACTTGAAAAATAGCATCAGAATAACTGAATTCCTTACCTTTACATTAACGAAAATAAAGTTCAACCATTATGGTAAATTAAAAGATAAAATTTAGATTTAAGTCAGCTTACATGAGTTTAAATTTACAATTTAGAGGTGGAAATTTAGTAAGCATTGGACGGAAGATTCGTAAAGTATTTTTCGAGCTTTTTAGGAATATAATAACCTTTTAAATTAAATCCCTTATAATTGAATTCTTGCAGTTGAAAAAATAGAAAATGGCTATACTTTTAGTCATTATTTTTTTTTTTTTCTATGTATATTTAATATACTGCTTAGAAACTCAAAACTGGCTAACCTTCATTTTTCACCTTCTGTTAGACGAATGCATTAAATTCATAATTAATAACTGAATCAATAGATTGGACACTGCCTAAATTAAAAATCAACTTTTTTAGCCATGAAAATATATTATATTTTAAAAACCTTTTTAGGCTATCCTGAACATTTTTAAAAAGTCGACAACTTTTGTTAGGTATTTACTTTTTTATATATCACCGTATTCATATGAGATAAATAATTTCGAACATGGAAGCATTTCATTTTTGTTTTTGTAAATTATAAACCATCCACTCGGTTTTTGACGAGGTTATAACTCAAATCTTTGGCAAAAATCAGATTTTCCATACTCATGGCTCTTCATTAAGATGTATGTTGAAATTTAATCATTTTTGATTTTTAAATAATTAATTTATAATTTTATTATAAGAGAAAAGATTCGACCACGGACGGGAATCGAAGCCAGGTCCTCTGCATTTCCGTTGCCGAGTTCTTTCTACTGGTAAGAGCGCTAAAGTGGTCGAATCTTTTCTCTTCAAATACAATTATTTAATAATTATAAACTTCATTAAGATGGTAATATTTTTTCTTTATAACTCAGGTTATAACTTCATATACATCTCAGTCAATTTTATTGTTTACGGATTGTTTCTGTGAATTAACTATATTCCACATATTTATCTATAATTATTCATCAAGCTAATCCCATGATTATAAATTAGTTTACTGTCAATTATTTTTCGTAAATCAGTATTTAAATGAAACATGTCAAACAACATGAATAAAATAGTAAAAACATTTTCAGTCTTCTAATATTTTTAATATAAAATGCATGAATTTCCAGCGTTGTCCGTTTGATATTATAAACTTTTCCAACAGATCAAAAGTTCCGGAATAAATGGGCCATTGTGTTCGATTTATTGGTATTGATGTATTGGTTATGAAGTTTATAATGGTTTTATGTTCCTGAAGCTGTATCGTATATTTGTAATTGGTTCACCAGATGATTTATATTGAAGATAATAACGACAAAAGTTACAGTGGGGTTGAGATAATAAAGGCTGCAGTAACATTTCATACCTAAAAGATTTTTAGATTATATTTTACATATTATGAATTTAGCGTGCTGTATCATGTTTGAACAATTATAGTCATGTATAATAATGTAATAGAGGAAAGGTAGTGTATCCCATTAATCATGGATTTATAATATTGTGTCGGACGAGCTGCGAGGTTAACCAAGGGTGGATGCCCCCCTAAATTTTGAAACACCAACATAAACATAAATAATAATTTACCTATCGAATCTTCTATTAGAGTAGTATTCATGAATACGAATTTAATAAAGTTCTTATGTTTCTGTAAAGAAATAAGTGTGTTATTTCACACTTTATATTTTTTTCTTACTTTGAAATATACCAATCAATATACTCCCCCACCTAATTTTTTTTCTGGGATCGTTGCAATTTGTCAGGCTAAGCACATAATTTGCACAGTTGTCTTCAAATATAAAAATACGATTTTTCTCAATCCGACATGGATCCGAAATTGTTTCAACTCGTCCAATCTTTTAAGGAATGAAACACTGACTGATTACGCTGAAGATACAATTTATTGCTGAAGAAAAGATGACGATTCTCACGAAACATAAGGATCATACATATGCTTCACTAACTACAACTTCAACGACACATGTTAAACGACTGCTGTAAATTACAGAAAAGTATAGACTAAATAATTAAAATCAAAACACATAAAGTTCACTCTAAGAAAAAAAAATAAAAAACCTGAAATTTGCATTGAAAAAGTTTTAAATTTATAAAAATAAAGTGTTTTCATTCTAACTTACTCGGAAATTTTAACCGAATAATCAGGGATATGGAAACAGCTGACATGCCCATTAATAGGATATTAAAAAGTCGTTTGTTGAGAGAACTTCTTGGTTAACAAAACAGATCAACTGAAAGAAGCCATGGAAGAGGTCCTGTTGAGTGTCATACACATACCTGATACGTCATTTTTTTATTTTACTGACACGCTATTTTTTTTTATTAGCACAAATTCCAAATCATTTCCTTATAGTCAAAGTTGTTGACAAGAGTGCCATCATGCAATCAATGAACCCCCCCCCCCCCAAAAAAAAAAAAAATGATTAAAATCCATTCCTTGTCCTAGTCGTGTTCCTATTTTCACTCTTTTTTTTTTTTTTTTTTTTTTCTTTTTCTTTAAGCTAGATAAAGGGAGAACATGTTCGGGGCAAATTGAAAGAACATGTCAATGAGTAACCGTGATGTGTCCGGACTTCGATTAATTCGAAACATTAGAATCCGATACTGTTACAAGCATTTTTGTTGGACTACAAAGGGTAGGTACTTATACTAGCACGTAATATTTATTTTGCAAATCTTTTGTAAATGAAACGCACGTAGGATTTTTTTATTAGTTACTGAGTATTTCTTCTTTTATTATTTTTTCTCTGATTTTACGCTATTAGTTTTTTTTCTTGCATTCTTCAATAATTTCAAACCTTCCATGTTGAACTGTTATTAGTAATATATATTAAAAATTTACATTAAACATCGGCAAACATCACCACAGTTGTGATGTATGATGTGCAAATACATATGACTCTAATAAATCATTTTTAAGAAAATAATAAATAAAAATTGGATTGGATCTACTTGAAATGCTTTTTTTTTTTTTTTTTTTTTTTAATTTTATGGAAGATAACCGACAGAGGGAGGGAGCGAAGCAACAATAACCTGGCGAGATAATGATTTAGGGCTGTTTGTTTATGAGATGAAAAGAAAGATAAATTAGCGATAATGGGGCCGGCATTGAAGGTACGGGATGTGTCAATAATTAATGATGATAATTTCCGTTGGCGGTAGAGCCACAAATCAGCGAGCGAACGCTCGATATGACCATAAATAGAAGGAAAACTCGTTCTGCTAAATACTTTGCGTGAAGCCAATATCACTTTTATTTTTATTGAGTACTAGCACCCATCCTGCGTAGTTGCGATATGTTGGTTTAACGTGACTTTATGCTGCTAAGGCTAATCGGACGATGCTACAGTGGGAGTCCTAATATTTGCCTATCCAGGTATAATTAGGATAGGGATCTTTAACGAGTACCTGACATCATGCACGCTTAGGACCTCCATTTTACGTTCTATCCCTGGGCCGACATATCCCTTTAAAAAATCCAAGGCCACCGCCGTACGCGAACCCAACACCATTAGTATTGTAGATAGCTATGCTAACCACTAAGCCTCAGGTCTCCCCTATAGCTATGATTTCAGAGAATGGAAATCCACCAGCCACCTTCTACACTATCTTCCCCCTTCTCCACTTTCAATAAGCAAAACAGCTAAACCTGGCCCCCCTTTGCTGTGGCTGACTGGATTATTAACTTTTAGGGAAATAAATAAATTTATTCCGGTGATCTAAAAACATCACGGTGATCCATTAAAAAAAAAAATCAAAAAACATCATTACACGTAATACCCTACTCCAAAGTACCGTGGAAGACGAAAGGATAATAAATTTACACTGAATTTTTTAGATTTTAAACATAAAGATACACTCCTCTACCGTAAAGAAATGAACGTGCGAATTCCTTATAATAGTCCACATTTACTTTTGCTTACCTATTAATGATTATTAATGATAATCAAGTATGATTTAATATCCGGTAAGCTTTATCATTATTAAAATGTTCTGAGGAGGATTGAATGGGGAAAGTGCCTTTTTTGTTTTCCTAAAAAGTACCTTTGTTTTTTTTTATATGGAGAAATTATCTGTCTCTCATTTCTCCTAAAAATAAGCAATGGCTAAATATGGAATATGAAAAAAATCAAGTAAACATATACAGGAGAAAACACGTGCGCAGTACGCCTTTAATGACAGACGATTGTTTATGAAACTTGGAGTATTATGCTTGTATTGCCGAATTATCACAAGTAAAAAATTTATTTAGTAATAAAAACAATTAGTGAACTTCTAAGAGCAAACACAAACAAAAATAATTAAATGAATGTGGAAAATGTGTGAATTTGAGAAATGGCATTTAACAAAACACGTCAATTTCTAATCAAGTTAAAGTAAGTTGGTAAGTGAAAGTTGTGTATTGCGGGCCTCGCACCAGATTTTTTCCATTGGTTATATCAACAAAAATTACGGCGGAGAAACACGTGATCAAAAATGAAATAGATTGCAAATCTGTAAGTAATTGTCCAAAAAAAAAAAAAAAAAAAAAAAAGATACCGAAACAATGTCACTAAACGGTAGCGTTCTGTAATTTTTTTTTTAGATTTATCCATCCGCTACTTTCCGAGTTCTGATGTAATAAAGATACCTTTTCATTTTATATGAAAGATGATTAAAAGTGCACCGGCTTCTCATCGAACTACTAATTCTCTTTAAACAATAAAGAACCTAAGCAGCCATCAAGTGCGTTGAACATTGGCATTAATCATAAATGAAGAAGGCGCTTAGAACAGAAATAGCTCAAATAAATTAAGGATGATCATTATCCAAAAGATTACGCCGCTGAAACTGTTCTCCGGGCCATCCTTAATCCTGTAATCCCAACAATACTGCGCTGTTAGCGGGTGATTAGCCGACGGGAGAAGGATTTGTTAATGATGGTACAACCATCAAGAGATTGATGGCATCGTTAATGATGATGGTATTAATCTTAAGGGCGGAGGGGATTTCCTACTGGTCTGCGGATCGGCTGCCAGGTCGAATCAGTCACAGTAATATGATGTGGTCAATTCAGGGGCAGAATATAATTGTTCGATTGTGCATTTGTTTCACTAAGTCACTTAAAAAATGTTATTTCTTCTTATATTTTAACATTTTTATCTGGAATGCCTGAACTCAGAGACCCTAGGCACCCCCCTTTTTTTTATTGAAAATCCACGTCCGCTGCTTCCCATCAGCTTCTAAAATCCCTCAAACATTTATCATTTCATGCAAAAAAAATAGCAAGGGCTGATTCTCAGTGAAGATTACGTCAAAGAAAAAAAATGGACATAATTTACTTATAGTGCACAATTAAATCCCCAGTTTATTTACCTAATTAATTCTTCTCATTAAGTAAATAAATGAGAGAATAAACTAAATATATGTGTTCACGATTTTTGGCTATGGTGTGATATCTGTCCCTTTAAAAAAAAAATCCAATATCATTAGCATTAAGCGATTACGTCCTTACGCAATTAAAAATGGTAATGCGAAGATTAACCTTGCATGTTACTTTTATATCACCCGATAACGCCTCGCGTTCGCGAATTGTTATTTAATGGTAACTTGGCAACAGTTACCAACTGGGTGAAAAGATTTTATCGATCTACAATATTATCGAATAATGGAACAGTAGAGAGGGAGACAAAGAATAGTTAGACTTTGATTTGAAGAATCAAAACTTAATTCTGTACCTTGGAACCATACTGCCTTATGCCTATTTTTATCAATTTCCAGGTCAGGTGTTAAATTTAAATTGAAGACAATCAGGATAATCTATTCTGTAAAGGTTCATAAGATTTTCAAAAGCCAAACTTTCCTAAGTACAGTGCTTGCAGTACCTATCTGCCCGATTGCTATAGGTCCAGTGTTGGGTGAACGAATTTGGGAAGATATATTGGTGATGGTGGATGAATATCAATGTCAATGAAAATGGACATAGGATATCCTAACTGCTTGATTGTGCTTTAGAAGACAATTGGATGTGTTAATTTGTTTTTTAATTTACTCAAAGTTGATGATATGGGCTTAAGATAGTCTGGCTCTCAGTCTACATAGTGTTTTAATAATATATATTAAAAGATATAATAAAGTGTTTCTTAATGTAAAAACATATGTATGAATAGTGATATGATAAAATAATTAAAATAAACGTTTCTTGAAAATCGAAAAGGGGTCACCTACAATTGAGGCATACTAATAAAAAAAGGCTATAAGTAAAAAAAAAAAGTTTATAAAAATAAGAAAGGATATTAGAAATATGCCAACGTAGGTTTCTGCTAGATTATTTTCATGTAAATTCCATGTGAGAAGCACCTATACCTTTTATCCAATAATATCAAGTATCAATAGTTTAGGAAAAGTATCGTATCGAAAGAAGTACAGGTACTTAAATGGTTCGCAGAATAGATAATATGGTATTTACAGCGTTTTCTATAGTAAAACAGTGGGACATAAAGAGTTTTTGGTATATTTTTGCGTCTCTAGATACAAAAATCTTTAAGATAGACACTAACTACTGATTGATCCATTGCATTAGCCATGAAATTTATTTCATTTTTCGATTTTCACTTAGATAACATTTGATATTAACATCCCTCATTTGTATAAAATATTGAACCTGGATTAAAGTTTCATTCAACATTTCTCCCGCTTTAGAAATGTACATTTAAAATAGCTTAAACAATTAGTCGATGATTATTGTTTAAAACCATAAAAGTGATGATTAATAAATAGCGTTTAATTTTACGATTCTTTTTTTTTTTTTTTTTTTATTATCATTTTTTTTTTGTACTAGTGTTATTTAAATCATTATTCGCAGATTGAATTCTATTTTTAAGGTGAGTTCATGTATACTGGGCACAGTGAGCCTACACCATTCCAGTGAATGGATTATAAGCCATTAAATTTTAGAATTTTGATTAATAATTCCAAAAATTTTTGATTATTAATCCAAAAATTTTTGATTAGTTAATCAAATTTAATTTAATTTCTTATAATTAGCAATGATAGCCATCAGAAGTTTTTTTATTTTTTAAGTCAATGGGAGTTGGCTTCAAGCCTCAGGGGTGCTCCGTAACTCCAAATCGTATTCAATAATTGTTGTAGATTCTACATAGAATACAAAATAAAAGATCATCAAAATAAATACATCATTTGATAATCATCCCTTTGATCTTCATCCCTCATTTGATTTTCGTCCCCAAATTTATTTCCACTAGCCATACAAAGTAAAACTGAACTTTTGAAATTTTATCCATCTTTCATCCTTCTGAACGGGCATAGTAACTAACTGGGATTCACAGTATTTCTGTTATTTGAATCTGGACCGAAAATAAACTAGAAAAAAGAAAAATATAAATAAAAAACTAAATAAAGTGTGACTACGTGTATACCAATACAACCACCGTTGGATAGGATTGTGTAGGAGGGATTAAATTGTCTGTACCGCGTAACGGCTATGAGCTTTACAGTGATGGCTTTGTAATCTCTAGCATTCTATTTTTTTTTTTTATCCTAACCAATATATTTTTTTGGGAAATACTTTTTCTATTCAGTTCAGCAAATGTAAACTTTTGAGCTTGCCTAAATTGTTCCCCATAGCTATGTATATTTCTTAAATAAAAAAAAGTAAACAGTTTTATATGAGACGTGTGCTTCATACGGATCCACCCAAATTTAAAAAAAAAATCTGGAGATCAAAAAAACATCCCATTGCCGATCAGGTATGAGAAATTTTCGTTATTCTTATCGAAAGAATTGAATTAAATGATTATTTAAGCTTCGAGATTAAAGTTCCAATATTTAAAATTTAAATTTTGGACGGAGCTGGTTTAGAATCAAATTGGTTAATTAACCCCATTTTTATAAGTTAATGAGGTGGCAATATCACATGAAAAGAGGACTTTTAGAATGAATTATAAAGAGCGTTTAGGATAATTCCTCCCCCCCCCACCCCCCGGCAAACACCTTTGATAAGCGGCTCATAATCGCCCACCTCCTGGTCAATATCTATTCCAATAATCGGTTTACAGGCTGCTCATTATTGAAATAAATTATAATCGGCAGGTTGTGATTCGCATTATGATGTAGCGCATCAAAAACATGATAAAACTTTAAAAAAATAATATCAGACTAACGCAGATGAAGCTAGTTTTGAAACTGCACACTTCTAATGTGAGTAAATAGAAATGGTATATATGTATTTTTTTTCAAATACGAATGGAACTGAAAGGATAAAATATGCATATATGTTTTTAATTCTATGTTTAGCTTATGGGACTCATAAATATGTATATTTAAATTTTTTTACAATTGGGTTTTTAATAAGTGAATATATTAGTGATACTGCCTTACTAAAACGTCGATCCAATTTAGAAATATCAATGATCGCAGTAATTCATTAAAAGCTTTATAAAGTTTCTTTTAATCATTTGTAAACATCTCGGTTAGAAATATTTACCGGTCCCCAAATATTTACCAAATACGGTTTCCTTTAGCGTAATTTTCGCCTATTTCTCCCCCCCTCCCACTTTTAAGCATGAAGGAAACGTGAAAGCATTTTTTATTTCTTTCTTACAGCCGATATTATCGGCCACTTTCCTCCAAAGAAAATATCTCAGATGTTTTGAAAATCTTGGGATTTTCGAGATTTAATCTTTTTCAATCCATTACACTTACTACTACTTAATATCATGTGGATTTCATGAAGTTTCTGTACTTAAGGGTTTGCTACGGTAGGTTAATAAGGTTTATTTTTTTATTTATAATTTAGACCATATTTCTGAAAATCGTCTCTTTCTTTTCCTTCAGGTATTCGTTACAATTAAGGGGAACAAAATAAGTTAATGAATGTAAATGAATATTTTTATTATCATCCATAATTCCCAATAAATATACTATTAAATTATCTAATAAGGTTATCTTCGCCATTCATGTTTCAATATTACTCTACTTACACTAGTAATTTTAAATGTCTGTTTTCATAAGTGCGCTTCATCAGAAGCTCGGTTCATCAATTTTTCTTATTTTCTCTTCTATCAAATGAAAACAACAATCTTGCAAATCCAGACTTGTCAAAGGGGACCCTATAACTGTATTCTCTTCTATACCAGGTCTTCTGTTTTTGTTTTTATATTAATAAAACCAGGCATGGTAATTTGATGGGCCAACTAGCTTCAATAGCAGATTGTTGGGAAAAATAAATATATAAATATAGCCACGTTTTTGTGTTTGAATTCTTTTCCTCTAATCATCAATGATTACATGATGCATTCAGTGAGATCTGTTTTCGCAAAACTTTTTTCTTTCTTTTCTACTTGTACTATCATAGCTTAAGGTTGTGAGTGCTTATACAAAAGGAAAAAAAAAAAAAAAAAAATTGCCTCTATGTTAATTGACGTTAAATGTAAAGTGACCTTTTTTTCCAAGTTTGGTAATCCGAGTTTATCACTAACCTTAACACACTTGGTTCCAATTATTCCGGATTAGCGAAAGTTCACTTAAGTAACTTTCTAATTAGTTTCCTCTTTCTGAAGTAATTTAGAGCAAGCAACTAAATTTCCTAACTATAATAAATTCTGGAGATTGTAATTTAATTTTATTATGCCCACAAGTAACTTATAATAGGTATATTAGATCTCAAGTATTTGCTTTAAGAATAATTTTAATTTAAACAAAAAATGGGAAAGTTTACAAAAGAGTTAAACTAGTGATATAATTATCAATTATAGTATAATACAATATCTTCGAAAGGTTTTATTCAATGTAGAGGTATTTTACCCCCGATGATTTAGGTTTAAATAAAAATTTCCTCCATATATGGAAAATGTGTGATAAACAATAGAAATGAAATAAAAAGACAAATTCAGGATTCTGAATATACGTTACCAGATCAATAATTCATCATGGACCCTTATTATAGCCCTATAAAATGGAGCTAAGGAACTTAAAATTCATACACAACAACCATCTCAGTATTCATTGAATAAGATTCTTACATAATCCAGTCGATTCGTTGAAAGATAAATTGTCAGAGAAGAGTTTAAAACAAGAGATATAAGAGAGTGATGATATAACTGATTGAATACTTTTGATAATTGAGGATAATAAAAAAATGTATTTCAAATCATTAATGATGTAAAAATAAAACATAAAATTGACTATAAGTGGACATTAGTTCATTATCATTAAGGGTAAAAAAAAATTCCTAAAAATAATTTAAAAAAAAAAAAACATTATTATTCCCTAAACTATTGTTTCACTTGAATTTGATTTCTTGGTTCTCAGACGGATAGAATACATTACCTTGTAATAACATATGACAAGAGGATAATTTATGTTCTGCCCGTCAAAATGACAAGGATGATCATAAATCTGCGAGTGACTTTCAACTAATATTTTTCCAAATCATTTAAATCTAAGAATTACATAGAAACTAAAAGCCACTTAAATTTGCAATTAAGCAAAACAGAAGAAATACAAACTAAAAAAAATGTCTGCAATAATACAAGATGTTCGTAGTTAGGAAAATAATTAATAATCATACCGACTTACAGCATGATATATTTTTTTTTTTTTCTCGTTTCCATAGAGAAATGACAACATACTTATAAACGTGGCCACCAACGACTGACATGCCCAATTAGAGGCGGTTGAAAATAAACTGGATGAGAAGCCGCCATCCCTGCATAATGGTACTAAATCGAGAACAGGCATGAGAGCTATTGGACACTAACTTTCCTCATGACGTCTAAAAAACAAGTATCAAAACATTTTATTATTTCTATTTCAGTGTTACAAGGGCGGATAAAGTTGAGAATATTATAAGAAAATTGCTTGTTTTATTACTTTATTTTTAGTAAAAATAACATGATTAAAAATATAGTTATTAAAAAAGTAAAATAAAATAATTTTTTGGTCATATAATGATCATATAGAAACAGATGATAGGGGTAAGTTAAAAATATTTATACTATAAGTTTAATCCCCTTTAAACTAATTCGACTGGCAAAGCTAACCCTGAAGGATGTAACTTGTTCAGTACGAGCTAATGGAGAACTGTCGGAGGAATTCCAGTCGACAAAGGGAATAAGACAAGGAGATGCTCTTGCCTGCCTACTCTTTAACCTTGCGCTTGAGAAGGCTGTTAGGGACTCAGGGATCCAAGTTGGAGGGACCATTTTCAACCGAACGGTGCAGCTGTTGGCGTATGCGGATGATGTGGACGTGGTTGGGCGCTCTTATGCGGCGGTACAGGAGGCATTCATGGCTATAGTGGGTCCAGCTGAACGATTGGGACTGGAGGTGAACCAGGCCAAAACAAAGTACATGGTGACTGGGGTAGTGCCACAACCTGGGGAGATGGTTTCATTTGGATCCCATGTGTTTGAAAAGGTCTCCCAGTTCACATACCTAGGCTCCCTCATTTCCCAGAATAACGAAGTGGTAGAAATTAGGAAACGGATCATTTCGGCAAATCGCTGTTATTTTGGCCTCAAGAAGCAGTTTAGAGGGCGTATCCTATCAAAAGCAACAAAATTGAATCTCTATAAAGCGTTAATCCGCCCAGTCCTGCTATATGGGTCTGAAACCTGGTCCATGACCAAAGCCCATGAAAACAAACTCCTGGTTTTAGAAAGGAACATTCTACGAAGAATATTTGGAGGTATTCTTATAGGGGATATCTGGAGAAAAAGGAAAAAAACAGAAGATTTATGAACTCTAAAAAGAACCAGATATAGTCCTCACTATCAAGCTGGGCCGTCTTAGATGGGCCGGTCATGTAGCCCGTATGATGGATTAACTACTGATTGATCCATTGCATTAGCCATGAAATTTATTTCATTTTTCGATTTTCACTTAGATAACATTTGATATTAACATCCCTCATTTGTATAAAATATTGAACCTGGATTAAAGTTTCATTCAACATTTCTTCCGCTTTAGAAATGTACATTTAAAATAGCTTAAACAATTAGTCGATGATTATTGTTTAAAACCATAAAAGTGATGATTAATAAATAGCGTTTAATTTTACGATTCTTTTTTTTTTTTTTTTTTATTATCATTTTTTTTTTTTTTTTTTTTTATGTACTAGTGTTATTTAAATCATTATTCGCAGATTGAATTCTATTTTTAAGGTGAGTTCATGTATACTGGGCACAGTGAGCCTACACCATTCCAGTGAATGGATTATAAGCCATTAAATTTTAGAATTTTGATTAATAATTCCAAAAATTTTTGATTATTAATCCAAAAATTTTTGATTAGTTAATCAAATTTAATTTAATTTCTTATAATTAGCAATGATAGCCATCAGAAGTTTTTTTATTTTTTAAGTCAATGGGAGTTGGCTTCAAGCCTCAGGGGTGCTCCGTAACTCCAAATCGTATTCAATAATTGTTGTAGATTCTACATAGAATACAAAATAAAAGATCATCAAAATAAATACATCATTTGATAATCATCCCTTTGATCTTCATCCCTCATTTGATTTTCGTCCCCAAATTTATTTCCACTAGCCATACAAAGTAAAACTGAACTTTTGAAATTTTATCCATCTTTCATCCTTCTGAACGGGCATAGTAACTAACTGGGATTCACAGTATTTCTGTTATTTGAATCTGGACCGAAAATAAACTAGAAAAAAGAAAAATATAAATAAAAAACTAAATAAAGTGTGACTACGTGTATACCAATACAACCACCGTTGGATAGGATTGTGTAGGAGGGATTAAATTGTCTGTACCGCGTAACGGCTATGAGCTTTACAGTGATGGCTTTGTAATCTCTAGCATTCTATTTTTTTTTTTTATCCTAACCAATATATTTTTTTGGGAAATACTTTTTCTATTCAGTTCAGCAAATGTAAACTTTTGAGCTTGCCTAAATTGTTCCCCATAGCTATGTATATTTCTTAAATAAAAAAAAGTAAACAGTTTTATATGAGACGTGTGCTTCATACGGATCCACCCAAATTTAAAAAAAAAATCTGGAGATCAAAAAAACATCCCATTGCCGATCAGGTATGAGAAATTTTCGTTATTCTTATCGAAAGAATTGAATTAAATGATTATTTAAGCTTCGAGATTAAAGTTCCAATATTTAAAATTTAAATTTTGGACGGAGCTGGTTTAGAATCAAATTGGTTAATTAACCCCATTTTTATAAGTTAATGAGGTGGCAATATCACATGAAAAGAGGACTTTTAGAATGAATTATAAAGAGCGTTTAGGATAATTCCTCCCCCCCCCACCCCCCGGCAAACACCTTTGATAAGCGGCTCATAATCGCCCACCTCCTGGTCAATATCTATTCCAATAATCGGTTTACAGGCTGCTCATTATTGAAATAAATTATAATCGGCAGGTTGTGATTCGCATTATGATGTAGCGCATCAAAAACATGATAAAACTTTAAAAAAATAATATCAGACTAACGCAGATGAAGCTAGTTTTGAAACTGCACACTTCTAATGTGAGTAAATAGAAATGGTATATATGTATTTTTTTTCAAATACGAATGGAACTGAAAGGATAAAATATGCATATATGTTTTTAATTCTATGTTTAGCTTATGGGACTCATAAATATGTATATTTAAATTTTTTTACAATTGGGTTTTTAATAAGTGAATATATTAGTGATACTGCCTTACTAAAACGTCGATCCAATTTAGAAATATCAATGATCGCAGTAATTCATTAAAAGCTTTATAAAGTTTCTTTTAATCATTTGTAAACATCTCGGTTAGAAATATTTACCGGTCCCCAAATATTTACCAAATACGGTTTCCTTTAGCGTAATTTTCGCCTATTTCTCCCCCCCTCCCACTTTTAAGCATGAAGGAAACGTGAAAGCATTTTTTATTTCTTTCTTACAGCCGATATTATCGGCCACTTTCCTCCAAAGAAAATATCTCAGATGTTTTGAAAATCTTGGGATTTTCGAGATTTAATCTTTTTCAATCCATTACACTTACTACTACTTAATATCATGTGGATTTCATGAAGTTTCTGTACTTAAGGGTTTGCTACGGTAGGTTAATAAGGTTTATTTTTTTATTTATAATTTAGACCATATTTCTGAAAATCGTCTCTTTCTTTTCCTTCAGGTATTCGTTACAATTAAGGGGAACAAAATAAGTTAATGAATGTAAATGAATATTTTTATTATCATCCATAATTCCCAATAAATATACTATTAAATTATCTAATAAGGTTATCTTCGCCATTCATGTTTCAATATTACTCTACTTACACTAGTAATTTTAAATGTCTGTTTTCATAAGTGCGCTTCATCAGAAGCTCGGTTCATCAATTTTTCTTATTTTCTCTTCTATCAAATGAAAACAACAATCTTGCAAATCCAGACTTGTCAAAGGGGACCCTATAACTGTATTCTCTTCTATACCAGGTCTTCTGTTTTTGTTTTTATATTAATAAAACCAGGCATGGTAATTTGATGGGCCAACTAGCTTCAATAGCAGATTGTTGGGAAAAATAAATATATAAATATAGCCACGTTTTTGTGTTTGAATTCTTTTCCTCTAATCATCAATGATTACATGATGCATTCAGTGAGATCTGTTTTCGCAAAACTTTTTTCTTTCTTTTCTACTTGTACTATCATAGCTTAAGGTTGTGAGTGCTTATACAAAAGGAAAAAAAAAAAAAAAAAAATTGCCTCTATGTTAATTGACGTTAAATGTAAAGTGACCTTTTTTTCCAAGTTTGGTAATCCGAGTTTATCACTAACCTTAACACACTTGGTTCCAATTATTCCGGATTAGCGAAAGTTCACTTAAGTAACTTTCTAATTAGTTTCCTCTTTCTGAAGTAATTTAGAGCAAGCAACTAAATTTCCTAACTATAATAAATTCTGGAGATTGTAATTTAATTTTATTATGCCCACAAGTAACTTATAATAGGTATATTAGATCTCAAGTATTTGCTTTAAGAATAATTTTAATTTAAACAAAAAATGGGAAAGTTTACAAAAGAGTTAAACTAGTGATATAATTATCAATTATAGTATAATACAATATCTTCGAAAGGTTTTATTCAATGTAGAGGTATTTTACCCCCGATGATTTAGGTTTAAATAAAAATTTCCTCCATATATGGAAAATGTGTGATAAACAATAGAAATGAAATAAAAAGACAAATTCAGGATTCTGAATATACGTTACCAGATCAATAATTCATCATGGACCCTTATTATAGCCCTATAAAATGGAGCTAAGGAACTTAAAATTCATACACAACAACCATCTCAGTATTCATTGAATAAGATTCTTACATAATCCAGTCGATTCGTTGAAAGATAAATTGTCAGAGAAGAGTTTAAAACAAGAGATATAAGAGAGTGATGATATAACTGATTGAATACTTTTGATAATTGAGGATAATAAAAAAATGTATTTCAAATCATTAATGATGTAAAAATAAAACATAAAATTGACTATAAGTGGACATTAGTTCATTATCATTAAGGGTAAAAAAAAATTCCTAAAAATAATTTTAAAAAAAAAAAACATTATTATTCCCTAAACTATTGTTTCACTTGAATTTGATTTCTTGGTTCTCAGACGGATAGAATACATTACCTTGTAATAACATATGACAAGAGGATAATTTATGTTCTGCCCGTCAAAATGACAAGGATGATCATAAATCTGCGAGTGACTTTCAACTAATATTTTTCCAAATCATTTAAATCTAAGAATTACATAGAAACTAAAAGCCACTTAAATTTGCAATTAAGCAAAACAGAAGAAATACAAACTAAAAAAAATGTCTGCAATAATACAAGATGTTCGTAGTTAGGAAAATAATTAATAATCATACCGACTTACAGCATGATATATTTTTTTTTTTTTCTCGTTTCCATAGAGAAATGACAACATACTTATAAACGTGGCCACCAACGACTGACATGCCCAATTAGAGGCGGTTGAAAATAAACTGGATGAGAAGCCGCCATCCCTGCATAATGGTACTAAATCGAGAACAGGCATGAGAGCTATTGGACACTAACTTTCCTCATGACGTCTAAAAAACAAGTATCAAAACATTTTATTATTTCTATTTCAGTGTTACAAGGGCGGATAAAGTTGAGAATATTATAAGAAAATTGCTTGTTTTATTACTTTATTTTTAGTAAAAATAACATGATTAAAAATATAGTTATTAAAAAAGTAAAATAAAATAATTTTTTGGTCATATAATGATCATATAGAAACAGATGATAGGGGTAAGTTAAAAATATTTATACTATAAGTTTAATCCCCTTTAAACTAATTCGACTGGCAAAGCTAACCCTGAAGGATGTAACTTGTTCAGTACGAGCTAATGGAGAACTGTCGGAGGAATTCCCAGTCGACAAAGGGAATAAGACAAGGAGATGCTCTTGCCTGCCTACTCTTTAACCTTGCGCTTGAGAAGGCTGTTAGGGACTCAGGGATCCAAGTTGGAGGGACCATTTTCAACCGAACGGTGCAGCTGTTGGCGTATGCGGATGATGTGGACGTGGTTGGGCGCTCTTATGCGGCGGTACAGGAGGCATTCATGGCTATAGTGGGTCCAGCTGAACGATTGGGACTGGAGGTGAACCAGGCCAAAACAAAGTACATGGTGACTGGGGTAGTGCCACAACCTGGGGAGATGGTTTCATTTGGATCCCATGTGTTTGAAAAGGTCTCCCAGTTCACATACCTAGGCTCCCTCATTTCCCAGAATAACGAAGTGGTAGAAATTAGGAAACGGATCATTTCGGCAAATCGCTGTTATTTTGGCCTCAAGAAGCAGTTTAGAGGGCGTATCCTATCAAAAGCAACAAAATTGAATCTCTATTAAGCGTTAATCCGCCCAGTCCTGCTATATGGGTCTGAAACCTGGTCCATGACCAAAGCCCATGAAAACAAACTCCTGGTTTTAGAAAGGAACATTCTACGAAGAATATTTGGAGGTATTCTTATAGGGGATATCTGGAGAAAAAGGAAAAAAACAGAAGATTTATGAACTCTAAAAAGAACCAGATATAGTCCTCACTATCAAGCTGGGCCGTCTTAGATGGGCCGGTCATGTAGCCCGTATGATGGAAGCAGAGTTGCCGAAGAAATTGTTAACCGAGCCCATTTATGGAACAAGAAGACGAGGACGACCCCGACTTCGGTGGAGAGACGGAGTGACATCCGATGCCAGAAATCTTCTGGGCACAGGAAACTGGATGGCAGCCGCAGAGAACCGCGACGAGTGGCGGAAGCTGCTGGTGGAGGCCAAGACCTGTCAACGGGTTGTAGAGCCGCATTAAGTAAGTAAGTAAAAATATTTATACTATAAGTTTAAACGTTGGATATGTAAGATGATATAACGGACGATATGACAGTTTCAGGAATAGAACAGATAAAACAAACGATATATTACATTATCCCAGTAAAAAAAAGAGAACTGCTAGTTAAAACTGGAGTACAAATACATATTTACAGAATGGGAAGCAATTAAGTATAAAAACCTACTTATCCAAGAGTTATATTAATCAGGATGTGAAGGATTGGTGTGACTCGCTGTTTATTTAATTTTTATAAATGTTGCAATATAAATAAAACTACAGTTATAAATATTTGTTCTGAATTTATAACTTGTTTTTATTTTATAAAAAATCAATAGAGAATTGAGATTAAGTAAAAGCTCAGGATGTGAATTCTGTGATGACAGATTTATGGTCGAATTTTTACATTCGAACTTTAAAGATTACTTATACTTAATTCACTATAATATGAATACGAAAATGATGTAAAAAGAATCATTATTAGCAATTTTTTAGCTAACTAAATGTTTTACACTTTTTAAAATTATTATTTATAACAATAAACCAGTATAATAAATGTATAATGTGTACTAAAAAAATGTACCAGTATAATAAAAAAAAAATGAAATAATTGTAACTCGCCTATAATTATTTTTTAAAGTATATTTTTATAAATGCCTAAAAAGCAGCTTTTTTGTCCTCACCAAAGACCGCATTTTAAATTGAATATATTTTCTGCCGTTTCCCTACTATCGGATTAGAATCTTTCGAAAAGATTATCTTTAATCTCTTGGTTGAGTCTTATCTTATTCGGAAATCGTTAATTGACTCTTGAAGCTAACCCAACTTCATCGCCCCTCTTTACAAAAGTTTAAGCTCCTTATTTATATATCAATGCCGCCAAATTCTCTAAAACTGAAGTTGCCCTTTCCACCCACCTTATAGTCCTTTCGTTCAGAATAGTTGAAAACGTTTTCACGAGAGGAACTGTTTAATCCACTTTTCAAAAACTCCATTAAGACTTCTTTTGATAACTTATTAATTATAAATTAAAGAATTTTAAAAATAAAAGAGATAAAAAGATGTAATATCGATATAGCTACATTTGTCATTTCTTCACTTAAATTTAGTCTACATTTAATTGTTGCCAAGAACTTTGTTTATTTTATTTAATTTTTTTTTTTTTTTTACCTCCATTTGAATATTTGTATATTGACAACAGAAAGATTTGATGACCTTTCCAACAGACACATAAAGAGATACAATGGCATGTCAGGCATGGGGAAGGATGGCACTCAGCAGTATCTGTTGTTCCCTTGCTTGTTTCAGTCACTATGGTCTGTTAAAGAAGATCCCCCTTAAAGAAAGCCAGTTAGTATTATTTGATTAGTCACCTACCAAGGTGCTTTCGAAATTAGTCTTAATAATTTTGAATAAATGATTTGAAGTTTTTATGTGTTTTTTTGGCAATGCCATATACCTTTAAGAAGTATATCCATATAGGTTTAAGTAAGTATGTGTATAGTTTTTTTTTAAGTTTTAGCTTTGAGGATTTAGTAAAAAGTGAGTAGATTAGGTTTAGTCGTTTATTAAGGTTATTTTATTTTTTTTTTTTTCCTAATCATTTTAACGTTCGGACTGTGACTGTTTGAGGAATTTAGATGTTTTCGATATAAATCGGAGGGCAAGCATTTTTTCGGAGGGTATGTTGTACGTTTTGATTTCGCGTGATTAAGTCTGATTTACCATAATTTGCACCAGTCATTTAATTTATGTAAGTAGTTAGTCGTCTGCTTAAGTAGCGGTCAATGTTTCATTACTCACTGGTATTTCATAGGTGTATATAATCTAGAGTATCGTATAGTATGTAGAGTATAGGGGCCAGCATTGAACCTTGCGGTACTCCAGCTAGGACTAGACGATCCCTGAAGAACGGAGAAAAATCTTTGGTAAAGGAAGGATTAAAGAATGAGAAAGTAGGTGTAAGGTAGTTCTTGAGTTTAATGAGAAGATCCTAGTGTCAGTCTTTGTCGAACTCCTGAGCGACATCCAAAAATAGATCGGTATCCGAATCTGAATTCGCTAATTTTTTTAGGACTAGAAGATTTTTTTAAATTATGGCTAATCAATAGTTTTAATGAAATGTCGAGAATAAATTAAAAATAATTTATCAGAATAAATTAATCAAATTTTTATTTTTAATTATTAGATCAAGCTTATACTTGAAGAAATGAAATATTTTTTTTTTTTTAAGCACTAAAGTAATTTTCATAATTAAAGTATAAAGGGATATAATTTTAATTAAAAAAGTAATAATAGCTATTTATTTTTGTAAGAACGAATTATTTTAAAAAGTAATTAGATTGTTTTTTTTTTCATTGATAATTTTGGTATATTATGAAAAACCTAAAAAATAAAAATTAAAAAAAAAAAAAAATCCCTGCTTCGTAGCTATAATTGGGTATTAGCTACAAAAACTCTAGACATCGTTTTTAGGACCCCACTTTTGATCCTTTGAAAGCTTGTAAAATTTAAAAGCTTTGAGAAAGAAAAAAAGTCCTTACTGAGGAAGATGAGAGGAAAAGACGAAGAAATAAAAGAATGAAGAAAACGGCTGCAATCTCTTTCAGGCTACACGATTACTATGTGTCAGGGATATTTTTTATTTAATGTGTCATTTCTTCTTATTATTATTATCAATATTATTATCATTATTATTATTGTTTATTTTTAAAACTGAAATGTATTTTATGAATGAATAGTTGCAAAAAAAGCCTTCGCTTTAAAAAGTTTTGATGATAATTTGGATTAATTTTAAGTTGATTTTCTTAGGGCTGAATTATCATGGAATTTAAAGCTTTGAACTTTAAAGCCCTTAATGTGCAGTCATTTACTGCAAAAACTGATTATTTGTTTAGGATATGCAGCAGTAACAGGTATTGTGTAGACAAGACCACAAAAAAAGAAATTTTTAGGAAATAAATAATAACAAATAAAAGATTTACCTGGAAAACAACAGTCAACATAATAACCTACTTAAAATATCTTATATAGAAACATATATCAAGCTTCCATCAGAGTAGAAAGTTAGGTAAAAAATTTCAGGTTATAAATTTAAAATCCCCTATTATCATTAAAAAAAACCTTTTATGAAAAAAATTAAACCGACATCAAAACCTAGGAACGAATAAAAATAAATGCACTGAAAAGAATGAAATGATTACCTTCTGAATTTTATGAATACCCAGCAAAATTGAAAATGGATAATTAAGCGGAAAAATGCAATAAGACGAATAATTTTATTTTGATTTGAACAAATAAACACTAATTGTTAGTAAAACTTATTAAATTAAAATATTAGATACTGAGTTCAATACAACACAATATTTTCGGAGGCGGCGCAAAATAGAAATGACATGTTACTGATACAACTCCATTAGTAGGCATTGAAATCAATAGATGTGAAGAGAAGATCTATTTAGAAGATTTTACGATTTTCATACTGTCTAATGTTAAAAATTTTAAATTTTGCGCCGCCTCCGAACAGATTGTGTTGTATTGAACTTAGTATTTAATATTTTACTTTAATAATTTTTATTAGCAATTAGTGTGTATTTGATCAAATAAAAATAAAATCATCTCAACTCAACTGAACAACGTCGTGCCTCAGAAATAACCTTTTCTTTATTTGACTGTTTGTTATACACGCTGAAAGAATACCACTCTTAAACTTATTTAAAAAAAATTTATAACTGAATTTTTTTTTTTCTGAGACATGAAATTGATGAACAAATATTTAACTCTTCAAAAATACAGAAGAGCTGAAGGAGACGGGATATTCCAGGAGACTACCCTCAAGTTGGACTAATAAATTAAAAAAAGCTATCAAGCCGCCCAAAACCCACAATTCAGTCAGAGTATGTACCAAATCTAAAATGCTAAATCCACATACAAACTAACCAGAAAATTTATACACTTTGGCTAAAAGCAAAATGTGTAGAATTAAGTCATTAAACATTTACCATCCACAAATTGTAATCATTTACTCCCCTCACTAAAAATTAAAGTCCACTCTTAATAAATTCATAAATAAGCACTTATTCTGGAGAAATGATTCTGTAACAACAAATAATAACGTTGTGGAGAGAAAAAAATCTGTATTAATCATCATTAACAATAATGATCAGTTTGCAATAATTTCCTCACTACTTTTCAATTACATTTAAAAGAAAAAAATACATAGCGCTACAACCGTGATCACGCTCAAACGTCAGGTTTTTCCTCTTGTTTTTTCAAATAAGAGTGCCCACATTTCAAAGGCTGCGTTTACCCCAGGAGGGTCTCGGAGACGATATGTGACAGAATATTAAAGATATCCTGCGCTAGGGCAGATTCTAACTCAGGCCCAATGAATTACTTTAAAGGCGATGAATTCGGAATATGAGTCTTAGTGTGGATATACCGGTTATCTAAAAAATAAATATTCAAACTAAGCGTCTCACAAAAATACAATGTAGACGGAAGAGACCTACCTTGAAGAGAACGTATAAAGAGACAAAGTTGAGGTGATTCATGCCCGATCCCAGGAACACTGGAGTGCTGTGCTGTATCAGCTTGACTGTACCCACTGTCTTGGAGATTATCTCCTTCCAGCTATCGCCTCCAGATAGGTAGGTACCAGTGACATTTCCAGCATAGGAGTATGATGACTTACTTTGGGGGTTGGATGGATTCATTGGGAAGGATGAATTTAAAAAAAAAATACATTAACAATGATGTCTTAAATACTTACGTATTGGTTGTAACAAGATAATAGAAAAGATAAGTTCATTGTTTCAATTTCGTTTTGGAAATTCAGGAGGATGTTATATAAAAAACGTTTAAAAAATCATTAAAACGGAAATAACGGGCTGGAGAAGGAATTCATGCCTATAATATTATAAAAAAAAAAGGCCTGAACGTAAAATAAAATTGTAATGAATCAGAATCATATTCCAAATTAATTACATTTGTAATCGAGAAGTGATGAAGAAATTATTTTAATTTATATATTTATTTCTTTAATAATAAAATTAATAAAGAAAGCTATATTTTATACCGTATTTTTTTTTTCAACAGTTACTTTTGATAAAGAACGTTCTAGATAAAAAATCAAAGATGTGGCTCAGACTTATTTAATAATTTGATGATAGCGCAAAGACATACTATTATACTAATACTATAAAATTTCCCTGCGCATTAAAAAACAGTCATAAATAAAAAAAAAATATTTTTGAGACAGTCCATTGTTAAAAGGAGTGAATTTGTTAATAAAAAAGTTACTGCCTTTTGAATTTTTATCAAATGTTTTTCTTATCATTGCCTAATGCCATCAAATTGGTTTATTATTTTGACGGATATTTTCTGGGTATATTTAATCTTTCCTGGAATTTAGGATTCCAATATTTCCTGGAGTTTACTTCCTAAACAGAAAGTAGGCGCCTTAAAAAAATAAGGCGAATAAAAACTGATTTTTTTAAGGTGTTAATAAAAATAAATTTTGCCGCTATTAAAATACCACTCACCACTTCCGGTAATAGTTTTTCCAACACTTACCTGAAACAAAAAAATAAAAAAATTCTTAAGTTTGCATACAATATGTTACATGCCTTTTTAATTATATGTATACAAAGAACATTTAAAGCATGAAAAAATTGTAGAAACACTTAAAATTATTGGGAAACACCATTTTTTTCTAATTATTATTTGCCGAAATTTCATAATTAGTCGGGCAGATTCACATTTATGTGTTGGGATCGGTTAAAAAATATATATTTCATTGTAATTGACATTATATTTAGTGCCATTGTTTATACTTTTATATCAATTTAACAGAAAACAAATTCGTTGCAACATCAAGTTGAATTATCTGAAAACACCCTCCTACTCTGTCTAATTAATACCGTATCAGATATTATTAATATTTAAAGATATTTTTAAAGATAATGTTATATAGTGCATAATAACAATATTATGTGTATATGTATACGTATAAGTGTGTGTGATATTATGAAACGCCCGGATTTCGTTATGAGCAACGAACTTATTTTTCGAGAAACTATTCCCGAATTTCAATCATAGTTGTAGGAGAGAAAATATCTTGCAAAGCGTTAATTAAAGAAGAGAAAATAAAATGCATTTAATTGTATTTAATAGAGAGGATATTATCTCATTTCAATTTTTTTCGCAGTAGTATAATTATAATAATAATAATTCTTTCCTATAATAATAATTCTTTCTTTATAAATGTAAGTATAATAATAATTTTTTCTTTTTTCTATAGAAATCCTACAAAAAATAGAATAAATTTTCAGGGCAAAAAGGAATATTTGCAAAACTATCTAGTAATTATCCAGTAATATTACGTCCTTCTGAATCGTTATCAATGAACAAACGATAACAAGATTTCTTAGGAAACAGTGGAGTGATATCCGAGACTGACTCATTAAAGATAAGGTTTAGACTGACAATGAGTTTCATAAATCAGAACCCATGAACCCATTATTAAAATATAGTTATTGCAACTGCTAAATGTTAGTAAGGTAGAAATTATCTGAGGAGTAAAGATGAAGAATGATTTCTGTTATAGATCGTAATTTCACCACACCTGATTTTTTAAGGACCCTAAGGATAGATCAAGGGCCCATTCTGAGTGTTTCGGAGGGCATTTAAATAAATTTGACATTTGTAAATTTTAAATAATTTTTGTGGTTCCTTTGACAGTTTTTACATTTCTTGTTTAAGTTAAAACCACAAAGTCGGAAGGAACCGCAGCAAAGTGTTTCAATTGTGGTGGATCACATCCTGCTAGCAGTAGGCGAACCCTAACTCTGAAAAAACTTAAAGCAGTCAGAATCTAAGATGATGTAATCTAAAAAACTACCCACAAGGGTAAACTTATGTTCTATCTTTACACGAGTTCTCGTCTCTCCAACGCATTCAGCAACTTCATTCACGTCCTTCTGAAATGGAATCGCAGCATCAGCAGCCTCTAAGAATAAGAGCAGTTCCTCCGAGAGCACCAACATCACACAAGTAACACAACACCGAGATCCTTCAAAAGCTCAGATAATAACGTTACAGAACAGTAAATAACAGTGACAGGACAATGACTCAAAAGTAACTTTATTCTTCACTACACAGGCTCAGACTACGACACTAGCAGTACTCTGGTATGGCTGTAGATACAATCAGAAAGGTCTAGAAGTTTCATACATGTAATCACATAATAATGCATGACTGTCATCGTTCCACTGAGTTCCAGAACCTGCACAGCGCAAATTATTAACTATAGGTATTTAATGATAATAAATTATTTTGATGAAAAATATTTGGCACCCTATACTGAGGATTAAATTAAAGGATTGTAGAGTTTAATAGATCGTTCGTTAGTAGAGAATTAACGGTATGATTAGACAAGCAATTGACAAACTGTCACTATGTAATAACTATTGACAGAGTGGCCTTAGTGGTCAATATTGGCTCAAACAGCATTGAGCAGGGTCCAATGCTCTAACTACTAACCAGTTTCGTAAAGGTGTGTACACAGGATTGCTATTGTATAAGGATTTGTGTAATTGCTAAGTGAATGATAAATTATAAACTACACTACACTGTACTGTAAATAGTACACGAAGTTAATACGTATTGAAACAACGAATTCTAACTTAAGTAAAGTAATTAATGCATTGAGGGTATACTATAAAGAACCAAAGAAAAACATATGAAAAATGGGAAGAGGTCCTACTGGAAATATAGTGTCATGAGAAAAAAAATCATACGATTTTATCATTTACATACAATAGTTTTAGAAGATGTATCGAGAATCTTTTACGCCCTTCTAGAATGTTTTATTTACGACTAAATATAAGTAGCAATGGACTAGGGGCTTATACTTGCTCTGTATTTTGAAGCATATAATTACTTTTGTGTCACTCATAGTTACTTTTTGGAACGCTGTTAATAATTTGAGTTATAATATAATGCCTTCTAGTAAAAATTAATTAAAACCCATATTAATAATAAAATAGCATGTGGGAAATTGGGAAGCCTTACATTTCTTTATTTCTGATATGACTACATGTGATTTATTTTATGTTATAATGAATTGAATATAACTAAACTCTTTTCATTTTACACGAGTAATTAGTATTTCTCAATATCGAGCTATTTTAATTTAAATAAAATGCTTATGAAAAGAGTTAATTTAGCTAAAACTTACAATAACTTCCTGATTGTAAAGCTAAGACAATAAAACAATAGAAGAAACACCCATCACGTTAGCCTTTTGTTACGTTCCGAATAATCGCCACTTGATTGAGTATTAATATGATGTAAGGAATGAGGAAAGATTAAAGTTTACTGATTTTTTTCCTTTTTTTTTCCTTTTTTTTCTTTTTTTTTTTTCTTTTAAAGCTTGAATAGAATACAAAATAAAAATTCGAGGGAATCCAATATACAGTTGTTCGGCAAATTAGTATGCAGTTGTGTTTTTCACATCTCTGAGTTTCACCCGCAAGCTGTTTGCACAAACTTTTGGATCCCAGCAGATTACCAAACTCTTCCTCTGGGCCCACCCGTATTAGGCTTGATTGAAAAAATAAAAGAAAATTTAAAAAAGAACATCAACCAAGTCATTTATTAATGCCACGTACATCCAAAATATTAATATGAAGCTGTATGAAGTAATCATTGAAGCATTTATTTCAATTTTAACCAGTCAAATGTCTAACGAAAATCAGACTTTTGATCTCTCAATCTATATAGTTTCAAGTGTGTCTCTGCCTCCATTTATATTGAGTATAAATATTTTTCAGGCTCTCTCTGATTTGAAAGAAAATTTTTAGAGAATTTTATCAAAGCAGTACCTTATAATATCGTACCTTATCTCACGCTATACTGCGGAGTGTTGCGGTTTTGTATCAGGGTTCGCCGTTTCACTTGAGGCATTCCATGTCACATCACTTTTCCCCTCATCATCTCAGATTTTAATGAAATTTGGTACATAGGATACCTTCGTATAGACTAAAAAAAAAATACCAAATTTCAGCTCAATATCTCAAACGGTTTACAAAATATAGCTATGTAAATACATATGGATGGATATAGCTATGTAAACTCATTGAAAAACAAACAATTTTGATCTATCGCATCACCTCTAAATCAAAATTGGAGCTCTTCTAGGCAAGATAAAGAGCTGAAATTGATGTCATTTTAAAGCTGAATCTATGACCTTCTTAATAACATGCAAGATGTATTAATAAATTCATCAAGATCACATAATAAGTTCTTATGGAATCTCTTAAAAATTTGATTAAAAAAAAAATCTGTTATTTCTCTGACGAGGGTGCGGGAGAGCACTAATCCTTTATTGTACTTTTAGCTATTTTTTTCATAAGTATTGGATTTCTGTTGCTACTACTAAGAAGACATGTAAAGATACATACATCCACAAGCAAAACACATTTTTGAATAATTATTTTAACACATTTTTCAATATTATTCAATGAACCCATTGCTGTCCCATCATAATTTTTATAACACTTATTAATAACAACCTAATTAAATCTACTGAATTTTTTCAGATTTTTAAAAAATATGCTTTTTGAAAAATTCAAAATTTTGAGACACAAATTTCCTCTTAACCCCTATTGAGTTGCATGTTCTTAGGAAGGACAAAGGTTCAGCTTTAAAATGACATCAATTTCAACTCTCTATCTTGCCTAGAAGAGCTGCTATTTTAATTTGATGAGACAGGTCAAAATTGTGTGTTTTTCAATGAGTTTACATAGCTATATTTTGAAAACCGTTTGAGATATTGAGCTGAAATTTAGTATTTTTTTTTTAGTCTATGCGAAGGTATCCTATGTACCAAGTTTCATTAAAATGTGAGATGTTGAGGGAAAAAAGTGTGTTGATGTGACATGGAATGACTCTGACGTTTTATAGTATAAGTAAAATATTACCGTTTCTATCTGAAATACTATCTTTCTAATGATACTAAAATTTTAAGTCACTTCTAATTGCAAAAAAATACAATTTTAATGTGTTCCTGGAGTGTTAAATTCTAATCGATTTTAAAAGAACGAGTCAAACAAAAAAATATTAAATAAGGGAATACTAAAGTAATATTGAAGATTGTAAGTTTATTTGTAGGAAAAAAGTTAATATGAATCCTTCATCTTGGTCTCCATAAATTTGAAATTTTCGACTAGTAGTCATACAGATTAGCGCTTAAGATGCCTTTACACTGTGCGAACCTCACACGCGAACACATAATCCTCCGATCCTTGCCGTACCAGCGTACTACGAACAGCTATTCACACTGAACGCTGAAGTCAAGCGAAAAATTATGGCTGACGTTAAACCAGCGGCTGTTCCGACTTCTGCTCTATCTTAATATTAATATAAGTAACGTCAAAAAAATGCTAAAAGAAGGTCGAGAGGCTTAGTTTAACTAAATCAAAAGCGATACTACAGCTATCCCCGAACAAGCTGCCGTACAGACAAAGTACCTCTTAAAGACAAAGTTCGTGTCTTATTTAAATTAGCCGAATAGTATTCAGCACAAGCCGTTCCAGGTTGAGATTGGCACAGTGAAGAGGCACCATTAGAGTCAACGTTATATGCTTCGTTTTGGTGGAATATAATTAAATTTTATTCCTTAAAAAAGGCATGCGTTCAAATTTTATAAAAGCTCCAGTAACATATGAGTTGTTTTTATTAAGCTTTGATTACTTTAATTGACTGTCTAAAAGGCTTAATTATTTTTTCTTTCAATCCAACGCGCTCTACAATAATATTTGAGCATAAAAGAGGAAGATAGTGGCATCAATCGATTAGGGAGCTAAAGCTTTTAGAGGAAATACTACAATCGAAAGAGAGAGAAAGAGAGAGAGAGAGAGAGAGAGAGCAATCAGAAGGCGAACAAAGAGGGATATCGGGCCCGGCTGAGGGCTCGCCAATATTACTTATTACTGAAGCATAGCCCTAGGGAGGCTTATTACTAATTCACATCGATTGCGATAAGTCGATATATCGATTATTGTCTACTGACCCTAGAGTAAGAGAGCATTCCGTTGTTAATAGGAGGTGTCTAGCTTACAACTACAGGGAGATATAAAGAAAAGTAGCGAAGAATTTTTTTTTCTAAACGTAGATCTGTTCCTAGAACTTTTTAATATCCTATTCATGAGCATGGCTTTTATCTCTAACTATAGATATAACTATCGAGATAGAAAAAAAAATGAGACAATGGAAGTGATTTCACAACCACAAATACATGTGTTAAATGTTAATTACATTAATCAGTGAATAATGTTAGTAGGTACATGAAAAGTTTAACTGATGGTCCGGAGTATTTAATAATGTTACTGTACATATCCAGAAGCCTAAAACGTTGGATAAAATAAAATAATTAACCCGGGAAAGGTAGCGCTACTCGAAGGGTATGATTTAGGTAGCGCTTCGTCGATGAGACGAAATAACCTTGTTAACGTTTCAGGAATGCCTAATCATCATGTAAATGCAGTAATTATAATATTTTTAAACAAACCTTATTTACATTCACTTGCCTTTTGTCGATAAGAAACTAACTGTAATTTACTTACTTAAGCTTTCAAAAGGTTCAATATACGCAAAACACTTTGATTTTTAATCAATAGGAATATACTACGCTACCAACTAAACAGGAACAATGAGTTACAAATAATAAAATAATTTACATTGGACTTATAGTTAATGTTCTTACTATAATTAAATGTTCTCATTAACTTATAATTAGACTATATGTATATATTCTCATTAATTATTGGTAATATATAAGTCACAACCCGGTTTTTAATCTGGGCATAACTTGACCCCATGTTCTCCGCAAATGCACTTTCCACAAATACAATGAGATGTTGACATTCTTCTCATCTTCCAAGAACAAAATCGACACATTTCTCGAGAACAAATTGTCCATAAATATTCCACCTGCAGATAGAATTAGCTTTCAAGACGAACATTATGTAGCATTTCGTTTCCAAGACTGGCACAAAGTAACATATGAGGTAGCGCTTCGTCTTGCCGACATCTTTACTTCAGAGAAATAAATTAAATGATTGACTTACCTAAATTGACCGACCTTCTACCAACAAGATCTGTTATAGTACTCATTAGAGATAGAACTCCCGGAAGGTGAACCAGCTAGCGTTGGGGGTTCATCTGCAATTAACCGAAATGTGCGGTCTCTTCGTCGATAAGACGAACTCTACCTTTCCCGGGTTAAAGAAAAAAAAATGGAAGGGATTACTTCTTTAAAAAGAAAAAACCCGTAACATCGAAGCATATCCAGATAAAACAAAAGGCATTTTTTTATATTAAAAAGGATATACCTATAAACTGAACAATAGGGTCATTAAATGATCGACAAACTTGATATATCTTGGCGTTAACTTCGGTGGATACTTAAAATTCAAGAGACATTTGAACAATAAAAATCAAGACAGTAAGATCCAAGACAAAGATACAGACTAAAAATTTTAAGAAAAATAACCTTTCCTTAAGCCTAAAGCTCCTTCATGAACAACAATGATATAACTGACTCACTTGTACGGTGCACTTATGTAAAACGACTGAGAACAGATTGCAATATTTCCAGAATGGATTGCTCAGAAAAATTCTTAAAGGGACTTCATTACAAATTAAACAAACGACGGAAATAAAAAAGAAACACGGAATTCCTAAATAAGAGGCAAAAATCATTTTTTGAGTATTTGAGCGTGCAAACAACTTATCAAACCACTCTTTAACAGCAAGTGCAGAAGTTCCAAAATGTTGAGAGCATAGGTAATATTATACTAATAATACATGTATACCTCTCATATTTTTTACATACATATCAGTAAGTTTTTAAGAAAAAAATAACGCATATATATTGTTCTAAAGTTTATTGATAAATTTGATTGTTGCTTTAGTTTTGGAGATAAGGCCTCTGCTAACCGAAGAATCTTTATAAACTGAAAATTACCAGCCTTAAGCTGTAGAAACAGCACAGGCGGGCACCCTCGCTACAAACGAGCTGCTCTCAAAAGCGTCTATCGAAGATCCGGTAATCAAGATTAGTCGAGCCTTCGAGATTATCCAACGTGTGGTTTCCGTTTCTAACCATCGGCCTTTTGTAAGCTTCTCCATCAAGCTAATAAATTCCACTCCGTCAGCCGCCCTTGTTCTGTAGGCCTCAAGCGTTCCCAGCGAACAAAGATTAAGGGAATAAATTTAAGTCTAATCTAACAAGTGGAGTCTTAAATTGCTACTCCATTAATAAAGATATTAAATCAAGTATACATCAATTCAGTTCTAACTTTGGAAATTCAACAATAAACTCAAAAAAACAATTAAAACACTTCTATTTCTCCATTCTTAATCGAAAATAATGAAATGACCCTTAGGTAAAATTTGAAATTAAAAAAAAAAAAATGATTTCAAGCTCAATACTTTTGAAACAACTCAACTTCTTCATTTACTTAATTTAGAATATTCAAATACTCAATTGTGTTGTAGGGGGTTTTATCGTTTGTTTTTATTTTTTAAAATTTTTATTCACGAATTTATTTCAAACAGCCAGACAAACACCTCTTGATTTGTTGATGTTTTGTTATCCTTAGGGGACGTTTTATCCCAGAACTGAATATTCACCAGTTAATTCACCAGCAAGGAATTAGACTTTTTGAGTAAAACGGAGTTAGGGACACCTGTAACGTCAATGAATTAATCTTACAAATTATTTATTATACGAAATGGTTCTACTACGATTTATGAGGTTGAATTTTCAAGAGCAATTATTTCTTATTGGCAATATATCCATGAATAGGATGTTCAAAAAGGTGTCGGAAGAGATATAATTCTTAAAAAACCCTGCGAAATCTGTTTGCTCAAATTACGGAAAGAATTGGAATCAGCAAAAATAATAATCAATATATATTATAAAGCAAAGTGTACAATGTGCGTGCCGAAAAGGCTCAAAAACGACTCTACGTACCATCAACAATGTTAAATGGTCATAAAGCCCTATAGCCCCTAACGATGAAGAAGGTTTCAGTTTTTATAAGCTAAGCTCCATTCGCTAGGTTATCGTTCATTATTTGGGTTTGTTATGGTTTTAGTGTCAGCTGATTTCTTCAAATTACACGAGATTATTTTAAAATAATTATTTTTTCCCTTTTATTTTTAAATAAGGTCAAGGAAACATTGTGTATAATCAATATTTAATAAAAGAATATTTTTGTTACAAATATACCCTGAATAACAAAATGAAAAAAAGCAAAATTTGAAAAACTACATGTTGCAGCTAAACGATATCCTTGCTAAAAAAATAACAATAATTATTATTGTTTAATATAGTTTATTATATAATTTTATATATGCACATTATTATAAAAATCTGTGTCTAAATATGAGTAATATTTTATAAAATAATCACAAAACCACGAGAAAGAAAATTAATTCAAAAAAGTTAGTAAATAGGCGTGTTTAAATTTCATTAAACAACTTTTGATATGCTAATCTATTAAGTTTTCAATAATTATAGGAAAAATAATGAATTTGAAAATAATAACTTGCATTATTTGTTCCGTCGTTTGCAAAGTAATTGAAGCGTGGAAATGCATAAGGGTCTAAGTGCCAAAAAAATAAATCAAAGTTTTTTTTGCCAAATTTTTATATGTGCCAAAGCCATTCTTCAGAAATGGGTATAAGTAATGTTTTGTCGTTAGAAAAGACTTCATTGAACGTATGAAAGATGGCATGGGTGTAAGCACTGAACGTAGTTCACCCTAGAGGGTATAAGTCACATCATTTCTGTAAAAATTTCCTAAGGCACTAATACCCTTATGAATTTCCACGCTTCAATTATCGCCGGCAAAATATGAATTTTTAACCTAAACTTTTCAGATAAGGTGAGGTAAAAAAACAGTTGTTTTCGGTAGTTTTTACGTCGTTGAATGGAACATGGTAATAATTTTTTTAAATGTAACATCGTATGGCCCCATAACATTTTTTTCAACTATAATCTAATATAACTTTTTATCTGTTAACTCCATCGTCATGAGAATGGTCTCAATGGAATCAGAAAATAGAAACCATTAAAAAACGGTTCATACCAGGACATATTTGCTGACAAAATAATTTTTCTTAATCTAGAAAAGGGAAGAAAACGCATTAAGAGAACTGCATTAATAGGGTCTCTTATACCCAAACCACATATGGGCGGACTCTGAGGTTTCAAAACTTACCGATAATACTGAAACTAAAGTTTCAGGATGGTACAGATTTTGTTCTAATCATGATGATTTTGGTTATTCTTTCATTCCACCTATCCCACTACTCCCTGAGCGAAGCCGGGCACCACAGCTAGTAATAATATATATAATTTAATCAATTAGTTTTCTTATCTTGACAACTTAAAAACTCCTACTACAAATTTTTAAAAATATTTTTAAGGAATATAACAATGTGTGTATTCATATACATGACCGGGGTTCAAATCCCGACCAGGGCCAACCTTGCCTCTTCTTATTATATATATATATATATATATATATATATATATATATATATATATATATATATAAACTTATCTAACAATCGGCCTTTTGTAAGCTTCTCCATCAAGCTAATAATGGAATTTTTCGACCACAGAATTTCATAGCGAAAGACTACCGATTTCTTCAATATATTTGGTTAGAATAATTTCCTCAATAAAGTATGCCATTCAGCAATAAAAAAAACAAAAAAAAAAACGGTGTTCTCGTACTATGATGTAGATAACATTGGAAGTTAGAAATACAGGGAAGTCATCATTGCGATGGGTTCGCTGATCTTTGTCATGCAAGCCTGCCTCCGATGAATAAACTATTGCTACCGATCAGGAGACTAAAAATAACATGACAACCAGATTGGTTATTCCCCGATATCAGGAATAGAATCTTTAGAATAGGCTCGTTCGTAAATAGCTTTTGCATTCATCCTGAAATCGAAATGTCATGTCAGACATGCCCCGCCGAAGGCTAATACGGGCAGCTTAATATGTCCTCATGTCGTGGATCCAATTTGACGTAAGTAAACATAATCGAAACCGTTTTCTGGTAACTAATAAGGTAATACGCTCGGGTATGACAGATGTTCAGCAATATTTCTAAGAATAGATAGCCTAGGAAATGATCTGATATCAATTATATCTCTATATTCAGGATAAAATAATGTACAAAAATTAAAAGTTCGTATGATAGTTTATATACGGTATGTAGATTTCAATCACGCTTTCGAATAAATCGATCACCTGAAGCGGTATAATATTTTCACTGTTTAGGCAGATCAATTCGATTTTTTTTTTTTTTATCGATGAAAAATTATTTCCTTTATAAAATTTATAATTTTACGACCCAAAAAATTGTACACGAAAAATTCAAATGAAAGTGCGGAATCCCATAAGTAAGTGACGCCAACTGAATCTTGGTACAACACTGTGTAAAACTCAACGGTACCCACTTTCCAAGAGAAAAAAATTGTCATGAGGAAAAATAATATTATTTTAGTCAAAGAAATGAGGGTGGTAAGTGAAAGTTGTGTGATGCGCTCACCGAACCACATTTTTATATAATAGAAAGATCTGAGGAAGTCAATTCAAAAACTAAATTAGTTGGTAAATAATACCTTTCAAGGGGGTCACCTGTGGTGTAATGGTTAGCATGGCACCTACAATAAATACTAAAGGTCGCAGGTTCGAGACCCGCGGTGGCCCTAAGATTTTTTAAAGTCAAATATTCTTAGCTATGCCGTCCCTCGGATAGGACGTAAAATGGAAGTCCTGAGCCTGTGCGATGCCAGATGCTCGTTAAAGATCCCTATCCTAATTATACCTGGATAGACAAAATTCAGGACTCCCACTGTACTATCGTCCGATTATCTTTAGTAGCATAGAGGGACGTTAAACAAACAACAAAACCTTTTAAGTGTTAAAAATGATGAAATATAAGTCACCGATAAAACATGTTTACAACAAACACAATACAGGCCTATTGGCCTATGCATAATATTTAAAAAAAATAAATAGTACTCAAAACTCTCGATAATAAAAAAAAAATCTTCTGAAAAAGTCAATAATAGGAGGTGTCAAACAACACATACAACAACATAATACAAATATTTCTGGATGAGGAATTTTAGAGGCCTTCTGCCTGCATTCACTTTTGTGAAAGTGACATCTCCTTGGTCCCAAAATACCCTTCTCAACATCCCAACGACATTTTGTTTCCTTGTTTTATTATTGCTAAATAACAAGGCAGTTTTTAACCTATTTTTTTACTTATAACAAATGTACATTTAATTACAGTTGTCTAACCCCGAAATGTTTTTGTTTTCTAAAAACTGTCTGAATTATCCATATATGCCAACCACACGCAACGGAGGCGTATATATTTCATTTTTGCTACAGTGTGTCTTTGCTCTCAGCCCTCCTAGATATGCTATTACGACTAAGTTACCTTGCAAATGGCAAAAAAATCCCTGAAAACAAGCTGTTATAAAAATAAATAAAATTAAAATAAATTAAATTTAAATAAATAAATAAGTGGCAAAAAATAGAGAGCCTGTCTCTTGTCCAGCGTAGGTACAAGGTTGTTATTTAAAACATGATGCATAATTGGAGTTTTTCCGTATTAAAATCAATCAATATGTAATCTGTACGAATCGGAGGCGTGTAGTTAAAAAAAAAAGGTTAGAAAAGTAGGGTTCGCGACGCAAGTTAAACCTATTAAAATTCTCGATATAAGATAAATAGAATAAGAGTAAAAAAAAATTAGTACCGAGCTTAGTAAATCTACTGTTATTTTGTTGTCGCTTCAGTGCTGCTTGAAGATTTCAAGTAAGAAATAAAGAGTCAGAAAATAAAATGTTTGTACCTTCAGTAAATGTTCGAACATAGATTGGGGGATTTTTCCTAAAAAATATCCATTCCATATAAGTTTGATCCTTTAGTGTTGCGGGCTAAATTCAAAACCCAAATAAATAAAAATTCATAAAAATACTCTTTATTAAATCTAATAGTTACAATTGAAGTGTGACAATGCATAAGGGTATAAGTGCCAAAAAAATAAAAAAAGTTTTTTTTTTTGCCAAATTGTTAATTTATTTTCCAAAGCCATTCTTCAGCAATAGGTATAAGTATTTTTTTGTTGTTAGGAAGTTCATTGAATGTTTAAAAAATGGCATCGGTCTAAGAGCCGAACGTGGTTCACCCTACTGGGTATTAAGTCGAGTCATTTCTGGGAAAATTTTTAAGGCACTTACACCCTTATGCATTTCCATGCTTCAATTATACAATTGCCTAGTAACCTAATAAATGTCAAAATAGCTGAAAATTTTCACCTACAGTTCAATATTAGTTCACATTACTTCAAATAAGCTATCTAAAGTTTTATCTTATTTTCATTTATTACTTTTATACTGGTCTTATTTAAATAAATAAAATCTTACATTTTTAAAAAATTTATTTTTATTTTTATCTAATATATTTAATTTTGTTTTATGTCTCGCACAAAATTCATATTTTTAATATAATTTATCTGTTTCGCTGTTTTCTGGTTTTTTTTTAATTTAGCCCTGTTGATGACCTGTAATTTAGGTCGAAACGTTGGCAAAAATAAAAAATGTGATTCTTACATGTTAGTGCTATTTATTTCGACCGTACCCCCAACCATTTACTCTTCATTATATCTACGGTCAACAATCTTCTACTATCATCATCAACATATAATTTTTTCTGAAGGAACAAAATATTTAATTTATGGTGGATTATTATACCTCGTTATAATACGGTGCCTAACATAAATGAAAGTTGATTTTATGATATGTAGAAAGTGTAAAGTGAAACAAAATCATATGATTTTGTATGTTATATTATGCTATAAGAATTCTAGATTTGTTTTGGAACATTCACATGTTATCGATGGTTTGAGAATCTTTTAGAATGTTTGATTTCGGACTTGATTTGCATTAGGGCTTAGTTATGCTGTGCTCTTCGAATCATAAGGTTACTTTTGTGTCATTGTGTTGTCACTAATAGTCAGTTTTTTTTACAACGTTACTGTTAATTTGAGCTTTTTTTGTTTGTTTGGCTAAATTTCTTCTAATAAAAATTAATTAACCCACATTCGTGTTAAAATATATTTAATTCATTTTATAATTATGGTAAATTTACTAAAGCGGTTGGATACCATCTTTGGGATCCCTTTGAATAGAACTAAGCCAGGATGTGACCAATGATGATTGCCAGGCAACGGGAAGATAATTTATTCTCCCCTCATAATGAAATATTTAAGCATGAAAATTGGAAGAATGGGAGAAGGGTGGAAAATAAAGGCGGGAGATTAATACGGAGCGGGTTAAAAAGTTCTTGGAGAGCATTTTAAAAGAGGACCATAAATCATTTCTTTCTCCGAGGGGCCAAATGGGGGTCAGTACTCAGCCTCAAAATATAAATGAGGGCTTGGTGAGATGTGGAAAAGTTAAGGTCAAAAGATAAATAGAACGAAGTAGAGCTAATATTAAAAAATTAATAAAATAAAACACTTTGGATTATCTCTGGATCAGGGTTTTAAGATGATTTACCTGATTCATTAAACTCTGTATTGTATCAAAGTATATCAGATAACTCTCAAAAGAAGAAGAATCTTGATACGTTAAAAAAAAATTTAAACACAATCAATCGGTCTAGACACTTTAAAGATATGGGTGATTCTAAAATTATGGTGGTATTTGTGTCACAATCGACAACCGCCTGAGGGATTTTAAAATTTTTTTTTCTATTTATTACCTCATTGGCAAAGAACACTGCTATGTAATTTCTAAAAACGCCAAAAGACAGGATGACATTCTCTAAAATCAACAAAAAAGCTCTTTTTGTCACTCCCTAGCCTGTCACAAAGTAGCGGTCATGTACTTTGAAAAATAATTAAACCCTTTTCCGTCACAATAATTCTAAAAATGAGGCACCAATCTTATCAGCAAACTTCCAGGATGCAAAATAAAATTGAGCCAGGACTCCAAAGAGTACATGCAAAGTACCACAACAGCTTTTCCCTCTGTCACACAGTTGTGAGGTCACTCCCTAGCTAGTTTTGTTTATGCCCACCAATCCCTCAGAAAAGGAAATTTCGTGCTGAGATAATATGGGGTAAGTTTGTTATGAACCCAATAATACTTCAAATCATATCATTTTTCCTAAATTTAATTCAGTTCTTTTCAGGACGTGGATGAAGGTGTAAAGCTAAAAAATTTGTTTATAGTGAGTCACTCCCTGTACCTTATTAACATGATAACAGCGAGCAATATATATACTTTTTTTTTATCACAGATTTATAGACCTTTCGAATCTCTTCACAGCCATAACCTCCTTTTAGGAAATTTTGTACTAGTTGTACTTGTGCTAGTCCCCGACCAGTCACTCCCTAGCCTGATACTGATTTTGTTTTAGCTAGGGAGTCAGGGTAGAGTGATCACTAGTCTGGGCGAGACTAGTGATTAAATTTGTAACTTGGTGATGTTGATTAATAATCATTGTTAGTTCATAAAGTTAGTTTTCGATTAAGTATGCATATCTTAAAGCCCCCCCACCCCAAACTACCAAATAAACTTTTAAAAGTTTCAATAGTTAACTATTAGGTCTTGAACTATTTTGATGATAGGGATCGAACTCATTATACTTATTTAAAAACGAGACTGATTTTAGACGAAACAAGACTTTAAAAATTTAGATAATCCTCAAAAACCTTTTCGATCAGATTATTAATAACCCAATATTTAATAACCCTTAGAAAGCCTTCGAGCAAACATCAATCACTTTTTGCCTGCAATGAGAATGTTTACAGGATAGAAGTTGGATGAAGTAAGCATAGCCCGTTCTTAAATAAAAATAATACTGAATTCTATATTTATTCTCCTTTTTTTGAAAATTGAGGGGATTTTTCGTTCTACGCTCCGTGTTCAGGGTTTTGAAAAATGGAGGAATTAAGTGAAGTAGCACATTTGCATCTGTTGAAGAACTTGTGGATGGAATCAAATTCGATGGCCCCATTCATTATGTAAGTACTCCAAACCGGTCCGAGGGTCAGGATTGCTGGATTAGGAATAATTTATGGATACCATTTACATAAGTTCATTCAAAGACTTCCAGAGCTATCGAGGGCAATTCAAACTGAATTATAGCTCAAAACTCGAAATCATTTGTGAAATTACCTCCATATTCTAATCAGGGATAATTCATCATTGTTATTATTTTTTAGGTATTGACAGACTTATGTATAGAATGAGATAGAAAATCGGAATCAAGGGTAAATTGAAACATCTAAAACAATAATCGTGACTCACCAAAAACTTACATTTTCAGAAAGGCTTGTTAAGAAGCTACTAAAGAGTATTTTAAAATTTATATGAAGTTAATATTGAAATTGATTCCAGTGGATTCAAATTTATAATGAGCAAAGAATAAATACGTGTACTATCATTTTAATGAATATGTAATTATAAGATTTGATAATTAACGTGTAGTATACAGCCTAACTTTTTATGATACTGGAAAGAAGGGTTGGATTCTATGGGCTAATGAGAAATTTATCAAACGGCTTTAAGTCTAGAAGGGTGTCCGATCAGCTTCCTGAGGATAAATGAGCGGCTACTTGATTAAAGAAGCAGCTGCCAGTTTAAAAAACTGAAATTAAATTTTTAAGGATTACAGTTTTAAGGACGTTGAGTTCGGCTTTAAATTAAACGGGTGGTTATAGTAAAGTAAAATTGGTTTTAACTAAAACGTGCAACGTCAAGTGAGATTTTATAAAAGAAAAAATATAATGATATTCACTTGAGTTATATATCTTTTCGCCCGTTTTAGCTGGAACGATAATTGTATGCTACATTTTATATTATATTCTATTTGCAATAAATAATAATTTTCATAAATTTACTATCCCTGTAATTCATATAAATTAAAAAAAAAATGTCTTGATTTATAAACCAGATGAAATAAAATTTTTCATCTGCCTGAGAAGATTCTATATCTATGCTAAAATTGTATGCCTGGAGGCCCCTAAACCAACTTCGACAACGGAAAGATTGGCAACAAGGTGATCCCATCGTTTCTCCGAAAAAACGTTTTAAGTATGTCACAAAAGTTCATACAGTTGAATCTTTCGACGTGATATTTTACAAAAATCCAAACTATTTGGAAAGACACAAACTCGCAATATTGCTTTAAGAGATACTTTTATAAAGAAGTGATTTTTTATAAATAAATAAGAATAAGTAAGACGAAGGACATCTATAGTTCCTTAGAAAAGACAAAGATTACGTTTGATGGAAATGGATTTCTTGAAGAGAAGCTGCGATATACATATTTAGAATCCAGGGAATCCCACAAAATTTAGTTAGAGACATGATCGGTTTTCAAAAAATCATAATTTACCAGAACGAAACTAAAATTTTAAACTGGTATGGCCAGTCATATGTATAAAAATCGCTCGCCATAAATATTTGTAACTACGGGCGAACAGAAAGCTAAAAAGCCACGTGAACGTCTGAAAAAAACAATTTATGGAGTAATTGGAGTACCACAAAAAACATTGGTTATTAGATAATGGGACATGACTCCATAAGTTGGAAAAAAAACACTAAAATAAAAAAATAATTATTTAGGAAAGGCTAGAATTCAATGTAGATACCTTTATATCCGAGAGAAGACTACGCACAAATTGAAACTTGAAACAGGCCAAATTTCAGACCAAGTTGCTACTTGATCCTAGAAGTAAAAGTTTTCGTGATTGATTGTTGTGCCTGTCCAAAACAGTGCGCGGTCTATTCCTTGGCTTTTCTTAAGCAAGTTCTACATCCAAACTTCTATGTTTGATAATCTATAGCTTTTACATTAAAAAAAAAGTAAGTATAAATTTTATATTTAAGGAAAACTTTCAGAAATATTTAATACCTAACATAATCAAGTCACTTGCAGCAGTGATATATTATGTAGGCATGCGTATCATACCACTATTGCAAAACCCGTATTACCCTAGAGGTAACGGTAAGGTTGAATAAATAAATAAAATAAATAAATAACATACTCGAGTCTATGTGTTGTCTGTGCGCGATTTAAATGCTAAAAAATGGATAATTTCACGTGTAGGATCCATATATATGCAGCTAAAAATTTGTATTTAAATTTAATAAAATACAAAGAATTTTTTATATTTAAGCTTACCAACTGCGGCCATTTGACCAAGAGGTAGACTTTGGCCCTTCCAAAGAACCTGAACCGCTTCAGCCTGCTGGTTCTGCTTTCCGTGGAAGAACAATCGACAGGATACCTGTAAAACACTTCCGCTGTCTAGAGTTTCTACGATCTATAAGGAAGAGCATCGGCCTATTCGTATGTAATAAAGCCTTTGACAGCGTTTAAGCATGATTTTTCGACAAACAGATATGAATATAGAGTCAGTTTAGAATCGAAAGTAATTAAGAAATCAAGTATTTGTTTTTGTTCATTTATATTTGTTTACATTTGTGATGAGAACGAAACTCTAACCTAGACCATAGTCAGAATGACTAAGTTAGTCTTTCTAAATGAAAGTGAGTCTTATCACTAGGGATGGGATTTTCATGTATTTACATATTTTCTTCTGAGGCCTGCTCGTGTATGCATTCCAAATGGTTTTTACCATGATATTAACCGTTTTGAACCATTTTTATTTTCCATATTTCGTGGTTTTTGAATATTTTTACATATATTTCGATAAATACATATTTTTGTTCATATTTTAGAACTTTTAGGGAATTCACTTTAAAATTGTTGTTCGTTATATACTTTTTTTACGTAGATTCAATCAATACCTAGAACAAATAAATTGTAAAGCAGAGAATGAACGTGGGGATAAAAACATTTCTTGGAATATCGAAAGGCACAAAGCAATATCGACAGTTCTCAGAAATTATGATCCACTCCTAAACAGACTTATTTATTCAACTGCGAATTTTAAAAATAAAAAAATAATGAAGCCGAAGGAAACAACGGAACCTTTGTAAAACAAAAATTAAAAGATGTTTAAAAAAAAAAGCCTGGACGACTTGGAAAATAGTGCACGACAGTACAAAAGAGAAAACACAGAGAATGATTTGGCCCTTAAACTTAAAGAGCTAAATGCTTTTAAATTCAGACCTGTCACGTCAGTCGACGTGGAAAGATCGTTCAGCAAATACAAAGCTTTACTTCGACCCGAATCGTTGTCGATTATCCCAGAATATCTAGAAGAAAATCTAGAATGCATAAGATTGTGAATATCATACATACGATAGGTAGAATTAGTTAAAAAATTTATAAATCTTAAGAAAAAAAAACAATCAAATTAAAATTTATATCGTTAACATAGCAACAAAGCAATCGAATTAAATTTTTTTATCGATTTTCATAGAATAGTTGCTACTATACTAAATACCCAAATATAGTATGACAAGAAACAGACTGCTACAAATAAACGATTGTATTTTATATTGGTTATAGATTGTTAGGCCTCAAAGTCTCATATTATTTCAAAAATTCACCTAATCATACAGATTACATGCCAAACGTTCGCCTATTCAGGCATCTTCAGGGATACAAGGGTTCTATAAGGAAGATATAAACAGACTGACAGAGGAAAAAAGAAAATGTATTACTTTAAGTATGTTTTAATGTCCTTATTGCTAATAATGTATTGCGTAATTTTAAGATCACCAACCCATCCTCTTAAATAAGTTTGTCAAGTTTAAATTTAATTTAATTTTCACTTTCAAAACTTGATCAAAAAAAGGATAATTAAAAATTGAAAAAAATCAAGATTGAATAAAAGATCTTCATGGCTGATATCACAAACCGTGCATCTCCAGGCAATCCCACATCTGAATACATTTTCAATTTCTGAGCCCGTGCAATATAATACCGAGTAGAAAGCACTTAAATGTCAGTTGCAGAGAATTCACATGCTTTCAGCCAACATTTGTAGGTCCATTATAATGAATTTCTTCCCTATCCTTACTAAAAATCATGTAACTTATTAAAAGTTATAGAGTATAATAAATTATTATATTAATTTTTTATCGCCATATTTCATTAATTTAACATTGAGTAATTTACTCATTTTAAAGTCATAATACTTAATTAATTTATTCTTCGTTCAACGTTTTAATTATGGATTTTAAAAAAAAATTGATTTATTTAAATATGTTTTATTTTTGAAATAAAATTAGCCTGCTCAGGTATTGTTTTGTTATTTCGTATATCACATGCACATTTTCAACATTTCGTGTTATCCTAACCCATTATCGGGAACATTTTTCTTCTTTTTGATGTTCAAGAATATTATCTTAACTTACGCAAACATTCATATCCATGAAAACATTCATAGTTAACCAATTTCCTATCATGTATAACATTTTACAAACATGTATGGTGTACAACATATACATGTATAATGTGTCTCCGAACACTCCTAATCATAAGCTGGGATTTAGTAAATTACATGGTAAAACATTCCCTGCAATTATTTTATTGGACATCATATTTTAATCAATAAACGATTTGGATATAGGTATTTATTGTTAAATGCTGTTGATTGACTTCCAATTCTTCATCATAAGTTGCGATTAATTAAAAAAGTTTTACAATTGATAAAATGCGTTTTATAATTTTATTTTCCTCAAAGTGTACATATTTTGGTGTGTATGACTATTGGCAACTCTAGATGCTGGTGCAGCCGGGTAATTTAATTGTATCCCTCTAATCATCATACCTCATATCAATGGTTTAAGGTGACATCAGTTACTTATAGTCAGAGTTGGGCGTATCTATATTTAAAAATACGAATATGAATTTATTGTTATCTTAATTTTTATATGAATATGATTAGAAATTTATTTATATCACAATATTTGTGAATATGAATACGACCGTATTTCCAAATTCTTCTGTAAACAGAAATAAATTCACAGGAAAAAATCTGATAATTCACAAACACAGTGAAAATTATTAATCTGTGGATAAGGCCGCATTCACATATAAAGATGTGAATATGGAAAAAATATCACAAAAATTAGTTATGATTTTTTTTTAAATTAATAATTTAAAAAAAATTTGTTTTGGATTTATCCAAATTGGGTTAACACTTTTTATAGAAATCATATCAGCACTTTATAAATTTCCTAATATCAATTAATTTATACTCAGTTAATAATATATTAAATATTTTATTTAGATGAAAAGCTTCTTGAAATAATTCAAATTAGGAGAACTAGGCCGAGACAACGATAAGAACGGTTGAATATATTTTGTCATCAGGCGACTGCCCCATTTCGTCAAAGACACCTGCGACCTAGAGGCAATCTTGTTGGATTACTCTTCAAGTAAGGGATTCTTTTGAGAAATACTTTATACATCCTACTGTCACTATTCTTCAAGTGAAATATGACAGCGAATATTTATACTATAGGAGAAGACCGAAATTATTATTTTTTTAAAAGTTTTATAATAGTTAATTATACATATTAGAGATAAATTAGGTCAGTAGAAGGTAAGCTGAGCTTATAAAAAGGAAACTCCAGCTCCTTCAAAAGTAATACACGGTGGGCCAGACCCCCCCTACCGTGCACCCCCCCCCCCCACATCCCTATAAATTGCATATCGTTGTGTTCCTTGTCATAAAGAATTAAGAAAAAGCCAATGTCCCCAGAAAAAAAAAAGTAGCCGCACTAACCCAAAATGGCATTCTAACATGGCGGAATGACGAATTGGATTTTAGTTAGTTTTTTTATTACTGATATTCGCCATTATGCTTAATTTCGCCATAACTGGTCTTTTATTAATGCTAGATAGTTCTAGATTCAGAATAAATAAACAAAAGTTCTAAAATAATTTGTCTAGACAACATAAAATAATTTTAAAGTCAATTTTTTCAAGTACTCGCGTAAAAGTTAAAATTCCAAGTTAATTTGGGATTAAATGGCCATCATTAACGAAAAACGCCCCGAAATAAAACATCTGGAGCAATTATTCTTCTTTAAAAATCACTGGTCAAATTTCAAAATATATCAACTAGGTTCGTAGAAAACAGTCACTCGGGCGCATCCAGTCCTCTGCCACATCGTTCAATTCTCATATGTGATATAATTACAGCGGGTTTAGGATATTATTTTGAATGTATAATCGAGGCTATGAAACTGCAAGTATTTAATTGACAGAAAAGAAATATAACATGTAACGATTCATGCATTTGATGGTCTATAATCCACGAAGTTGTGGCCTTTTTCGATTTCTTGCTTATAACTACACATCAAAAAGTTTAAATTCTCTTTTATTCGATAAAAGGATCTATTACAAATAAAATGAAATATTCGAAGATGAAATCGGATTAGTTATTAGCCAAATTCGAACATCAAAGATCGGTAATTTTTACCGTTTTGGTGGGAGCACATCTTCCAACGCCTATAACTCGACAACATGTACTCTAAATAAAAAAGGTTACTGATAAAAGTTTTAGAACATTACATTTAGCATAAAACAAGCTCATTTATTTAAAAATTAACTTTTTCCTGCGTAGATGTACAAATGAAAACGTGAAAGTATTCGTAGCGCATACTCCCTTCTTTTTGTGAAGCCTAAGGGGCTACGATAAAATATTCACAGAACTAACTATTTAGGTGGGCAGATAGTTTGCAAAATCGATCTTTGATTTAAAAAAAGGAAAAATTTGGATGATTTGTAGTTATATGCATGATTTATTCTTCACAAAAATGTTTTAGCAGGGAGTAAGCCCTACGAATACTTTCACGTTTTCATTCGAACATCTACGCAGGAATAAGTTAATTTTAAAATAAATGGGCTTGTTTTATGCTAAATTTAATGTTCTAAAACTTTTATGGGTAACCTTTTTTATTTAGAGTACATGTTGTCGAGTTATAGGCGTTGGAAGATGTGCTCCCACCAAAATGGTAAAAATTACCGATATTTGATGTTCGAATTTGGCTAAATAACTAATCCGATTTCATCTTCGAATATTTCATTTTATTTGTAATAGTATATCCTTATATCGAAAAAAAGAGAATTTAAAATTTTTATGTGTAGTTATAAGCAAGAAACCGAAAAAGGCAACAACTTCGTGGATTATAGATCATTAGATACATGAATACTTACATGTTTTAATTGGTTTTCCTCTCCAGCAGTGGTTTAATTTTAAATTAATCATAATATATATATATATATATATATTACATCGTGTATTTGTTAATTCATTTTTTGTTGTGAGCTATTAAATTGTTTTATGTAAATACTTCCTAAATTGTATTATGAATAATTTCTACATATAAACGAACAAACAGAAATTTTTACCTATCTTGTTTATTTTGATTGGTTATAAATCTGTAAATAATCAATACTTACCAAAAATGCATTTATTTCAAATTTCACGAATGACCAGAAGCCAGTGTCTGTAATCCAACTACTACTATAAAAGCATTATTATTACATTTCAAGGTAACCAGTTTATGTAAATATAAGTGATGTTTAGGTAATGTGCAATCTGTGACAAATTAATTATTATTTATCATATTCATATCCTTTATTTAGCAGATTTATATTTAAAAAAAAGGGGGGGGGGGTTATATCATCTTTTCTGTCAATTAAATACTTGATGTTACCTAGCCTCGATTATACATTCAAAATAATATCCTAAGCCCACTGTAATTATATCACATATGAAAATTGAACGATGTGGCAGAGGACTGGATGCGCCTGAGTCACTAGCGCCTTTTCGCCGCTAAGGTCCGTTTTCTATGAACCTAGTTGATATATTTTGAAATTTGTCCAGTGATTTTTAAAGAAGAATAATTGTTCCAGATTTTTTATTTCGGGGCGTTTTTCGTTAATGATGGCCATTTAATCCCAAATTAACTTTGAATTTTAACTTTTATGCGAGTACTTGAAAAAATTGACTTTAAAGTTATTTTATGTTGTCTAGACAAATTATTTTAGGACTTTTGTTTATTTATTCTGAATCTAGAACTATCTAGCTTTAATAAAAGACCAGTTATGGCGAAATTAGGCATAATGGTGAATGTCAGTAATAAAAAAACTAAATAAAATCCAATTCGTCATTCCGCCATGTTTGAACGCCATTTTGGGTTAGTGCGGCTACTTTTTTTTCTGGGAACATTGGCTTTTTCTTAATCTTTTATGACAAGGAACACAACGATATGCAATTTATAGGGATGTGGGGGGGGGGTGCACGGAAGGGGGGTCTGGCCCACGTACTATAATGGTACGACATTTGTTTCGACTTGAATGCAAGTCACTTTGTATAATCACAAGAAGTCTGTTTCCAAGAAGTTATTGAATTTTACATTAATCGCTTAGTTCACCTCAACCTTCTCGGTGAACTCTTATGACGTTCAAGACCGGTGGACAATGTTATATTTTTTGTATTTAAGCATTCACCAAGAAGGCTCATTATTTTCCAACTACCAAACCTATCCCCAGGATGTTACGATGTTCAAATTCCTTCTTTGGAGAATATATCTTAAAAATAAGAAGAAATATTACATCTAAAGCCAGTTCTCTCGTGCCAAAGTAATATCGATCTCACTGCAGAATCGAAAACTTTTATATTAGCTAAGGGGGGGGGGGGGGATGGTTGGCACTTCGAAGTTTGGCTAAAGTTTTTACCGGGAATTTATGGCTACTTAGTGTGAAGTACTTAGAGTTTCATTGAACTATCTCATAATGCAATAAGTTTAACCAATTACATATCAACAGATTAAAAAAAAATCTGGTGCGAGCGCGCAACACACAACTTTCACTTACCAACTTACTTAGATTAGAAATTAATGCGTTTTGTTAATTGATAATTCTCAAATGAACAGAACGGCTTTAATTATGAACAATGGTCTGTCATTAAAGGCGTAATCCGCATGCGTGGGCTCAACGAGTTTTATGAGTTGACTGAATATTTTTCTATTTTTCTCCTCTCTATATTTTCTTTCTTTATTTATTAGCCATTTCTTATTTTTAGGCGTAACTAGAGACAGTTAATTTCTCCATATAAACAAAAACAAAGGTACTATTTAGGAAACAAACAAACAAAAAAGGCCCCAAACCCCTTCAAAAGAAAGCCCCCTCAGAACATTTTAATAATGATAAAGCTTACCTGATATTAAAGAACACCTAATTTTCATTAAACATGACGAATTTGATAAAATCGTTATAGCCGTTTTTGAGATAGTCGAAAAAAAGGTAAAAAATTGGTAAAAAAATTATGAAATAATGTGACCGCTCCGTTTGACCAATTTTGATGAAATGTTGGCTACCACATCTTTGGCATATACATATATGCACATGCATATATGTATATGCCATATACATCATATGCATATACATCAAATACCCAGTTTGATCAAAATCGTTAAAGCCTTTTTTGAGTAAATAAAAAAAACACGTGAAAAAGATACAAAATTTATTAAGTAAAGTCCCCCCTCCGGTTGATCAATTGTGATGTAATGTTGGCTATCGCATCTTTGGCATATACATACATTAAATACCCACTTTGATCAAAATCGTTAAAACCGTTTTTGAGTAAATAAAAAAAACACGTGAAAATGATACAAAATTTATTAAGTAAAGTGCCCTTTAATCAATTTTGATGAAATTTTTACAGTCATATCTCGGGCATATAAAGAGATCAAATACTCAGTTTAATCAAAATCGTTAGAGCCGTTTTAGAAGAAAACAACTTAAATGTTATTAAATAAAGTACCCCCTCCCTTTGAGCAATTTTGATGAAATTTTTGCTGTCACATTGCGGGCATATACATACACTAAATAACCAATTTCAGGTTCGCACGGTTTATAGTTTTTGAGCTAGTATGTTCACACACACACACACAGACCATTTCGCGGGACTTGGTTAATTGGACTCAGGGGACCCCAAAACGTGTATTTCCGTTGAAAACCGGAAGTCGAAATTTTTCACGATCGCAATACTTCCACTTACTATATATTTCATATATAGGTAAGTGAAAGTAAAAAAGTAAAAAGCTTTCTTGGATCGTTAACAGAGGATTATAAATACCGGGAGATGTGTAAAATATTTTTGATTAGAATCATCAGAAAAAAAAAAAAATATATATACAATGATGATAAAAGAAAATTATTCACATTACGTGAATAATTTTCTTTTTCATCTGGTAGTAACATATAAAACAGTCTCTTCTGGTAATTAATCGCAAACTTTTTAAAAGGTCTAATCTAGCATTTCACAATTATTTAAATTAATATTAACATGAAAGATAAGAAATTTTCTGTTTGAATTTTATACTTCTACCTATTACACAGCATCATGCCAATTAGAGATTTTTTTCTTATGTGAGGAACTTGTTACGTATATCATTGAAGAAGGTTTCTTAGCTATTTTATTTTTAGCTGGGTTACAGGAAATAAGAAAGGGAAGTTGTAAGAGACTTTGAATGATTTTGAGTTGTATGATAATATTTGGAGCATTTTTCATTTATAAACGATTTTAATATTGGAACGTTCACGTATCTTTCGATAATGTTATTTGTGATTTACTAAATGGTCCGTTGCCATTTTTCATAATATTTATTTGTCTGTATCTCAACCCCCCCCCCCCCCCAAAAAAAAAAGATTTAAAATACATATAATGATTATATAAAAAAGAAAATGATTCACAGTATGTGACTTCCTCTGGTTGTAACGCATAAAACTGTCTCTACTGGTAATCAATCGCCCACTTTTTAAAAGGTCTAATCTATCATATCAATAATTTAAATTATTATAAACATAAAAGATAAGAAATTTTATGACTTTCTATTTTTATTTTATACTTATACTTATGTACCTGCGTTACCCCACAATCAAGACAATATGAGATTTTTTTTTTAGCTGGGTTACAGGAAGTAGGAAAGGGAAGATGTAAGAGAATTTGAATGGTTTTAAGTTGTATGGTAACATTCGGAGCTTTTTTCGTTTATAAGCGATTTTAGTATTTGAACGTTCCCGTATATTTTTCGATAATGTTATTTGTGATGTACCAAATGCTGCGTTGCCATTTTTCATAATATTTATTTATTTGTAGTTTCTAGACGCGTAAATGTTTCCCTGAACCCTAAATTTCCTAATCACATTAATAGTCTTCAAATTATTATAATAGATTATTCTTTCGTTGTGAAAGTTAAGAGGCGATCATTAGTAAAGGAGGTGTGAAAGTTTACTCAATCTTCTTATGGACTAGTTTCAAGCAAATAAATTTCTTTATTTACTCATTGTACAAAAAAATAATAATGATGTAGTAAAACACATCTTTGATAGTACCTTTTATATTACAGAGCATTAGGTAGTGGCGTATAGAAAGGTTGCCTTGACATCCTTAGTGACACTATTAAAGCTTAGCGCCAGCAGCTGCAGACATCTACATATACTAGCGAGCCATTTGAATAACAATACAGTACTAACAATCGAATATGCCAGGCAGTCGACAAACTTTCAGTAGAAGGAGGGGGAGGGAAGTTAGGAGGAGAAGGAGGAAGTATAACAAGAGGTATTGGAACATATTTTTTTTTTGGGGGGGGGAGTCGAGGATAAAATGTTTTAATTTTTTTTATTGATACTTATTTATAAGTGCGTAAATATTCATCTGACAGAAATTTATCTAAAGACAATGGAAAAGTGTACAGCAATTACGTGGTAATTTCATTTTAGGTTGCTCTGTGTTATCAAAATATCACTAGGGTATTGGGTCCGTAGGGGCCGGGATGGCCGAGTGGACAAGGGCGCTTGCAATAGATAATCAAAGTTAAGCAACGTCCATCGTGGTCAGTACTTGGATGGGTGACCGCTCCATTCGGGTGACCGCCCACCAATAAAAGCCATGCAGTCCAAGTCTACCCCCACCCCCGGGTATGTGAGGCCTGCCAGACTACTGGAGGCGACTCACACCGACCGGGCGTAGGAGTGATGACCCTTCCCCGAGTATCTCATCGAGAATCGTGGTGTGGTTTTCCAGGATGTCAGTAACCGCCCGGAGGTTTGGTTCAGGGAAGGTATGCTTCAGGGAAAGAAATATAGGCCCTCGGGGCCTGCTGACTCTGAGCTACCATAATCCTTGGACCTAGACCAGTTTGTCACTGTCCTTGAACCCGAGAGAGCTGTCCGCCGTCGGTGGGAAGGACACTGCCAAATTGGCCCCAATGGGATTGGTTATGGAGCTATGGGCAGTCTGCCGCTGTACCATGGTGACCATGGCTTGCAGCAACGTGAGGTCTGGGCTACCCCCTCCAGGCTGTCTGTACTCCCGCAAGCAAAACAAAAGTCTGTAAGAAGACCACACTGCGCGGCCAAAGGTCTCTTAGGCCTAATGCGCCAACCGAAAAAAAAAAAAAAAAAAAAAAAAATTGGGTCCGTAGTTTCTCCCTAAATAGAAGTAACTCCTTTAAAGATGGTATTTTAATAGGGGGCAGCTTCTGGAGATACGCTTATTTTGGTACTGAAACACGGAGAGGCTTCTAGTTCGGAAGGTATTTGCAAATAAGGGCAAGAATGAGCTGGTGTCACCAGCAAGCATCCATAATAAAAATTGAATAGGAAATAAGCTGACAAATGCAGTAATCAGTTTCCCTATCCCAACCTGTTCACTCCTCAGATCGACCTCCATTAGCTTAATACTCCCTCCGTTTGACCAATTTCTATGAAATTTTTTCTGTCACATCGCGGGCAAACACATACACTAAATACCCAATTTCAGGTTTGCATGGTTTATAGTTTTTGAGCTAGTCTGTTCACACACACAGAACATTTCGCGGGACTTGGTTATTTGGACTCAGGGGACCCCAAAACGTGTATTTCCGTTGAAAACCGGAAGTCGAAATTTTTCACGATCGCAATACTTTCCCTTACTATATATTTCTTATATAGGTAAGTGAAAGTTAAAAAAGTACTGCATCGAATATCCAATTTAAAAAACATTGTTGATTCCACCAAAAATTAGGAAAACGGTGTTACTTTCATGAGGGACACTTTACAAACGAAGGTCTGATTCACATTATTTCTTCAGTAGCAGTACCGTCATACTACAAAGCAGAACTTAAAGGACTTAATGATGCTTAATTTATGCTTAAATAACAGTAAAAAGTTTGATCATTGAATGAAAAAGGTTTATTATTTTGAAAAATGTTATCACAAAATTAAAAGTTGTTTAATTTTTTTTATGAATAGAATGCACAAGAATACTGTGACGGAAAAAGCCAAAACAATTTTTTATTTCTGTTACGTACTTAAAAAGTTAGATAATTTTCAGGAACGGTTACAATTATTAGCACTTTGCCACATGTTCTGGAAGGTTCTGGAAAGTTCGACAGCTTGTAATATATATAAGTGAGCAAGTGAAGAGTGTGCCAGCAGCGGAACAATACAGTTACTTTTGAGTCACTTCTAATTGCGGTTTTTCCTAGCTGATGTTTAGGTCTCATAACCGTGTTGTAATTTTATGTAAATAAGGTTATTTAAACCCGTATCAGTTTTACGATACGTCAGTTTTATTTTTAGAGATAAAAAAAAAACCTTTTCCATGCAGTTTTGTAAATGATAAACCGTTCGGGCATGAGTGGTAGGTTATATAGGCAGTCACAGATACGTTCAGCGCTATTTATTTGGTGAGTGTTGTTAGGTCAAAGAACATTGCACATATACGCAATATGTCTGTTTTTTTCATTTATTTATTTTTCTGTCGGTTCCACTCTCAACCTCATAAGTACACAGAGTGAAGTTAACTTCCTGGATGGTCAATATTTAATGGTGACAGCGTTTTTTTGTTTAATGGAATACTGCAGTGCCATAGGTTTTGATCAATGGGAATCCGTAAATACATCGGTAAACACAGTCACATACACGGATAAAGAGAATAAAAGTAAATCTTACAAATTAAAAATAATTAGTTATTCAATTTTAAAATTAAGTTTTTCTAATTATTTTTAATTTGAAGATTTAATTTTATTCTATTTATATTCTCTGATGTCAGTTATGTTTATCTGACTATTTGACTGTGTTTACCGATACAGACACCTAACTGTTCTAGTACACTACTAGTGTTCTGGATCTTGTAGAATAACCGAGAAGTAACATTCTAGGATCTTAGTCTCATCGAATCATAGGGTTACTTTTGTGTAACTATGTCGTTACCAGTTGACACTTTTTGTAACAATGTTAATTATTTGAGTTTTGATTGTTCGTCTGACATTGTGAATTATTATTTTCTTCCAATAAAAATTATTTAAACCCAAATAACAGTTACGGTAAATAGGAGAGATATGAGGAAACATCAAAACAGTAAAATGAGTGACTAACCAGCTCAAAATTACTTTTCAAACATGTTAACTATTTCGAGTTTAATTTTTGAATAATAATTTTTAAAAAAATACACTTTTTAAATATTTATTCATTAATATTTATAATTAATTTATATTTTTATTAATTTATATAAATTAATTTATATTTTTATTAATTTATATAAATATTATAATTATAATATTTATAATTAAATTATTTATAATTAATCAGTTCACACCTGTCACCGAGGTGCTGACAATCAACGAATGTGATGGCTGAATGATGAAATAATAACATGTCAGGCATGAGGAGGGAAAGCACCCAGCTGCACAATCTAACATCTACTTTACATGATTACCTGGGTAGTATGTAAAGTTTCGTTAATCATGTACCATGGGACTTTTGTGATAAGTCGTAACAATTTTGATAGAAAAGTTGGAAGTTTTAAAAGATTAAAAGCGAATTAAAACTAGATAGATAATTTTTTTTCTGTAACATTAGTTTTTGTAATAGTTTTCATAGTATATCAGGTTTTTAATAAGATTTATTGTAAGGGTATTGACATTTCTTTATGATGTGTCGACGCTATGAATACATCACGCAACATTATGATGAAACATAATTTATCAAGAGGAAAATATGTTACATTATAAGGAATAATAACTGCAATTTATCTTATAGAAAGAAGAGGGGGCCCTTTTAAAACATTAAAAGAAAACAGCCTGTTTTAAAGAGGGGTTTACCCCCTTTCACTTTCTTTGCGATGGGTTTAAATGTAAGACCCCGCAATTAAGAGACTTGGCAAAAAACTGGAAAGGAAAAAAAAAGGAAAGTGTTTTTAATCCGAGGCAGGGAGCTCACGAAATAAACACGGCGGTTTTTAGCCAAGGGTTGGCAAGAAGAAAAAGATTAAAAAAAAAAAAAAGCCTGAGTACCATCCTAATTACCTTTGCATGAGTTGTGGCTGCATTTAAAATTGAGCAGTTGGATCTCCTTAACACCTCGGGTGGGTCTTCCCACTCTTTGAATAATTGGTGGCCTCTGCAGGGTTTGCAGGAATAAATTGTTGGACGGCTGCCAGAAAGTACTTGAATGTACAATGAGCGACCTCAAGAAGGTGAAATTTTCAAAGTGGTGACCGCGCAGAGTTTAAATGGAAAAAATAAATAGCAGAATAGTAAAAATAAAGCATTGGTAAACAAAAATTCAAATATGGAGGTCAATTTCAACAGTAAGCAATGAAATAAGATGCTCAACAGCGAGTTTTACAGGAGCATATCAACATTCTCAAACATAAAATTACCACCGACAACCTGATATACCTGGCAAAAGAACATACGCCACTTTTACGAAAATAGCAAATCTACCCATATTTTCAAGCCTTTTACGTTATTTTTACAGTTAAGAAGGTGGAAGCTTAGAAAGATGTATGTAATAAGGCAAAAGCCACGTAGCAGCTAGCTAGTAAAATGCGGTCTCGTAATATTTAAAAAAGTACCATCCTACTCAAATTTGAAATATATATTATAAAAGGGAAGTTAGTTTGACCAAAATTGAAAAAAACTTGCTCGTATTTGAACAGAGGATTCTCAAAAGAATATTTGGACCGCAGTTAGTTGGTGAAGTTTTGATAAGGAAGACCAACAAAGAAATTTATGATTTGTTTGATGAACGTCATTGCTGTAATTAAGCGATCCCGACTGAGATGGGCTGGGCATGTAGCAAGGATCAGTGACAACGAAATTCCTAAACGATTCCGCAACTGCATAAGAGCAGCACAAGACTGAGACTTCTGGCGGTTGCTAATTGAGGAGGCCTAGACGCGCCAACGTGTTGTCGCGCTACGTCAATAAATAATAAATATTAGATATTAGGGATATATGAAAGTACGATATTTAATATTCTATAGGTATTTTTGGTGTATAAACGTTCAGTTCCTATATTTATGTTCATTTAAAAAAAGTACCACGGAAGCTAATGTAAAGGTTTCCTGCAGTATAAGGCTTCAATGGAGGCCTTTTGCCAAAAAAAAAAAAAGTTTCCTGTTATGTAGTGTAATTTTGGGTTAAAAAGTGTTTCTATTAGATAAAAAATGACAAATTGTTTTACATAATACAAATAAAAAAATATCTGCCAACACACTGAATAAGTTGCCAAATAGAATTTTGACGAAAATGAGAAGACTGAAAAGATACAGGAAGGTGGTTCCTTTAATGAGAATAAGTATCTATGATTTTTTTATGTAGGCTTTTAATTTTTCCCACTGCCCACATAAAAAAAAAAAAAAAAAAAATGTTATAGATTTATTATTACTGTACCATTACCTAGGTACCTCAAGTCATGTAAGTTAATGTGTTGATTGTATGGATGAATAATCCGAAATCATGTACAAAACATCATTTATTTTGTAGATCTTACAATATTAACAATATTTTTCTCTCCCTCTCTCTCCCTCTCTTTGCCTTATATAAGGAAAGGAAAAAAAATAAATAAGATGAAGGAAGAAAGGAGTGAAAATGAGATCAATCATTATATCTTGATTATAATTTGTTAATAATTTCTGATCTCTCTAGATTTTACTTGATCATATTAAATGTATTATGAATCACTGTATACATGTAGTTATTTGAATATATTTGTCTGTAAGAAAGGGCCTAAAGCCCTAAGACAATAAAGAATCAATCAATCAATCTCTTTCTCTCTCTCTCTCTCTCTCTCTCTCTCTCTCTCTCTCTCTCTCTCTCTCTCTCTCTCTCTCTCTCTCTCTCTCTCTCTCTCTCTCTCTCTCTCTCTTTTTCTTATAAAATAGTGCAATAAGATTTTGGTATTCGAATAAGCCATAAAAATGGATCAGATTTTCAAAACGTTTGGTTTTTAGATGTTTTTATGTGACCTGTGCTAGAGTAAATATTAACGTAGGAAGTGCACATTTATTCACCGAAAATATGACGTCTTGCGATCAGAGTACAGAGATGGCCAACAAATTACGAGTGCGATTAACTTGGTATTGATTCCCTATTGAATCGCCTACAAGACAAAGAAGGGAAGTGGGGAAAACTATTCAAAACTTTATTAAAAAATACTCAAAACATATCCCTGCGTTATAATTGTAAAGGCTGTTATTTTTCTTTCTAATAAAATTTATTAAATGACAACACTTTAATAAATCAACTTCAATGTTATATATTGCGTTTTTATTGATTGAGCCCGATAGCGACGGAAGAATATAATTCAACAAAGTTCAGCTCCAACTTAATACGAATAAAGGTTTCAATAAAGTGTTCTGAAAGAGATAAATCAAGATGATAAGTTGCGGAGGAGTCTAGATTCTGATTCTGTAAGTTTCCTCCGGAGCCAGGCCTGGTCGTGGTAATAAATTTATATTCCGGAAGATCGATTTAGCCGGATATTAGAGAAGAGGCAGTTTATTGCTCAATTTTGGGCAGATCATCTGGGCCATACTCTCCATTGGCGAAATATCTTTTCGGATTCCTTCCGCCGATATTACTTGTCGGAGCGGTTGTTTTATATGCAGTGTCAACACTGTAATAATTATTAAAAATATTATAATATCGAATAAAACCTATTCATAGAAAAAGTATATTTTGTCTAAATCAAATAACAAACACAAGGTATATTTTTAATAAGCTTATTTGATATTTTAATAAGCATTAAAATATTTAAAATTTTTTCGAAGATTGGAAACAAAATAGTTCGATATTGTTTAGTATAAATTTCCTTTATTATTTCTTGTTTGTAACTGAGAAAAATATTTAACCGTATCCGATGAATTATCATTATAATTTATTAATAAATAAATTAAATAATAATGTAAAGAATATGTATTATTTTTTTTGATACACGTTTTAATTAGGACTTGTCAACAAACCTTGAGAATCAGCAAATGTTTTCGTTTATATGCTAATCAAAGGCATGAGGAAAGATTGCACCCAGCGATTCGTCATCCCTGGCTTGTTTCAATTTTTCTGTTTTGTTCAAAAAGGAGATCTCTCAACCAGCGCGTTCTATATCTCCTATTTATTGGCATATTATATGTTGCCAATCAATCTGTTAAAGTGTTCGTGTAAGGTAGTATGGAAACGCCGCTGCTGTTTGTAACGTACCAACGTATTTAGTTGTTAGAATTGCTTTTGCTTTGAGTAATAATATTTGTGACTGAAAGGTCTGAGGTCTTTGTAAGTGGATCTTTTTGACTGTACGTTTAGTTAGTAACGTACCAGGGTGCTTAGATTCCCGACCGTGGTCGAATCTTTTTTTTCTTATAAAATCTTTAAAAATCATAAATTAATTATTTGAAAATAATTAAACGGATTAATTTCAAATATTTCAACGATATTTCAAAAGTCAAATAACTAGAACAAAATTAATAATGATTTATTTTTCCTAGTTAAGCTACAGAAAAATTATGATGATAATAAATTTGGTAACTGGAGAATTTTCTGGAGCGGGTTACTGGATCGCAAAAAAAAAAAATAAAAAAAAATTTATCTTATTTTAGTTCAATAACCATACTCGTACATGGCCAGGTGTAGCATACACGGGGTTACTGTAAGGTACAACTGACCTATTCTAACCAGGGTGGAAAGGTCCATATTTATTACATGGGTCCGTCACGAAATAAAAGTCAACTCGACTTGGGCGGATTCTAACTAAAAATATTTAAAAATTATATAAAAAGCTGACCGTCCATTAACATCACTATAAATAATTATTTGAAAAATAAATATTTAAAGTTGATATCAAACTTTTACATTATTATGATAATATTACAAATCGATTCAACAGTAAATTAAGTTGCTACACAGGTAAACGATGCACAATCTAGGAACCAGGGTTAATCAATAGCTGTTGATTAGACCGAACTTTAAATCCTGTACAAGTATATAAATCTTCTCAGCCAATCACCATAAGCTTTATTAAAGCCTTGAGCTGACTAGTAATTACAGCTTTAAGTTCAGCTACATCCCACGAGGCGGGGCTGGCCTATCAATCAGGTTACACTCGCTCAACCAGCGTTTACATGCGCGTTAAATTTACAAATATTTTTTAAAGAATAATAGAAATATATCACGTTTGAAAATTTATTAACGAAAAATAAGCCCCATCCGTATTATCAAACTTCATTTAAATTATATTTGAAAGTCATGAATCTCCAAATAAACTCACCCAGGCTTATAATCCCACTGTTAACTCTAGATGAACGAATGTCCAAAGACCGGTGCTTATCATTTTACCCAGAAATTTTCGAAATATGTTTTATTTGAATTGTGAAAATGAATTAAATTCAACAGCTACTCATTAAAAAAAGGTGAATAAGGAAACCTAATGTCTTCGACGTTAACATTATGGATTTGAATGAAACAGGAAGAAAAAAAGAGATTGCAGGAGCCGGATTGGCATATTTAAAAAATAACAGAGGATGTAAAGTTATGCAAATTGAACATATCTCGGAAATCACTAAAAATAAAGATAAAAAAAAAAAAAAACTCCCTGGTGAAATGGTAAACATGGATAAAGTTTCCCTGGACTTTAGCAACTCACTCCAGCATCCCTGACAGTCGTAAATAACTTTTTTCCAGAATTTCCGATCCATCTCGCCCGGCTCCGATACAGTTGTGAAGTTTCCTTCCGGCGCTTGCGAGGCCAATATACTTCGGGTCGGATATTATTCTTTCTCCGCCATCTAAATCACGATATGAGGGCATTGACGTGACACTACTCAAACTTTATATCAAAATAAAGGAGCTCTTTAACTAAAAGCTATCATAAACAAGAACACTTAAGTCTGCTCATACAATTTAGAACTCCTTAAACATAAAAAAAAAGGGGGTACTATGTTCAAAGTTTTTGGTAACCAATATTTGATTGATCTTATTAAACTGCCTATAATTAAATATAAAAATAAAGAAGCAACAAATAAATTTTAAAGTTACAATGTCTGACTAAAAGACGAAGTGATAACAATTAAAGCATTAATACAATTATTTATAAATTATAACATGATGATAAAAACATTAAATGTTTAACTTCAAGAAGGTCAATAGAGCATTTTTTTTTTTGTTTTTACTTCAATATATTTTAGACCAAAATTTTTATTGTTTTCTTGTTAAGAACTCAAATGAGGACACTTTCTTTTGTATTTAATTACGAAATTTAATTCAAAAGCTTAAAATGAATTATTTTTATTATTTAGAGAAAAAACAAAGAGAAAAATAACAATTTTGTTAGAAATTTGATGTTGAATTGTCGGGTATTTATTTGTCTGTATTTCTTTCCGCCGCATCAACTTCATTTCATTTCCGAGAGATCGTAATGTTCAAGGTTCTCATTTTCCTTTATTACATCTACCTTAGGATCTGGACTCCTTCAATGTACCCGAGATATTTTCATCTATTATTTACATACAGTTTATTTGACAGGTAATTTCATCGAGTTAAATTATATAAGTTTACAAAGTATGTGTAATATGAAGTAATGAGAAAGGTTCATTGCACATTACATGAATTTAATTTTAAAGAAACAAAGTCAAGACATCTAATCAATTTAAAAAAAAAATTAAACTCCAAAATTTCATCTTCATTTGAAAGAAGATTGATAAATTACAAACATATTGTAACATGAAACAAAACACAAATCATATTATTTTAAATAGTTCTATTTTGGTTTTAGTTCCATTTCACTTGTTGTTGGATCAATTGGAACTAACTGTTCTAGTATTGTGATATTTGTGACTACGATGTTCGAGTGCCATCTAGGCTGGCCTAGAACCTTCCATGCAGTTCTTCCTCATGCTAATTATAAGGAGCGATGGACTGGAGAGTTGGTCTTGTTGTGATGCTCAAGTCATGTGGTTATTTTTTTGTTGCTGTGTAGTTACAAAGTGATACTTTTTGTAACCTGTTTAAATATTGTGTTTTCATAGTTTGTGAGGCATTGTAAAATCTTATTTTCGTTCAATTACAATTATTTCAACCCACAAATTGTTACAATGTTATTATCTTAATCAGCTTTGTTTCATGTTTTAGTTCTTTCCTTCCCTGTTTAACAGGATTTTTATGAAATGAAAATACAAACAAATACCGAACAATTTAACATCGAATTACCCACTAAAGTTGTATCTCCTTCTTTTTCTCTTAATGATATAAATAATTCTTTATTAAGCTTTTAAATTGATTTTCGAAATCAATTGTAAAGGAAATGTGGTGTCATGTGAGCTACCATAGCAAACACCTAGAAAACTAAGAATTTAAGCCTAAGAATCTATTGAAATGAGAAATATATAAAAGCATATATAATTATTCGAACTGCTTAAAGTTCAACATGTAATTTTGCTATTACTTAAATAATATATACAAATGTATTTGTTCTATTTTTTTAATTTATGGAGTAGAGGTTAATTTATATAAAGTATTTATTTATACATATCATTTTAACAGGTTTTTGCCAAAGAACCTCTAGTTGTTCGTAATTTAAAAAAAATTAAAATCTGAAATTTCATGGATGGGTATTTTTAGCATTAATAAAAAAAAAAATAATATTAATGTTTGACCTACATTACGTAAAGGGTAATAAATCAGACAGCCGAGTAATTTTTACACTTCTATCTTTGATATACTTGAAAATGGCACATTTATGATTGTTAGCTGTTTTGATTAAATTGGTTGTTTCTTACTGAAGATTTATAAACAAACAATTAGTCACCACCAATGAAGGTAAATTCTATGAAAATTTTATCTATTCATGCAAAGAAGATTCACGGGAAATTCTTCAAAGTTTTGGTATTAAGATATGTCAGAACAGAATAGATTATTCACCTTTGCAAGTGTATTCCTAAGATGGAATATGTGAAGAAGAAATACTATTCGGGAAATTCACCCTTCTGAGTGAGTTTATCTGATTAGTTTTACTAAGGTTTGATTAGGTCATGTAGTAAACTCCACGGAGAGGTAATTATTGGGTTTTCCGAAATTGGAAGAGGGCTACTGAATGGGGCTTGGGGCTTGGCCTCAAGATTCCCAAGATCCAAATTATAAAACTTCAGTTAAACTACTTGGAGAAAAATAAATATAAACATGATTTATATTTCTTAGATTCTTTATTTTTTTCTTATAGTTTTTTTTTATTGAAGTGAAATCTCTATTAGTAATGAATAGTTTAACAAACAAAGTTTTAAGTGAACGAATGTTTTAAGTTCAATTCGTTAAATTAAGCAGTTCCATTGCTTATGTGCGGTGATCTTCTTCTTAGCAATATTAAATGGTTTATACGAATAAAAATGTTTTTCTGATATCGCTTATAGATTGAATGTACAAAAAAGAAACAGTAATTTAAGGATATACGAACGTACTTTACCTCATTTGTTGTAAGTACTTATATATATATTAATGAAATGTGATAACTATAAAAAATGTTTTTTGGATTTGAATACTTTGAAAATTTGATGACACATAAAATAAGATCGAATTGGAAAATTGGTATTGTTAATGGTAAGTAATAAGCCGTTAGAGGGTGATTGGGAATCATATTTATTACTCTATAAATCCAACGATAAAACACGGGTCATTAAACTACATAACGAGAAACGAGACCGAAGAGAAATAAGCAATAAAAAAAATCGTTGGCCCGTATAAAATAAGCCTTCTCAGTTGCCGGGACCAACTAAACAAACACATTCCCCGAACGAGACCCATGGACCCTGTGAAGTCCGTTCAAACAAGGCCGGCTCTAATGGGAGGACCTCGATGGAAAAAAAGGAGGAACAAATGGCAATGCGTCAGTGGAAATGGGAAGTCGTTAGTGCGGAAAACTCAGGTATTTCCCGACCCTCTGGTCCCCCCTCACTCCCGAGTTCTGATATGTGTCCGGCATCTTAACTTTTATAGCTCTACCTTCAACGACTAATGGTTGAGTAGTTTATTTAAAACCAATTTAAAATAAAAAAAACTTTATACAATATGATAATCAAATCAAAAAAAAAAAAAAGGAAAAAGAAATAGGAGGCATTCTGATATCATGAAGAAAAGCAATAGGGCTTGGCTTCAAGATTCCCAAGATCCAAATTATAAAACTTCAGTTATACTACTTGGAGAAAAATAAATATAAACATGCTTTATATTTCTTATATTCTTGATTTTTCCTATAGTTTTTTTATTGAATTCTTCTGGATTCTTAGGAACCAATAAAAAAAAAAATAATAATAAATCCGGTGTGATGCGTGCAACACACAACTTTCACTTACCAACTTACTTTCTCTAAGTCACACATTTTCCTAAATTAATTTACTTATTTTTGTTTGTATTTGCTCTTTAAAATACACTATTTTTTTTTATTATTAAATAAAAGATTATACTTGTGATAATTCGGCGATACATAATGCTACAAGTCGTCTGATTTTATAATTTTCTTTGTAGTATTTGAAAACTTCATATAGTTACCGTAGAATAAACGATTTCCATTAAACGAACAGAACATGTATAATTATGCTATGTATCGTGGATGCTGCCTGGATAGGGCAATTAATTGCATTAATAATTTAATATAATATGTTCATCGTTTCAAAGTACTGAATATGCTCGAACCGAGTAGTTGGTTTTACCTGAAGGCAGCAGGCGGCAAGGTCCGGGGAATACCGCCTTGAAAGTATCCGGGCCATAAACTTATTGTTGGAAATTTAAAATAAGTAAAGCCAAGGACCGACAAGGCTGCCGATACTGACTCAGGGAAATTCCTAAGAAGGTGGTTGGAGAAACTTTGGACCAAAAACCCGGGTTTTACCCCGGCAAAGACACCGCCGAAGAAATGTAGAAATATAGCACGGAATGGGAATTTTAGGGTGGCCAACCAATAAAAACAAGTCTGAATAGAGTGGGGTGGAAATTTCAGGATGACCAGCCAATGGAAAGAAGTCTTAATAGAGTGGGGGAAGAATATTGGTATGGAAGAGGGAAGAGAGGTTTTGGAAGGAGGTTGGGGAGTCGAGTGTGGAGTGCGGGGAGAGTAGGAAGTGTGAGGAGTACAGAGTCCCGGGGAAGAGTGAAAAGTGTGAGATTGGAAGGAAGCCCTAAAGGAGAGTTGCCCGAGTCAGGAAGAGGAGTGCCGGAGACTGGAGCGAGGAACTAAGAGCGGAAGGAGGTGGACGGAGTTGGACTACCCATACATCAGCTAAGTGTTAGAGATAATGTCTATGCAGTTCAGTACTTGTAATAATATTGAGTGGTCAACCATCCAGTAGATTAGGTTAACATTATTCCCACTACCAGGCAGCAACCAGTCTTTAGGTGTCGTTTTTATATTACTTATAGACATTTTTAATCTTTACAAAAGGGGGTATTTATGATGTATGTTCTTATTAATAAACTTAAATAGTATAGTCAGATTCAGTTTATTCTTTCTTTATTTTTATTAACCCCATGCCACAGATTTCTTAAAATAAAATAAATTGGTAAACACGTCACCTTTAGAAAAGTATCCAATGTACATAAATACATAAGTAAATATATTAATTTCATATATTAGCTTGATATAAGCCGTTTCTGGTAACCCCTACCCGCCTTAGAAAAGCGGTAGACCAGAAACGTAGCAATTAAAATGGCATCCCTTGTGGGGACGTACTTACCAATTTACTACAGTCAATATGAATAAGATTAAGATTCCTAATTTTCTTTAATATAATTGCTATATGTGGCATTCGGGTTATTCTAATTTGAAGGAGGGGTTATCAATATACAATTTAATTAGAGGTTCCAGTGGTATGACCACTTTTTCATTAAATTATTATTTATATTAATGCTTAAGATATATGATGGTGGAATTAATGCGTTTTCAAGCTTACCTAACGATTGTAGGGATTTGAATTGATAGGTAAAGATCTTTTAGGTAATCCGTTGTTTTGCTCGATTAGTTAGTTGGTCGATTAGGTGAAGACATCTCTGGAAATAAGGGTTATTGACGGCCGAAAATTTTATTAAAACCAAAAAATGGAACATAGACGCATACGTTCTGAAACGAGGGGGAAAGGAGAAGAAAAAAAGATACTTACCGGATCAGGACAGACGGAACATGAATCTGTATTACGACCGCATCCGGAAATAGAAAAACCAAAGAAGTTGGCTTCCGCATCGCCTCAGCCAGAAAGGGCAAATAAAGAGGAGCGTCATACAATAGACACAAGCCTCAGTCTAGAAGGATTGATGCTGCTACTACAAAGGATGGATGAACAGAGGAAGAAAGATCACCAGGCATTAATAGAGTTAATGAATCAAAGCAAAAACCAAATGGATAAGTTGACGTCAGATATTAACAACAGGGTAAATACATTAGAACAGAGCTGCCAAGAGCGTCATGCGGCATGTAGTGACCGAGGTGATCAAATATGCGAGCGGATGACCCATGAAATAAAGGAGCTCGGAGATAAGATCGAACAAGTAAAAATTCAACAAGAAATCCGGTTGACGGAGAAGGTTCAAGCTGTAGAAGCTAAGGTTGAACAGATTATGGCCACTATCCAGTCACCCAGGCCTCCCATGTGTGTAGGCGGAGAAACGAATGACAAATCAACGGGTCGTACGTCAGAAGGAGCTCAGGATATTACATTGTTGGAACAGAGTAAGTCTTATACTGGTTTCTGCGACGTTGATATACCATCATCACAAGGAAGGCGACTACCGGAGAAGTCAAAATTTTCCAACAACAAAAGAGAAATCCCAACAGAATTTATCAGCCGCCTTCAGGTGGAGTATGAAATGTATGGGAAATATATGCCCTTGGAACACTTTCTCAAGGACCATTTGGCTGACGACGCGCTTGCTTGGTTTCTTATAAATCAGGTGACAATTTCAACTTTTGAAGAATTCAGAAATAAGTTCCTTCTAAAATTTCACGGGCCTAAATATGATCACCTGATTTATGAGGAACTTAACCATGAAGATTATTTTAATTCGTCTCATCTCTCTCCAACTGAGTATTTTAGTCGAATGGTCATTCGAGCTCGGGCATGCCAAAATAAACTTGAAGACTCATACATCTGCATGACCCTAGGCCGCCACTTTGGCCCAAAAATAGAAGAAATCGTTGTCTATCAAGGGATTGATAGCATCGATAGGTTTATGCAACTATTAGAAAATATAGGTAGAGACAAGATTATGAAGGCAAGACACCCGAAGGTGCAAGCATATTCTTCTCCAAATTCAAGTAGGAAAAGGAACCCTGTAGAAGAAAGGCATGGAGATTATAACCGAAAAAGGGAGACGTATATCCGTGGTGAAACCCAGCAGCCTAGAGGCGGGTTCTCAAGAGAAAATAATAATAGAAGAGCGGAATACAGGAATAGAGAGCGAGCTCCTTACAAGCAAAAGGGGCGAAAGGAAAATGTACCAGTAAATCAAATCCAGGTAAATGAGGAGAATAGAACCAAGAGTCCAGCCAAGAGGGGCCGCAAATGGGGCTCACCAAGAAACATTTGGGTCAGAAGAAGAACTCCTTCGCCCAGCGGCTCCGAAGCAGAAATCTGTTAAGAGGAAGAAGGAAAGCATACGCGGAGAGCTACAGAGAAGGACCATCAATGAGAACTAGATACTGGGGTTTCGGATCGGGGTATTGACTCTTTATTTAAGGAATTCACTGAACTCCTAACACTGGAACCTACAGACTTTCAACATCAATTTCAAAGTACAGTCTGCCCAAAAATTACCATTAAGCTAGGAGAATTCCCTGTGACAGCATTATTAGACACGGGTAGTCAAGCGACTTGCATGAATGAGGCCTTTTATGAGAGGAACCGAGACATCTTTCCTCACGAGAAGCTTCCTGTATCGGGCTTAAGGATTTCCACCGCTTTAAGAAAAAGATCCTCGCCCATCAAAAACCAGATCCTAGTTAACACCTCTTTACTGGATTGTATTATCACGGTGAATTTTCTAATAATACCAAACCTTAGCCAAGATTGTATATTAGGCTACGATTTCATTAAGGGGCATGTTAAAGAAATTAATGTGACCGAGAATTATTTAACGCTGAAAACTGAATTGGGCAATTTAAAAAGAATACGTTTTGAGGAAGAAGAAGAGAAATTGGTGATGAAACCCAGTGAAGGGGTCAGTGTCAGCGAGATACATGAGGTTAACTTGAAGCCAGGAAAAACAGGTATTCAAGATAAAGTAGAAAAAATAAAAGAGAGCCAATCCCACGTCCCCAGTTCTGTTATTCATGGACTTGAAGAAATCTTGGTTAAGTACTCAGACGTTTTCTCTGATAGTCCAGGAGAGATTAAAGGATATCAATACGACTTACGTCTGACCGATAAAGAACCAGTCAGGGTTAAACCTTACCCAATTCCGTTTCACAAAAGAGAAGCGGTAAGGGAGGAAATTAACAAAATGCTAAAAGATGACATAATTCAACCCAGCAAGAGTCACTATTTGAACCCAATTGTGGTGGTCGATAAGAGTGACGGCCGCGTAAGGATTTGCCTGGACGCCCGGAAGTTGAACAACAAACTTTACGCGGACTATGAGCAATCAGAAAATATAGAAGAAATCTTAAAATATTGTAATGGCAACAAGGTTTTTACCACCATAGATCTCACCAAGAGCTTTTATCAAGTACCACTGAGCAAGGATTGTAGGAAATGTACGGCTTTCATGCATGAAGGGCGGATGTATGAGTTTAAGAGGCTTCCATTTGGATTAAAAGTCTCGTTAGCTGGGTTAAGTAGGGGGCTAACCCAAATCCTAGGGAAGTTAAATGGCCGGATCCGACCCTATGTTGATGACTTATTGGTAATGAGTGAGACCCATGAGGAACACCTACAGATCTTGGAAGAATTACTGGGAGTGTTAAAAGAAAGAGGAGTTACCCTCAACTTGGAAAAAACCCAATTCTTTCGCACATCCTTAGATTACGTAGGTTTCGTGCTTACAACGGACGGGCTGAAGCCACAAGCCTCTAAAGTTGAGGCGATAAAAAATATTCCACCGCCAAAATGTGTTAAAGACCTTCAAAGTTTGATGGGCCTTACTAATTATTACTCCAGGTTTAATCCGACTTATGCAAAACACCTAAGTAGGTTAACTCACTTATTAAAAAAGGGTTGCAAATGGAAATGGAGTAAGGAGGAAGACGAAGCCTTAAAAGCGTTAAAAGACTCATTTGTTAAAGATGTGTTGCTGCATCACCCTGACTTCAATCAACCCTTCATCCTGCAAACTGATGCCAGCGGATACGCCATTGCAGCACAGCTTTTACAAGAGAAGAATAACAAGTTGTACGTAGTATCATACGCTAGTAGGGTGCTTAAGGGACCTGAATTATCATACAGCACGACCGAGAAAGAGCTGTTAGCTATTGTTTGGGCCATTAAAAAGTTCATCACCTATTTGGCAGCAAGGCCTTTCGAAATACAGACTGACCATCATGCCCTAACCTACATCAAGTCTTGTAGGAACACAACTAATCGGTTGTTAAGATGGAGCCTGTTTCTGCAACAATTCGACTTTAAAATTGTTCATATAAAAGGGAAAGATAACGTGGTTGCGGACTTCCTGAGTCGAAATATAGACGGAAAAACTACTACGTGTATCCCCGATGCCCAGCTGCAAGTGAACCAGTTAAGAAATGTGAAATGGGCTTTACCCCAGAGGGATATAAATAAAACGATAGGTGCTTTTACATACAACGATCAAGACCTACCGGAAGAGGCACTCCAATTACTGAAGGAAGGGCCCGATAAATGTTACTTCCAAGGAAATTACACTTTTAAATTTAATGGCAAATACATTATCAGCCAGAGGACTGATAAACCTCCCCGCATATTAGTTCCAGAAGACATGGCCGAAGAGTTTATACGACAATGTCATGAAACGCTGGCCCACATCGGAATGGTGAAGCTATTAAATACCGTTAATCCATACTTTCACATTAGAGAAGCATCGAGTAAGGTGAAAAGGATAGTAAGAGAATGTTATCAGTGCCAGGTTTCAAAGTTTCCCAATAAGGTTTTCCATGCAGAAGCTAAATCCATTGAAGCGGATGAACCCTTGCGACTAGTGAGCGCTGATTTCTTAGGGCCCCTTATTACCAGCACAGGCGGGGTAAAATATATATTTGTCATGGTTGACAACTTCAGTAAAGTGGTACAACTAACCAACCTGCGCGCCGCGACCACAAAATCGGCACTGAGATGCGTAGAACAATTTTGCGCAACTTATGGGACCCCAGAAAGGATATTGACGGACAGAGGCAGCCAATTCACTAGTAAAAAGTGGATGGAAACGCTAGAAACTTGGGGGGTCAAGAATGTATTCTGCTCGGTAAGACATGCCCAGGCAAATGCCAGTGAAAGAGTGAATAGAGACTTAGGAAATTATTATAGGACATTAGTGGGTGATAATCACAAAAATTGGGCAAAATAAGTCATCAACACTGCTATTAATAATACATACCACACCGCAATCGGCGCAGTTCCCATAGAAGTTCACTTCGCATGTAGAAGAACCACCCCCTGGGATGAGATCATCCGACAACACCTACCTAATTTAAATAAAAAGCTCACAGAGAAAGAGAGCAATTATCTCCGAGGAAAGGTAAAAAAGAAAATCAATGAAGGTGGAGAGCGCACCCGGGCGAGATTCAACCAAACTCATAAGGTTTACGAATTTAATATTGGAGATAAAGTCCTGATACGGACCTTGCCTACGGTGACGGACCCGACTAAACAGTCCGCGAAGCTCCTGAAACTATTCGAGGGCCCTTACACAATAGTTAAAAAATATGGTAACACCACCTACCGGTTAGCTAAGGTAGAACACGACCCAGACTGGAAGGAGAGAACAGAAGAAGAATTAAAAAGGTACATAAGGGGTACCTTCCACGGATCTCTTCTTAAGCCGTTTTTCAGTTAAAGGGATTGAAATGACTTCCTACCAAAAATAAAGACTAACTTTTTCTTTCCTCTTTTAGTTTTGTTTTTGTCTTTCTTCTTCTTTGGTTTGGTTGTGTAGATGAGATAGAAAAATTTTAACTAGATACTCTGTCGACATTTAAGGTTATGCGAAATTCCCTTTTTGACTTTTAACTTAGAAATCTAATATCAAGTCATGTTAGTTCTAAAAGTTGGCCACTCAATAAAATATAACTGCATAGAGATTACTGGTTCGTCTAAGCACGACGTCTGAAGGTATAGAGGAAACAACGTGCAGTAAAGAAAGTTCAAGGATGTAAACTTTTGCTCACCCTAATTATAAAAAAGACATTATCAAAAAAAAAACAGAAGTGGTAATAAAATTGTAAACTGGTAAAAGGAGATAATTGTAAAATAATTTGCACTGTAAATATTCATATCAAGGGTATTAGGGTAAATTTAGGAATAATCACTTTAATTATCTCCCTCTCTAACTAATATTAGGATTTTATTCCTACTATTTTTTATTTTTATATATTTAATCAAAGTATAAAAGTTGTTTTAAGCTACATGCAAGAGTATTAACTAATTTACGTATGTATGTTTTACTTTACTATAAGATAGGGTACAAACAAGAAGAAATCATATGAATACCATAGATTTTTAATTTTAATGGTAGTATAGGTAATTCCAAATGCTAAAAATCGAAAACTAATTTGTAAATATTGTAAAATAAGAGTGTAATTTAATGTAATAGTATAAGTTTTGTTATGTCTATACTTTAGTATTTGTATAGTTTAGTTTTGATTGATGAGTAAAAATGTTTGTAACTAGAACACGTAAAACTTAGATTAAAATTGCTTTATTTTAGTTTTCCTTATGTTGTAAATTGTAGCAATTGTAAATTTATGATCGTACTTGTTTTAACCAATGAATTTGTTTATTTTTTGTGATAATTTTGTTTGATGCTGAACATTTAATTTGGAAGATAGGTTTTTACCTTATTATGGTTTTAAGATTATGTTAAGAGAAAAATCAATAAACATACGTTTATTAATTTTTCTTTCCCTTGACACTAGGAGAATGCTATGTATCGTGGATGCTGCCTGGATAGGGCAATTAATTGCATTAATAATTTAATATAATATGTTCATCGTTTCAAAGTACTGAATATGCTCGAACCGAGTAGTTGGTTTTACCTGAAGGCAGCAGGCGGCAAGGTCCGGGGAATACCGCCTTGAAAGTATCCGGGCCATAAACTTATTGTTGGAAATTTAAAATAAGTAAAGCCAAGGACCGACAAGGCTGCCGATACTGACTCAGGGAAATTCCTAAGAAGGTGGTTGGAGAAACTTTGGACCAAAAACCCGGGTTTTACCCCGGCAAAGACACCGCCGAAGAAATGTAGAAATATAGCACGGAATGGGAATTTTAGGGTGGCCAACCAATAAAAACAAGTCTGAATAGAGTGGGGTGGAAATTTCAGGATGACCAGCCAATGGAAAGAAGTCTTAATAGAGTGGGGGAAGAATATTGGTATGGAAGAGGGAAGAGAGGTTTTGGAAGGAGGTTGGGGAGTCGAGTGTGGAGTGCGGGGAGAGTAGGAAGTGTGAGGAGTACAGAGTCCCGGGGAAGAGTGAAAAGTGTGAGGTTGGAAGGAAGCCCTAAAGGAGAGTTGCCCGAGTCAGGAAGAGGAGTGCCGGAGACTGGAGCGAGGAACTAAGAGCGGAAGGAGGTGGACGGAGTTGGACTACCCATACATCAGCTAAGTGTTAGAGATAATGTCTATGCAGTTCAGTACTTGTAATAATATTGAGTGGTCAACCATCCAGTAGATTAGGTTAACATTATTCCCACTACCAGGCAGCAACCAGTCTTTAGGTGTCGTTTCTATAAGTAATATAAAAACGACACCTCCCCCGCACTCCACACTCGACTCCCCAACCTCCTTCCAAAACCTCTCTTCCCTCTTCCATACCAATATTCTTCCCCCACTCTATTAAGACTTCTTTCCATTGGCTGGTCATCCTGAAATTTCCACCCCACTCTATTCAGACTTGTTTTTATTGGTTGGCCACCCTAAAATTCCCATTCCGTGCTATATTTCTACATTTCTTCGGCGGTGTCTTTGCCGGGGTAAAACCCGGGTTTTTGGTCCAAAGTTTCTCCAACCACCTTCTTAGGAATTTCCCCGATGGTCTGTCATTAAAGGCGTACTGCGCATCTGCATGCGGAATATTTTCCTTTTTTCTCCCGTATATGTTTGATTGATCTTTTTCATATTTCAAATTTAGCCATTTCTTATTTTTAGGCGAAATGAGAGCCTGAAAATTTCTCCATATAAACAAAAAAAAGGTACTTTTTTTTTTTGACGAATTAAAAAAAAGTGCCCCCTTCGTTGATCAATTTTGGTCAATTTTTTACAGTCATAGCGTGGGCATATACATATATCAAATATCCAGATTTATCAAAATCGTTAGAGCCGTTTTTGAGAACATCATAAAAAACGTAAAAAGTTATGTAATAAAGTAACTCCTCCTTACGACCTATTTTGATGAAAGTTTTGCTGTCATATTGCGGGCATATACATACACCAAATACCCAATTTCGGGTTCTTACGGTTTATAGTTTTTGAGCTAGTCTGTTCACACACAAACACGGACCATTTCGCGGGAGTTGTTTATTTGGAAGTAAACATTCACGATCTCAATACTTTCCCTTACTATATACTTCATATATAGGTAAGGAAAGTAAAAAGCAATAGCGACACCGCTTCATAATTGGTGTCAGTGGGAGATCCTCCAAAAACTCAACACAACACATGTCCTATATTATTTTTAAAATCTCGAAAAACCTTTTCCAACCGGCACCTGGTAGTTACAAAACAATAGTGAATGTTTAAAACTGTTTGAATATTTTTTTCTGAAGAGGAAATTTTGGCCATGGCCGGAGTTCGATTTCGGTCCATTGCGTGCTCCAATCACTGAGCTACAAGGCACGTATCCCACCCCATCCACTTTAACTGTCTCTCTTCAATAATGGGAAGAACAGGCTGATATCACCAATTTGCAGCGAAGTAATAAGGGGCTGGTCATTGTCCAAAAATGGGATCTAATGGACAGATTGCCACTATCAAAGACTTAGGAATTCGATGGTTTTGGTAGGGCCCCAAAGCTCAATTCCGTAGGTCCAAATAGTTCTTTTGTAGCCATATAGTAAGTGCAGAAGAAGGCGTCGAGCGGTTTCTTGTAGTTTGAATATTGTATAAGAATTCCAAGTTAAAAGTTCATTAATGAATAGGCGGAGTTATTCATTGAAATAGGGTATATAATGATGATGCAAATGTGAAAATAAAATTCTATAACTGTTGAGCTACTATTTTTACCAATACATTCCCATAATGAATGCGTATAAAATAGAGAGAAAATGGTGATGAACCATAACTCTATGTCTTTAAAGAGTTATCTTCTCTAGAACTTCTCACAGTAAAAGTAGCATGTTCTACTTTTTACCTGTTGACGAAACGAATCATATTTCAGACTATTATTATATCGGTGATTTGAGAAGTCAGGCTCAGGAATCTGTTTGTGACACGGATGTCCGATAATCGATGTCCCCAAGAAATATTTTTCTTTCTGGGTCGAGTGGGCTACAATAGGAAGTCTTCGGTCACTTCAGCTGCAGAGGCGGAAAATCTGTTTTTATATTTCTAATATGGAAAACAACTCTTAAAGATTGAATAAGAATTTTCATTCATTATATCGTTTTTGGTGGAAAGCCCTTAAAGCTACGCGGACGGTGGAAGGTGGAATTTTTTTGTACGTCCCTGTTTTGATACGTATCACCTCGAATTTTGAAGAAAAACACATTTTAAGTAGATTTCGAAGGTGCATTACTTAAAATAAGAAACAAAACAAGGCCTAATAATCATCAACTTATTTATTTGTAAATACAAGTGTGGATAACAACTATTTGTATATATGTATATTGTGTATTGTGTGTATATCAACAGTATAGACGTTTTAATTAATGTACTAATTCTATTTATTAGCTTACTCAATAAATACTTTTCAATTATTTGTCGGTATAAGTCTTCCAATAAAGTCCTATGTGGCTCGTGATTATGTTATTACGGGATGCATTAAAGAGAAATAGTAACTTGATGAATCATCAATGCACATCAATACATTCGGATATAAATGGCATAATGATCGTGTCACGTACTGAGTCTGGGGCCACCTGTGGTGTAGTGGTTAGCATAGAAACTTACTATACTAAAGGTCGCGGGTTCGCGCCCCGAGGTTGCCCTAGGATCTTTTAATGGGAGTAACAAATCCTTGTCCATGCCGTCCCTCGGATAGGACGTAAAATGGACGTCCCGAGCCTGTACGATGTCAGGTACTCGTTAAAGATCCCTATCTTAATTATACCTGGATAGGAAAAATTTAGGAATCCCACTGCAGCATCGTCCGATTAGCCTTAGTGGCATAAAGCGTCGTAAAAACAAACAAACGTACTGAGTCTGGATTGGCAATTCTAGGAATTACTTTCGTATATTATTAAATTTTTAATATATTTTCTTTTGGTTTTTTTAATTTTTTTTTTTTTTTTTTGGTCCCCTTCCTCGCCCTTTAGGCTGTCCCTAGGCTCCGGGTTTTGCACTTGCTATCTTCGGGTTATAAATCATACGTTGCCATGGGCAACGCGCATTTTCAAACGCGTTTATCCACTCGGCAATCCCGCCACTTCAGATCACATAATGAGACAAATTCATTTTTTGTATTTATTGAACCATTTCAAATACAATATTTACAATTATTGAAATATGTACAATCATTTACTACTAACACCAAATATTAGTTGTTATATTAAAAAAAATCCAATATATTAATATATTAAAAAAATATATTGCGAATAACAAATATTCTCAATAGTGTTCTTTTCTTATTCTCTTAAATTACAAGAAATAACAAATTACTTATAATTTATACTTTTAAAATAACAAATCGCTTATAATTTAGCGAAATTATAAAACCACTTTGCTTTTATTCGTTTGTTCGAAGTTCCATATTTATTTACTAGTTTTATAATAATCCGATTACTGATGAAAAGGTTTTTAAAACTCGAAAAAAAAACATAGAATATATATTTTCATATAAATTCTATGCTTTCATATTTTTGAAAATATGATTATTTGAAATCTGGTTCAAAAGATGCTTGTTATGACCCCAAGTCTACAGCTGTTAGTTTTGACAGTGGCATATACATCGGAAGTTACTAAAGCGATAAACTGGCTAAATTAAAAAAGTAAAAAAATAAAACAAGACATCGCTTGCAGAGTTTTTTTTATCATAGTTAACATCAAACTAATTATAATTTAAATATTTTTTATGAATTAAAGGAAAAAAACTTTCAATAATATTTTTATGATTTGATACTTTTTTTTATGTTTGCTATTGTTGGCCAAATTTCGAGTGTGTCTAAGAGGGTGGGAAAAAATGCTCTCCTTTACAACGAAACACGGATATTAAAAATATATTCGTCTAGTTCTATTCTACTTTAGTATAATATAACTTTAGATGATTTTATTGTTTTATATTTAAAGATTATTTTTGTTGCTTTGTTTTTTCTCCCCTTTTTACCGTACATTGTACATCACATTCTATAAAGTAACTCCTCTTGCAGAGTCCTATGCGAGAGGTTCAAAATAAACAAAAGAAAAATATACATTGAAATTTTAAATTCTTTACTAAGAACGTTTTCATTTCAGAAAAAAAATTTCATTCCAGCTTTCGAGTATATAAAGCACTTAATAGCACAATCACTAGAATAGATGACTTTAAGTAATTAACGTAGGCTTGTATGTAGATAGTTAATATATCCCAATGAAATCAGTATAAGTCTGATTAATTCCTCAATTAATTTCTTGAAAATGGTAAGCGAAAAGTAGCGGACTGAATGATTCCAAGACTGCCAATTTACGTGAATGCCCCAATAATTAGGCTAATTGAAGTCAAATACAGAAGTCAAGAGCGTTAATGAATTCGGTAGGCATAGGAAATTAATTAAAGGAATCCGTTCCTATTTGCTGTTTGAGCTGGGTAAGACAGTTAGGAAACCCAATTAAAAGTCATCGGCCATTAACTGTGTCGAAATGGAGTTAGCAATACTTTAATTGCCAGGTTTAGAGAAAATTCTGTGTATTTTTGGGCAATGAATTGATATTATTAAATTCTGAATATTATCAGGGGTAAAGTTGGAATACCATTTAAGGGAAATTAAAAAAGTTCACCCATATATCAGGAAGTTGAATTTTATTAATTATAATATTTTCTCAATGTCAAAGGTCCTTCTTATCATGAATATTTGAGACCCAATAATAAAATATTATTTACATTTTACAGCTTATGAAAGTATTTCTTGTCTGATCTGATCTGATCTAGATTGTTAGCTATCCTAGAAACTGATCCATTACTGACTGATTTATCCATACTTCATACTGATTGTCGCTTAGCTGCAAATAAAAGTCTAAAGTTAGAAAAAAAAAAAATCTGATCTTATATAATTTTACATGAAATGCTATTTTTCACATTCAATCGCAAAAAATAACATTTTATTTTATGTAAGATGATAGATGATCTAAAAAATTAATATTTACATGTAACTGATGAGCTAAGATAACCCGAGATGTTAAAATAAACTTTGTCAGGGAAATGTTTTGACGGATGTAAATATAAAGTTTTATTTTATTTTTTCTTCAAAGTCTTTGTTCCATAATATTTTAATTACTCAAATGATTTCTTTGAAATCTATAATTAAAAAAAACGAAGAATACTAGGTACATGTAGATTATCATTGTTTTTTGTTTTTTCCAAAAATAAAATCAAAGAGAAAACTATCTATCCTAAGCACTATTTCTTCCTCTTTTTTCTCTTAGATGCTTTCGTCGAATATTCGGTTCCTTCTTGAATATTTTATCAAAAAGAAATATGATTGGTGAAATTCACTATAAAGAGGGAATACGAAAATACTCCATCGCAGAGCTTTTCCATTATTTCAACGTTTTTAAAAAAATACTTTAATAAAAAATATATCCAATCCTTTGTCAGAGGACTGTAATAAAATTGACTAGACTAGAGAACTGTTTAAGTTGCTAATCCACAAAGGGCAGTCATTAATCATATAGATTTTTTTTAGAAAAATGAAAGGGCGGGTTAGGCGGACCATTTATAAAATGTTAGGTATTTTTTTTTTTATTAATTTTTCTCTATTCATTTTACTCCTCACCCTTTCCGTTTCTTAGATACTTTTTTTTTCCTTTTCTGTCACGGTTTTCAACAATGTAAAGGACAGGATTAATGTATAATAGGGTCAGAATAAACCGAATACGCTAATTTGAAAAAATCAAAATAATTCTTTTGTTACTGCATAAACAACAATTCATGTTTTCAAATTCACTTTTACTTTTACTTACCTATATATGAAATATTTAGGAAGGGAAAGTATTGCGATCACAAGAAATTTCGACTTCCGGTTTTCAACGGAAATACACGTTTTGGGTTCCCATGAGTCCAAATAACCAAGTCCCGCGAAATGGTCCGTGTGTGTGTTTGTGTGTTTATAAAACCGTACAAATTTTAAATTAGGTATATGTATATACCCGCGTATTTCAATCGCATCAAAATTGGTCAAATGGAGGGGGTACTTTATTTAATAACTTTTCAGGTTTTTTTAGATTTTCTCAAAAACGGATCTAACGATTTTGATAAAACTGGGTATTTGATGTAGGGATATGCCCATGATATGACAGCGAAAATTCATCAAAATTGATCAAACATGCCCCCTCTGTTTTCATTATTTATTTCCAATTTTTGCGTTTTTTTTCGATTTTCTCAAAAACGGCTTTAATGATTTTGATCAAATTCGTCATGCTTAATGAAAATCAAGTCTTTATTAATAATATCAGTTAAGCTTTATCATTATTAAAATGTTCTGAGTGGGCTTAAATGGGGAAGGGGCCTTTTTTGTTTTCCTATAAAGTACCTTTGTTTTTGTTGATATGGAGAAATAAACTGTCTCTCGTTACGTCTAAAAATAAAAACTGGCTAAATATGAAATATGAGAAAAATCAAGAAACGTATATAGGAGAAAAAAAAGAAAAATATTCCGTCAACTCATAAAACACACCTCATGAACCGACGCATGTACTGCGCATTTAGTGACATCATTGTTTATAATTAAAGCCGTTATGTTCATTTAATGGAAATCATTTGTTTCATGGTAACTAAATGAGTTTTCAACAACTACTTACAGAATTATAAAATCAGACGACTTGGAGTATTATGCTTGCATTGCCGAATTATCGCATGTAAAAACTTTTATTTAATAATAAACAAAGTAGTGTACTTTAGAGAGCAAACAAAAACAAAAATCAGTAAATGAATTTTGAAAAATGTGTGGCTTGTGAAATGGTATTTAACAAAACACTTCAATTTCTAATCTAAGTAAGTTGGTTAGTGAAAATTGTATGTTGCCCGCATCGCACCAGATTTTTTTTTTTTCGAAGAGTAAACGATAAGTGTTTTTATTTCTCATGCTTTAGTCATATTTTCCTCAGAATGCACCAGACGTTTAACTTAAATTCTTGCATTCCAATTTATATAGGAAATGTCCAAATTTCTCAAACTGATACTATACCATACCTCGGTCTTTGAGAGAAGTTAAGATTAAATGAAAGACTCTTAAATATAGACTCGATCTGCCTAACCCAATCTCTTCCAAAATTTCAAAACTAGGACTGAGGCTAAAATTGAATGCATATTTATACTTGATACAACCAGATTTCGACAAACTCTTCACAGACATTTGGTAACGCCAAAAATACGTACTTATAAAAACTTCAGACTTTTTACTAAAAAATATTAATACTCATAGCAAAAGCACCGCAGCACTTGAATAACAATGCCCAAAATGCTGATTTACAAATACAAACAGTAGACCAATATTTAGAGACACTTTACAAACATTCCGTAGTAACTTCTAAGGACACTTTAAGTGACTGATAAGAGACATGGCAGCAGTAGATATGCCTTAAATAGGAAATTAAAAAGGCGCTGTATTAATATGCACTGGATATTTCATTTCTTATAAAATAGGTAGCCATTGGAAATTCATAAGTGCTCTTATGTATGTATATATAAAACTAAAGATCTCATGTGCTCTTATGTAGCTCTTATGTGTAAAACTAAAGATTTAGATATGTTTTCATTTTAATTCCATAAGAGAATTTCAATTAAGAAACAATAACTAAGTAATAGTTTAATATAAAAAAATCGTTTTATTGAAAAGAAAAGGAAGTAGACCATGGCTCTACAGGAACTTTGAAGTTGAACTTGGTACGAAATTTTACATAGAATTTCTGATGTTTTTTTTCTCGTGCTCGGAATTAAGTTTCTGTCGACACTCGCCTTTGTCTTACGTCTGATTATACTTTTGATTAGTTTGGATAAAATCAATCATTAAAAATAATATATTAATCCTAAGGCAGGTAGTTGATGATTCCTCGATTGCAGTGTTAAATAAGACATCAAGGGCGCTAACGGGCTAGGCAGGACTGGAAGGCTTGCACTAATATACTGCAGCTCTCGCCAAGACTCCTCAAGTGCCGCCAAATTACTAACTTAATAACTTTAGCAACTTTAACCCGGCCTTAGTTTCTAAGGAGCTGCCAACTTTCCCCTGAGCTAAATATAACGAATTTAATATTAATTGAGCCTGTTACACAAACTACTTCAGATTTAACTTCGTACAAAGGCGTTAGGGTAAGTTTGTTTGTAAAGCGATAGAATGGATACGACAAGGGTGACTATTTATTTTACCGACTTTAATTTTTCATTAATTATTTAAAAAAATAATAATTCGTGATTTTAGCATCGAGACTTCGGTATTAACAATACGATAAAATAATTAACTGTTATTTATTTTATAGGAAAAAGTTTTGGGAAAGTACAATTATTCAAAACTTTGCAAACTCAAAATGGAATGTTGTTTTTAGAACGAACATTTATATAAAAAATGGCTAAATAAATAATAAAATGCCTGGATTTAAGCATTTGATTTTGACGAGATAACCAATTTGTAAAACTTGGACTTAGCGACAATTTACGTTGTTATCTTCAGACAGCAGACCCAATTCAATTCAAGTGGATTACCCAAGGAAATGAGTTTTGAAAAGTTATTTAATTTGTTTCATCGCATTCAATAAAATCCGAATCCAATTCAGTTTCTTTATTTTAAATTTTATTTATTTTCTTACAAAAAAAAAAAAAAATCAAAACACCTAAAGAATTATTTCAATGAAAATATTAAAAAACTTTTCTGGATATGATTCATCGCCTGATGAGTCGGAATGTAATTATATAATAATAAATTCTTTTAATTTTTTTTATTAATTATAAAGTAATTAATTTAATGAATACCGTACGTGATTAAAATTTAAAAAAATAATTAGACGAATCTACCACGAAACTCTACTACATATTATAGATAACTGTTGATTTTGTTTAGTTGTTGCCGTCATTCTCAAGTTGACTAAAGAAACACTTTGACTAGGAAAACATATTGAAATTATACATATTTGTGGGTTTATATATGTATATATATATTTATCTTTAAATTTAATATATATTTACGTTTAGCGTGTTTTAAAAATCAATCAACCCCCTTATAAAATGAAGCATCAAATAAAATATTCAAGCCAGATTAAGAACTAGGCCAACTATAACTAAATACTTTTGAATAATGAGACTGTCGTGCCTAAAAGGACTTAATTTTATCAATATTTCTGATAGAATGAAGGGATGGGTTTATGGAACATTTAAGTATAAACAAATATTAATATTAATATTAAAACACAATGAATCAACAATAAAACAACGTGGAACATTTAAATAAGTTGCATTCGACTTATGAGAAACATGTTTTCCCCAAGGAAACCTATTTATTACGAGACTGATTGTTTATACTAAATAAAACAAAATATGAAATAAGCTTTCTCTAAATAACTTATCAGCAAGCCTGTTTGAATACTAAATCATATTCCTGCCAAGTCAGTGTTTCTTACAGTATTCCGATTGTTACTATTTGTTTGTGATAAGTAGTTATTTTTTCAGATGTTATTAAAAAAATTATTAGCTTGTGTTCTCATATGATGTTTAAAAAATTGACGAAAACCTTTATTTTAAAAATGATTCACATATTAACTTATTTACTTAAAAAACAAAGCTTATATGAAATTTTCATTAATCATTTATAGCAACTAATCACTTCTTGATTAACTGTAATCCATGTACACTATCATCGTAGACTATGCTATTGATGGACGGGTATTAAAAAATTATCTATATGAACCGAATAATATTAGACAAAAAATATCAATAAAATAGGATAGGCTAGTTTGATGACACTTTTTTCTTGTGATAAGAAAAATTGTAATTATAATTTGAAGGCAGTAGATTTAATTTTAAATAAATTATTACATACATGATTCACTCATATACAGGATATATATGTCACATATATGTATATAAGAAAAATGAATAGGCCGATGCTAAAGACGAAACAGTAGAGAGAATGCAAGAAATATACCCGTTCTCGTTGAGGGCTGGTGAGAGACTGAAGGGTGCTAGCCGAAGGGCGCGCGCATGCGCCATTGAGGATACCCTAGGTCGTGGTCTGCCGCCGAAGAATTAATTATTCAACAAGAAAATTAACTATCGCACCTAATTGCGACTGAACAGGAGCTTAGGTTAGGATGAGATGGAAATTAATGGGGGAAAAATTCTATTTATAATTTGTACATACGCTCTGTCTTAAGTGACCAGGATGCTTGTTTGTTTACTTAATGCAATTAAGGCTAATCGACAATGCTTCAGTGGGAGTCATAAATTTTGCCTATCCAGGTTTAACTAGGATAGGAATCATTAACGAGTACGTTCCATCGCACAGGCTCGGGACCTCCATTTTATGTCCTATCCGAGGGTCGGCATACCACTTACTCCCTTTCAAAAATCCTAGGGCCACCACGGGACACGAACCCGCGACCATTGGTATTGTAGGCTATGCTAGTAACCACTACACCACAGGTAACCCCTAAGGGACCAGGAATTAATAATAATAGGTAAATAAATAACTAAATATACATATTTATAAACAAGGATAAATAAATAAACAAAGATCTTCAATAAATATTTTTCTGGCTTAGAAATGGTTGGTCACATTGCTTAGAGTTCAGGAAACAAGTTCATAGTAAAAAAAAAAAAAAATTGTATGAGATATGTGTATTTATGCGTAAATTATTTATCTATACATTCTACTGTAAAAGGTTGTAGAGAATATGTATAAGAATCGAAATCAGCGCTTAAAGAATCTGTAAACAATAAAGGTGATGAATGTTTAAACAATGAATTAATCAAATTTATAACAATTCTAAAAGCGTTTCAGAAACCTGCGTGACCCTAATCCGCCTATATTTTAATTATTTTTTATAATTACTCACAGCTTGCCGAGATATATAATTCAAGAGAATTATATTCTAATTGCAAGTTATAAAAAGGAATAAATACACAAGAAAATAATTTAGGTTGAGGGACGCCGATGCCGAATAATCTACCTACTTATCCCAACCATCTTGGTTCCGTCCTAGCTTCCTCCTCAATTCCTGACAATCCACCGAGACGTCTGAAAAGAATATGGCCTCGGGACCTCCTAATTTAGATTAATTCTTAGTGAGCTACCGATGGGTTCTGAATTTCTCAAGAAGTTTATTCTTAGGAGTTTGGCTTTTCTTTTTCGTCACATTTACTATTTACATTATGTTAGAATGCGATCGTGAAAATCAATAAATGCTTAAAAAAAAAGTTGACGGAATCTCCTATTGAAAAGTAGAAACTTTTCTCTCCCAATTCCTTAAACTTAAAAATGAGGAAATGTAGGGTTCCTCAAAGGACTGATTCAGATTTGATTATTTTGAAGTTTTATTCTCATTCAGTATTTCTCATTCCTTTTTAATAGGTTTTTAAATGCATAGGTTTCTTATATATGCATTGTTAAATAAAGAAATATAAAGAAAACAACTGCCCAGCCAGAAACCTATAAAAACACAACTAATACCTCCACACAGAAACAAAATGAAATGGAGTATTTTTTTTTAAATAAAAATTTATTATTCAAAATTAAAAAAAAAAAAAAGAGACTTTACACTCAACATGAGTAATAATATTTTTACATTTAACTTGAAAATAGAATCCAAATGTAAAAAATTTATTAAGGTAACGTACGTAGGTTACGCGGCACATCAAATTTCAAGCTCCATTTCTACTATCCTGTTATTTTCTTATCATCTTATAGGTTGTGTGTTTTAGCATTGTAATGTTCACAAGTCATATGATATAGACTGAGAGCACCGAAAGGCAGAAACTCCATTACTTTCAGGATTAAGAAATCAGATATCTCATTCATACTGATACATACTAGATATTTGATTGGCAACATGCACTATCCTAATTCATCCTCATCATCCACGTCATTAACAAGAATCAGAAGTCTAAATGCGGGGCGCCTTTTTTGCGTACTCAAACGCACTCAACGTCTCGAAGAAGGCCGTGTATATAACCATTTTACACATACTCCTCTGCTTATTATTGGTCGGGCGAATGGAAGCAATCGAAGTCATGCACCTGAGAGCACTTGATATATTGCTCTGTGGCATTGTAGGCAGGTACAATGGTTCATAATGGGAGCAACAGGAACCAACGCTGGGAGACCGCTGTGGACAATGGCCACTGTTATCTCTGTCTGCTGTGGCGAGGAGAACGTCTTCATCATCAACATACATGAGTATTCATTAATAAACCACGGTATAGTTACCATAGTGTATCCGAAAGCTTAAAAGGAATACGTTCACCAACTTATAATTCTAGATTTGAACGAGAATCGTTCAACCGTGACTCATTAAATCAGTATGAGCCATTATTGCAATGAATAAAACCGAGAACAAGAGAGAATTCGAAAAGCTATTCATCCCACTTTTATTGAATTTATGCATTGCCTCCTCGAATGATTCTATCTCAAAAATAAAGAAAGAAGTTACAGTTTAAAAGACCTTTTTACAAATTGGTTTAGATTAGGATTTTTATTTTATGCCAATGTTGTGCGCTATACCAGATTCATTCTACCTCCTAACTGTTATAGGTGAAACTCAAAGGGGTGCTCTCGGTTAGCAAAATATTCTAAAGAGAAATAGAAAGCGGTACCACTATCGGTATCGCCCCGGTCTCGCTCCGCTCCGGTCCACTCTCGCTCTACCCTATTCACAATATCGCTCCGCTCCCGGTCCGGTCTCACTAGCAACATATTTTAAAGAGGAATAGAAAGAGGGTAATTACAATAGTGGTACAGGTCAGGTCTCGCTCCGCTCCCGCTCCACTCTCGCTCCACTCCTGCTCTAAATATTAAGATAAACAAAAAAACATGGGAAATTATAGGATGTGCCAAATAGTTACAAACGAATAAACTTAGTCTAGTCTGATCATCTTTATGGCAATGAGTTTTAACTCTTTTTTCCCTCCTCTTCCTTGCCTTTTAGGCTATACGGGGTTTTCCTGGGTGAGGGGAGAAGGTGAGGGTTTATGCCGAATATTATAAAATGTCCCCTGGCTCCGCGTTTTGAATTAGAGCCTATTCACTCTATCAGTTTCGCTCCCGCTCCGCTCTCGCTCTACCCCCACACTATCGCTCCGCTCCCGCTCCACTCCCGGTCCGCGTTCCTAAAGTCTTATCATATTCACAGTATATAATTTTACAACGTTCACGATTGAAGCCATTAATAATCGAAGCCGTCTGTATTTGGATTTTAATTAATAATTAACTTTATTAAAGTATTTATTTATTCATCAATTTCATGGCCAAAAAAAGTTCAACTTTTCGTTTGTAGAAATAGCTGTTAAGTGTGCTTTTCTTGATGAAGAAGATAACAATCAAAACATATTGTAAGAAGAATATATTGCAACACTGTGATAATTATTAATAATAATTATAAATTAGAGATGAGAGATGGTCAACTGTTCTTCAATTACGATAGGTTAAATAATGGTCAGGATTTTCAGTTTACAATGATATTTATTATGGTAAGCCAACGTTTCGATCCAACTTGTGGATCTTCATCAGGGCTAAAAGAAAACAAATATATGAGTATCTATGCTAGAGGGTGACAATAAATGGATACATTACAGAACTGATTATAATATAAAAGATGGTGTATACATGAATATTAATATAAGTGGCTGGTTAACAAGATAAAATAGAATCTGATATTTACCTACTGAGTCCAGGTGGAAACTAAGACTAAAGGTAAAAAAAAGGTGAGAGGTAGTGGTAGGGGGTTAGTTTGCCGACTTCAAAGGTTTATGACGGGGAAATCCAACGCTTTTGAAGTGAAGGCACATGACAACTGAGTGAACAAAATTATTTTAAAAACTAACAAAATAGATGGTGCTGTATACAAATAGTTGTGTCTGGACTCAATAATAACATAAAAATGAGATAATACATAATGTAACAATGCATAAAAAATTCGAAAATATACAGAATCGTTATAATATAATATATATTTTTATATATTTTTACCTTTAGTCTTAGTATCCACCTGGACTCAGTAGGTAAATATCAGATTCTATTTTATCTTGTTAACCAGCCACTTATATTAATATTCATGTATACACCATCTTTTATATTATAATCAGTTCTGTAATGTATCCATTTATTGTCACCCTCTAGCATAGATACTCATATATTTGTTTTCTTTTAGCCCTGATGAAGATCCACAAGTTGGATCGAAACGTTGGCTTACCATAATAAATATCATTGTAAACTGAAAATCCTGACCATTATTTAACCTATCGTAATTATAAATTAATTTAATTAATGGTGATTAAATAATTTAAATTTTTTCTGAATGTATTCGAATACGCTTGAAATGATAAAAAAAAAAAAAAAATCACCAAAAACAAAATAAAACACGAAATCTTGTTGTGGAGCGTTTTTTCCACGAGAAAAATTCATGATATATTTTGCAATGAATTAATGTACTCGTAAAAAACGGTGACCGATTTATTTATTAACTACATACTCATTGCTATTATAAAATAACGTTCAATTTGAAACGAATAAAAGTGCAGTATATTATGAACAATGTCAGATCATTAACAAAAAAATATATTAAAGCAAAAAATAATTAAAACATGAATCAGGAAAAGAAGAGAACACGAATAACATTCGAATACATTCGGAAAAAAATTTAAATTATTTCTTCACAATTAATAATTTAATCTTTATATATTCTTCTCATTATATTTTTTGATAATATTATCTTCTTCATTAAGAAAAGTACACTTAACAGCTATTTCTACAAACGAAAAGTTGAACTTTTTTTTGGCCGTAAAATTGATGAATAAATAAATACTTTAATAACTGAATGTTAATCATTAATTAAAATCCAAATACAGACGACTTCGATTATTAATGGCTTCAATAGCTTCAACCGTTCAAAAGTGAACGGTGTATAATTATGTAATGTGAATATGATAAGACATTAGGAGAGCAGACCGGGAGTGGAGCGGGAGCGGAGCGATAGTGTGAATGGGGTAGAGCGAGAGTGGACCGGAGCGGAGCGGGAGCGAAACCGATAGTGTGAATAGGCCCTAATTCAAAACGCGGAGTCAGGGGACATTTTATAATATTCGGCATAAACACTCACCTTCTCCCCTGACCCAGGAAAACCCCGTATAGCCTAAAAGGCGAGGAAGAGGAGGGAAAAAAATAGTTAAAACTCATTACCATAAAGATGACCAGACTAGACTAAGTTTATTCGTTTGTAACTATTTGGCAATTTCCCATGTTCCCATGTTTTTTGTTTATCTTAATATTTATCTTCGGTTTGTTATCTAACCCTAAGCAAGTATTAAATAAATAAAAAAGAAATAAATGAATTGTTAGTCATCTTAGGTAGCAGCAGCGAGTCCAAGGTTTTAATGGATTATATCTAATCAAAGAGGTGTTTAAATAATGAAGTACCTACAGCAACTTTGAAAATCTGTCTTTAAATTCAACAGGGGTAATGAGGGTTGGCTGGACCAATTCTTTATGATAACAACTGGAGTCAATAAAAATAAAAAATAAAAAATAAATAAAATAATGCTTCAATAATGAGAACAATTTTTCGAAGAGAAGTATGGAAGTAAAAACAGTTATAGAAATTAATTTTATCTATCAATCTGGTTACCTTTTGTATAAGCACGCTAAGGATGATTTAGCAATGTAAGAAACAACATTGGACATATTTATATATTAATATATAATTTATATAATATATTTATATCTACTGAAAAAAGTTTGTTGTAGAATTTAGACTCAACTAAAATAACTATTATTTTTGTTACTATAATAATTATACTAAAAAAAAATATTATTCTAAGTACTTTTTCGATAAATCTTTTATAATCCGAACTCTAGTGATTATCGAAACGAGTGTCAGAATTTTCCATGAAGGAAATGTTATAAATTATAAATTATAAAAACCACCATTGTGCGTGACACAATATCCGGGTATTATAATACATTTCTTTGAGATGAACGACACTTTTATCTTCTTTATAGAGTAATAAAAGTCAGACATAATGGATGGACGAGCTTTAAAGATGGATAATCTGAGATAAATTTCATTATCTTCTGAACATGTATCACAGTTACTTATGCAATATAAAATATTTAATTATAAGTAAACTAAAAAGAGTTGAAATTTACAATGACAGTTAATGTTTCATAAAAGGCAAATATTAAATAATAAAGATCATTTACAATTATGTGATCTAATAGGCCGCTCTGTAGACTCGGTCGATTTTAATTTAGTTTCGATGAAATGGTAGACATCAAACACAAAATTTTTATAAGTACTTAATTGGTGAAGTCCTACGCCTGAGTGGCCCAATTTTAAAGTCGTCGTCTTCACAAATCCGGGTCAGAAGCAGCTTCCTTCGGTTCCGGTCTGGGCGAGTAGAAATTTAATTTGTGGTTGTCCACCAATAAGGATAATCCCCCCCCTGTGCTAAGGTTAGCTACTTACGAGATGAAAAACATTATTGGACAAGGTATCAAAATTTAATAAAATCTATAAGCAGACATTTTATTTGACCATCGACTACATAGGTCCTTTTATCGCCAAATGCTACCATAGTTTTTAAATTCCCCGTCATAAATTTTATTACAGTAATTCAAAGGGTATCGATAAAGTATAATGTTCTTGCAATAATATTAAGAAACGACTGCAGACTTTCTAAATGTTATCGAATATTGGAATCGTCACAGCTGGTTCACAGATATTAACTTTCGCCTTAGTTATTTAAATTTTTTCCGGCATACATAAAAAAGATAGATACTTACCCATTAATTTATTTATTAATATATTATACTTATATATTATCATTAAGATTTTCTGGGATGATTAATAATCAGGAATTTCATACAAAAACTTTTTCTTTAGTTTAGCAGCCTCCATTTATTTCCAACCAAACACCTGATGAAGATCCAGGTTGGGTCAAAACGGAGGCTATTAAAGAAAAGAAAATTTAGGTGAATGAAATCCCTGATTATTAGTCATCCCAAAGAATCCAAACAATAAACTTTGGTCGATTGTCAAAACACGAAATGTGGTAAATCGTCTAATATCAAAACCCAAAGAGAATAGGCAAAAAACAAAAACAAAAATTAACGCCACTGACAACATTAAAAAAAATCATTCAAATACCCCTGAGAGGTAGGTTGTGTTGAAACAGCTGTTAGAGCTAAACCATCAGGTATTAAAAGGTGGCATTAAGTTGTAAATAATGCAAAGCATTAAGCAGGGCCAATGCCTACTTATTAAGCCCACTTCATCACGAAAATGGCGGAAGCGGATGGCCCGCATAATTAAGCGACCGACCTTTTTGGCCCTAATTCCAATTTAGCAATTTCTGATGTGATCCCTTAAGCCCCAATTTCGAGATAATAATAGAATAATTATAATACAATATATTTGATTTGATGTTATGCATTAATGTAACAAAAACATTTAATGCAAAATCACATAACCATTTTGTTTTTCTTTTCCATTTAACTTTGCTACCACCCGTTCTCTTCATTGCTTCCTGTATCCCTTCAGACCCTAGCCATTCGGGTTTTTTGACTGCATGATCCCAAACAGACAAGGACCTCCGCTCAGACATTTCTGCTTTCCCTCCGGTGAAAAGACTCCTCCAATCTCCTCCTTATCTGTATGCATATTGTTTTTCTGCCTGGCGAAGCAGAGATGGAAATTTTTCGATATAAATGTTCCTCTTGGTATAAATGTCAAAAATGTAAGTTTGTCGGAATCATTTCAGCGATTCCGCTTTTCCTTTTGTAAATGTATACTTTTTTGTGTTTGAGCCAAGAACATGAAAATAACAATATGAATACGTTTGTGGAGATCGCCTGTTACTATCTCATCACTCAATCTTATTTAGTTCGTGGATAGGGAAGACAAGGATCCATTTAAAGTTAATTTTTAATGGATCATGTAAATAGGATTACGTAATTTAAATTTGATATTTTATACACTTCTATATATTTAAAAAAACAATGAGGAAAGATTTTAAAAGAAATAGACAAGGTCATTGCATCCCTATCCGAATTTATTGTTGTTGGTTCTTATATTTTTAAAGGTTCTTAAATTATTCAACAAGATCTTAGGAAACAATTACTTAAAATCTTAAGAAGCATTAAGATCAAAATTACATTTTTATGATTAAATATTAAAATTGTATTTTTTATTTCTTATCTTCAACCGTAATTATAATACTTGCATAACTTATGCATTGAAATAAATTAAATACATACACTAACTTACTGAAACCTATACAGACATACAACACACATATTTTCGGCTCGTTGAAAAAGGCAACCTCACAAACAATAAATTAAAAAAAAACTTCTTACATAAGGTCCGTGGTACGTAAATAACTGATTTCTGCATGCTGACTTACATAAAACAACTGTAAATCATTTTATACATAATCTTTATACTCCATTTCATGCCAAACTGAACAGACTCAACAAATGTATGAAAGACACAGTCATGGGTGGCATGTTGAGAGAGGAAGACTAAAAAGAAGCTGGGTGATCATCGATGACCTCCTCTCCTGAATCACATTTGCTTATTGTCATTGACAATTGACAATCATTGACAATTTTTCAAGGGCCTAAAAAATTTCATACTATTGTAACGTGAAACTTTATAAAACCATGTGATTTAAAACTGTTCTAGTACACGTTTGTAGCTGTTGAGCGTACACGGCCCTGACTGTTCGAATATCTTCTACGCTTGTTGGGAAGAATTACAATTGTTTTTATTTTGTTAGCCAATAATTATTTATTTTCTGTAAAAATGCTGACACGCTCCTCTGATATGTTAAATTTAAATTGAGCCCTCTTGGCGCCTTTTATGATCTTTAGTGCTCCCGCTAGATCGCGCGTGATTCCGTTCTGCCAACCTAAGCCAGTTTTTATAAGCCTGTTCAATTTTTGGCGTCCATGAGCTAACATGCATGTACATGTTAATTGCAATTTGACAGTGTCTGAGTCAAGTGTGTCCTAGTTTACATTTTATTTTTCATCTCATTATCACCCGATCGCTCTATAGTGACAATTAATGTTTCTAATAGCGGTTCAAGTAGGATCAGAATTCCAGATTTCCACTTGGCAGCGCAGAAGAAAGAAAAATCAAACCAGACGAGATCATTCTAGATGGTTCTAATACAGACGCATACATACAAAGCGCGGTGGACTGGAGAGTTAGTCTGACTATGAAGATCAAATCATATGGTTACTTTTTTGTTAATGTGTCGTTACAAGTTGATAATTTTTTAACCTTCCTTATAATTTGAGTTGTTATTGTTTGTTTGCCATTCTGAGATATAATTTTTCTTTAATAAAAATTATTTAAGGTAAATGTACCAGTAATAGACACTTTAAGAAACATTTTCAGCATTTTTGCTAACTACTCCAATTGTATCCATTGAGAATTACCGAAAATTGATTTATGTGATAGCGAGTGTCGGCAGCATTTTCGATCTTCGTTTTTACTTATTTTGAATTTTTAACAACAGATTTATGGCTCCCATAACTTCCAAGGCGGTATTTCCAGGACCTTGCCGCCTTCAGGGAAAACTGACCTCCGGGTTTGAACGTATGCAGTACCTACTTTACATAATTATATTAAATTATTACAATATTAGGGAGATGGGCAATAAATGTTTTTTCTTGATTTAGTATTAGACAGGCTCATGCCTCAGGAATTGACATCCATATCAATTACTAGTTTCCGTGGTCAGAATTGAATAAAAACAGTACAGAAAAGCATATTAATGCGATTAATAATTACGAAAAACTCATTGGAAGCTTATATGGTACGAAAAATGAATATAATGAAATGCGTCATTATTAGACAGGGTTGTCTATTCCTGGTTACATAACTTAAGAAGTGTTTCGATAATAGACACCCCCGCCATGTGGCGTACAGGTTAACTTCAAGGTCACTTAAAAACGAATTCCCGATAGTTTACAACCAAGAAATGATGACCAGCTGTTTAAATAATTTACTTTAAAAAAAAATTATCAATAAAATTTTGGAATTACTTCCATAAGAAAAGTGGTAAAAAAATCTCGTCGAAGAAGACAATAGGCTAACCTCACACTACAAATCGGCTGTCCTATAGCCATTTTGACATGACATCAGCTCTAGTCCTGGGGAAACCCACAAGAGAGATCTAGCCACAAATTAAATGGATTTGGGGCCTCTAGACAGATTAAAAAGCTTATTATTTGAATTTGAACCTCCAACTATCGATTACTAGTTCAGTGTCTATTACTGGTACATTTACCTTAAGCCCATTTAGTGTTACACTATTATAAATTTAAACAATTTCCTTTTACATATAGGTTTGATTAAGTTTTTGAATGTAACGTAATATTGCCGTTCATTACCACTTGGCGTACCATTCGAAACCAAAAATGATATCCTTGCGTTCGCAAAATGGTTTTTGATATTTACAGTTCAACTCTCTGCTCGCTGAAAAGAAAGAGAAGGATAAAAAACAACAACAATTGAAAAACAACACACAACATATTGAAGAACATACATTATACATTTTCCTCCATGTTTCTCTGAAGATTATTCTGAAGAGGGACTTTCATTTTTTGGTGGTTCGGTCCTATTCCAGGTGCTCTTCCCCGTACTTAGAGTCGAAGTGGGAAGGACACAACTCTGCCTTCTTCCCGTTTATCATTTCCTTTATTTTTCCCGACATACAAATTGAATTAATGAAGTACTAAGATGGACATATCTACTCACAAAACAACGTCAACCGTATATATAAAAGAAATCGGTGCCTCTAAAAATGCCATACTTTCATACCCAACTTATGTTTGTAAAATCTACAATAACATCATGGAAACCAGAATCAAGAGAGTGCCCGAGAAGTGTTTACTAAAAAAATATCGGCGTAATCTCGACTCTTCTAGTGTCTAATAGTTCTGGCCGTGGTCTATTTGTAGCCATTATTAATACTAGAAAAGAGTTTAGTAAACTATTGGTTTAGTCTCCTTGCCTTCCTAAAAAGACTTTCTCGATATCATTGAAGCACTTTACTACATAAATTACTTTAGACCAACCCATTTCACTACATTAGTATAGGCCTTCATTCCTTAATTAAAATATCAATTATTGGAAATATGGAACAGATTATGAGCGTACAAGATGAATCTATGACAAGGCGACCTATAGATTTTTACAACTTACGCAATAATGTCCTCTCTGCCTTAAATAAATGCTTTCAAACGGGGTCTGATATATGTCAACGAGTTATTACGTACATGTCAACGAGTCAATATGTCAATGAGTTATTACGTACATTGATGTTTGTGTTCGCGTGACAAGTGAGAGATCGTTCACATCATTCAGGAGAGTGCCCGAGAAGGGTTCAATAAAAAAAAAAAGAAAAAAAAAAAAAAATGATCGGCTAAATCAATCATTGTCTCCTCCCTAGAGATTAGCGACTTATTTCAATATTCATCATATTCTTCAATGTTAAACTGTTTAAAGAATTTACATAATAAAAAAAGACGGGCAGGTAATATATTATCTGAGGAGGGGGCCCTAGGCATTAAATACTTATTTAATTATTATTAGTAAAAATGCGATAACTAAAAATCTATAACGACTTAGATAAATAGACAGATATTTTCACAGAATACAATCAACATTATATAATGACAAATTTTTTATTCCGCATTTCTTATTCCTGCTAATGTATGGTACGGTGTTGTTGTTTTTTTTTCAGGTGTTAACGTGTCATTATTAAGATCCGATATTTTTAATATGTGGGATCAGCACGGTCGTATAGATGAAATGTATATTTCAGGTTTTTTTTTTCTTTCCTATCTAATTACCTCTCGCATAGGTAAATATTAAAAAAGTCTTTATTTTGTGGTGTAGTAGTGGGGGATCGACATCAGTAAGGAAAGATTGGGTACGATTACTCGACTCAAAACGAACAATAAATAGGTTCAGGGAACATACCAGGTCTAGAATGAATACCGTAAGATACCGGAAGATTATTCCGGTACGTCTGGAATCATCCTTTTCTTCAATATTTCCCGAATATCTGGGTTAATTCCAAGGACTAGGGAGCATCTATCTAGGGAGAATCAGGCATTAATGATTCTTAACCGTCATTAATAAATAAGTTATAAATGAAATTTTTAGGTCTTTTCCGTTTCAAGTACCTCAGTTACTATTTCGTGATTTATGATGTGGTAACTTTTATAACGCACTAGCTGTATATATCACTTTCAGCCGGAGAATTTCATGTTTTTAATTTATAAAATCTATTAACTGAGACTTTTATCGACTCAAACGGTCGATTTCGTAAAAACCAAAGTAAAACGAGATCAAAGCGATTTTTATAACAATAAAGAATATACTCAGAGATTAGCTGAAGTTAGGCAATTTTAGTATGGACAGATGTTCGCAACTGGTATCAAAGAACAACTGAGCGAAATTTGGAGAATTTAGGACAAACGGTATGGATTTCTATAAAGAACAATCAAACAGAATTTCATCAGTATTTATATAGATAACTAGCTGTATATACCGGTTTCTCGCGGAGAATTTAATTTTTTAAATCAATAAAGTGAAACTTTTATCGACTCAAACGGTCGTTTTCGTAAAAACCAATGTAAAGCGAGATCAAACAATAAAGAATATACCCAGAGATTAGCTGAACTTATGCAATTTTAGTATGGACAGGTGTTCGCAACTGGTATCAAAGAACAGCTGCGCGAAATTTGGAGAATTTAGGACAAACGGTATGGATTTCTATAAAGAACAATCAAACAGAATTTCATCAGTATTTATATAGATAACTAGCTGTATATACCGGTTTCACCCGGAGAATTTAATATTTATAATCTATATATATATAATAAAGTGAAACTTTTATCGACTCAAACGGTCGTTTTCGTAAAAACCAATGTAAAGCGAGATCAAAACGATTTTTATAACAATAAAGAATACACCTAAAGATCGGCTGAAGTTAAGCAATTTTAATATGGACAGGTGTTCGCACAAACAAACAAAGAGAATTTCATCTTTTTTTATATACATGATACTAAACATCAGCCTTTGATTATTTAATTTTCTTGCACTGTTTACTGTTTCGTTTTGGCTATTTTATGTATCAGTGGTGTCTTCCTCCTACAAAACTGTGTGTAGCACCTTCTTCAAGGAAATTTAGTCTGTAATTAGGAGAGGTAAAAGATATTAAAAGCCAGATTGCCAACATAAACAAATACCTCATAATCGGGATGTAAATTAAAAAAAAAAATCTGGTGCAATGGTCGCACACTACAACTTTCATTTACCAACCTACTTAAATTAGAAATCGGTTTGTTTTGATACTTATATAACCTCCATTCAGCAACTGCACACGTTTATTTACTTCTTTTTTTTTTATCTCCATAAGTTATTGAGAATTATAATTTGTATTGCAAAACTTTAAACATCTCATTACTTTCCGTTAGATTATTGTTTATTTATTTTTTTAAAGTTTAACCTAAAAAAATCTAAATTCCATCAGCAGTCGGTTTTTTTTTTACTGCTTGCTTGTTTCTAGCTGCGAGTTGTTTTTTGTAATTATATCGTGAAGGTGAATCGATAGGTGTATTAACGGCGCATAGTAAATTAGAACTTCATTTTAAAATTTTTATCTCTTATGCCTTTCCGGAAAGCTATAGCGATTATTGTTCCTCTAAAAACACTTCATATGGAATTCACGTTTGTAAACTAAAATATCATAAATTTCATTCACACCATAAACTGCTTTACATAATTTGGGCATCATGTTATTACTCTTTAAAGTACACTAAAAATGTTTTGTTTAATAAAAGTTTTTATTTGTGATAATACGGGAATGCGAGCATAATACACCATCGCGTCTGTTTTTTTATTTTCTCTATTAAGCTGTTGAAAACTTTATTTAGTTACCATGGAAAAAAATAATTATGTTCCAAAGCACGTTGACAAATATTATGCTGTAGGTTGGTGATAAAAGGTTGTATACCTGTTTTATTTTCACTCTATGTTATAAAAAATTTTATTTAATGTTTTAAGTAAGAAAATCAAGTTAATTTGTTGCTTTTTCTTCGTATTTGTAAGTATATCAAGAGAGCGATTGAAGGAAGTGAATCTTTTAGTGAAGCGGGTTCACCAGACTTCATTCAATCTGACTTTGAACTAACTTCTTTCTTCTTCTTTTTTTTTTTTTTTTTTTTTTTTTACAAAACTTTGGCCGGAAATAAAGTAGGTAAAATGTTAAGGTCGGAACAAAATAAAAATGTTCCAAGTGGTGAATTTTCAAAATATATCATAAGACTTATATTTGTTTAACTCCGCAAAGGAAAAAAATGGTTTGGAATCCGATGAAAATAAGAAGGAATAAGTTTCTGAAGAGACACTCCAAACTTTCTACAAAATGAAAAAGAATGAGAGATACTAAAGGGTTCCGAACTTAAATAAAAATAACTGAAGATATTCTTTCGATTATCTTGATATGAGGGATCTTAGCTCAACATTTCAGTTTTTTAAATATTAAAGTAAGTCGGATTCGTAAGAAAATTTCAAGTAATTCTTGAATTTCAGAGGCAATTTCAGAGTAATTCTTTATTGTTATTATTGAGAAAAGTAGAACCAATCTATCAGTCTCACTTTAATAATTATCGAATAATGCGACGTGGTGAAAGTAGTAGTAATAATCAATCAAATCAAAGAATCAACAACTAATCCCTCCTCTATGTGCCATTCTATCATTTCTAAAAATATCGCATACTCCACATTATAATCTTGAGATGTTTCGAACAGCACCACAGTTATAATAACTTCAAAAAGCGTCAATGGTCAATTCGTAGACGAGCATAAAGTTTGGAAACTGGAGTTGTGACATGGCGGGGGAAGGAGATTTCCCCAGGTCATATTGAAATTCAACCTTTAATTTTTAATGTTATATGAGTAAAACCCTACTTAGTCGACAGGGAAAGTCAGAAAGCATCATTAGAGGTTGTTTTAATATACCAAACTGGTGAGGGGGCTTCAGAAAACATCGGGAACAGCGTTTGGCCCTTTATGGGAAAATGACCCATATAATAAAGAATCAAAAATTAGTAATTTTGTATAAGTTTTCTTTTCTACATTAACCTCATCTGAAGTGGAATTTCCTGTATTAGTTAGTGGGATACAGTAAATTCGAAAATTCAAAAATAGAATAATTAATTATAATTTAAGAACTTTTGCAAGATGGGTTTTTAACACCAATGTTCAAAAGTTTTTTACGATGATTTTTTTTATTCCCTAATTCTATTTTTACAAAAAGTTTTGACTCAAAACGTTGCTTAGCAACTGGTTTGCCTTCATCCTAAGGGATGATCAATTGATCGAACTCAACGAGATAAAGTGTATTCTTAAATAGAAATAGGAGCTCCATAGGAATATACAAAGACATGGAAATACTTTACATGGAAATATGCAAAGTAGTTAGATTATGACCAAACTTAAAAGCAAGATTGACAGCTTAGGACCTAGGCAGGAGATTGGAGCTAAATTCTACGGACCTGTTGCGTGAATTCCTCCCATAAGGATGGTAATTTCAACGACTTTACAAAGTTGAAACTTGAGAACTATGATTAATGAAATGACAAGACACTCAATCATATTTCAAATTGGTAAGGCAATGAAAGCTTTTATTTTTATTATTCTTTTTATAATTATACATGTTACTATAGTAATTATTATATATTATTTAATATAGCAATTGTTGTTATAAATATCATAATACAAATGAAAATTGGTGCATATCCATGATGTACAAAGTCAGGTGCAAATGGCAAGATAGTTGTAGGTCATCACCCTCAAACCTATTACAGGTCGAAGATGGACCAGCGAAATGGAAAACAAGCACACGGATTTCCAGAAAAGAGGAAACGATCTTGTGCAGACTCCGCATTGGGCACTGTGAATTTTCGCACGGTTCCCTGCTGAGAGGACTAGAGGCCCCAACCTGTGAACGCTGTCACCCCACAACTACGACTGTCAAGCACATTCTTCTGGAATGCCCAAGATTTGCCAAACTTATTGGGCTTGAATATGAAAAACAACCTCAAGGATTAGTTGTGGGTCCTGGAGGACTCGGTGAAGGCTGTGATGACATTTTTGAAGAGGATCAAGTTATATAACCAGGTATAAATTGGAAGCGATTTAGCCAATGCCTCTCCACGGTAGAGTCAAAAATAAGTGAATAAAGCCATCTTTGCAGATTTGCACCTGCTAAGCAGAAGTAGTAATTTTTCTTTTTGGCTTTGATTTCTTGATACATTTTAAAAGGTTTGAGTCTATTGCAATAGAAGGCCGAGTGGGCAAACGCGTTAAAAAATACGCGTTGCCCATGGCAACGTATGATTGAGAACCGAAAGATAGCAAGTTCAAAACCCGGAGCCAGGGGAAAATTTAATAATACATGGCATCAATCCCCCACCCTCTCCCCTGGCCCGGGAAACCCCGTATAGCCTACAAGGCGAGGAAGGGGAGGACCAATAAAAAAAAAAAAACAGGAAGATTTCTATTATTAACATTTTTATGATTAGTGATTTATTATGAAATTTCTACTGTTAGTGATTTTTTTTTTGAATTTTTAATAGTGAAATTTGTTAATGTCTACGTGATTTGCGAAACCCCGAAGTTCTAGTAATGAAAGCCAGATAAAAGATTAATTATATGCATTTCTTCTTCAGGGTTTGACCATGTCAGAGGTTTGATAACTGACAAGCTTTCACCCATCTTGCTGTGGGCTTCTTCAAGGCCAATACAAGAAACCCACAAACCTGAAGAAGCCCACAGCAATAACGGTGAAAGACAGGCCAAGAAGAAGGCAGAAGAAGAAATGCATATAACATATTCAGACCATGGAAGCCTAAAAAACAAAAGATTAATTCTTTTTGATCTAAAACGATTATGCCAGGATATTAATCTGCATATTTATTTTTTCATAACATTGCATTGAACACATGTCGGCATTCTAGGTTTTCTCATTGTGATTCCAAAGGTATGCATAACTCAAAATTGATATATTTTGAATTGTAACCATCTTCCTGTTGACGTGCTATATATATATATATAATATGAGAACCTAAAGTGATTCTTTTTTATCCGAGTTATGAAAACAGAAGCTGTTCAATATTCAGCTTAACATTTCTGTAGAAGGGGACAAATATTTCGCTGCAATAAAAGTGTTCCTATTCTATAGTCAATGTTTTTGGAGTATGATACGATAACAGATAAGAGTAAGAAAAAAAAAGACTACGGCGAGAATTTCAGAGCTAGACGAAGTAATTATAAATCGGAATAAATATTAACCTCTGCGGTACTTGATCCGGTAATAACTAAAACAGTTTCTGGTTACTTTTTAGCCATATAGAATTTAGAAATTTAACAAGTATTGAAAAAGATGTCTGAATGACTTACCCTCTGCCCCGAACTCGGCGTGTAGTCCGTTATGGAGTAGGTGTCGACGGCTGCTTGGAAGCGGACCAGCTTCTTGGGGGCCTGGGTCCTCCGCATCGGGCAGATGGAGCACATCTTGCCCCGACATTCTGCTCAGCGCCCTTCACCCTTCGGTACACAGATCTATGTCGGCTATTCAACGTATAGCATGAATCTAGTGATAGTATGGGGGAGGCAGCTGTTCTGTTCGGTAAGGGGGCTAGTTACCAACGTTTTACACAAATATCGTGAACAAATCAATTTATAAGAAAAACTTAGATTGCAATTTACTATCTTAGTGGCTAAATGTTTAACCAATTGATCGAATCATCTAAAATAAAAACTGAAGAGCAAACGACTGACATTGACCTAAAAAACTTTACATTTAAATAATTCCAACGCAGTCAATCTGACTGTAATCATATAGTGACAATCCTATAGTAGTCATGATTGCTATGGAGAAACGTAGAACCAATCTTCCAGCTTTACTTTTATAAAAGTCGATGAATGCGACGTCATGAATGAAACGTGGTATAAGTCTAAAACTAAATTTGATAAGCAAAATCAGATTACTATAATTTAAGGACCATGTTCACACCAATTTGCAAAATTTTCTAATGATGATATTTTTTTCTTTTATCATTCAATCTGATCAGAAAACTGTATAGACTCAAAGACTCCTTCCCCGCTGGAATATCTATGCGGAGGAAGATGAATTGAAATAACCGTACAAGCTTTTTCTTTTCTTCCAATTTTGATTTGCGCCTGTCAACAACTTCGACAATCGGCAAATTTGAGCTACGCTAATTTAAATAAGGGCATGCTAGGCATGGGGAAGGATGACACCCAGCTGTACCTCTTCCCTGGATTGTGTCAGTTAATCTGGTTTGTTAACGAAGGAGATCTCTCATCCAACGCCTTTTTAATCTCCTATTTATTGGTTGATCAGTCTATACCATGTGTCTAATCAGTTGGTTGAAGTGGCCTTGTAAGTGATTATGGGTATGAAAACGTTTATAAAATGTCTTTATTTGTTGGTCTACTGTTTCTATTTGTAAGTCAGTATGTAGTGTTTTGTTAGTGACGTACCATGGTGCTTTTACTATGAGTCTTAACATTTTTGATTGAAAGTCGGTGTAAGTGGGTCTTTTTAGCTGTTCCGTATATCTGTGAAGGGTATGTCCATATTGGTTTTATCAAATATAAATATGTACTTAATTTTTGTCTCAGTCCCAGTTTTGTAGTTTTAGAAAAAAGTGAGTAAAATTGGTTGAGTCAGTTGTTAAGGGTCTTACGTTTTATCACCATTTTAAATTGACACACAATCTTAATTTAAAATAGTAGTAATAAAAGCGCGAAACCAAGATTGTCTACTATTTCATTTCAACAAAGACAAATGAGTGAAGGATTTTATTTTAAAAATATAAAATTTTAATGATTAAACAACTCACAACTGCAATGTGAAAAAAAAGATCAACTTTAAGAGTGTCTTTTTTATGGTAGAAAATGTTTCAAGAATAAGCTGAAAATGTTATCTATCTTTTACAGGTTTTTGTTTCATCTTTCTGAAAAAACACAGCTTTATAAAAACATGGGAAGGATTTGTACCTACAAACTAACAAACTTGAAAACCAAAAACATTAAAAAACGATTTTTTTCTCCAAACCAGAATACAATAATAATCGTAACAAAAAGTCATAATTAATGATAAAAATATAATAATCAGTCTTATTTGAAAAGATGATATCGAGGATCCACAATAAAAGGAAACAACACACATAAAAAGTGCTCGTTTTCAAAATTCAAGAAACAATAAAACATAAAACATTTAAAAAAACTTGCATAAAAAACATTATTGAATTCATATCAGCGTCATAGCTGATAAATTTTAATGATTAATAATATTTAATATGCTACAAAGTGAGGAATATTATTCTTATTTATTTAACATTTTAACTGGCTTTCATTATTGTGGTAATTTGAAACCACTTAAGGCGGAATGGTGTAATTAATTAATAGCGTATTATTCGTATTTATTTAAGCTAATTAAAAATAAGCAGTTTAAAAATAAATATTAAGTAGATTGATATGAAAAAAATGTTATACATATAATTATATATAATTATTTAGAGTTTAAATCCTATTCATAGATTTTTATTCTAATACAGAAGTTGAAATTTGAAGTAATGGAAAAAATATAAATTATGTATAATATTTGCGACGGTAAAATTAGGAACTCACGATTTGTAATAAAATATCATTTTATTCAGGTATATTTTAATTTTATTTTTAAATATGCTAAAATAAATGTAGCTACAAATTATGGTATTTATCAGTCTTGTTTGAATAAAAATATATAAAGGCCATTTAATTTAAACAGTCCACAAAGTTTACATAAATTGGAAAATTTATTTTTGGCAATATTAATGCTTCGTACAAATACGATAGAATCAGCTAAGATGCAACCCGAAGTTGAGGAAGCAGAGCGACCTAGCGGTGCTTATTTGCACTATTGCTCTTTAAGTTTTAAGTTTATGTAACAGGTAGCGCTAGCTGTACTAAACATTACGGAGATTAATAAATATAATTGACATGCACTCCCAAGTTTTGAGTAAAAAATAAAAATCGCGACTTGTGGATGCGTATAAAAATAATCTATGTTCCAAAAAAAAAAAATATATATATCTATATTTTTTTTCAAAGTGATGTGCCTTGCACAATGCCATAGCACATTATAATCTAAGATCATAACCGACCAAAACGAATAATAAATAAAATCACGATCATGAAAAAATGATGGTCCATAAAATAAACTATGAACTATATACTGCAATGCAGTAGCATCATTTTATATTTTAGTGAATGGAAGAAAATATTATATCAGTCTTTTCTGTTTTTTAATCCTGCTGTTTTATGGTAATTAATTTATACATGTTACTTAGTATCATAAAGTAAACCAGATTCTTTAAATCAAATGAACATTCATAATAAAAAGAATGATACTCAGTTTTAATTTTTTTTTTTTTTTCTTGAATCCGTGAAAAACACCGTCTCCCTTTATTGGGAAACATGTTTTATTGTATATTAAAGAATATATACTAAACGTAGAAGGCTCTTAATTAACGTGGAAAGCACGAGGTAAATTGAGATGAGGGCAGTAAGTTCATTCATTACGTTCAACAGTGTAATATAGTTGAGTGTGAAAAACATTCAACAAAACTTAAGGATAATTGGAAACATTTAATAATTATTTATTTTTATTTCCAATATCTACTGTAATGTTTTTGTTTTTTTTGGAAATGGCTCAATTTACTCTTGATAAATAATAAGTAAGGCTGCAATGTGGTCTGTTCCAATAAATATCATTGGCAAAGGAAACGACCAATAAAATTGAAACGAGGCCTAGGCAAATTACAAAATACTCAAAACCCTTTAGAAACATAGAATCAGCCCAAATCAATAATATAGTAATAAATAAGATCATGTGCCAAAAGAACCGGAAGAAGAACATAAAAATAAGATTTATACAGGTATACTTACAAGATTTTTTCAAATTCAATTACATATATTTTTTATTTATTATTAATTATAAATGTTTGATATTTATAATAGTAATGACTATTATATGACTATTATGACTTGTAATCGTGAAACAAAAAATATTCGAGTCAAGTTAAAGGATAAGAAGGTAGGTTATGCCAACGATATCAACAGATGGGTTGAATCAGTAACGTCATTGATGATATGTTAATTTTTTATTGTCTCACCACGCATTAAATTAATGCTTGAGTAAATTAATGAGTATGATACTTATTAGAGAGTGATAAACGATTTGGAAAGATTTTAAATGTAAATCAAGATAAATATTTCGTCAGTCAAGTTCAAGGGTGGAGAGCGCCTCACCAGCGCCCCTATCAACAGTTGGGCCGCGTTAGAAATGTAACTGGTATCAATTTCACAATTAACTGTAGGATATTACATGAATTATGTTGAATATTCTCTAATTGCTACAAAAGTGGATAATTGACATCAATTTTATAAAATTCGTTTACAAGTGACATTGAGAACGAAATAAATGTGTTTTTGGATGGCGGTTATTGGCGTTTTTGAAACGTATCAGTTCCAATCTTTTCTAATGGAACATATTTTATACATAGGCTACTGATTAATATTGATTATTGTTATATGTATTAGTGATATAAAATACGAGTATTTTATTTATACAATTACAATATTTGTTTATGGATTTAAAAATAATAGTAATTGAATCTTATTTTATAAAACATTGAAGAGTATGAAGTCTAGTCCTTTAATTTTGGTTTTCAGAGCAGTTTGTTAGGCCTATGTCAACGTAATTGCACTTCAGAAATGTATGATATGACACATCAGGAGCTTACGATTGGAGACAGGCAACCATTTAATAGTAACAGTACAATGACTCGTAAAAAATTGTGAATTTATCCACTGAGCCAGAATCAGAACAGCTGCTCTTTTAAAGCTGCCGAGTTGGTGATATAGCGGTGACAGTTGAACTACACTCTAAGATGGAGGAGGCGGTGGAATGATATGAAGTACTAATAAAATAAAACTAGGTGGTGATGTTCCCAAGATAAGCTAACCTGTCCTATGGTGCGGTGGGCCGGAGCACGACTGATTAGTGCGGGCCTTCGCGTCCAGAAAGAGCCACCGTCTCGCTCGATAAAGTGCACATCTTGCGGACGAGAGGGTGTTTCGGGGAGGGGGGGGGGGGTGTAGGGGTGTCCACTGTCACTGGAGTATCATAAACAGGGATATGCAAGGTGATGGAAATAGTTGGGAGTGCAGTCAAATAAAACAACACTATTGTTTGCTATTTTGTTTCATACTTAGCCCTGATCGGCACAGTGTATGTTATTGTACATATAGTCTTTGACCGCACCCCCAACCATTTTCATGACAGAATAATGTTTTAACTCTAAGTAACATTAAGAAATAAGTATCGAATAAAATAATTTAAGTTTGGATTATTTCTTAGTACAACAGTAGAATATTTTTTCGCCTTTCCATTAATTTGAATCTTGGATATCGCTGGGGCGTATTAGAGGAAGAGCAATACCGAGACTACGTATGCAGTGAAACAAGATGCAAGGAATATCGTAAGGTAGGTACAGGAATACGTAAGGTACTTTTACAATACATGTCGAGCAGATTAAGTCTTGAAGAATGACGAACAGAGAACATGACTCAACATGAGGTGTTTATAATGATAATATTTGCCTTAACGGACTATATATAATAGTTATATAGATTGAGATAATATAATAGTTGCCAAAAATAAAAACATAGTTGCGAAACAATAAACTATATTATATTAATGTTTAAAATAAATGAATTCTGAATTTTTCCTGTATACATACATGTTTATCAATTCCTTTCATATTTAGCCATTTTTAGTACTGGGTATAATTGTTAATTTCCCCCTGATAAATAAAATCAAAGGGACCTAATCGGAAGAAAATTTTCCTTCCGCTTTTATGCTCCGTCTAAACATTTCAATGATGATTAAACCTATCTGATATTAAAGAACACTTGATTCTCATTAACCATGATGTGTTTAATCGAAATCGTTTGAGCTAGTTTTTAAAATTTATGAAATAAAGTCCCCCCCCCCGATTATCCAATTTTGATGAAATATTTGCTGTCACCTCACGGGCATATACTTACCTCAAATGCATAATTTCAGTTTCGTAGGCTTTATCGTTATTTAGTAATCTGTTTACATACCAACACAGAGACCATGATGACTTGGTAATTTGGACTAATTTGACCCCAAAGCGTGTATTTCCGTTGACAACCGAAAGTCGAAATTTTTCCTTACTATATATTTCATATATAGGTAAGTGAAAGTTAAAAAATAAAGAAGAAGAAATGTACCACTGGAACCTTAAATCTCTAAATTAAATCTTTCGCTGTTGAGAGAGGTAGAAGTAAAAGAACGATAGCGGTACCACCCCTTCAATGAAACTTTACTTATATCCTCTTTCTACTTTATTCCTCTACTAATGTATACTATTCAAATAAGATTTGATCAAATTGTAGTTTACTCGCGGATAAGAACCGGTTTTTCCATATTATCCGTTATTCGAAATTTTCTCAATAAAAAAAAAAAATCATAACCCAAAACGGATGTACCACCCAACAAAATTTACAAACCCTAAAAATCTATCCTCCGCAATAAAAACTAAAAAAAAAAAAATATTCCAAACTCCTCTTCTAGGCACAATGAGGAATAAAACTTCATACTACTGATTACTAATGATAATTTTTTTTTAAAGTTAAATAAAGTGTACAAATATATATAAAAACTTGTTTCGCTTTCATTTTATAATTTTAATAAGTTTCAGTAATGAATCCAGAAAAATGCTGCTTTAATTAACTTTGTTGTTAATTAATTCTGTCGTTCTCGGGGGATTAAATGTCCCAGAATAAAGTTTGTAAATGTTTCATTCATTAATTCAAACAAAAAACTACGATTTTTTTGTAAGCAAAAAAATTTGAGATTTGAGGCATTTATGTTTTCTTTATAATATCAGCGATATCCAGAATATTGTATCAAAAACTGTAAACCTAGAGTAATAAGTTATGTTAATACATATTTATTAACTGGATTATTATTGATCATCTCCTACCTGATTGTTGACTTGGGCTTCCACTTCAAGAGAGTGACCGTGGTGGTTGAGGGGCGGCTCCACCAGCGGGGCCGAGAGGTCCTGGGTGTCCTCAGGCCCGAACGGGTGCTGCAATACCAACCAATTAAGTTCGTTAATACAATTACTCAGGTATCAATTAATTAATAAGTTAATGTTAATTCTAATATGAAATATTCACATAGAATATAATTGTTAGGAGTTTGGAATTGTTATTATTATTATAGAGATGAGAGATGGTCAACTGTTCTTCAATTACGATAGGTTAAGTAATGGTCAGGATTTTCAGTTTACAATGATATTTATTATGGTAAGCCAACGTTTCGATCCAGCTTGTGGATCTTCATCAGGGCTAAAAGAAAACAAATATATGAGTATCTATGCTAGAGGGTGGTATAAATGGATACATTACAGAACTGATAATAATATAAAAGATGGTATACATAAATATTAAAATAAGAGGCTGGTTAACAAGATAAAATAGAATCTGATATTTACCTACTGAGTCCAGGTGGATACTAAGACTAAAGGTAAAAATAAGGTGAGAGGTAGTGGTAGGGGGTAGGTTTGCCGACTTCAAAGGTTTATGGCGGGGAAATCCAATGCTTTTGAAGTGAAGGCACATGACAACTGAGTGAACAAAATATTTAAAAACTAACAAAATATATGGTACTGTATACAAATAGTTGTGTCTGGACTGAATAATATTCTGAAACCTCAAATCCTAGTTTTGATTTCATAGGTACCTGCAATTATCTCTGTACCTCTTATACTATTATTATTTTTTGTATTGTATGCTTCTTTCTATATATTTTCCAAATTTGTATGCATTGTTACATTATGTATTATCTCATTTTTATGTTATTATTCAGTCCAGACACAACTATTTGTATACAGTACCATATATTTTGTTAGTTTTTAAATATTTTGTTCACTCAGTTGTCATGTGCCTTCACTTCAAAAGCATTGGATTTCCCCGCCATAAACCTTTGAAGTCGGCAAACCTACCCCCTACCACTACCTCTCACCTTATTTTTACCTTTAGTCTTAGTATCCACCTGGACTCAGTAGGTAAATATCAGATTCTATTTTATCTTGTTAACCAGCCTCTTATTTTAATATTTATGTATACCATCTTTTATATTATTATCAGTTCTGTAATGTATCCATTTATTGTCACCCTCTAGCATAGATACTCATATATTTGTTTTCTTTTAGCCCTGATGAAGATCCACAAGCTGGATCGAAACGTTGGCTTACCATAATAAATATCATTGTAAACTGAAAATCCTGACCATTACTTAACCTATTATTATTATTATAAATGTTTCGATATTATTTAATTATTAATGATCATATGTGTTGAAGATTATAAGAGATATTAAATGTAGGCTTTGGAATATTTTGTGTTATATAATTCTTTAAAATAAATACGAAATGCAAAGAGTAAATTTATTATTTTAAACTTGAAACAATAATTGAGTAATTCTTATGTCTGTCTGTCTTTATTCGATCAAATTACTTGAAAAAAAAAAAAAAAAAACAACAAACATTAAATCAAGGAAACGAAAAATGGTGTTAAGCCTACATGACTCAGTCAATAATATAAATAATACTACAACAGTTGTAAATAATATAGTTCCATTATTCCTCCTATAAGCCTATATTAGATGGTCAATTATGTTATATATCAATTACATTAATGCAATATGGATATTGACATTCGGACGATGCACACAGGGGTATTTGACCCTAAAATTTGGCCAAAACCCATTTTTTAAAATTTGAAATTGCTGGTAAATAATGACTGGAAGTTCAAGTAGAGAACCTGTTGGATCATGTAAGATGATTTTTATCTCTTCCAGACCCTTAATCCGGCGGCTATTCTAATTCAAATCTGACCTTATCCTTTAAATCGTCTGTGCTCATAAATATTGGTCTACAAAATATATTAATTTTCTTTGTTCTTACTGAAGTATCGGCATTATCAAATGATGGATAGTTCGAGGCCAGGTTTGTACTTGTTATCCAGATAGTTATAATTTTTTTGTATTCAATACTAGTATCAATATTTTTTTGTTTTTTGGTAGGTATATTTTAGAGCTAAAAAATAAATTTGAAGGTTAAAAAGTTATACTTCTGGGCATTTCTGGGCAACGAAATATTTTTTATGATAATGTATAATTATCCTAGATAATGTTTCTTGAAAAAAATTCTGCGAATAGCTGCGATTCGGAGAATTATAATTTTTTATTACTAAAATGGCAATTTCATTAAATAATAAAAAAAATTCAATTTTGTTATATTTTCATTTATTTGTATTTTAGGATCTTCGGAAAGAATAACTGTAACCTGAATAGAATTATTTGACATATTTTTAAAGTCAAAACATTAGCTTTAAATAAAAAAGAAGGAATTTTTGGTGTCTTTTCTCATTGGGAAATATTGTAATAACCTAGAGCATGTGAAAGAGCTAAAACAAAATTATCCATTTTGAGGCATGATTTCCAAGTGAGATAGAATGCTTCTTCAAAGAAAAGAAATTTTTTTGAAACAGAAACAAGAAATGGCTAAGTGGGACGATATCAATCAAAAGCTCAAGATCTGGTGGACGCTCTGAAAAATCATTTGTTACTTTAAAATTTACAACGGATACGGATAAACTTTATCAATGGTACGCTATGACACCATCTGTTCACAAAATTTTAAGGGATGGTTTTGAAGTGATAAAAAGTCCTCTGCTTCATATTGGTCTTTTATCTGAAGAAGCAGCAGAAACCCGAAATAACCATTTCCGGATTTATAGAGAACATAAGATCAGAAAATTTTCCCGGACAGAGTGCAATCTGGATGTAATTAATAGATTAATATTGACATCAGATCCAGTTATCACAGGTATGAGAAGTTCAAGAAAAAAGGTATCAGGTTTTTTAAGGAAACTTTAGACATGTTGTCTCCCCCAACCAACTTAACCGATAGTGGTGATTCCGAAAGTTCATTAAGTGACGAGAAAAGTGAATAATGATTAATTATATTTAATATGCATTTTTAAGAAAGGTTGGTGCGTTTTTTCCTGGGATATAAGTTATGTTTCGAAGAGGTATTGAACAATTCTTAATGAATTAGGAAAAAACCTTTTTTTCTTTATCACCATAACTTTTTATATTCACCTATTTTCAAAATAATAGTAATAGATTAATTTAAAATAATAGTAATAGATAAATGATAACAAAGATAAAATAATATGAACATAAATTTTAAACCCATGGATGCCTATTTCACAGAGTTATGTAAAAATTTATTTTATGAAAATTTTCTCCTTAGAGTATTTTTTTAACTGCTAAAAAAACATTTTTAATGTCTATTACAAATATAGAAGCCATTTTGAGGACTTTTGAATTAATAAAATGGAAGGAAATAGTTTTGGCCAGCTTTCCGGGTCAAATACCCCTGTGTGCGATGGGAGTACTAAATTTTGCCTGTCCAGCTATAATTAGGATCTTTACGAATGCATGATATCGCACAGGTACTAAAACGGTTGTAATAACACAATGGTTCTAGATAATACAGCTTCAATATCCCCCCCCCCCCCCCCCGTCTTAGATGATCAATATTTCTTTATAATATTTTTTTTTTTTTTTTTTTAAACAACTTTTACAACTTATGTCATATGTTGTCCCCAAGAATAATAGTTCGCCACCTTCCTCTGTCTTCCCAGTCTCCCTCACGCAGTCCCCTGTTCATCATTGCTTCTTCGATGTTCTCCATCCAGTGTCTCCTTGGGCGACCCCTCTTCCTTCTCCTTTCTGGTCTCCATTTCAACATTCTTTTTGGCCAACGATTCATTTCCATCCTCATAACATGGCCATACCATTTTAGCCTCATTGTTTCTATTGTATAGAGGATGTTTTCCATTTGATTGACTCGCTGTCTAATCTCTAAATTTGGTACTTTTTGAAGACGGGAGACCCCACATGATCGCTTCCAGAAGTCCATTTCCAGGGGTAAGAGTCTCTTTGATTGACTCTCCTTAATCGTCCATGATTCGGCAGCATAAAGAGTGACACTTTCAAGGAACGATTTATAGATTATTTTTTTGGTTCTCAAGGACACTGTCTTGCTCCATAACACCGAGTTCAAGAGTCTAATTACGATCTTTCCATCGCTTATACTTCGTTCGATTTCCGTATCAGCTGTTCCTACAGCGTTCACCCAGCTCCCTAGATATTTAAATTGCGCTTCAGGATTCAGGATCCATGAATCTATATTAAGACATTTGCCTTGACCATTATAGGCCATATACACTGTTTTTTCCTTGCTAACTTCCAGGCCCCATCGTGAGTACTCCTGAAGGATTTTTTTCATCATATACTCTGCATCCTCCGCCTCTGATGCAATGAGAACCTGGTCGTCAGCAAATTGAAGATTATATAAGCAATGGTTTCCAATCTTCATTCCCATGCCTTGACAGTTTTCCTTCCACTCTTTTATGGCCCGTTCCACATAAATATTAAAAAGAAGCGGAGATAGTGAACATCCTTGTTTCAAACCCTTCGTTATGGAGAAACTGTTACTAATAGAGGCTCCGATTTTAACTTGCGCTCTAGCATCAACATAAAGGTTTTTTATGGCAGTTATAAGGTAGGGACTTATATTAAAAAACTCTAGTGCCTCCCATAGATTCTTTAGTGGCACTGTGTCATATGCCTTTTGTAAATCCACAAAGATTATGTGTACTTCTTCATTGTGTGCCATTGCCTTTTCAAGAAGTTGCCTAATTACAAAGATGTGATCACTGCAGGACCGTCCTGTTCTGAAACCGGCTTGTTCTTCAGGAATTATATGTGCACATTCTTCTTTATATTTCTTTATCAATATTTACCGTGTAAGGGGAAAAACTGAAACTATTTTTAAAGCCGTTGTGTTATCCTAGCTGTATGTTTTTTCTATTATTTTTTTTTTTTAAATATTTATTGCCACAATATATGGTAATAAAAACGTTTGTATTAATACAAAAATACAATGTTTGTAAATAATATTGCTTCAATAATCCTTCTTCCGTGAGCAATATTGTCAATATTGATATTGCTGCAATAATATTTAACGTTTAAGACAGGTTTTAGAGAGTATGGTAACCATCATGCACCTCTTTGTTCATAAGTAGTAACAATGATAAATATATTTTTATCTAAATTTCAAATAGAAGTGTATTGTACATATTCTAGTCACGAAATTGCAATTGATGAGTTGACTACAGCTAAAACGTCTAACGTTTGTTGCGCAATTTTTTTTTTTTGTAGATTCGCTTATTGTGTAATTACATAGACACACACACTGATTTGTGATACATAGACACACACTGACATTACACACGGTACAATACTTTGATTCACTATTAATAATTTGCCCTCATGATCAGTCATGATGTGGTAAAACATTGTATTTTGCTAATAAACAATGTCAAAAATACGTGATTGGTAAATTAAAAAACAGCCCTTTAGGAACTCAATTTTTCGGACACGCAACTCTGGGACAATAAGGGGTCGACAATGATCATTTAAATTGACCATTTTTTTTTTATTATTTTTTTTTTTTTTTTTTTTTTTTTTTTTTATTGCATATTATTACAGTCTTTTTATCAAGATTAGACGTACAAAACATTTTAAAAATTGTTAACAATTAATTTTTTATGGAGTACTGTGAATTTTTAAATTGTACATTTATGAAGTAAGCAATTAAAAAGAAAAAAAAATAATAAATATATGCACTGCTTAAAATATGGCTAAAGAAATAATACCTATATAAAAAAGCTGAGCCGTAATAATATTTATTAAGCAAGTTATAATAATTATTTTTATATATAAAAAATAATTATTCATACAACAATATTTCCATGAATTAATTACTAAGGAAATTCATAAAAAACACAAAGGTGGATTCTAATCCTAAAGGTATTTCAGTCTTTTTATTGAATAAACACAGTCATATTGTTCGAAATAAAATACAGCTTGAGATAGAAGGTTGAGGGGAAGAATCCCTTTCTGTTTAACTTATAACAATGAAATTCGCAGAAGCCTTTTTTACTTTCCTTTAAAGTAAGAAGTTACATTTTTCGGAAGAAGAAAGTGGACTTTTCCAACAGAATTGTATTAGTTCTTCGCTTCTATGATCTCTAGAAAGAAAAATGTAAAAAGGGGAGACGAGACAGCGATACCAGAAAAGAAAATATAATATTCATAGAATTAATCTAGTTTAAAATTTTTGTTGATAAATTTAAATAAAATCACCAAAAATTATATTTACTTAAGATTCAGGATTTTAAAGACATGTGGCATAAGAACAGCGACTAACCATCACATCTTTCAGCTCTAATTCATGTTTTGTTGTGGTACTTACATATGTTGGATAAGTAGTATCTAAATTCGTAAGTTTTTTAAGGGACAAGGCCCTAAGAATTTCTTATACTAATTGATGTTAATTTTAATTTAATCAAATGGTATTAATCTGAGAAAGTGTTTTGAAATAACTTCTATTTCAAATTTTGAATGATAGTGTTATTTTATGTGACAAATGATTTATTGAGAGCAGTTAAGAATAAATTCAGTAGAATCCTAAATGAATGAATAAATATATTTAAAACATTGAAAAATTAATGCAAGCAATATAAATGTAATTGAGTTGGTATCATAGCAGATTTAATTATTTTGTGTCTTTTTGGTATCCTGTGGATAATTAATTTGAATTTTGTTGAAAGTCTTTGGTTTTGGAGTAATTTTATTCAATAAGAATAAGAATGCTTTAATGTCCACCACCAAACAAAGATACTAGAAATATATAGATTAGAAATCGGTAGATACTCACCATTAACTATTCCCCTCCCAACCGGTTCACATGATTTCGAAAAGTCCTGTAATGATGTTTTACAGTTTTATTTTTTCTTTAGGGGAGATTTATTAACTTTATATTCATCGTGACCTGTATCATCATGACAATGATAGATTTTGTGTTTTTTCAGAGCCTCAGAATGATTGAATTACTTATTATTTGCATTATTTCTGTTTTACATTGTATTTGTTTTTATATCAAAGTGATTATTTTTGGACCAAATTGAAAACACTTTGATTCGAAAAAACCAAAATCTTTTCTATGAGGCGATATGAGGAGGCAGATTCAAACTTATCCCATATCACTAGTTATCGCTCAGAAAAGAAAACAGGGTCACCTATATATATGACTCAGGATCAAAACTACATACCTATAAAAATAAAACGGCAAAAGTGATACCCATGAGGGTCTTATGTGCAGTAATGTGTAAGGAAGTGATATTACTTGATCAGCGGTCCTGCAAGGAAGTGATTTGACAATAATCACGCTCAACCACCTGGGTTTTCCCCACTCATTTTCAATAAAGAGTGCCCAATTCATAGAGGACGGGTGTACCCCAAGAGGGCCTCTTGGCTGTAGAGACGGTTTGACAGAATAGAAAGATATCCTACCAGAGCCTGATTCGACACGGGACCTTGACCTCAGCAGTTCAGTATCTGACAAATGAGCTACCCCACTGTCATGAAAAAATGTTAAATCTAATCGTCAATTTTTTTTTTCAATCTAATAAAGGTAAAGTCTAAAATTTTTCTGCTCAGTTTATATATGCGTCTCGTATCCAGGAGTAATTTAACCAATACAATTAGGCCCTTTTATTCATGATAATACTGTTCTGAAATTAGGTTTTGGACCAGAATAATTCCTTTATAATAAACTGCTCGGTTCATTCTAATGATTCACTGATTCGGTAAATGAAACTATAAAAAGCTTAACAAAGTTGATAATCTGAGCTATGAAAAACTCTCACAGTCGTACCCAATGAAGAAGGAAAGGAAAATATGATTTTTTAAAATAATGTTGGGATTTGAAAACACGATATTAACACCCACAATCTAAATGAAGATATTATTTAAAAATATCAAACAATAACATGTTTCTGAATAGATAATTGACAATGATACGAACCAAGAAACAAACATTTAGATTTATATATGAATAAGAAATAAGAAATAAATAAATAATAGGTATAGCTAATTTCCTACTCTTCATATTAATACATTTTTAATTAATATTTTTTTTTCTTTATCATTTCTTTACCGTCCACCCCTAGATTTTGTATTGTACATAATGAAAATATATATGAAATCGATTAAAATGACCAGTTACATTTTTTTAACAATAAGACGAGAGGTGTCCCTGCTCTGATTGAGAATGAATCACTTATCAAGTGAGTTATGAAATCACGTCGAAACCATCGATCGTAGAAAACCCATCACACTTCTAGGCAGCAGCAACGACCTAAGCGACTTCCTGGAAATTCCTGACTCACTCGACCTCCAACAGGTGAATCACCGTGACCTTTGTGCTAAGGTGGCAGGGCAGACTTTTTGACCTGCATCTTGCCGTGCTTACAAGTTTCCACGAAGTTTAGAGAGGCAACAGAGGCTGTTCATAAAAACCACGCCAATTATCAAAACTTTGCAAAATATTCCGTTGAATAGGCAGGGAAATTGCAATTATTTTAGAACCCTAGTAGAAAAAATAAAAATTTAATTGGGTCAGAATCCTTTTTACTTTTTATGTTAGTAGTGATAGTGGTGCACCTTATTTATTATTTAATCATCAAATCAATAGGTAAAAGGACTATTAAATCCAGGAGAAACTTAATGATAACGTAAGGTACCAAAAGCTACCCAAGCGATTTCAATGAGAAAATTATTATATTTAAGGTTATATTACCAGTTGCTGTTTCTGATTTCGAGCCCGCGGATTTGATATTGATTGATTTTTTTTTTTTTTTTTTTACAATTTCTACACCGTTCACCCCTAGATTTTGTATTGTAAAATGTTCATAATGAAAATATATATGAAATCGATTAAAATGGCAATTTACATTTTTTTTGTATAATATGTAGGCGTAAAAAAAATCTAATATAATGAAGTTGTGTACTGAAGAGGTCTCCAATGGTATTTCTTCGTTGACCTAAGCCATTGCGTCACAATCTCAAGCTTTAAGTATGGATAGATGTGTATCTTATAAAAACTTTTTCAGCGTCAAGTCAAATTTGATTTGATTGAAGAATGATAAATAATGGGTCTAAGTGCCAAAAAAATAAAACAAAGTTTTTTTTTGCCAAATTGTTACATGTGCCAAAACCATTCTTCAGAAATGGGTATAAGTAAAGTTTTTTTGTTATAAACGAGTTCATTGAACGTATGAAAGATAGCATGGGTGTAAACACTTAACGTAGGGTATAAGACACATCATTTCTGTAAAAAATTGCTAAGGCACTTATGCATTTACCCTTATGCATATACCCTTATGCATTTCACCACGCTTCAATTATTTGCTATATCATCATATCATGAGTTTTTTCGGGAGGCGGAGAGGAGGGCTCACGTTTCATCTTAAGCTATACAATGGGCTTCACCTCTACCTAAATTACAATGTTATTTTAATAATTGTTTCATACTTTTCATTTCCATGTTTCAATTTTTAGATTCATTATTGATAAAAGTTTATTTCTACAATGACTCAACAAACAACAGCATTTGTCTATTACTTATACTAAAAATACGTATAAACAGTTTTACTGAAGGCGTGATTATTATAATTCTTAAAATGTATTTAACAATTTTAAAAAAATATAAAAATAAATTCTATATAAATTGAGGATATAAGCTAAATAACCTGACAGCTAGTTTAAACGTTAATTAAAGGGTCCATTATACCGTTAACAACGTGTTTCCATTACCTAGAATGAATTAACAAGCCCATACACGTGTCAGTTTATTAAGCCAGATGGATTTTATATAAAGTAAAGATGACCATAAATATTTCAAACTATAAAACTAAAATGTAAATATTATTTCCTAAAAATACAGAGTGCATTGTCTTTTTGTGGTGATACCGATTTTTTTATTGTTATTGTCTTTTTTTTAGTTTATTGGATGGGGTTACAGACCTTAAAACATCAAGGGTTTGAGGGCCGATGTTTTTTATAATTTATTTCATAATTTAAAAATTACAAAAGGATGGGAAGAAGAGAGAGGAAAACTAAAGGTAGAAAAAAATAAAAAGGTGAACATGTAAAATTCAAAACAGAAACAGAAACTCAGTCAAATCAGTTTTATAAAATAAAAAATAAATTCATGCCCATCATGCCCAAAATGCTCTAAGTTCATTCATTATTGTAAACAACACATTCGCTGAATGTCACGCTGGGTGACAGGTGTGAATTGAAGTTTGAAGTAAAAAAAAAATATATTGGATATTTTAATAAATATATTAAACATTAAATCTCCGATATTGATTTATAAATTCACTAAAAAAATATTGAAAGAAGGTATTCTAAATGTTACCATAGTCTTGTAATGCCATGTATATTTTTTTCGATATATGTATATTATCTGGTTAAAATCTGAAGATAATCGAGGTAAATATCTATTAGGTCAAAAATATCTATTAGGGTAATGTGATTATTTAGGGTATTCAGTGAAGTTTTTTTATACAGAGAATAAAACTCAAGGAAAGGTTATACTAAAATGAATGATGACATCGATTTATTAAATAAAAAACTACAAAAATGCTAAAAACTTCATCAGCGCAACTTTTAATACCTAAACTATTAACGTAGACTAAAAACATTAATCGTTTCTCTGTCCTTGGTCTTATTAAATATTTAAAATTATAATATTTTGATTGTTAGATATTGATTTCCAATCTATCGTAACTCTTTGGTGCAGCTTTATTTATACATTCAAAATAGACTTAAAGCATTTCAAAGCGGTTTAAAAAGAAAAATATTTTTTTTTTCTAAAAAAGGGATTTCACAACAGAAAAATATGAGGAAAATAACCTTCAGATTTAACGATTGAACAAGTCATCTACTCGCAATAAGTCAAGTTCTTCGAAAGTTTACAGCAATCGGGAAAAAATATTTTTAATATAATTTTACACAGCTTAGCAGCCAACGAAAATCACCTCGACATTATAGATTAATTTGGCTAAGCAGCTTTGATATTTCTTCAGAGGTATGTTGGACCTCATTACCTTCAATACAGAAGTTTTGAAAGTAATAAAAAAATTAACTGATGTAAGAAAAATTCAAAAATGGCATAAAATGTAATATAGGTACATTAAAACTTAATGATATTACTATAATTGGGAGCTTAACTAAAAAATAAAGACAGAAAAAAAAGAATACTAACAACGTCCAATTATAAATAAAATGAAGATTTAAGATAATAATACTTTGTAGCACTTATTAAAACAATAACGGAATTATATCCAATATATAATTGGTTTCTTAAACTCCTGGGATATTTTTATTATGGGTATAGTTGATGTTAACAGTATTGGAGCAATCACCAGGACAATCTCACAAATAAACATTTATTGCTTCATCTACAACGTTTCGGCTATGTCGCCATTTTCAAGTCTCAATCTGAATAATGATTTAATTAATCTAGCTTTTTTAAACAATGCCTTCATCAACTAAAATAAAACTTCTCTTTTTATATTTATATAAACCATTAACTGCTAAGATTAAGAGACTTGAAAATGGCGACACAGCCGAAACGTTGTAGATGAAGCAATAAATGTTTATTTGTGAGATTGTCCTGGTGATTGCTCCAATACTGTTAACAGCAACTATACCCATAATATTAAGGGAAGATATTAATAAAAGCATATAGAAAGAAAAGGTCTAAGTTATTTACCAATAAAATTTATCTCTAATTTATATTGGATATAAAATTAAATCAGATATAAATATTAAATAAATCTATATTTCTTATTGGATCAATTCAAAATGAGGGCAATTTTAATAGACATAAAATATTAAAGATAATAAAAATAATTATTTATTTTTTATGGAACTATACAAATAAGATTAAAAATAAACATTTCTCTTTCAAACAAAACTGACTCGTATCAAATTTGCTGGCAGTTCGCAAGGATCAATGCTCACGAAGGTTTCAGTCCTCTCTTCAGCTTCATCACCACTACCAGCACTGGACATCCTCCACCTCTCCTGATGATCATTTACCGGGAAGCCGACGGGCAGGTCCCGTTGGTTGGAACAGGAACATATCTTGTTGGTCCTCCAATCGCAGCAGTAGAGCATCATCAACAACACTATGATAGCCAATGAGAGTGACAGGACGAGAACCCACCACATCTAAGTGGAGTCGGAGAGCATGTCCCCACCCCGGGCCGCCGAGCACACTGACTCGATGAATGAAGGCGTAGTGGGCGCGTGGGAGGGGATCCAGACAGCCCACCCAATTACCCTCTGACATTTACAGAATCTGGGGGGATGTTTTTTTTTTTTTTTAAATTTCATTAGGAAAATATTATTAAAAAAAACCTTCTCTTTCGCACTTTCTATTTTTACGCGAAAAAAGAAAAAAAAAAAAAAGAGGAACTTATTATATGAAAATAAACTGAAATATAATACCCACTCACTCAGTTTTAATTTTCGATTTTATATCTCAGTGTGTAGGTGTAAAATTGATTTTTCTGAGGCATTTACTTCTAATTGCAATGAAATTATAAAAAAAAAAAAAAAAAAAAAAAACTCTCTATTGACACGTCTACTTCCAAAAAAATTAATAAGTCCATTTCAATCAACTCTTGTTCTATTTGAAAAAAAAACTTATAACATGGCCGAAAAAAATGAAATAAAATAAATTAAAAACTCAAGTTATTATGTCGAACGCTCAGCCACAAAGAATACTAATTAACATTTCAGAAATTTAATGTATAAAAGACCATTTTTTTTTTTAAATGACAAACTTGTCCTTTATTTTAGATTTTTCTATACGGTACATTATATTTTATCTTATTAACATAGTATTCTTCATATTCTTACTCACCATTGGAATCTTCAATCAAATTATCAAATATCAATAGTATATCTGACCATTGTAATTATCATACTTTTAAAAATTTTTACCCACCACTCTTTCACTTCACAGATTTGATATTACATAAATATTTGATATAATTTATAAAATTTTCATTTTGTGTGAATCTGCGTGTTCCCAACCATTCCTGCTTCAATATATTTACGGTCAAATATCTTACACCCTCATGTGTAACTTTTTACAGAGTTATAATTAACCCCCCCACCTGTTTTTAAAATAAGGGTTTGATTATAGAATCATCATTTAAAATGGCGTACGGTATGTTGATAATAATATATAATATAATATATTTGGTTAAATTATATATCAAAGCACCTAACTATCATAGGCGAAATAAATTTTAGTACCAGAGAAAGAAAAATATTATTTTTTAGAGATCACACAAATTAACACCCTCTTTGGTTCTTCAAGTCAAATAACGCATTAACGTTAAGTGTCACTTCTTATGGAGATATATTTTTTGAGACCAAATCGTAACAGATCGACACAAAACAATTATAATAATAAAATAAGGACAACCTTATTTGAAATGCACTGTATATAAATTTAGTAATCCTAGTTATTATTTGCTTGGTTTTTTTTTTTTGCTACCAACCGCGGCTGAAAACCATTAGTATGCATTCCCAACCATTATTTGGTTCTGTACCCCTCAGGATGCTATTTATTTTCAAGTTCAAAAATACGCAATGAATTCGACATTTTTAATAAGATACTATTTTACTATTATACATGGTCTGTGTTCAAGTTTAAAAAATAATGAATCCCAAAGTTTCAGCAAACTCTGAGGTGCTCATATGAGTCATGATTTATAAGGTACAAACTGTGTTAAAATAATGCAAAAGCTTAAACAATGACAAACAAATTGAAACGTTTCAAATAATAAAAAATCTGGTGCGTGCGCGCAACACACAACTTTCACTTACCAACTTACTTAGATTAGAAATTGACGTGTTTTGCTAATTATCATTTCCCAAAGTCACACATTTTTCTACATTCATATCTTATTTTTGTTAATCGTTAAAGCCGTTTTTGAGTAAATAAAAAAACCCGTGAAAATGATACAAAATTTATTAAGTAAAGTCCCCCCTCCCGTAGATCAATTTTGATGAAATATTTACAGTCATATCTCGGGCATATAAATACATCAAATACCAAGTTTGATCAAAATCGTTAAAACTGTTTTTGAGTAAATAAAAAAAACATGTGAAAATGGTACAAAATTTATTAAGTAAAGTCCTCCCTCCCGTAGATCAATTTTGATGAAATTTTTACAGTCACATCTCGGGCATATAAATGCATTAAATACCAAGTTTGATCAAAATCGTTAGAGCCGTTTTTGAGAAAATAAAAAAAACACGTGAAAATGTTACAAAATTTATTAAGTAAAGTCCCCCCTCCGGTTAATCAATTTTGATGAAATTTTTACAGTCATATCTCGGGCATATAAATACATTAAATACCCAGTTTGATCAAAATCGTTAAAGCCGATTTAGAGTAAATAAAAAAAACACGTGAAAATGTTACAAAATTTAATAAGTAAAGTCCCCCCTCCGGTTAATCAATTTTGATGAAATTTTTACAGTCATATCTCGGGCATATAAATAGATGAAATACTCAGTTTAATCAAAATCGTTAGAGCCGTTTTTGAGAAAATCGAAAAAAACGTAAAAAGTTATTAAATAAAGTACCCCCTCCCTTTAAGTAATTTTGATGAAATTTATGCTGTCACATCGCGGGCATATACCTACACTAAATACCCAATTTCAGGATCGCACGGTTTATAGTTTTTGAGCTAGTCTGTTCACACACAGACACACAGACACACAGACACACAGACACACAGACACACACACAGACCATTTCGCGGGACTTGGTCATTTCGACTCAGGGGACACCAAAACGTGTATTTCCGTTGAAAACCGGAAGTCGAAAATTTTCACGATCGCAATACTTCCACTTACTATATATTTCATATATAGGTAAGTGAAAGTAAAAAAAAATTCCAAAATGATAAGACATTCTTGGTAAACGGTAGTACCTAAAGGATTGTGATTTGACCGAGATAACTTTCAATCTCTAGTTTATCTCTCTTAATTGATAACAATTCCGAGGTAGGTGGGTGGACAAATAGTTACATACAATAGACTACTTTCCACCTTACTATATGTCTATCGATATATATGTATATACATAAATGTTTCATCATTTTGTACCTTAATAATTTGTACAAAATCTTAAATCTGAAGTCAAGCCATGAAGCCTTGAGGAGCTTTAATTGGAACTAAACGTCACATATCAAAATATAACTTGAAATTCTAATATGTTTTTATTTTTTGAGATGTCATAGACGGAAGAATAGTCATTATAAACAAACTGAATAATTTTTAATAATGAAAAGTGATTAAGTTTGCTAATTTGTTTATATTACGTCACTTCATGCAGCTAGGCTAATTGGACGATGATATAATAAGAGTCCCCAATTCGGCTTATCCAGGTAAAATTATGATATGAATTTTTAATGAGTAACTGATATCGCTCATGCTTGGGACCACCACTTTACGTCCCATCCGAAAGACGGCAGGGCCAAGGATTGTCTGGGTCCATTTAAAAAATCCTGGGGCCATATGCCGAGCTACGAACTCGCGACCCTCTGTATGTATTAGTTGGCTACAGCATAGGTGTAGCCACCCCACTGATAAAGTTGAATAGGAAGGGTTTACTATTTAAAAAATAATTCCCAATTCCGCAAATATCAGTTCTTGATCACTTCTTAGGAGTTGTACTTATTGATTAGGTTTTCCTTTTAACCCTTAGGACTTCTTTTCCCTCCAGTACTTCCGTTGCTGACTCAAGTTGGTAAAGACTTGGAGCAACTGCTGCCAGGGCCGGAACAGAGGCGGGTTTGATAAGGCCGCGGTGGGGGCCGCATCGGGATCAATATTCCTACACGAGAGCTCTCTAGCAACTAGTTCGCGAACTAATGCTGTTGAGGCGTTTCGACGCTAGGTTGTGCGGCAGTGTCATCTAGCAGGACTTGGAGTTTCAATTTTGTTTCGGCAAATACTGATCTTGATCTCAATGTTTTATTAATTATAATCGTAAACACATTTAAAATATATCAAATGTTAATAAAATTAATATTGAAACACTTGTTCAATGTAACATCATTATTGCATTATTATAAAAAAAAAAAAAAAAAAAATCATATCTGTTATTAGAGCATTTACTTTAATTATAATTTAGCTTTCCAAATTAACCTTCCTATAACTATTTCTTGACAGCGTCCTGTTTATTTAAACCTGATAGTGAATACCTGTATTGATGGGTTAAAGCTTCTATACAATAATTCCATTTACTTATCCCGTATTATGTATGTGGAACTTACAAGAAAAGTGTAAATAGTGAGAGTTTTGAAAAAATTGAGGTGAATGCGGAATATAATAGTGAAAATGCCAACCTTTTGATTGGTAAAAAGATCGAAGTGGATCTAATGGCAGTGATAAGTTTAAATAAAGTTGTTAAAAAGCACTGTACCAAAATTTGTGACAATGATAAACCAATAAACCCAAAACGTATCTATGATAAAATTAATCAGGAACTAACCTTGATAACGAACATTTGAAGGGAATAAATACCTTTTAAGCCCCCGACACAACAGGAGAACAGACAGAACCTGTTTGCACACCTTTGTGGCCGAGGTAACACCACATATAGACCCGGTTTCCTTTTGTGCTGCTTTTTACTGCTTCAATTACAGACCCTTTGCAGTGCCGAGCCTTCTGCACCGGTCATTTCAATGACAAAAGGGACGGCTGTTATTTACGGCTTGTGTGTGGAGACAACATTTCTTTAGGTTCAAAAAATTGTTTAGTCTCTTGTGAGGTTCATCAGAGCACTTCGAATACTCGCTACACAAGCTATAAATAATTGAATTAAATTTAGGTCTTTTTTAAAATAAACAATAATAAATTTTATTAACTAATTAGTACAATTAAAATTATTTATTTAGTTAAAAATACTTTACCTGTTTTGCTTTTAAATAAGATGCTAGTATTTACGTTCTCTGCGCTGATTTAAAGCACTTGGATAATAGAGTGAACTGAACATATAATCAGAGATTTGAAGAATGAACAATCTATTCAGACACTTTGTAAGGCATTCATTCTTCATTTATATAAAAGATCTATCTATGCTTTGGTCATAAATTAAGGGCTCCCCCCTTTCTATTTAATTATATTCTATCCTTCTTTTCCCACCCCATTATATAACTTATTAGTCAAGGTATAACTTATGCTCGTGTAGTATTCGTAAACAAATATTTCGAAGTTCTATAATCTTTTACTGGACAAAGTTCGGTTATTACGGGATACAAGCCATACAAATATGTTTAGACAGTATGGGTTTGTAAGGTAATGTAATGATTAGTAATTTAATTTTGAGGTATTTTAAATATATATTTTTAAATATTTAGTTTCAATTTTTGTCTAGACTCTGAGGATTGGAGAATACCAAATAAATTAAATAAAAACATATACAAAATTTTATTTTTTTTTATTTTTTTTTTTTTGCAATCAGCTGTCGATTAATGCATTTAAGAATAAATAATTTTTATTTATTATTTTTATTCATGGTTATCTAATATAGATTTTATTGTTATTTTATGGATTTTTGGATGTTAGGTACACGGTTTAGTTTTCTATAGGTCCTTTAGTTTGTATATGGATATGCAACACAGTTTTGTACTCTTAGGTATACAGTTTCTGTTATTATTTTTTTCTGACTTCTGAGAGCTAAATTACATTACATTTGCCCATGTGTTTTAGGGTTACTGTCATCTTAATCAAGGACGAATGAATGAATGATAATGGATACGCTAGATTGAAGCATTTTCTAGATTCTAAAATTAATAATTTGAAAGTTTCCATTAATATCTAAATCATATAAATATCTAAAAAAGCCGGTTAGAACAATGACCCATACCATAAATGCTCAATGTTATGGTGTTAGAACTTTCAAGTAATGTTCTTCAATCATCGAACTAAAAAAAATCATCGAGTTGTTTTTAGTGAGAACGAAAATGAAATAAAAGGTTTAGGTACCACTCATACCTAAGGGAAAAGTGGTTCATTGTCGATGAAGTGTATTTGTGAAATGAAAAAGTTAATCATTTTCCCATTTCATGGAGAAATTCGTATTCGGTTCAATGTTTTCCTTAACCTGAAATAGCCTGATTGTAAAATGAGTAGGGTCTTAGAAAGCAATTAGCAATTAATTATTTTGAGGAAAATGTTCAGCTAATTCCGCATTAATCTCAGGTTCATTGTTCCTCTTAAGCGTTCTTAACTAAATATTCAATGGATAATTATGTTCCAAATATGAATAACATCCAAGGTGACAAAAGTTGCCTAAGTTTCTGCAGGAAACTGATGTGTCGTTCCTTTTTTTAAATTATAAATTTTTAAAGACTACTAGTCGAAGAAATAATGGAACCCTAAGAAAATATGAGGCAAATCAAAGCTAAAGAAATCTTTAGAAATAACATTTTTCTTATGTGATCCCACTTACCAGCGCTAGAGCGCTACAACGGTAATGGAGAGGACGTGGGTTCGATTCCCGGCCGTGGGTGAATCTCTTATCTTTTAATGAAATGCTTTAAAATTTTTAAATCAATTATTTAAAAATAATCAATGACGGAATTTCAACATACAATTTACAAATATTAAATCATTAAAAATATCTTTCGCTGTCTGGAAGATGGTTATTCATCCATCTTTTATTTGAATGAATAAAATCGTAAAGAAAAAACTACCATGTTTTATTTTTAAATATTTTTAATAACATTATTTCTGTAATGAGTCAATGTTCAAGATAGAATCTGCTGGGATATATTAAGTTACAGATGGTAAGGCATTACCTAACACTTTTCAGAAGAAAATGAAACACGTTTTGTTAATTCATGTTTTAATATGTTATTTTCTTATTATTTAATTTTTCTTATACCTTTGAAAAAAGAAATTCGACTAAAACCATAAACAGATAACAAATCTACTTTGGGACATGCAAAATAAGGTCACTTTCAGTACTAGATTTACAAATATACTTTGTTTTTTTCGTTTTAATTATCAATAAATCACATTTTATTGACTACTAGCTGTATATACCAGTTTCACCAGGAGAATTTCATTTTTTAAATCTAAAAAAATCTATAAAGTGAGACTTTTATCAACTCAAACGGACGATTTCGTAAAAACCAATGTAAAGCGAGATCAAAACGATTTTTATAACAATAAAGAATGTACCCAGAAATTGACTGAAGTTATGCAATGCAGGAGTTCGCACCTGGTATCGAAGAACCAAGAGCGAAATTTTGATAATTTAGGACAAACGTATGGATTTCTATAAAGAACAAAACTGAATTTCATCTTTATCTACATAGATTATAGCTGTATATGCCGGTTTTACCTGGGGAATTTCATTTTTCTAATGAAACGGACGATTTCGTAAAAACCAATGTAAAGCGAGATCAAAACGATTTTTATAACAATAAAGAATATACCCAGAGATTGGCTGAAGTTATGCAATTTTAATATGGACAGGTGTTCGCACCTGGTATCAAAGAACCACTGAGCGAAATTTGGAGAATTTAGGACAAACGATATGGATTTCTATAAAGAACAAACAAACAAACACAATTTCATCTTTACATAGATTAAAAAATATATCTTATATTAAAAAAACAACGCTATTTTTCCATATAGGGAATTGCTTAAATGGGCATGTTACTACTTTAAGGATTCCCCATCACATCCTTTCGACTTCTCGTAACGCTTACTCAAAAGGAATATGTTAACAAACGCCCAAAGGGTCCTTTTCATTTGAGATCGGTGCCTAGACTAAACGCGCAGGCCATTTTTGTCTACTTGTGTGGTATACTCGTAATATGATATTATCAAGAAAACTTTTTAAACATGTTCCATTAAAAAATTGTTATTTCTCAATCATAAAAATCAATTTTTTTTTTTATTTTTTATTATCGCATTAGGCCTACCAAGACATCTTTGGCCGCGCAGAATTTTATGCTGCTAGCGAGAGCTCAGACGGCCTGGAAGGGGTATAACGAAAACCTCAAGTTACTGCAAACCCTAGTTGCAGTGGCCACAGCAACAGACTGTAGATAGCTCCATAATCAATCTCTTTGACGCCAATTTGGCGTCATCTCTTTTCGTTTCAAGGACAGTGAAAAAGTGATCTAGGTCCAAGGATTATGACAGCTAAGTGTAAGCAGATGCCGAGGACCTACATTTCTTTCCCAAAGCCGCAGGCAAATTATTCCCTATATTTGGCGAAACATTCTTTCACTCTTAATCTCTTTTTGTGGCTATTGCTACCCCTCTGTAACTACTATTAGTTTCCTCATTTCTAGTGGACTGAATGCATACATTTCTTTAATAGCTATGCCTATTTTCCTTTATAGGTGCGATGTGAGTGATAACAATCGTTTCAGAGGATCCATTTCATTCCTCATCATAAAATATTACATTACAGGCTCTCCGGATTGGTTCCCTATAAGACGCCAAAGATGAAGCGAGGGCCTATTTTATAATACGCGGATCCGCCCAGAGCCACGCCCTCCCTCCATTGTCCCAGAGAGGGTTGGGACCCCCCGCGTCAACTTAATTAGACTAAATTTAAAAGCTACATCCGCTCCGCTGACACCGTAAACACTTCATCAGATCTGAAAGTGTTCTCAGCTAAATGAAGGCCTCCCTTCACTAGGAACGTTTTAATTAGCTATTCCCTTTTATCTTCCTTCCACAAAGGGGTTTCTGTGATTCTCGGAATCCGAAGCCGCAAGAGGTAGTAGAACTGCAATGTTAAAGATAAAATAAAAAAAGACGCTCGGTAGATGTAAAACATCAAAGCTGTTGGTATTATAATCGATGTATTTTTTTTTTTTGCAATTCTATTAATGATAATAATTATTACAGTTTGAACTATAAACCCAGTATTTCAAATGTTGTAGGAATCAAATAAAAAGCTAAAAAGTTAATAATTATCTCCCCTCCCATTTCTCATCATACAATTTTGGATGTGTTTTACTTCTATTCGAACTATGAACACACACAGATTCAAATTAACTTGATTTTCTTTTTTCAAGCAGTTGATAGTCTTTTTTACTCATTATTATTGTTGGAATATCATTTGAACATTTAAATAAATACAAACCAAGTGGTTCATGTGTTGTAGAGGTTAGCAAACTTCTATACTTAAAGTCGCGTATTCGTCGTCCCGCAGATGGCACTAGGATTTTTTAAAGGGGGTAAAGTTGTCTTGCGGTCCATCGGAAGCTATGTAAAATGGAGGTCCTGGGGCTCTGTGATATCAGGTACTCGTTAAAGATCCCTATCCTAACAATATCTGCCAATATTTATGACTACAACTGTAGCATCGTCCGATTGGTATCAGTAGCCTACATAAAGTTACGTTGAATAAATCAAAATAAACAAATTATCAGATCATTCACAAATGTTTATAACGGAAAAATTGCGTTGTATATGCGTCTGGTAATTGGCTGATCGTAATGAATCGTGTTGAAACAATCCTGCAGAAAGGTGCGCACGCTAAAAAAAGGAGTGGGGTTAATTCTTTCGAGAATCGTCAATTCTCGTTCTTTTCACACAAAAAAAAAAAAAAAAAAACGCACACTAAAAAGGCAAATTTAAATGCACACACATATTTGAAAAGGGAGAAAAAAGAAATAGAGGAAAACTTCTTAAAACCTTAAATCAAGCTTATATACTTCAAGGCGTCCATGTCCCAAGGAGGTCCCTGCTTTGTGAATTTTCTCAGAGACACATTTCTGAATCTAATCAGATTTATTTTGGTCAAGAAACATCGTTGGATCGATCGAACGAAACCCTTTTTTGAGAACGGGTCCATATCACTTCAAACGGGGCTGTGTTGTCGACCTGTTACTGCTTTGGGACCTGCTCTTCTTTAAACGATGTAAGCCCAAGCGACATGCATTTACTAAGCGATTTCTGTAAATTACTTTTTAAAAGTACCCAACAGTGATCTTGGTTTTCCGTTTACTTTATCGTCGTACGTATCGTTGCATTCGCTTATGAAATTCTGAATCCACAACCCTAGGCTAGTCGTTAAAAAAACCCAAAAATTTTCTGTATCTGTTTACGTTCTGCTGTATCGACTAAATCCATTTTGAAACTCTTTTCAAACCACTATTCAGTGACCGGTGGGTGCTTCGAAAAACAGTAGGCAACTTCCAAAAGACTAAATATTTTTTATCAACTTTAAAATATCGGGACTGCAATTAATAAGACTTACCATGCTTTTCCCAAAGTCCTTAAATGATTGTACTTATTTTAACCAAGAAATACAGCAATCGAAAATCAAAGTTAAATTTCTCTTATATAAAATATTGAGTTCCTATGGAATAAGCTAAGATTAATAGTTAAGTCGGTCTTACCTGGTTGCAGACATCCTCCGGAGATATGCACCTGTTATCCTGGATCCCGACCAGTGCCTGTGTAATCGGCAAAAGGTTACTGCCTCGAATATCTGCGATAACCTGAAAAATATGATAAATTAATATGTTGCAAGTATATCATTAAATCAAAATATGTAGTATATAATAATACAAGTAAGTTGACAAACAGTTGTTTATTATTTGTTGGTTTAATTAACGTTTTATTATGCTACAAAGTCTAATCGTATGATTGGGAGTCCTTAATTTTGCCTATCCAGGTACAAGAAGGATAGAGATCTTTAACGAGTACCTGACATCGTACAGGCTCGGGACCTCTTTTTTACGTCCTAACCAAGAAACGGAAAAGGCAAGGATTTTTTACACCAATTAAAAAATCTTAGGACCACCACGGACCTTTATTATTGTGAGCTGCTATGCCACTTCAAACAGGTGACCCATAATAGTTGTTTGTGAATTACTCGATATCGATTTTGAGAAATTTACGATATCACCAATCATATACAAGAAACTTGCGAATAAATCGTTTGAATTCTTTAAATATTACATTTAAATGGAGAGCGTAGACTTCTTTAATGGATGTGTACTATATATCTTGGATCCCCAACGTTGCCTATGTAATTGGTAAGAGGTTGGTGCCTCGAATAATTCAATGTTTCTTTCGGGAACATTGAAATTAACCGTGGGTAAAAGAATGTTGAAATGGACATCAAATATGTGTACAATTCAAGTCCTGTATTCTGTGGAGCTGTTCTAAGGCTACCTAGGAAACACATCGATAAAACATGGCTATGAGGTTTAAAAGTTAAATTATACCTATTATTTTAAAAACAGGTGAATCTTTTTTTCAAGTTGAGATTAGGTAAAAACTTTCTAAAAAAAAACAGTGGTTGGTAACATCAAGTCGTAAAACAGACAAGACCCGATAAAACCAACAAGATTTAAAACATTCGCATTAGCCATTTAGCGTTTTTGTACTGACACATGTTTTACACAAATGGTGAAAAGTGAACCTCCCCCTGCATCTAGACTCATTATAAATTTACTTATTTTTGTTGATTGCAGGACATAGAAGAAATGCTCAAACTCTGCTATCAGTGAAATATAAGATCCTTCCTTTGACTGTTTCATATTGAAATCCAAGCCTTAAGGCAGTAGAAGTAAAAATCATGTGTCATTCAGAAGAGATGGGACATGATTCGAAATGAGGGCAACTTCGTCCACGCCTTGTCTATTCCAACAACAAGAGGTTGGTCTGTAGGTCATTTATTTTGACATAGTAGAAACAGAAATCACTAGTCGACAGGGGGTTCGAGTCAATAGGGAACTGGTCATCCTCTTATTTTTATTTTTCAGTAATTTTTACGATAGATAATAGATACGACAAGATAATTTTATTTTATTTCAAATATTTATTCTCTTTAAATAAAAATATACAGTATAAAATACACGTTGAAGGTTGCTACCGAAAGCAACTGTTGCCGACGTGAGACGAGCTCACTGCCCGGAGGGAACGGAGAGGCGATTCACAGCCTTAATAGGACTTATCCTATCAGCCGGTCTCTTCTACTTCAGTGCTTCTTCGGTTTATGTGATTGGCACAACCCTCTTCTTTTCTTCTCTTCCTTTAGGCGCCATTCCTACCAAGGGAAGAAATAAGGTAAATAGACTGAGGAGAAACACTATTCCAAGTTGTGCCAAAGTTGTTATTTCAACGATATTCAAAAAATATTATAAAAACAAATTCGAAGAGTATCGTAATCATGAAATTGGAAAAAAACAAACAAAAGAAAAACAGCGTTATTAGAATTTTCTCACTATTACTAAGTTAAATGGAATTCAATTCTAGAATCATTTTACACAAACAACTAGACAATATCCCATCCAGATTCTCAAAATTTCACCAGAACCTTTCTTATAATCCTAATCCTTCAGCTCAATCACTATCATGCCCCAACCATCCCTACAATCCTCCCAGAAGGGTGAAACGGCAGTTGCCAAGAGACCTCTTGTAATATACTATTGGAGTCCTGGTAATGGCCAGCTTCTCCACTCAAGTCCGGCATGATTGTAGCTGAGTGCTCTCACCTAGTCTCCACTGGTTTTTAATTACAGTGATGCGGCCTGGAGAGAATCACTGGGATCTCTCAGAGTCTTTCTTTGCCTTCCATAAGAGGGCTGCAAAGCATGTATCGGAGTTTCCCAGGCTGAATCTACGTATTGTAAATAGCTATGAATGTATGTTATTTAATTTTTTTTTCCTATTTCGAGGTTTATATTTTATTTATTATTACTACTTTTTTCTTTTTTTATGTACATTTGTATATATTTATTGAGTGAATGTGTCCTTACAGCACTAATATTAATACCCTTGTTGTGGCGGAATGTATTAATTCTGTCAATGAATAAAAAACAAAAAAAAAGAATCTTTTTACAATTTTTTTTTTGATTTGCCTTTGTATTTTTGGCCAAATTGAATGAGCTTATCAGCGTCTTTTTGGTCAAGTGAAATAAGTTTATTGATTTTAAAAAGTCAAAAAAGAGGTGGTGGAATCAGATAAACTTTTCACCAATATAATAACCGATTTACCAATCATGGACTTCCTTCCATTTTTGGATCAAATAGGCTTAACTGTGTTTCATTAATTTTAAACGATAAAAATGATCAGCGTGATTTGAAAACTACTAATATTATGAATCGTGGATAGTTTAAGCCTTAAATAGTTTAAGGCTTCAGGACATAACACCGTTACACTTCAAATCTTTGTTGTTAAAATTTACCTTAAAACAAATTAATTTTAAAGTATGGTAAGCTATAAAATTAGGGCGGATACCATCGAATTACTAATCCGCGAAATTCCTGAATGTTTCATCGAAATCGACAGCGACAGGGATTATTTTGAAATGAAATGAAATGAAATGAAATGAAAAATAATTTTATTATCCTGGGACTGATGTCCCTTTAGAATAAATTTTACATCCATAACATAGAGATCTAGCCAGTGTGGCCATATGTGAATGATATTAAATATTTACAAATATAGTTTACAAATAATATTTACAGAAAGAAAAAATAAATAATATAAGACAGAAACAAAAAATAAATAAGATAAGACAGAAACAAAAAATAAATAAAATAAGACAGAAACAAAAGTGCATTCCTTCATGAAAATAATCTTTAAGACAACGGAATATAATAAAACGGCTTGAGTACAACGATAAGATATTTTCTAATAGAAATCATTCTAAAAAGAGTTGCTTCCAAAGCTCTATTATGTCCCTTCAGTGATCAGTAGTTGGTTTGGGAGTTGAATAGGAAATCGAAGAGGAGGGATTTGAAAGTGGATGCAGATGAAGCGTGTCGGATATTAGAGGGGATAGTGTTCCAGAGGGATACGGCTTGCATTATGAAGGATTTTTCATAAGTTTCAGTTCGATGAGGAGGAGGGTAGAGATCGGAGGTACGGGACCTGGTTGGGCGGGATTGAATGGAAGATTTGAATTGCAGATTCTGTAGGATGTAGGAGGGTTGTTGAGCTCTGATGGCCTGGTATAAGAAGGAAGCCAGTATGTACCGACGACGGTAGGAGGGGTAGAGCCACTTTAACTCGGCGTAATACTGGGTTATATGCGTATCTCTTGGGATCCCAAAGACAAAACGTATTGTGCAATTCATTAGGCGTTTAAGTTTGGCTTCGAGTTCCCCGGACAGTCCGCCGTACACCATACAGCCGTAGTCAAAGTGGGGAAAGATGAGAGAAGAGACTAGGAGTTGGCGGGTTTTGAATGGAAGAAGATATTGTAGACGGTTGAACTGTTTTAGGGTAGAGACAGTACGACGGGAAATTTGTGAGATGTGGGGTTTCCATGAGAGGGATTGATCAAAGGTAACGCCTAGGTTTTTAACGGAATTGTGGAATGAGATAGAGGTGTTGTTCAGCACCAGGTTTGGAGCAAGAGGGGTTGATTTGAGGAGAGAGGGAGATCCAATCAGGATGGCTTTCGTCTTCTCGGCGTTTAAGGTGAGGTTGTTGAGGTTTGCCCAAGCGCAAATTCCGTCGATATCTTCCTGGAGTTTTTGGATGGCACCTGGGGAATCAGCGGGGTCAAAGGAGAGGTAAATCTGGACGTCATCGGCATACATATGGTATTGACAGTGGTGGATGGAGGATGGGAGGTCATTAATATAGATAGAAAATAGGGTGGGGGATAAAGAGGAACCCTGAGGTACACCTTTAGACAATGGCAGAGGCTTTGACGGGGGTTTGTCAGGGACTGCCACAAATTGGGAGCGACTGGTGAGGAAAGATTGGAACCATAGGAGGGCATTATAAGACATGTGAAAGTTTTTGAGTTTGTTTAAAAGGATGTTGTGGTCCACTGAGTCAAAGGCTTTGCTGAAGTCGAGGAGAATAAGGATGGTGAGTTTCTTTTGGTCTATTGCAGTGTGGAGATCTTGGGAAATTTTAATGAGGGCGGATTGCGTGGAATGGTTAGGTCTGAAACCAGACTGAAGATGGTTCAGAAGGTTGTTTTGCTCTAGGTAACTGGATAACTGGGATTGAACTAAACGTTCCAAGGGTTTGGATAAGTTGGATAACAGAGAGATGGGACGGAAATCATTAAGGGTTTCTGGATTGGAGGTTTTTTTCAATGGGCGTACAAGAGCGGTTTTCCAGGTACTGGGAAAAGAGGCAGTTTGCAGGGAAAAGTTGTAGATATGATAAAGGATGGGGAGAATAAAAGGTAATGAGGCTTTAATCAATTTAACTGGGATGTTATCTGGTCCAAAATCATTTGTTTGAGACTTACGGATGGATTTGAGCAAGTCGTCAGGGGTAATATGGGTGAAATAAAAGTTGTTGGGGTTAAATGAGGAAGGAATAAGAATCGGTGATGGTGTTTGGAGAGGATGGGAGGTGTTGGAGACAAAGTGGGAGTTGAGTGCATCGGCTGAGATAGGAATTGATTGGTTTTGCGTGGGTTTACCTAAGGATAGTTTACGGAGAATTGCCCATTTTGTTTTGGAGTCGGGGGCACTGGATAAGGATTGCTGGAAGTAGTCGGATTTGGCGCGGCGTATTAAGGATTGGGTGCTATTTCTGAGGAGCTTGAAGGTGGTATAGTCTTCGGGAAGTCTGGTACGTTTAAATCTTCGTCTGGCTGCGTCTCTTCGTTTCATGCAATTCCTTAGCATAGGTGTCAGCCAGGGTGCTGGAGGATGCTTATATGTCTTGGACTTGAGAGGAGCGTGACGGTCAAGGATAGTTTGAAGTTGAGTGCTAAGGATTTCTACCATGGAGTCAATTGAGTTTGAGGTGTATATAGGGTCCCAATGGATCATTTCAAAATCGGGTGCTAGGATTGCAGGTGATAAGGAATCTAGGTTTCGAAAGGAGACAGTTCTGGCGGAAAACAGTGGTATAGGAAGATCATAGGATATTTGTATTTTCGATATTTCAGTTCAACTTGACTGACGTGGAATGATGTTTTCCCTAGAATTTTGGTGGAAATGGAAATTTTTATTCATATCCTGCATAAATACAAAACGACAAAATTTTGCGAGACTGCAAATAAAAAATAAAATTAAAAGGTTAAATTGAGTCCCATAAAATAATTTAAAAAATGCCACAGCTAGTGATGAATTTAATTAATATCGTTATAAAATGATTCTATCCGGAGCTCCTGGTTAAAATATTTAACAATGATTTGACAGATATATTCTGTGTCTAATTTCTTAAGTCTTTCATAAATTTACTTTTCATTTAGGTATCCATTATCAATTTTTAAACTTAAGAATATATTGTCCTGATGAATGACTTATAATATCGTGGTCAATAGATGGTTTATTAACATATAAAATTACTGAAAAAAAGAAAGTAAATTACATGTTTTCTGGTTACAGTATCTGATAATTAACAATTATAATATTTCTAAGGATTGATATGATATAAAAATTAGTTAAGCTTTTACTGACGCCCATCCTGTGCACTAAACTAAATTAATAAGGACCAAATTAATTATATCAAATTCAATGCCTCCGAGAGAGCGAATATAGGAGGGATGATTATACTCATATTTGTGTTTCATGTATCGATATATGTATTTGTATTTGACGAGTAATTGGAATCACATGCAATTTAATTATAAACCAGCGGGCCTCATTGCAAGGAAATCAGAAGGATCGTGAAGTGATTGAGGTCAGTCTCTGTTGAGTAAAAGGGTAGTATTAAAGAAGATGGAGAAGGGGGGGAGGAGAAGACCACTTTTGGAATGAATCCAAGAGCCAAAATAAGAAGGAAAAAAGAACAACAAAGGAAGTCCAGAATAAAGCCCACAGAATAAGCTTTTAACTAAGGACATTTTATGATAATGTTTATTTTATAAACTGCTAACGAAAATAAAAATTGTATTATCATATTTTTTTAACATTTATCATTGTAGCGAATAAAAAACCATTCATCGTTTCGCCTATTAAGATATCTATAGTCTAAATAATACACAATTAATGCATTGCATTTGGGTATATTACAATCTATTGTTTGCTTGTTTGTCAATCAATTGTCCACTTACGTTTATTTAAAAACACGAGGTGGTGGTTGCTGCGAAAAGAAGGCAGGCGCGTTGTTTTCGTTTGGGTCCCTTCGCACCCTTCCAGGAAATGAGAATTCCGATCACGTTGCTCAATCGGCCAGTACTAACAATGAACCAATTTTCCAAAAAGTTGAATACCACGGCACATGAATAAATCAATGAAGCTTAAAAATATAAGATGCAAATGGCAAGAAGAGTTGAGCTTACCACGCTCAAACCTCGTTTAGGGTCGAACATGGAAAATATCACCAGAAGAGGATTTTTTGTAGATTCTTTATAGGCCACACTGGACGGTTACATGCTGCGCGAACTTGAGGCCCCAACTTGCGAACACCGCCACTACACAATCAGGACTGTCAAGCACATCCTTCTGGAATGCCCGTTATTCGCAAAAATTCGTTGCAACTTGAAGAACAACCTGAAGGAGTTGTTTGGGGACGTAGAGGACTCAGTGAAGGTTGTGATGACATTTTTTAAGAGGATCAAATTGTATAATCAAGTATAAATTGAAAAGAATATTACCTATGACCGTCATGGGTAGGGGAATTAAAAAAAAAAATGTTTGTTATGAAGAGAAAAGTCTGGCCCAGGCTATTTTAAGGACTAATAATGAGCATCAGGAATAAATGAAAGCAAGAGTGTCTAGATCTTCATTCGCTGTTCCAAAGCCATATTGTGAAGTTTGCAGTTCTTCAGTTCATTCATTTGCATCCTGCGTACATTAGTAAGATATACGCCTAGAATAGGAAACAGTGAAGTTGCATTTTAGAGAGGGGCAGACCTTGAAAATTGAGTACTCAAAAAAGAAGAGTTGTTAAATTACTGGAAGAAATGTAAAATCAATATACGCACCATTTGTTGAAAATGGCAACTGGCGGATTATGAAAAATAGCCAAGTGGAAGAAATGTACGAGAAACATTTAGTCAAAGTAATGAATCAGCTGAGTTAAAAGGGACATGTAGATCCTGTGTGTTGGGTACTTAACAAATAACTCGTGGTGTATTTGAAGGAATAACAATGAGAGAGATCGCCCACATGTAAGGCGAAGAGTTGAAAACACACAAGTAACATGGGTGTCAAAGGAAGGAGGAAGCAGTGGAGTAAAATTTTGTTGTTTGTTTGTTGTTGTTTAGGGTTGAAAAACTGCTGCGGTCATCAACGCCCAGAGAGTAAAATTTAGCAGGGACCCATGCTTGGGCCTATAACATCCATGCTGAGGAATTTCTTTATTTATTTCAGTTATTATTAGATTCTAATCACTAATAAGTAATATGTTACCAACAGAAAAACTAAAATCGTTACAGGATTTTTACTTTCACTTACCTATATATGAAATATAGAGTAAGTGGAAGTATTGCGATCGTGAAAAATTTCGACTTCCGGTTTTTTTTTAATCTGGGTCATGCAAGTTTTATAATTTTATTTTATTAGTTTAAAATTTTTAATCCATATCTCACAACATTTTATGTCGTAGTAGATAATGGTTTGTAAAAAAATTGTACAATACGGGATTTGTTTGAAGAATAGACTGTATGAATAAGGATCACACATAATTTATTTAGGCGAATTATGAAAATCTTAATCAAGTCAGTAATTAAGCTTCTAAATCAGTTCAAGCATTTTAACTTTTTGTGCACATAGTGGCCTCACTGATTTCTCATAAATAGAATAACTGCCTGCGTCACGAATACCCAGTCAACTGGGGATAATCTGTAAAGGTGGTGTTTAATTAGAGGCCTAAATTCAGCAACTACTTGGTGAAGTTGGTTCGGGTTTAGTCAGCGTGCCTACTCATATTCCGAGATGTCGGATTTCTATTCTAAACCCAAAACTAGGTCGTCCCACAAATAACAGAAATAATGATTCAACGATCAAAATATTATTTGATCATTTGAATAGTCTAGATTTGAATTTTAGAAGGATGATCTAAGTTATCCATTGCATGCCATACATTGTAAGGTAGACATTGCAAAATGAAAAGAAAGACTATCAACAAACGACTGATAATACTGTTAACTCTTACTTGAAAATTATGAATATTAAAAATAATACAGAAACTGAATAAGTTTTATTTTTTTTTCTCTTAATACATTGATTCGCACCTGTCAGCGATCGGCGACAATCAGCGAATTCGTGGTCCGCAACAACGCATTAAAACGTATGGCATTAAGACATGAGGAAAGGAAGGGCTCAGCAGCACCTTTTTCCGGGCTTGATACTAATTAAGGTGAGGAGGTCTCTCATCCAGCTTCTTTTTAGCCGCCTTCTAACAGGCATGTCAGCCTGGCCATGCGGTTAATCAATCTGTTGTTTTGTCCTTCCAATTTAATAAAAAAGCGTGAGCAAAGCGTTCGTATGTGTTGTTGGATAGTCGGTTGTTGTAAGTCTGTATGTAGAGTTTGGTTACTTACGTATGTCCGTAATTAGTCTCAAAATTTTTGATTGGAAAGTTTGCAATTTTTGTAAGTGCGTCTTTTTAGCTGAGCCGAAAATTTGTGAGGCGTATGTCCAAATGGGTTTAAGTAAGTAGGTGTATGTATTCAGTTTTTGTCTGATTTTCAATTTAGAAGATTTAGAAAAAAGTGAGTAAAGTATTTTTAAACGTATGTTCAGTGTCTTTTTCTTCATTTTGACATGTGGGCCCCAAGTCATCCTTCTGTCGTACAGAAGTCCAAGGTAACGTACAGTGTCTGTCTGTGGAATTTGTTCGTCGCCGATGAAAACTGGGGGGCAAGTATTTCGTCTGAGTGTGAAAGTTATGTGTTGTGATTTATCGTGATTTAATTTCATTTTCCAGAGTGAGTACCATTTTTGTAATTGAAGTAAGTGGTTCTGTATATTCAATAAGGCAAGTCTCTGGTTATGATGTCTTGATAAAATTGCTGTATCGTCTGTAACTGTAAATAAGTTAAACTACTTACTTGAACCTATTTGGGCGTACGCATCAATGATTTTCAGCTCAGCAAAAAGAATCACATATAAAAATTACAAATTTTTAAATCGAAAATTTTAAGACTAATACATACGGACATGCAACTATCACCAATTGATTGACAATATTTATTCTCGATTTCAAATCAAACTGAACATACACAAAAGGAGTAGAGAGAATGAGAGACCTCCTCTATGGATTTAAGGTGGATATATTTCTGAAGTTATAGGCAATATCTTTCCTCGGGGATAAAATGCCTCTCATCCCATTAGCTGATTGACGCTAATGAGCTGTCAGGTATGGATTGAAATAGTGAAAAGAAAAAAAATGTTTTCTAAAACATATCGAAATCAAATTAATTAAAACATTAACATTTATTTTTAACCCAAAAGTCATTTGATTCGTTCATGGTGGGGGTTTTGATTTTGATCCTTGACTCTTTAAAAGAATTTTTTTTTTTTTTTGCGGCCTGAGAAAATCCCTATTATGTCCCTTACTCCCTTAACTTATTTGGTCATTAATTATTTGTTTAATTTATTTCCCTTGCTTTACCTTATTTGGTTATTAATTATATTGGTTATTAATTAATATTATTTGGTTAATTATTATTAAATTAATAGATTTTCTGAAACATAAATTAATTTTTTTATTTAATACAAACATTGATTTGATTCGGACATGGTAGGTTTTATTAGTATTTAATTTTTAATTTTTTTTTGTAGCTTGAGAAAATCCTTGTTGTGTCCTGGCCCCTTTCTTCAAAACCATTCCACAGAAATGGATATAATTAATTTTTAGTTGTTAATAAGTAGTTCATTGAACGTTTGAAAGATAGCATGGGTGTAAGCGTAATTCGCTTAGTCGGTATAAGCCATATAATTTCTGCAAAATGTTCTCAAAGGCACTTATACCCTTTTGCATTTCTATTCTTCAATTATGAGCATAATTTAGCGTTTTAGTGTAATCGTAATCCTCAATTTCGAGATAACTAAAAACATTTTTTCTAGTTCTTATATCCATATCCTTACTTTTTTATTTTGTAATTTTTATAATTATTTTAATACTTCTTAATATTTTAATACTTCTATTTTTATAGATATGAAAGTGCATATTTATCGTCCTGGTCGATTTACTTGATTGCGTGGCATATTATAATAGTTGTCAACAATATTTAGTCATCATGTAACTTTTTGAAAGGAAATATTGCTTCTCAGGGTTCATTTAACGCTGCAAACAGCTTATATTGTTCTTGTACACAAATGTCTAACTTTAGTTATTGAGGAAATTTCAGTCTGTTGACTTTGGATTTACTTAGGTATACTATTCCCCAAACTTAGGGGGGACTAAATGTTGGCACACTGCTTGACAGTTGCAAACAATTTCCACTTAAGCCGTAAGTAGAGCCCAGTAGGGCAAAAACCTCTGCGCCCAGAGGGCTATAGGTAATTATCACAGGACAAAAAGGCCGCAAGGGCGTAAAAAGGGAATCAAAGAGGGCACAGATTAAAGACCAGAGAACTGACAGAGCGGCGCAGTCCCGGTAATTCCAAGGGTGGAGCAAAACCATGCCATGCCTGGAGAGACACTTTTTGCGGGGTATAACGAACCACCTCTTGTTGCTGTCTCTTTTTATTCCGCTTGTTCTGCATTGTCTAGTTTTGTCTCATCTTTATATGGCCAGGAGGGGAAGGGGATAAGCAGATACTGCTTCAGGCAATTATAAGAACAATAAGGAACACATTATCTAAATATCAGGCTTTATTTATGTATGTTTTATTAAACAATTCTTACCTAGTATACCGTAGAACTTCGCTAGTCCGACCTTGGTGCGACCAGGGAGTGAGTCGGAACGTCAAAAATCAGAATAGAAATACGCTATTTTATTATTTCACCAAATAAAGTATGTATGTTAAGAAGCTTCATCAGAACTCTTTGACGACAACCAAACTAAAAGATTGCTATCGGAAATATGTATGAAAGGCTAGCTGGAGGATTGGACTATATGGTGCAACATTAGTGAGTTTCTGCAGTAGAAAGCTAAATTGTTTTCTTAATTTAACCAATAAAATTTCATGAAATAGCAGAGGCAGTCATATTATAATCTTAATCAGCGGATCGTAGTATAGTCATATGCTCTAATAAAATATTATTTATAGTTGTTTGTTAATAATTATAACAGATAAAAATATTCATTAATAATAAAGGATCTAAATTTCAAGCGATTATGCAGTAATGAATTTGTTTTATTTTTGGTTAATACTTAATTACTTAATATTGTGAGATATTGATTTTTTTTTTTGGTGGGTGATTAATGTCTGGTATTATTTAATGTCCCAGGCTCCGGTTTTTGAACTTGCTATCTAACAAACATAGTTTTAGGGTTACATAGCATTACGTCCTGTAAAATGACAGTAGAACTTTGATTATCCTTGGTTCTATTATCCGGGTCCCTCATAAACCATGGATTTTCGGTCCTGTACTTATTTTTTTCCTTAAGCTTCGGCCATGGAATATGAATATTATAATACAATTTAAACGAACCGGAAATGTGATCGAATAAATTTATATTTGAAATGAACCATTAACCACTATTTAGGACATGTAATTATAAATTACCGGAGTTAAAACATTTTAAAAGTATAATCCGTCAAATGTTAACGTTTTAAAAATTCTATGACAACCTCTCCCTAATGTTCTATATCTTAATATTTCAGTGTTTCTCAATCATATCAATCGCGTCGATTACATCGAAAATTTCCACGAAATAAAAGCATGGTATAATCCCTAGAAAAAAAAAATTATAATAAAAAATTGTTGATGAAGGTGAAAGCGTTTAATGCATTAGAACATGCACGAAGAGTAGCTGCATAAAAGAAATTGCTTACTTCACAAACATATGAGAATTACGAGAAAGAAGACGAAATGAAATAACGATGCAACTAATAGCCTGTCAATTTAGTCTCAAAAGGGGTACTTTGTAAATATTCCCATTTTAATGAAACACGGGGTTATAAGTGTATTTTGGGCTAAACGATAAAACCTATTTTAAATCCGATTAATTAATTCAGTTTTAGAATGGGATTAACCTTTTAACTCAATAATAATTATTTAATACATTTACAATCAGTTAACACATTAAATAAGCAATTGATAATTTTGTATTGACCATAATCTTATGTGGACCAATTTTAGAGCTCAAAGGACAAGGCTATCTCTAGAACATTTAAAGCCTTACCACAACCGACATCAGTACTTTAAGAACAATGGACAGATTTTAGATAAAGGACCTTTTTTACAGAACCGATAGGAACTATTTCAATATTAAAATATCCTTTAACAGTCCTCCGCCGACTTTCTCCCAACCATTAACCCTTCCTTGGTTTTTTAATCCTCCATATCCTAAGGACAAATCACTCTAGCAACCTCTTGTTAGAAGACCTAGTCGTCATACTCTTGTGGGAGACTAGTAATGGACTCCTGTAGTCACCCATTATAGTCATGTGAATTGTTAATATCATTATAAATAAAATTTTATTTCTGCAATGTCTCTACTAAATCTGTGATATCCATCTTAACTATTCGACGCGCAGTTTGATGCTCTACAAGGCGTATCTGAAACGACTTTTAATTTAAATAACCGATATCGAGTTGCAGACGTTGGAACATGGTTATAGTTCATTATTCCGCTGAAGTAGAATTGTTGAACTTTGATGATCGATCGCCACAGAACTGTTTCCTGGTTTAAATTTTGATGGAAAAATTTCTTTTTATCATATCAATATATGGCCAACTGTATGGAGTATCATCATCATACTCCATACGTCTCTACCGCTGTTCAGTGTGAGGTTCCTTCTTACAGAGCTGCTTCCAAGAGGTTATGACCACTGTCAGCTGATTCCTCTAGCTCTGGTTGATGCCTCGCATCTGGAAGGCCTCTGTGATTCCGTCCTACCAAGTGTGCTCTGCCTTCCTAGGCCTCTCCCAAAATCGACCCTGACAGAGTAGGCTGATCAGGCAGCTCTAATGTTGGGGGCATTCAACATCATTTTTTTAAAAAAAATTGAGTTCCAAGTCGAAAATGCTAGTAAAATGCCACTCATTCGATTAGTAAAGTGATCGAAGTGGATTTAATGACACTGATAAGTTTTAAAACATAACTCGTTGAAATCAGATAAACTGGTAGAAATTCATTAATTCTCCCCTCACCTACCCACCTGATACCTATCCATGATAAAATTTATGTAGAATTAACTAACCTTCTTGTACTACAATTAGACCCGCGAACAATATTTCCTTGGTGTATATCTCTTCCGAACGTTCAGAATTAAGAAGCTTGCGTATATTCTGAATTTATTTAAACCCTGTTCCTACATACATTCTCTAAATACCAGATCCCAAACCTTAAACCTATACATCCCTTCCTACCGAACTGCCTCCTTTACAAAATCATTTATCATCCGTAGTGCCTCCTTTTGGAACTCCTTACCCGTTTCCATCCGTAAAAATTCATCCCTCACTTCTTTCAAAACCCAATTATTTCTCCATCTCCTTAATCTTCAAACTACCGCAACCATGTAAAATAGTGAAATCTGTTATAATTTATAATACTTATCTGTGTTTGTGGTGTAAAATTCTGTTTTTCTTTTATTGCTTTACGTTCAAATGGTTGGAAACAAGTCAACTTATATACTCATCTCTTTTTTACTGTTTGTTTTATTTAAGAGGCTTGCTTTTATTTTATTTTAGTTCTTTAATTTCTATAGCAACCTTGTTCTAAACTAGCCAGACAAAGGACTCTGGATCTGTACATATATTGTTATTCTTAGGGGACAAGATGTCCCAGAATAAAAATACTTTCTTTCTTTCTTTCTTCAATATACGTTTCTAATTTCGTTGAAATTGGATAAAATAGTATAACTGTAATTGTAAGATGGTCGCTAAAACCTTGGAAATATGAGTGATGCAAGGGGGAGGGGGAGGAGGTCAGAAGAAGAACGACGTCGCAGGTTGTCCTCGAAGGTAATGGGCAGGCTTTATCACAGGTCCCGTTGAAAGCCTTCTCCGCCCTAAAAGGACACGCTTCGCAGGACAAATCCTTCTTCTAGCTCTGTCCTCTAGTTGCATTGTTCTCTAGGAGAAGTGCCTTCCAACCGCATTGTTTTGTAAGGGATTCAATAAGTGCCCGACACATATGTTCAGTAATTTGCACCACTTCCACAGGAGCATACCACCATTAATCTCATCATTGATCAACTGTTCTTCATATGGGATAGTATACTGGCCAAGATCTTTATCTTTGTAAGGGCAGGCGATTGATCAAATTAAGACTAATCGAAATTTTTTATTTTTCATAGGCGGTTGGTTTAAAAATCGCGTGTTCCGTATAAGCATAGACAAAAAAAAACACCAAATCTTTTGTGAAGGTATAGTCTACCTCCAATTTTTTCCATTGATAGCTATTTTTCTGTTTTAAGACTTCTTTTTAATCAATTCAGCGTCACCTCACGCTAAGCGGAATTTGTGACTAAATTTTGCCAATCTAATAATTACGATAGGGATCTGTAACATGTATCAGACATCGCACAGACTCGAGATCTCCATTATACGTCTCCTCCAACAGACGTTTAATAAAAAATATTTTAAAAAGAAAAAAATATATTTCTAATTTTACAAATCAAGATATTAACATTTCATTCTAGGATTTGGTACATAATATATAAAAACTAAACATAAACAATATATTAGCCAACAACCCATGAATTTGTCTTCTGTGTGTGCAAGGAAGTACTGTATCATCGTCAGCGGTCGTGAAAGAGGTGATTAGATCGTGAACACTCTCAAACCCAAATTCCTCCCTTTTGATATTCAATTAAAAATGCCCACTTCATATTGACTGCGTTTGCCCCAGAAAGGTCTCTCGGCCCCAGAATATCTTTGAGAGATATTCTGTTAGTTTCGAGCCTCAGGATCTTGAGCTTAGCATATCTAAGTCTAACCATTCATTGATGGTATGGGGCGCATTTGTAATAGTAAATATTATCGAAATTGGATTTCAAGTAAAAAATTCAAATTGGGGTGAAACCTTAAAATATTACAAATACGCCCTGTTTCATTGTAAAGCTTATTTTAAATCGAAATGTTCAATTACTAGAAATTTATGTTGATTATACAAGTTAGAAAATTATAATTCCAAAAAAAAGATTTACTGCATTTTCTACCAACTAAATGTTTACACCTACAGTTTTTAGGCAATTAGGATTTTTTTTTTTTACAAACAAGATAACCAGTATTAGTTAAACTTTAGTGTTTCTTAATTTTTTTTTAAAATGTATTTAACCAATAAGTATAAAATATTTTAAAACAAAACCCAAAAAATATTAATCGAACTGATATTGTAAAAGGCTATTAATAAAAAATAGAGGTCATAGCCTTTAAAGGAAAATTTTGGCATTCTTTTGGTAAGATGTAGGCTTGTTTTGTATTTTATTGTCAGTACTTCCACAAGACATAATCATAAGAGCATTCCGCCAGAAGTCCATAGAATCCTTTGTTAGACTTTCAAAAACAAAACAAAACAAAAAAAAAAAAGGTATATCGTTTTAAGAGTTTTCTTTTTTTTTTTTTCAAAGAAGGCAATTGTATAAAAATATTAACACGTGAATTGTAATGCAAATGATTTAAACTACATGATATGTTATGTAGAGTGTCGGACCAGTAATTTCCTGTGGAATGAACATTATGGACCACAAGACGCTCCCCAGTAATTTCGCAAGAAGCTTGAGCTAAATTGTGCACAACGTGCAGAGATTAATTTGCGTTTCCACAGAGACTTATGTGGCTAGCCCTGATTCACCTTAGGCCCTTTAACATGATTTCAGCCCATATATATGCACATGTTCGCATAAGTGCACATGGATGTTTATATGTAGAATATACCTACATGTTCACATGTTGATTATGCATGTTCATGTAAAGGTATAGTGGTCTAATCCTTATATATATAAAAATCTCGTGTCCGTATGTTTGTCTCTCTATTTCTCAGAAACTACTCAACCGATTTTAATGAAATTTGGCTCAATTTATATAGTTTTGGCCAACTTACCGGACCGGATAGTTTTTAAATTGATTAGTGATCAAAATAATTCTTATATAGCGAATTACTGCAAATACAGTAGGTCGTGTTATGATTTATTAACATGGCTACACATGTCGATTTAATAACCTTTTTGTTTACAAGCATGCTATCATAATTACGGTTATAATAGTTTTGTATTGCGTTATTAGTAAGTGCAGTTATTTGGTCTTATTGTTCCATCTTTATATTCTGCAGGCAAATAGTAATAAAAATCTTTATATTTATTCTTAATTTTGAATTATGGATAAATCAAGAAAAGGTTACACCAAAGTCTCAAAAGTGTATGTATTTTTCCTTCCTTTTCCTTTTTATTTGTAATCTTTCCAATTCCTAACTAAGTGCTCAAACACTTTGCTGAGGTCCACCCCGATATCAACTTTTAGAAAAGTAAATACATTTTAGGCTTTAATTAGAATAGTCCTTATATATATGTAAAATTTAAAAAATGTCAGCGAAGATTTTGTATTGTACTATGTAAGTGCAGTTATTTGTTCATAGAGTTCCATCCTTATATTCCACTGGCAAATAGTTGTAAAATCTTTGTATTCTTTCTTAATTTTAATTAAAGAATATAAATCAAGAAAACGTTACAACAAATTCTCAAAAGTGTAGATATTTTTCCTTCCTTTTCCTTTTTTATTTGTATTCTTTCCAATTCCTAGCTAAATGCTCTAACACTGTGCTGTGGTCGACCCTGATATCAACTTTTAGAAAAGTAAATACATTTTAGGCTATAATTAGAGTAGTCCTTATATATATGTAAAATTTTAAAAATGTCAGCGAAGATTTTGTATTGTATTATGTAAGTGCAGTTATTTGTTCATAGAGTTCCATCCTTATATTCCACTGGCAAATAGTTGTAAAATCTTTGTATTCTTTCTTAATTTTAATTAAAAAATATAAATCAAGAAAACGTTACAACTAATTCTCAAAAGTATAGGTATTTTTCCTTTCCTTTCCTTTTTTATTTGTATTCTTTCCAATTTGTAGCTAAATGCTCTAACACTGTACTGTGGTCGACCCTGATATCAACTTTTAGAAAAGTAAATACATTTTAATAACTTAAAATAGGCTATAATTGGAATCGTCCTTTTATATATGTGAAATTTAAAAAATGTCAGCATAGATTTTGTATTGTATTATGTAAGTGCTGTTATTTGTTCATAGTGTTCCATTATTATATTCCACTGGCAAATAGTTGTAAAATCTTTGTATTCATTCTTAATTTTAGTTAAAGAATAAACCATGAAAAGGTTACTACAAATTCTCAAAAGTATAGGTATTTTTCCTTCCCTTTCCTTTTTTATTTGTATTCTTTCCAATTCCTAGCTAAATGCTCTAACACTGTGCTGTGGTCGACCCTGATATCAACTTTTAGAAAAGTAAATACATTTTAATAACTTAAAATAGTCTATTCTTATATGTATATGTGTAAAATTTAAAAAATGTTAGTGAAGAATTGTAATTCTTTCTTAATCAACAATTATTTGAAGTAGAAAAAATTAAATCTTAATGGAATACACATAGTTCCTTTCTGTTCAGCAGAGGTATATTTTTCTTTATATGTAGAATTTAAAACATGTTAGCGAAAATTTCTAATCCCTTCTTAATCAATGATAATTTAAAGTAGACAAAATTTAATCCCAATAGAATACAGATCGTTCCTTCCTTTTTAGCATAGTTGTAATTATCTTTATAAGTAAAATTTATAAAATGCCAGCGATGATTTATAATCTCTTCAAATTTATAGTATTTTGAAATTATTAGATTAGAAATAGGTTTTTAGAATATTTTATACATTACTTAATTAAAAATAATCAATATTCAAATTAAAATATGTCCGTCTGAATTTAAAACAATTAGTCTAAATAATAAAAACATGTGTTTCTTTAAATATCAAACATCCTTTAAACATCATTACATATGTAAAATTTATAGAAAGCCAAAGAAAATTTTAATCCTTTCTTAATCAACTTTATTTTAAAGTTGAAAAAATAAATTGAATCCCAATGGAATACAGATTATTCCTTCCTGATCAGTGTAATTATGTTTATATGTAAAATTTAAAAATTGTCGTCATATGTCGATTTCATAATGTTTTTGTTTATAAGCATGCTATTGTAATACAGGTTATCATTATTATAATTTTGTATTGCGTTATGTGAGTGCAGTTATTTGTTCCTATATTATTATTTTCCACAGACAAATGGTAATACAAATCTTTGTATTTATTGTTAATTTTCATTAAAGAATAAATAAATCAAGAAAAGGTTACAATAAATTCTCAAAAGTGTAGGTACTTTTTCCTTTTCCTTTTTTATTTGTATTTAAATTAAATTACAAGCTAACCGCTGAAACACTTTTCTGTGGCCCACCCTGATATCAACTTTTAGTAAAGTAAATACATTTTAATAATTTAAATTAGGCTATTATTTGAAATAATACTCCATAAATGTTGTAACAGCACCTACTGTCATAGATGTAACCTAATAGAAACCTTACTTGGGGAGTCAGTGTTGCCAAAAATTAGTGAAAATTAGTGAGACAATAGTGGCTACACTGCGGGTAACAGTCATAAAAACTCACTGGGTGTGTTTTGATTAGGTGTTGTGGGTTACTTTGTGATTTGCATGATTAAAGAACTGCATAATAAAGACTTTGATATTATATTTTCAGTTGATTTATTTAACAGAAGTTTCTTTATTTTCATTATTCGTTTTGTTATTATTATTTAAATACAGTGTTTTTTTTATTTTACCAAACCTTTTTATCATTTTTATCCCGAGATCTAAAATGTAAAATTTAAAAAAAGTCAGTGAAGATTTGTAATTTCTCCTTTATCAACAATAATTTAAAGTTGAGAAAATTTAATCCCAATCGAATAGAGGATGTTACTTCCTGTTCAGCAGAGTTGTAATTATCTTTAAATGTAAAATTTAAGAAATGTTAGCGAAGATTTTAATCCTTTCTTTAATTTAAAGTAGGCTATTATTGGGAATGATATTTCGTTGTTATTTTACCAGAATACAATTTTTTACTTATCTTTAAATGATTGTTGATTAAGAAAGGATTACAAATTGCGGCATTTTTTAAATTTTACATTTAATGATTATTACACCTCTACTGAACAGGAATAATTGCTATTTGGGTAACTTCAAGTTTCAGATTTATCCGCCATAAATATGAGAGTACTACTGCAAAATAATCCATCGGCAGATATATTTTTTAAACAATTGCTCTATATTGGAAACGGTGAAATAGAGTTGCATCGAAATTCAAAATTTATCAAATTACCAGAAAATTTCTGAACTGTTGTAGAGACGAAAAAAGAACAGTATACGAAATATAAAGTGTCTTTCCTGATATTTTGAACAATTATTTGGACTATAATTGGCTGGGTAGTCGTGCTATTTTGGCAGCAAAAAATGTTGATTTCGATGAAATAAACTTCCAAAATCAATTGACAATGTTCTAGATGTAAACGAAGCCGTAAATTTCCAAACTGAATTTTTTAATTCCCTGGATATACACCCAAACAATCTCCAGTTGAAGATTGGCTCACCGATCATTCTTCTTCGTAACTTAAATCCACCTCAATTGTGCAACGGTACACGTTTGGTCATTAAAAGGATCACAGGAAATGTTATTGAAGGAAAAATGTTGCCTGGAAGGTTTACAGGAGATATCGTCCTGTTGCTACCTATTCCTCTGGAACCGACAGAATTTTTAATAAAATTTAAAAGGCTTCAATATCCTATTCGTTTGGCTTTTGCCATGACCATAAACAAATCCCAAGGGCAAACAATGTCCACTTGGACTTTGAAAATCCGTGTTTTTCCCTTGGGCAATGGCATAACTCACTTAGGAAATGGGTATCGCCTGCTCACGTGTGTGGAAACCATCAAATCTTTGGTTTGTGTTAAAAAAAAAAAAAAAACAGGTTAACCCAAAACATTTGAACAAATTAGTACTTGAATTAATAAAAATTCTTAATTGTATTTTGTAAAAACTTCTTTAAGAAGAGATTTCTTATCACTCAAATATATTGCTAAATTAAAAGCTTCAACACACCACCCTCCTACCGAACACTTATTAGCCGAAGGGTTGGGAAATCGAGGTCTCAAAGAAATTGAGAAAAACGCCTATCAAAAGGACATATATGACGCGTTAACCAAGATTGGCATGACCCTGAGCAAAATTAAACCCGTTATTAAACTAACAATACCAAGTTGAAGTAGTGTTAGGCCAATAATCAATAGATCAATGGCTGAGGTTACCAAACCTTACTTCAGTCATCCTTTTTAAAATTAGTGGAAAAATATAGTCATTTCGAGTTAGTTTATACCGATCCATAAAAAAAGGGCGATAGAGTTGGCAGCTCTGTGAGTCGTAAACACAATCAGCTCCTTTTTAATCAAACTACATTGAAATATGAGATGTAAAAAATAAAAACTTTAACTTTCCTATATTCTTTATCAAATACTTTTAAATGGTGTAATGAATGCTCTATTCTCAATCATGTTGGATTTTGATTAGCTGAAAGGTTTTCATCTTTATCAATGAATATTGGTATCACTGTATTTGTTTAAAAATATTAGGATATAACTACTGAGCCACAGCAACGCGTGGCCGGGTCTGCTAGTTAATTATAGTTTTACAATTAAACCAGTTACGACTGAACTGCCTGAGTAACATTAGATTGAGTTAAATAGAGAGAAAGGAAAAGATTAAAACGAAAAAAATAAGATATTTTTACTTTCACTTACCTATATATGAAATGTATAGTAAGGGAAAGTATTGTGATCGTGAAAAATTTCGACTTCCAGTTTTCAACGGAAATATGTAAACATTTTCTAGTCTAAATAACCAAGTCCCGCGAAATGGTCTGTGTGTGTCTATGTCTGTGTGTGTGAACAGACTAGCTCAAAAACTATAAACCGTACGAACCTGAAATTGCATATTAAGTAAAGGTATATGCCCACGATGTGACAGCAAAAAATTCATCAAAATTGGTCAAATGGAGGGAGTGTGTTCTTTGATAACTTTTTACGTTTTTTTTTTCGATTTTCTCAAAAACGGCTCTAACGATTAAGATAATACCCGGTTTTGATGTATATTGATGTATATATATATATATATATATATATATATATATATATGCCCTATATATAACTGCGAAAATTTCATCAAAATTGAACAACCGGAGGGGGCACTTTATTTCATAACCTGTTTCCCCTTTTTACGTTTTTTTCGATTTTTAAAATTTCAAATTTCACATTTCAAAAATAGCTTTAACGATTTTGATTAAACTCGTCATGTTTAGTGAGAATCAGGTATTCTTTAATATCAGGTAACCTTTATCATTATTAAAATGTTCTGGGGAATGGGGAATGGATATTTTCTGTTTACCCATAAAGTACCTTTGTTTTTGTTTACATAGAGAAATTATCTGCCTCTAGGAAATATGAAAAAAATCAAATAAACTTGCACAGGAGAAAAAAAAAATATTACGTCGACTCATAAAACACGTTGAGTCTAAGCGGGCGCATGCGCAGTACGCCTTTAATGAGAGACTATTGTTTATAATTGTAGTGTTTTGTTCGTTTAATTGAAATTATTTGTTTCCCTGGTAACTATAAATAGTTTTCAAAAACATAGCGAGTTTTAAATTCAGACGACTTGGAGTATTGCCGAATTATTACAAGTAAAAACTTTTATTTATTAATACAAAAAATTAGTGTACTTTAAAGAGGAAATACAAGAAAAAAATCAATGAATGAGGAAAAAATGTATGACTTTGAGAAATGGCATTTAATAAAACACGTAAATTTCTAATCAAATTAAGTTGGTAAGTGAAAGTTGTGTGTTGCGCGCATCGTTTTTTTTTTAATTTAAAGATATTATTTAATATATTTCCAATGTTGGTGATGGTTATTGCTGTATAAACGACATTGAATGGCAAGTTCCATAGAAAGGAATTGATATATGTATAGTCAGTAATTTTGGCTGTGAACAATAGTTAGATTACACCCCTGGGTTACAAGATGATCAATAGGTAGAAATAATTATAATAATAGGAGGTAGCAATTTAGTTGATTGAGCAATAATTAATGGCAGCCTTAGACAGTTAGGGGTCGCATTACGGTTATAGGTACGTTCATAAAGTCAAGGAAACCATTCAGATGCGGTTAATGATGCAAACCATCCGTATCAGATTACAATTTTAATGAATGATTTGAATTCAGGATTGAGTGCAAAGATAATGACCGAATGTACGATAGTCCGCAAATCGTCAAATTTGAGTCCGCCGAATGTTGCGGCGATCCAGTTCCATTTTTCAAAATAGTTTTATTTTGTATATCAAAGTTCATAGTAGTTGCTGAAAATATTATTCTACATTTATATATAAATATACCTAAATGTTTTTTTGTTTTTTTTTATCAAGAATAAACATAAATAATATTGTTGGATCAACAATAATATTGTATATATTCCAACAATAATATTGTTGGAATGTTTGTTGTTGATTCTCTTGAAACTCTTAAATTTATTCCAAATCATCAATTCGGTTTTAGAAAACATCATTCAACTGTCCAACAATGCCATCGTTTAGTTGATTAAATTTCCAATTCTCTAGAGTCCAAACATTATTGTCCCAGCGTCTTTCTTGACATTAGTCAAGCGTTCGATAAAGTTTGGCATGAAAGATTGCTTTCCAAACTTAAAATCTTACTTCCTCCGACCTATTTTCTAATAATACTCTCATACTTGACAGACAGACATTTTGCGGTGAAATTAGGAACTGACCTCTCGGACATTAAATATATAAAAGCAGGAGTAATACATAATACAAAAAGACTTAGACATGCGAACAATATCGGAAACAGCCAAAGAAAATTATAATAGCTTTCACCAAAGACTGACCTACTATAAAACCCTCTTACGGAAGCCTTAAGATGCTTGCACAACCCTTTCAGCCCACCACGTCGACTACGCAGGTGGTGGCCAAGAGACTTGCTGAGCTAATTTGTCATTTCCAGAAGGAACGCTCATGTAGCAGCCAGCAAAATTTGCTCATTGCAAGTAATTTGCAGATCGCAAATTTATTATTGTTAAACGTTTGTTATTAAATAAATAAAAAATTATCAAGAATTTTAGAAACTTTAGAAATTTCAATTCAAAGCGTCAACTCCCCATTTGCTCACGTGTCCCATCGTTATGGTTTACCATTCCCATTGAACTACTTTTAATTCTCGTAGCATAAACTCGTCCAGGCGTAGGCTGACACTTCTATGTTTTTTTTCTACTCATAAAATCAAAAACCAAAGGATATTTCCCATAACATTGCACAGGATTAAGTACGTACTGTTTATGGTCCTCATCCTCTCACTTTTTACAAGTAGAATAAGCCTCTGTTTTGCCTTCCAGATCTGATGAAGAGGTTGACGACTCTAGACCACGTCTCGCCTTATTATAGCCTAAACTGACATTCGCATATATAATTCAGTTTGTGATGCAGTATGTTCCAGCTATTATATTCCGTTATTTCAGTACTGACTTCTATATCCTAGATTTTACAACTTTCGGAGATACGCCCAGATAAACTCGTTATCCCACTCATTTTAATTTTTCACCCGGAACCCCACATAAAAACAAAAAACAAGAAGAAACATTGAAGTATTATTTCGACAATTTAAATTTATTGAATTTTGATGGAAATTTTCGGATTATTTTTGAGTAAGAAGTAATGCAATATTTATTTATTTTGTTTTTTGGTCCCATCCCCTTCCTCTCCTGAATTCCAAGAATTACGAAATTTTCCCTGGCCCCAGGTTTTGAATTGCTACCTACGGGATCGATAACCCATCAATCGCATGTTGTTTGCCATGGGCAACAAGTAATTCCTAACGCAATTGCCTTACCACCCAGCACATATTACTTCATTATAATATCGAATGATTGAAGTAATGAAAATACACGCATTTTTGTGAAATCATATTTCTTATTATATGTTCTTGGGGGTGTCCCCCTCTCCTGATAACCGTGAATCTTATTCCTGTTTATTCTACCTTCAAAAAAACTTCCTGAATCAGCCACATTTTGAGGGTCTCGAGTGAAGTGACGTCACCCCAAAAGTTGTTTTCTATTCTGTTCATATCAGGACGTGTGGGTTACCCAGCCGTAAACAGGAACTCTTCTCTCTGAAGGTAATTTAGCAGCAGCCGAACAGCACGAGGTCGCGCATTAGCATGCATTGAAATGAATGACGCACCCTAAATTTAGGATGAAAGATGTTAAATTTGACTCTAGGATCTATCTTATGTATACCAAGTCACGGTCTTACGAAAATAACACTCTAAAGTAAAATTTAAATTTATGACTCCACAAATTTTTGTAGATACTGAGCCTCCCCTAAAGCTACCCCAGTAGAGAAATTACAAGCAGTGTACCTCCCTCATTTCCTCCCTCACACTCTTCCTCGCCAAATAGGAGACCTTAGAATTGGGGCTCGTAGCAAAAAATAATTATTTCCCCGATTTGGTGGAATGGTCATGGAAATACATGATGGAGTATGATGCAAAAAAAAAAAAAAAAGGGGTGTTCATAGGTCATGTAGAGTATAAGGAACTTAATTCCTCAGATATATTATTGTGGGTGTACATATCGATTTATCGGAATCAAATTGATATAAATAGAAATACAAAAATAAAAATATCTTGACACATTTGTTTTTTTTGGTTTATTTAAATTTTATCTGCACCCCTCTCCCTAAATATGTACTATCATACGCTGCCAAAGGATCTTTGGTCGCTATAGTTCTGGAGCCTAGCGCAAATACTGCGAGTGGAAGCGGTGCGGTCGGCGCTACCAATATTTACGGAAGAGCCTCTGTGGTCGTCCCCCACCCCACCACTGCCCTCCGTCAGCAGTAAATCCTCGCTGGCGATGGTTAGCCTCATTTAGATGAAAATAGGGCTTCGAATTAGTCAGCGCCGGGGGTTCCTGATTTATTGGCACAATATCTCACGAGTGCGTGGGCGATTCCAGTCGAGAATGTCAACCTCTTAAAAAAAAATTGAATTCAAAGAAAAACTATAGTAGTTTCAGAATTTTTCTCTTTTACTATCTCCAGGAAAACACCAAACAAACAAAAAAAGTCGCTCCGATACTGTCTATGAATAATGCGCCATTCATGCCTAAATACTTACTGATCCGAAACAAAAAAACCGGTATAAGCCTTAAGTATGTTATTTATTTATTCCTTTTTTATCCATCCTTCAATTATTTTTGTGCTTTGAAAATTATTGTAAAATTTCCGTGGGTTAATAATATTTATTAAACGAAAATATAACAATGGTCAATGCCACACGAATTATAACAACTCAAATATTAAAGCAGGTTACAAAAATTATCTCTTTGTAAAACAAATCATATGGCTTGAGCTTCAGAGTCAAGAGAAAGACTAAGACTAATTGGTCCAGTTACTCGTTCCTTTTATATTGCCGTAAAAGGAACTTTCTGGAACCTTCCAGACCTGCGTGGACCGAGCTCGAACGATTCAGTCCCAAACACGTGCTCTGAAGGTTCGCTTCAACCACTAGTTCGTTCCAACAAAAGATCTGGGATTTTAAACCATATATATTTTTATGTAACGATTAAACGTTACATTATGTAGATTTTGTTTTATTTTTATTGAAAACATTTTAACTAGAATTATTGATGTGTTCTTCATAGACATGAAATGGAAAAAGTTTCGAATGTCCTACGGCAGTTTTTGGTTTCTGTCTCCAGCTGGTTCCTAGATGATCAAAGGATTTTTTTTTCATGGGAGAAGAAAATAATTGGTTATGTCATCTTTCGAAGGAGACGTAAAATGAAAATCTCGAGCCTATTCGAAGTTTAATTTTTTCATATCCATATCATAATTAAATCTGGATAAACAAAATTTAGGACTTCGGCTGTAGCATCGTCCGATTAGTTATAGTAGCATGAAATGGCGTAAAATATATAAAAATAAACAATTTAAACATATTTCATCACTGATATAAAATATGACTGAATAGATGTAGAATTATAGAATATTCAAAGTTCCAATTAGCTAGGTTCATTAGAATATTTTTATGATAGAAAGAATTTGCTATAACAGTAGAAGTACAGTCTCGACGCTAAAGAACACATCAACATGAAAAGATGTAAACTGCGGTTGTAAATTTGAGAAACATGAACGAACAAGCAGTATAGCGGCTTCGTCTCTCAATTCTCCTCTGATACGAAATATTAATCAAAACTTGTTTAATACAAACTTTAAGCTTGGTATTAATAACTCTCTCTGCTTATTAAACTTATTATCAGCGACAACGTTCATAACTTTGAATACATTCAACAATGCTGACGTGGACTTTCTCGACACCGCCGTTCTATTGTTAATTTCTTTCTCAGTTTGGAACTGCAATAACTTGTCAGACATTTAATATGATTTTCAATTTATATTTAATTATCGCATAGGTACACATAAATCTACATGGATTTTAAATTTAGGTTCCTACGCATACTTATATCTTAAATAATTTACGAAATTTGACAGTCTCTATGCAAATATATGTACAACATAATTAGAAAGTGGAATTTTTAGTCATCTGAACAATATTTTTCACTAAAAAAAAAAGCATTCAATCTCTATCCCAGCATGCAATATTAACAATTATTTTCATTTATTCACATATAGGCTTTATTTAACAACTAATTTAAAAATAAGGCTCATAGACAATAAATTTATTATATAGCATCCTCTTATGTCTTTAGCAGGGTAAACCTTTGAAGAAACATGAGATAAATTTTAAATATTATTAATCTGAGCGTTGAAAAGTTCTTGGAAGAGGAAGAAAAGTATAAACACAATTACACTAGTTGAAAAAAGTACATGAACGTAGGATATGTTAATAAAATGTTTAAATTACATAAATTATTTCTGACACAATATAATCCATTTCACTAATTCTAGAATCAAGATTGGTAAATTAGGAAATGCAAGAAGAAACATCCTGGTTAAGACATGGACTGGGATGTACCTACTTTAGACAAAAATTAAAATTAAAAACAAATATATAAGGCATGAATGCCGGAAAGTATATTAACCCGGGTAAGGTAGCGTTCGCCTTAGCGACGAAGAGACCGCACATTTCTGTTAATTACAGATCAACCTCCAACACTAGCTGGCCCTCCTTCCGGGAGTTCCATCTCCACTTAGTACAAGAACAGGTCGTGTAGGTAGAAGGTCGGTCGATTTAGGTAAGTCGATCATTTAATTTATTTTTCTGAAGTAACGACGTCGGCAAGACGAAGCCCTACCTCATATGTAACTTCGTATCTGTCTTGGGTAACGAAGTGCTACCTAATCCGTCTGTTCGTCTTGAAAGCTAATTATATCTGTAGGTGGAATATTTATGGACTGTTTTGACCTCGAGAAATGTGTCCATTTTGTCCTAGGCGGAAGAGAAGAATGTCAAAATCCTATTGTATTTGTGGAAAGTGCAATTTTGGAGAGCATACGGTCAAGTTATGTTCAGATTATAAAACCAAACTGTGACTTATTTATTGTCAATAATTAATGAGAAAATATAGTAATTATAAGTCCAATGTAAATCTTCCTATCATTAGTAACTCCTGTTTCTGTTTAGTTGGTAGTGTATAATAAGCATACTATTCATAGTTTATTTATTCTATTTACTGTTTCATTATTTTTGAAGTAATTATTCTTTCCAATAAAACATACATTAAAAATCGAAGTGTTTAGCTTTTATTGAACCTTTATTTTTAGTAAGTAAATTAAACCATTCTTAGCTTCTTATTGACAAAAAGAATAAAAAGTGTATATGTAAATAAGGTCTGCTTTAAAGTATTATAAATACTGCATTTAGATGATGATTAGGCATCCCCGAAACGTCTCATCGACGAAACGCTACCTAAATCTACCCTTCGATTAGCGCTTTCCCGCATTTCCCGGATTAAAAAATAAAATGAATAATGGCTAGATTAAGTTAGTGCAGGGAAATACACGATCAAAGATTGAAAAATAAATATATTACGGATATGCAAGGCGTGACCGATATGGCGCGATTTTGTGAGGCCTGGGACTGAACAGAAAAGGACCTTTTGTGGTTTATTTGTCCCTGAAGAGGGAGCTTAGCGGGACGAAAGCTGAAATGTAACAAAGCTGATCAAACCCATTTTTAACTAAAAAATACGGAATGGGTTTAAACTTATGTTATGTTCACGTAACTTCCCAAATTAAGAAACGCCCAGAAGTAACATAGCTGTTGCTTTACAAAAATTTTACTAACATTCTAGATACTAGGCCAGACTCATCAACCTCTGTCGATCTTGAGTATCTGCTTTCCATTTTAGAGCATGCAAATGCACAGCATATATGTTTATTAGTTTACGAATTAGCGTTTTGGTCTTCCTAGTCTCTTGTCTTCTAATCAATTTTGGCAATGACAGCAATTGGCATTTTGGCAATTTATGCCTCAGAATAAACTTTAGAACTTTATCATATTATAACTATATCATTGAAAAAACATATTTTCATTCTACCAAATCATGGAATCCATAGTTTTGGTTATTTCTATGATATTTTTTATAAAATAAGTTGTGTTATTTCGTATCCCCCTAAAATTCCTTGAAGTCGATAATGCCAATATGTATATTTTTTTTAAGTATCTTGACGCCATTTCCAAATTATTTTTTAGAAAGATTTATGCTTTTATCGGTTGTTCTGTTTCATGTAGTTTCTGTGTATATATATTTTTTATTCTGAGGGTAGAATTTGTCAAAATATTTTTTGATTCATAATGTTGAATTTCTTAAATTATGTCACAATGAATATTTATTGGCATATTGATTAATAACTTATTATCCACACTTGTTATTTTTTGGGGGCGGAATATCCATGGTTGTCCCTGGCAACCAGCATATAACCGGGAACCCGAAGATAACCAGTTCAAAGCCCGGAGCAAGGAGACATTTAATAGTGCTCGTATTAATCCAACTCCCTCTCCCCTGGTTTGGCAATCCTCGTGTATCCTTAACGGCGAGAACCGAAAGAAAAAAATATTGATAAATATAAAAGAAAATAATTGTTTTAATTAATATAGAACCTTATTTCTTGGCAGTTATTCATATAATAATAAAAATTGATTTTATATAATATTATTGAAGAGTAAACATTTAGATTTAATGTTATATACATGGTTTTGGTTGACGAATTTAATTATTATTGAATTTAAGTATTTTCCAGAGAGTATAGACAATATTAGTATTCTGTTAGTGAGAGAAAAAAAGGTACTACAAAGTTGTTAAACGTATCTTATAGGTATATTTTCTCCTTATATTAGCAAAAAAACACCCTTTCTCAAGAAAATAGTTAAACTGATTTCTCCTAATTGTATTCTGCTACTCTAGGAGTATCTGAATAACTACGAACTAAAGTAGATGAGTAATAGATGAGATTAGAAGTATACAAGGAATAAACGGCCGGGAGGACGTATTGTTCTTCCTGATTGCCCCTTACCATTGCAAGAGCTCATCAAGTTTGTATTGAACAGGATGTTCATCCATCGCCGCACCCCTCCCAACCATCTGTTATTCACAAATCGTATACAATATTCACGATCCTAGCTGATAGTTTCCTTCTGTTCCACTGATTTCTTTTCTTTCGTCGGATTATCATTCGGTAAGTTATCAAGCCTGTGCTCGTACTAATTACCACCCATTTAATACTGTTAGATTTAATGTTAGATCTACAAAAAATAAGGATCTATTTTTCAAAAATTAAATTTACATTTAGAAGGACTATTCTCCACACTTCGACCAACCCAGACAAACACACGACTTACTTAACACACTCACATATCTCTTTATCACCGTTTGGGAGGATAATATTGTGGGTTATTAGGAATATCTTACCTTATTTCATTCATTCTTACATTTCGTAAACTTTTATATGATATGAAGGCTAGGTTTGAAGTATGAAGACACGTAGGTCGAACTATTCCATGAGGAAGCATCTAAATGACTATCATTGCCAAAATTGATTAGAAGACAAGAGACTAGGAAGACCAAAACGCTAATTCGTAAACTAATAAACATATATGCTGTGCATTTGCATGCTCTAAAATGGAAAGCAGATACTCAAGATCGACAGAGGTTGATGAGACTGGCCTAGTATCTAGAATGTTAGTAAAATTTTTGTAAAGCAACAGCTATGTTACTTCTGGGCGTTTCTTAATTTGGGAAGTTACGTGAACATAACATAAGTTTAAACCCATTCCGTATTTTTTAGTTAAAAATGGGTTTGATCAGCTTTGTTACATTTCAGCTTTCGTCCCGCTAAGCTCCCTCTTTAGGGACAAATAAACCACAAAAGGTCCTTTTCTGTTCAGTCCCAGGCCTCACAAAATCGCGCCATATCGGTCACGCCTTGCATATCCGTAATATATTTATTTTTCAATCTTTGATCGTGTATTTCCCTGCACTAACTTAATCTAGCCATTATTCATTTTATTTTTTAATCCGGGAAATGCGGGAAAGCGCTAATCGAAGGGTAGATTTAGGTAGCGTTTCGTCGATGAGACGTTTCGGGGATGCCTAATCATCATCTAAATGCAGTATTTATAATACTTTAAAGCAGACCTTATTTACATATACACTTTTTATTCTTTTTGTCAATAAGAAGCTAAGAATGTTTTAATTTACTTACTAAAAATAAAGGTTCAATAAAAGCTAAACACTTCGATTTTTAATGTATGTTTTATTGGAAAGAATAATTACTTCAAAAATAATGAAACAGTAAATAGAATAAATAAACTATGAATAGTATGCTTATTATACACTACCAACTAAACAGAAACAGGAGTTACTAATAATAGGAAGATTTACATTGGACTTATAATTACTATATTTTCTCATTAATTATTGACAATAAATAAGTCACAGTTTGGTTTTACAATCTAAACATAACTTGACCGTATGCTCTCCAAAATTGCACTTTCCACAAATACAATAGGATTTTGACATTCTTCTCTTCCGCCTAGGACAAAATCGACACATTTCTCGAGGTCAAAATAGTCCATAAATATTCCACCTACAGATATAATTAGCTTTCAAGACGAACAGACAGATTAGGTAGCACTTCGTTACAGCTCATTTCGTATCAGCAGGGGACTTATTTATCCTATAAGTATAATTTATATAACGTGAAACAATTGAATTCTTGAAAAGAAGACGAAAAAAATATAAGAAACAGAACCATCTATTAAAACAGGAAGCTTTTTAATTTTGGAAGAATTTTGAAATAAAAGAATATTTTGTATTAAAATATTAAACGTATAAAAATATTGTCAGAAGGTAATAATGAGAACAACACCATTTATTTTATTAAACAAAATTAATGTATCAATATATTTTTCCATAATAAATTGTGTTTTTTATTTTCATTCTGGAGGCTTATAAAAAATTAGAAAAAACTTATTCATCCCATAGCTATTATTAATGTAAAGAATAAGAACACATAAAAACTCGAAAATAAAACAAATATCCCACATTTTATCATTAATCTAGAAGTAATTAAGATTAATTCCTTGATAAGTAAAGTGTAAAAAAAGGGGGAGATAATTGCTTTGTGATTTTTTTTCCTTCTTTTGTTTTATGGCCGAACCTCCCACCCCCCCCCCCCCCCATGGAGATACGAAGTTACATAATTGGGTACAGAAATAAGCGAAGGGAATCGAGGAGCAGACGATTTAAAGAGAAAGAGAGGGTGTGTGTGTGTGTGTATGAGAGAGAGAGAGAGTGTGAGAGAGAGAGAGAGAGAGAGAGGAGAGAGAGAGAGAGAGAGAGAGAGAGAGAGAGAGAGAGAGAGAGAGAGAGAGAGAGAGAGAGAGGGAGAGAGAGAGAGAGAGAGAGAGAGAGAGAGAGAGAGAGAGAGAGAGAGGGAGAGAGAGAGAGAGAGAGAGAGAGAGAGAGAGAGAGAGAGAGAGAGAGAGATTCAAAAACAAGATTAAGAAACTCCGGTGATTGATGCCGTAAAAAACTACCGTAATTAAGCCTTCAGTTGCCGAAAAGAAAGCTGGTGAACTGGGAGCCATTATTAATGATAAGGACCATTTAATCATAAATCACTATTTATTAAAACATCGAAAGGGGAATCTTAACACTTTTTTCTTCTTCCTTTTTTATTTAGCCATTTTTTCATCACCTCAAGTTTTCTTTAAGGGCTTCCTCCGATGAGTTATCGGTAATTCGATTAGTCCGCCCTCTATTAAAGACTTTCAATCAAGGTGTTTAATTTTATATGTAGCAATACATAATCCACAACATTAGCACACAACAACTTATTTATTACTGACAATAAAACATATGATTTAGCCAAGGCTAATTAACTAATCTAAATTAATCTAAACATTTCCTCCCCGAGATGGTCCTTCTTCATCCTCCCTTTTCGGAACTGTCGTAGGCTCTTCTTTAAACTTCCTTATGTGTATGGAGTTTCTCCTGACTGATCTTCTTCCCGGGATCTCTATCAGGTAAGACCTAGGCTCATGTAGCTTCTGCTGAATCACCCCCCGAACCCATTCTTTATTTCTCATATCTTGAATTAAAACCTTTTCCCCTACTTTAAAATCTTGCGGTGTCCTTCTCGCAGTTTTATCATAATTAGTTTTACCAATATTTTGGTTTTTCTTAAACTGATCAATTACATCATTGGAAACCAATAGCGGTTTTAATTTTTCCAGTGAAACCGGAAGCTTTGTCTTCAGCATTCGGCTATTCAAAAGTTGAGATGGTGAATAATTTAAATTAGCAACAGGTGAATTTCGGTAATTCAACAAATATAACTCAAAATCATTGTTGCTATTTAATGATTTTTTTAGCATATTTTTTATGATACCCACCGCTTTCTCCACAAGTCCATTACTTCTGGGATAATGAGGGCTGCTTGTTATAATTTCAAAATTCCACTCTTTGGAAAATTGTTTGAATTCAAAACTTTGAAACGGCATATTATCAGCTATAATAGTCTGAGGAATACCAAATCTTCCAAACATTTCTTTTAGTTTGGGTATTATTGCCGAACATGTTTTGTTTGTAAGCTTGAAAGCTTCGATCCAACGGGAGTAGTAATCGACTGCTACTAGATAACTTTTTCCAGCAAATTCAGCTATGTCAACTCCAATTTTATAAAAAGGTACATCAGGAATAAATAAATATTCATAAATATTCCATCACTTTACTTAAAACTTCATCGTTTCTTGTTTTATCTTGAAATATTTTCAACCTTGCGTCACTAAATTTCAATCTACTGGACCCTAAGCAATGAACTACATCTTTTAATATATGTTCTGGGAAAGTGTCAGTGTTCTTCGTAAATCTGGATAAAAAATCTGCTATATACATATTTTTCCCAGGTAAGTGTTTTAGTTTAAATTGGTAGTTGAATAACTTCATTCTTAATCGACGAATTCTATTGTTTTTTATTTTGCAGAGTGGTTTATTCATGATTGAAACCAAGGGAAGATGATCTGTGTTTATAATAACATCAGAGTGGCCGTAAATGAAATAGTGATATTTGTCACAAGCAAAACAAACTGCTAAAAGTTCTTTTTCAATTTGAGCATACTCAGTTTCTGCTGAACTTAGGTTCCTTGAGAAGAAACTTATTGGTTTCCCTTCCTGAAGCATACAACATCCAATTGCATCTTTAGAAGCATCGCATTGAATTTCGATTGGAATAGACGGGTCAAACGATGTTAAAACAATGTCACTGTTTAAAATTGTTTTTATTTTGGTAACAGCTGATGAATGCGTTTCTGACCAGTTCCATGCAACATCCTTTTTTAATAAACCCCTTAACGGAGAAATTATTTGTGCTAGATTTGGAATAAAGTTTCTCAAATAATTAACCATACCCAACAAGCATTGTAACTCTTTTACATTTTGAGGTTCCTTGAAGTTTTGGATGGAGTCTAATTTTGAGGGATCTGGCATCATACCCTTTTCACTGAAAATAAATCCTAGATATTTAACTTCTGTTAGGCAATATTGAAATTTGGAGAAATTGAATTTTATATTAAATTTATTTGCACGTTCAATTACCTTCTTTATTATTTCATCATTTTCCTGAATTGTATTTGTAGCTATACAAAGATCATCAAAATAAATAGATACACCAGGAATATCTCCAAAATATTTGGAAACCAATCTTTGAAAAATCTCTGGCATACAGCTCAGACCAAATGGCGCCCTCAGAAATTTGTAAGTTCCATGCACAGTACTTATGGAACATAACTTGGTTGATTCCTCGTCCAACTTTATGTGGTAGAAACCATCTTTAATGTCTAATACAGAATAATATTTTTTATGGGCCAGACCCGGAGCTAATTCCTTTACTGTTGGAATGGTATACATTTCCCGAACTATATATTTATTTAAATGAGTTGGATCAATACATATCCTAAGCGAGCCATTTGGCTTTTCCACAATCACGACATTGCTGACCCATTCAACCGGTTCCTCAACGGGTTGTAATATTTCTCTTTGAACCAAAGAATCTAGAGTTTGTTTGAATTTGTCCCTGATCTTTAATGGAATTCGCCTTGCGGGGCTTATATATGGCTGCGCATTGCTAGTTAATTTAATTTTACATTTATCTGGAAAGCACCCAAGACCTTCAAAAACTTGCTTATATTCATTAAAAAAAAAATTCTTTTTAGAATTAGTGAACTGCTCATCTGTTTCTGAGTCAGTTTTATTTTTAATATCATCAATCGATTTATTTTGAATATTATCAATTCTTTTTAGCAAATTCAACTTCACACATGTTTTCAAACCCAATAATGCAATGTTTTCATTCTCAACTACTATAAATTTATTTGAAATAGTTTTAGAATTTGTTCCAATATCTAAATCAATAGAGCCATATGGTTTAATTTCAAAGCCACCAAACGCTATAAGTTTAGTTGAACATTTTTTTATATTATTACATAATTTATTAGTTTTCAACCAAGTGTACGGTAAAATATCAACTTCACTTCCAGTATCCAACTTGAAATTCAATTTCACTCCTCCAACTATCAAAATCTTATACCAAGCGTTACTATCATTTAACGAACTTACCAATGAAACAGAATCTATACTCACCGAGGAATCGCCATCCTCTGAATTTATGTTGTAAACTCTAGTTTTGTTGGATTTGCAACAAAATGCAAAATGATTTTGCTTTCCGCAGTTCCAGCAAGTACGTCCAAAAGCTGGGCAGCGACCTTTTTCATGTTGTTGACAACATTTGCTACAGGCTTTCACTCCGGTTTTCGTTTCGATTACTTTTCTGGTTTGATTTTTTCGTGCAGCCTGCTGAAAAGAGCTATCCCTTTTAGATTTTACCAGTTCAATTAGATAGGGATCATTGTTGTTAAGTACCTTTAAATTATTTTCAGCCAGTTCAACCGATTTACAAAAATGGAGAGTTTTCTCCAAAGAGAGGTCTTCTCTCAATAAACGTTCCTGTGAACTTTTGGAATTGATTCCCATAATTATCTGGGCCTTCAGTAACTTTTCTTCCTGGCCTTCAAATTCACACGATTGTGCCAAAGACTTTAAGTCAGTATAAAAATGGTCAAATGATTCACCCTCATGTTGCTTCCGATTCAGAAATTTGAATATTTGCATAGTAATGTTGCATTTTGGAATGCATACTTTCTCCAAAACATCAAGGATATTTAGAGTAGACTCATGTGAATCGTCTAATTTGTGAGACTTATATAATTTTAGACCTTCTTTTCCTAGAAGATTTTTCAAGCGTGCAACTTGTACACTATTTGATTTCTTGTTTGTTTCTGTAGCCAAAAAATAATTCGTAACATCTTCTCGGAATGTTCTGAAATTTTCTGCCACATTACCAGTCAGAACTAAAGGTTCGGGTCTATGAAACTCCATGATAAGTAACAGTTACTTTAGATTCCCTTGTAGAACAATTCTATAGTGTTTATACCCAGGGTATTTCACGACTGCGCCATGTTTAATTTTATATGTAGCAATACATAATCCACAACATTAGCACACAACAACTTATTTATTACTGACAATAAAACATATGATTTAGCCAAGGCTAATTAACTAATCTAAATTAATCTAAACAAACGAAACGACTTTTATTTAAAAAAAAATAGCTTTTATTACTTTTTTCAGCACATATTTAATGTCTGACCATATCTGACAACCCAATCAACATATACGAGATGTATAACTTCAAAACCAGGCCTATCCAAGCTTTTTTCCCTTGCCGCAAGGTGTCGTATGTAGTGATGTGGGTTATTAAAGTAACCGGACAGCTGTTATTTAGTTTCCTTCAGTTAAAACAGCGGTCTGTTTCCGTCCAAAATTTAAATTTGTCCTAAAAAAAAATTCTCCTGTACTGTAACTACTTTGAAATGATTATGCAGGTTAGTTCCTTCGACATAGACAACAAATTTGTTTTTCAAAAGTGATGTCAAAGTGTTTTTATTTTAGGCCTCCTGAAAAAAATGTAAATCTGGATTTCGCTGGTTTTGAAGATATACGCCTCATATAAACATTACTATAATTAATAAAATTTATTTTTCTATTTATTTTAAATAATATGTAAAACGAATATAAAGTTTTTAGGCACATAGAAAAATATTATCCAGTGTTACACATCTGCGGATTCAATATACCAACATAATTATTAATTAATTAATGTTGCTTGGGTTCGATAATTTTAGTACACACACATACATACATATATGTATACTTTTTTTACATTATTTCCGTTTGTCAGATTGGTACTCTAGGCTCTAGAATTTCTACTTAATCGAATATTGATGGGAATTTTTATGATATTTTTTTTTTCCCAAACCAAGAGGCTAATTAAATAATACTTTATTTTCATAAACGTGTAGTATTTGCCAATCCCTCAGTGTAAGGGGTCAGTTTAGCATTCTTAAAAGAATCGTTGAAAAGTTGGAAGAATAATAGTTTTGAAAAATTTTATTTCTTAGTTTTCGGGACAGAAGACGAAAGCTAAGCGATTTCTCGTCAATTTCGTTGTTTATGATTATCATGACTCCTAAGGATCTAAACTTCTCTAAGTGTTCAAACGTTTTGCCCTCTTCATTAAAATCAATCGTCATTTTTTCTGCATCTTACCAAATATTTTGTCTTATCTGTACTTATTTCCAGCCAAAATTATCTACCAGCTTTCATTTACATTGTCATATTTAATTTTACAGGATTTATTTTTAAAGGATTCCAGCAAATTTAATATTATTTATAGATATAGTATGTTAGACCTCAAAGTCTCGTATTATTTCAAAAATTCACCTAATCATTCAGATTACATGTTTCTAGATTACTTGTTAAATTCTATCTTGGGTATAGAACCCTGTAGCCCTGAAGATGCCTGAATAGGCGAAAATTTGGCATGCAATCTGCATGATTAAATGAATTTATGAAATAATACGAGACTTTGAGGCCTAGCATTCTGTATGCTTTATCTATAATTAAACAGTCTCTTCCTACATACTGGTTTACTATTAGTATTTATTTTAATTTTGTTTTATTACTTATACCGTTTATTACAACAGGTCTTATTATCCATGATATATTTACAAATAAATGCTATTATAATTATTATGGGTGGAGATTTTATCAAGAAGCAACCAGTGGCTGCAATGATGACAGGGAAGATTAATTACACATTATTAATGCAATAGTACTTGTTGCATTCCGAATTGCCTGGTTCAAGTTCTGAGCCGAAATTAGAGAAGCTTTGATAGCGGATAGTGCTTGGGCAACACCTTAGCTACTTCAAAGATATCGGCTACGGTTCGTATCCAACTTGGACGGTAAAAGTTATTTTCGAGGTGAACTTACAGGATCATGGGCTTTCAACTCTGCTTAGGTTACTTTTGATCAACCTAGTAATGATTATTATATATTTAATATATTTTATAACCGTGTGAATGTGTCTATTTCGAATAGCGATGAAACGTTTGGTTCCCAAAGCTTTAACGTGTAAAAAGGCCTTTAGATCTAATTCAAACTCCCTTTTTTTATTAAAAATTAAAATGTTCTATTAATCTCAGTTGCTAAAAAAAATATTTATTCATATTAGTAAATTATAAATAAACATAGAATAATTAAAAGACCTTAATGTAAGTATATTAAGGTTTTGTTCGGAATTTAAACTTCGAAGAACAAATCAGCGCTAAATATCAACCGAGTCAAACAATATAGGTTTGGCGTAACGTCAGCTTTGCATGAAGTTTGTCAGAGTTCGCTGTAATTCAAGCTTGGATATCTTCATTTTACATGAAAGTCCGATCCCGAACACAATACAAACAATACCGTGTACATACACACAGCACGTCAGCCAAAATTTGCTATTGACAATACATGGAAATATTTTTATTAACCATTAGTCAAAAATTTGTAAGAATCTCTTTTATATTTATTATTTAAAGGATTAGTCCCAACCAATGCTACCAGTGTGTAGTCGTGTTATTTATTACTTGTCAAGCTTAAAATATAAATAAATAAATCTTATTTTTTTTATTGGGAGAAACTTTCTTAGATCATGACATTACTTTTTTATTTTATTATTACATTTACGAAATGAGTTTATTATAGATGCATTTAAAAATGTTTATAAATAAATAAAAAAAAATATATATGAAGTATTACCCACAGCTTGATACAATTATGGTTTAATATTTGCCTCAGATTTGTAGTAGGTATGTAATGAATAACAAATCCATCCCTTGTACCTCTATATACTTATTTAATATCAACAAAATAAAATATTTTTAAGGAATTTATAAATGATGATCTTAATTTATGGTTGTGAAGGTAACCTAAATGAAATTTTATAATATTTTTTTTTTTTTGTCTTCATATCTTGATTTGCGCCTGTCAACAACTATTAATATGATTTTCATTTCATTTCATTATAATATGATTTAATATGATTTTCATTTTATGAGCGTTTCATATTATGAGCGAGTTAATTCAAACCAAAGATTGCCATCACTGGTCAAAAATCATCATCAAAATATAGATTTTTTAATTCCGATATTCGATATTTTATTATCGATGTCTTCTGATTTAATATTATCAGTTATTGATATCGTCCCTAAATTTTAATATTTTAATTTAAAAATAAAATGTTACGTTTTCTGAAATCACTAGTGATTACAAATATCTACTTATAATCTGTAAGTTCGAAAAAAAATTTACTCATCTTGCCTGTTCTAGTGTAGTTGGTAGAGAACGTCTGTTACTTATTGTTTATTACAGTTGCGAATTCGAAATTTATCATAACCGCACTAATTTATTAAACACAAGCTACCTGTTAAGGAACATGTTCCCATTTATTAATTACAAAGTTTAAAATATAAATAAATTAATCTTATTATTGAGCTCGTGTAAAGTTTTTGATAAACATAATTAAAAAATAGCAAAGCAGTGTGGGATAAACTCCATTAAATCCATTAAATTAATTAAGAGCGTAAGTTACACTTTTTTAGGTGCGCCTACTTTCTCGTACCGATATCCTCCATAGTATCGGTATTTCAAGTTCGATAATCATAGGGTATTTCTTTCGATGAAAATATCGACATTGGGCTTCCGATACCCCATCCCGAGTTTTAAATTTCTCTTAATGTAATTCTGTGCATGGTTTGGTTGTAAAGTCCTAAATCTTCTTGCCATCGAACACGAGGTGGCGCACTGAGACTTGATCGTAAATTCAAAACATTTGGAACAATTTAACCCCCGAGTGGTCAATACGTATTAAATCGAAAAATTTCTTTGTTAAACTGAGTTTCTTCCAGTCTTCCATCAAGAAACTTCTGAGGTCATTATGAAATATATAATATATCAGATTTTCCAAAAACATGGAAGTATTTTTAGAAATCGTTAAAAGAATTGAAAGACCTGGATAATGGATTATGGCATATTGAAGACCTGAAAATAATGGAGTATGGCACACGTCGAAGTTTTAGAAGTATCCATAATAACGAACGTCGTTTGGACAATAGGAGGCATTGTCTATTTTCAACTGAAAACCCAGTTAACAAACAGGCAGGCTACATCATAAACAGGCTGGGGCTGTGGAAGTACCGTAATTAAGGAAGCCTACACAACCGTGTATAAAGTGTCTCCAGCCCACTTTTTTTTTTATACCACTGCCTCATTATACGACTCTTTTTTTGGCCAATCCTTTTCTCTATTTTTCAGTCTGACTGAATATATAAAGGAAAATTAGTCTCTCTTAATGTCTTCCCAAGAGCGTAACTTACTGTTCTTTTTTTCTATTCAAACAATGTAATTTAGTGCAAGATTTCCTTTTTTTTTTTTTATTTTCACTGCAGCAACAAAAAGGTTCTAAAAATGTTATGAAACTTTATTTTTTTTAAATTTCATATTATTTGATTTTTTATTACTATAAGTGTTAGAAAAAAAAAATAAAATCACAGAGGGAGGGTCAGGTTAATCTTGACCATCAACAAAAACCAATAGACGCCAGTTGGATAACAATTCATATTTCCAAACAGTCTTCATAAACTACCATCATACATCGAAATTTATCAACCATATCAATTTCGAAACATGCAATATAAATTTGAATTTAAAATGAAACATTTTTAAAATCTCCAATTTAAAAATTTTTTTTTTTAACTTTATTCATATATCCGCGCTTGTCCACACAGACAATCAGCAGATGAGATGGCCGTATACGATGACAAACCGTGACATGTCAGGGATGGGGAAGGAAGGCACCCAACAGTACCTCTTGTCTCTTGATTCAGTTATTCAGGTCTGTTAAAGAAGATCTCTCATCCAACGGCTTTTTAATTTTTTTTTTATTTAATTAAATTTACAACTGAATTTAAATATATACAATTTTATTTAATAATTGATAACCTAATTTTTGAAAATAATTAAGTAAATGTGATAATACTAAGAAAAAGAATTGAATAAACAGGAAGAGAAGCTAACCATTGGTAGCTCTCATTTTTTTTTATTTAAATTGATTTTTTAATTTTATTTTTTATTATAAGTTGCTTCAACTGCCAAGGGCATTAGTGACGACTGATTTTCTTGACTCTTATGCAATACAATAATGATGTTGAGGTAGTATGTAGTTTCTACGATATCGCTAGTTTCTTTGTAAGGTCACGAGTATGTAATTTTGAAATTAATGCGTTCCTCTCAAAATTTTTTATTACATTCGAGAAGATGAGCAGTCCGGGAAGCATGTGTGAAGAATGGTTAGCTTAGTGTAGCTAATTCTTAAACTGGTTATTATGGAGCTTGGCACAATACCTTGGAGGCAGCTAGTGTTTACCAGGCGACGGTGACTATGTTGTAAAAATATATAATATAAATATTGTGCCAGTAAATCACGTATAAAAAAACATATTGGGTAATATTTATTCTAAATTAATGGTAGCCACCGAATAATAGATGCTGTTTCTGTCGCTTGTAGAAAAAAAAAGAAAACCACTCTGCTGTTTTTCTCGACATTAAATAGGTCTGGACAGTGCATGGCCCAAGAGCTTGCTTTCGAAAATAGAACCGCACATTCCTTCTATTTACTTCCTGATTCATCAAACTTTTTTTTCTTAATCGGTTTTTTTTTTTTTGTGTTTCGTTTGACTCTTCCCTTTCATCCTTATTTCCTCAGCTTGCGGGTGTATCTCAAGGCAGTGTTACAAGTCCTCTTCTCTATTCTGTCTACACATCAGATAACCCTGAACACTCTGGTACTACCATCTTTAGCTTCGCTGATGACACGGCTATCCTCTCATCCCATCCAAATCCTAATATCGCATCCTTCGCCCTTTAAAACCATCTATTTGGTATATCAAAAATCACAAATGAACCTTGGTTTATTTTAAATCATACACTTCACAATGACATGAACATACCGACAGTTAAATCTTACATACAAATATCAAACATTTCATTATTCAACATTACATCATCCACTCTCTTTCCTCCTCCCTGTTACCTGGTCAGCCTTCACGTCGACTGAAACGACAGTGCCCAAGAGACCTCTAACTACAATAAAATATAACATTTTGTTGCGTCAAGAAGTCAATAACATTGACAATATTTGCTTGATGCGCCGCTGCGCAGGTGTAAATCTACAAGCGGGATAATAAATAAATAAATAAAAATTAAACATTATTATTATTAATTGTGACATAAATTGTATACAGTGGTTTTATATATACCTTAAATAGTGTATATAGAAATAAATTGAAGGATACCACGAAGCGTTGAAGATGTGTATATAAAAAATAAATCCATGTATGAAAGAGTTAAATTTCATTCACATAAAAATTAAATGTCAGATTTTATTTGTTTTAAAAGTAATTTAATATGAACTTGCTTTCCAATATTGTATCTTAAAAGCCCTCGGTTCTGTGAGAACAAAAACTATCATAATTCCTTCCCTTATAATCATGATTCAAATTAGGCTTATTAAAGTTTTAATCCATTAAAAAAAATTACATATTTTAAATATTTTTTTAATTACATGACTTCCCCTTGACTGACACGTCATTAGTTGGTAGGTCAGCATCTTGTTCGTATGTGTGCAAATCAATAATGGAAAAATTATTATTGAATTTTCTATTGCCAGCGCAATTCATGGCAATTCATAGATTTCTTGTTAAGTGTAAGAAAATCTTTTTATCTTATAAAATATAGATTCCGTTTTACTTTTTTTTTCTGATTAATTTTATTAGTAATATTTTGTGTTCAGGAATATGAGGAGTATATACAAAAAAAAAAAAAAAATAAAAAAATAATTGGTCCCTACTTTCAAAACAATAACGTGTTTTTATGTTAATATTCTTTTATATTTATACAAGTCCAATTTTTAACTCATCAATTATTCCATTCCAAGGCAAATTAATTCTGAAGCGAGCTGCCGACAAGAGAGAATCCACTTAGCCCCCATATGTGGGAATATCAAATTACATTTCAAATACATACATATGTACTTTTACTAAAATGAATTAAATTTAATTCAGAACTAAATGAGAGCTAATAGAATAGTCCCCTTCTGCGGACCTTCCCAAATTATTCATGGACCCTCTGATTTCCATTTCCCTTTAGAGAACCATCTGCCTCTTACTGCGGGACGTGTAAGCAAAGCCGCTATTTGTCAAAAGAAGTTTACATTCCTCTTTATCTCGTCGCCCTAAACATATGGTTGAATATATAAAACCACTTTATCATTATAATTTCTTTATTTTTGATGGATGCTAACATATTATTTATTATATAAAGACGACTCACTCACATGAATAGTTTATTTAATGCCATCATATAATAATATAATAAATATTTTATACATAATCAAAAAATACTACGATAACAACTAGAAATGTTTTAACATATTAGATGCCAATTTATTACACTAATTTTTTTTCTTCGGAATTTAGGAAAAGGGGGGAGGATCGATCCTCATTATCAATTATATTTTTCCTGTTAAGAAAGTTGCCTGGTAATCGATTAGTTTCCTTTTTTTCAGCTTTTATTAGGTGCAAGAAGATGGAGGAAGGATACAAAGGACCAGGTTATAGTCTAATAATAAAGCTCTAAAACTGTCTGAAAAAATTACTTCCTTCCGGATTTCCGGGCATTATTTTCGAATAAAGAATTTTTTAGAAAATATCAACCTAATGAAGGAAATAGAAAAAATGAGCAACCTAAGGAAATTCATAGTGTGGCGGAAGAAACCAAAATAGATGTTTAGACAGGTCTAGAACGGGATTGGGAATGATTGGAAGTGTACATAGGTCTATAAAATATAATATGTATATAACTGAACAGACAATAAGAGAGAGGAGTCCACGGAGCGAGCCTTAACTGGACAACGAAAAATTCAGTTTGGTACTTTTGAGTCAATGGTCTGTCACTTCTAGTTTACTGTTTTGCCAAGTTTTAACTGTTTTGAGTTCCTATTTTTTAATAAACCTTTTCTATTGCGATTATACATAAATAAAAAAGTTCTAACCCATATTGGTGTTACAATAATATAAATGGGTGAATTAATCGATTATCTAAAATCCTACAATCACATACTACACAGCACCTCCCAACATAGAAGAAGTATAAAATAAAAAAAAAATAAAAAACATATCATAAAATGAATCGTACGAGTATTTAATCTTATTTTAAGGCAGTAGAGTTTAAAAAAATCTTATTTTTTTCGACTAATTACAACTTGTCCAGCGACAGCAAGGTTTTTATTTCCGGTATGTCTAAATTCATGAATAACGAGTCGATTTTGCGATGACCATTAAAAAAGCAGTCGGAAAATCATAGTAAGTTTGTTGGCTAGTTTTTGAGAATCCGTGTTTTTGAAGTGTGTGAATCTAGTGTTTGAGAATTTCCAATCTAGACAGTATTTGGCCAGCACCTCATTTATTTGAATGCGCATCAAATGGAAAAAAAAATATTGTTTACCCAGAAGCTTTTGAATAAAGTAATAGAATAAAACTGAAATGAATATTATCATGTAGATTTTCCTTGAATTCCTTTCTTCCAATATTGCATTAAACACTAATAATTACTTTTTTTTTTTTTTGACTTTAATTATTAATTCGCACCTGTCTGCAAAGTGCGGACAACCAGCGAATGAGATGGCGGTAAGATGAAATAATGGCATGTCAGGCTAATAATTACTAAATTAATAATAAAAATAAATAATACAAATAGTAAAAAATACAGATGATTCATTGGAGTCAATATTGAAAACTCGACGTTATTTTAAAATTCATGTTTAGTCGCAGCCCCATTTCTTTAAAAATACACTCTCTCTTGTATTTGAAACGAAATGTTCTTCAGTCCCGTTTCTGATCAGAATGTTGACACTGTACAAATTGAATATCTTTCCATTTCGGAGAAAATTGGAATCCAAAGCCATGGATTCATTTTCATTTAGAAAAGAAGTTTTTCCACTTACTTTTTTTTGGAATGAAACGGCAGATTCAATATTCTTTTATGCATCAAGTTAAATATATAATTGCTGCTTTTACTCATGTTCCTTGGTAAAAGGCACGCAAATAGAAACATTCATGTGAGATACATATTTTATGAAAAGGCATTGCTTCTGAAAGAAACTGGATATATCGCTGAATTGAATTCTTAACTGTGAATATCTTTCAGTATATTACTTCGGTTCCTTTTTTTATTTATTCTGTGTGTTTAAGAGAAACCACGGTATACCTCCATTTGGCTCTTTTGCATTTAAGACACGCAAATAAATATTTTTTATATATTTTTCAGAACAATGATTATGAATCAGTCATTGATACTCCAAACATGTAGTTTACTAAACTTATCGAGCGATTAGTTCAATTAAAGGTTATTTCAACAACAGAAATGAGTATACTAAAGAAATGAGTACTAAGTGCAACTTTGGGAAGCGGCAAGAAGATAATAATGACGCTACAGAAATCCGTAGCACAAAACAAGGAGATTACACCTTTAACCTTATATTTGGTAATTATAGATAAATTAAAAAATTATGTCACTCAATAAACATTTATTACAAAAATTGTGAAAAGAACATAAATACATATACTTAAGACTATACTAGAAAATAAATGAGAAAATTTCAAAAATCAATAATGAAGAACCAAAAATGAATAACCTAATTTTAGAACCAATATATTAATAATAAGTAAACAGTCTCTTACAAATTCGGTGCACCTTATGATCTTATCATACAGATTAAATACGGCCATAATTGTCCTTCCCCAACACTCATTATATGTTGGGTAGATGTCATAGGTCTTCAGCCCAAAGAGGCAAAGAGACAAAATGTCATTGTTACAAAAGACAGAAGTTCCCAATGGAGGTGCAAGTTACATTTGATTGTTTTGTTGGTTTAACTTTATAGTAACATTTTATGCTACTGTTCCTAATTGCGGAATTGTGCAAGTGAAAACAAAGTTGCATTGGTGTGTCTTCAGTGCAAAACCGTCCGCTATTTTTATCTATTGGACAATTATTTGATAGAACTCAATATGTTTTGGTCAGTTATTAATGAATGAGAAAACTGTGATTTTGCTTGTAGGATTACAGTACACGTGTGATAAAAAACAAATAAAAGAAAAATCGTCAGTTCTTTCAAGGATTTTTACTTTCTTTATAAATTTATGAATTTTCTCTCAGAGAAATCAAAAACATTGTGACCTTAGGGCAGCTGTTTCTGAAAGTTGGATTTATTTTCAACTACTACTCTTGAGGTTTTGTGTTAGATATGTGTAGTCGAAATTCACCGCCCGTAGAGCGAACAGCATTGAACAGTCCCGGCGTGAATGTGTTAAATCTTAAAGGTTACTGCATGCAACTGCCACGAAAAGGAATTAAAATAGTCGATTGCACATGTACGAGCCTGTCTAAGGTGAAGGGAAAATGAAGACAGCTCGTCCTTCCTTAAGTAGAGAAGAATGTATCCTTCTATAAGTTCCGCCCGCACTGAGTGTGTTATAAGTGTAATTACCAATATAGGTACGTTTTTGAATAACCTGAACAGCAAAACTTAGTTTATTAAGTACTATTTTTACTATTTAGGGTGTACAGCTCGCTGCAAGACGAAGCCAAAGGCCATAATAACCATCAACTTCCAACTGACACGCGCTATGATTAGCAGTGACAAAACTGACTAAGACTGACTAATTATGACGCCAACTCAAAGCCAGGAGTACGATTCGCATTCAGTGTTTCAACTAATTATGTCGCCGTGACAGCTCCCTGCCAGTTCTGCTGCCACTCCTTCCTTATTACATTGTCACAGAGGCTACATTAGTTAGGAGGTCCTGACTCCGTCACTGGGTCCTATTTAGTTTCTCTCAGCTGAATTTTAAATGAGCATTTAAATGCATTAGCATGACAACAATTTAATTAAAGACTATAATAAGTTGTGGTTTAGTCTTTTTTTTATTTTTTTTATCATATATCTTACAATCAATCTTGAACTAAGAAATGTGAAGTTGAATAGAAAAATGATAATAAGAAATAACCGTAGCAAAGTGGAGTCAGCATTCAGTTTACATGGCTGAATTCAAATTAATTAGGTGTCGTTATTGGAAATAATCATAGCAGTTAATGGCGATCAACATTGAAGGCAGGAGAGGAGAATTCAAAACACGATGAACTATGCCTTTTAAGAAATAATTGCTTCAAAACATATTTTCTTTATTTATTATGGATTATGTAACATTTCATGCCTCTTTTCGATTTCCCATCTTTAAAATTTTGCAAAAATAAATTTGCAAATACGAGCTCCATTCCTCTTCGGTTGAGCTTACTGTAGTGAGTCTCTTGGTCACCGCCTTAAAAGTTGTCGGGTTAGAAGGTGTGGAATTTAAGCCTTTATGGAGGATCTTAATTTTAGGAAATTATTCATATAATAAAAAATTTGTTTTACTTTATATACAATTTTCAATCTTGAATGTAGAAGGAAATTGATTTTCTGAAATATGTAGGATAAAGCTACCGTATTAACTGTGCATCCCCAATAGGCTCCTTTCAAAAGATTCCCTCTAGGTGCATAGGGATGAATCTATTATTACCGATAACCCAGTATATAATATAACTCATATCATCTTATTAGATATGAGGCACAACAAAGCAGTTCTAATCGATGAAGCGATCCCTAACGATAATAATATAAGTTATACAGTCAGTGGGAAACTCCGAAAATATCAGGTATCGGCGATGGAGCTGAAACATAATACCATCGGAAAAGCGTGATGGTCGGCCAATTATGATTTCATCGAACGGGTTGATTCCCAAGTAGCAGGCACAGAAAACTTGAAATTTTCACTTTATGAACTGAGAGTGGCTCAACAATCGATAATGTAGGACATGGAAAGGATTATCCGTGAATTATTTAAATATTTGAAATAAAAATTAATGAAAAATGAGTATCTGAAGATGATTGGGCTACGAGAAAATCTGGAAGGATTTATAAATTATGAATAATTCAATAATGATTATTAAATAAATGCTTAGAAAACTGGAGTCTGCTAAAATGAGATTTGGACTAAAGCATTTCAGATTAAAATAATCCGAAAAAATAAATAAAAAGGTGATGATCAAGTTTTAAAGGATCCGTACAGGGTTCTTGAATTTTTATGTAATTACTAACAAATTTATACGGTTATTTTTAAAAATTATGTTTTTTCAACAAACGAATATATACTAAAAAAAACCTTTACCAATACGACCCATGAATGGTTTTAGATTTATTTAGTACAGGAGCACGCTTAATATCTAGGTCTTTTTTCCACTGCTTAATTAAAGATAATAATCTTTTAAAGGTTGGGTGTTCCAAAGGAGTGTGCTCCGACCAAAGTGTGAATCCGCGGCTGATGATACAGAAAAAATATTTATCCACTAACGAACTAAAAGCTGGCCAGAAGCAATGAAAAATGAACACGGAGATTTCTAAAAAGGAGGACAACGAATTAAAAATCCTCGTTCATTTTGGTATGTTCAAGAGTTTGAACTTGATTGTTTGAATTAGTCAAACTTATTACGACTCATTTCAAAAGCACCTTCGTACGTTACTAATCAAACCTTACATACTGACTTCCACATGCCAACACATAAAGACTCTTTACAAACGTTATCACACTAACCTACACGGACATACTTATTATAAGACATACTACATACTACTTATAAGAGATATGATCACAGATGAAATGCCTATACATGTGAGGAGGAGATTAAAAAGGCGTTGGATGAGAGATCTTCTTTAACAGATCTGAATAACTGAATCAAGCCAGGGAAGAGGTACTGTTGGGTGCTATCCTTCCCCATGCCTGACATATCATTGTATAACGGCCATTAAATCTGCTGATTGTCGATATAATGTTTACAGGCGCGGATATAAAAATGAAGTAAAAAAAAAAAAAATTAAATTACAAATCAAGAAAATTGAACATTTGGACTCGCAATACAGATATACTCAAAATAAAAATGAACAAAAAATAGATTATGAAAAACCTAATGTTGATGTAAAAGCACTTCTTAAACGAAAACTAAAAAATTAAATTTTTTTTTAATGTCCCTTTTTTTTTAATGAATACAAGTTATTAAATGGAATCTTTTAGATAAATATGCCAATAGACATGAAGTAAGTTTACTATTTAAATACTATACATTATTTCTGAGCTATACAAACAGTTGGAGCCCGCAGTTGCGTCGGAATTCAGTTTGAAACAGTTAACGAAGGCGACTGTTTGAGTAGGACCATCTCTACCCTAAGTTCTGTTCTATCTCAAACAGGGCCTTTGTCAAATCTTCATTCGATTACGGTCCCTCGGCTTATTGTCAATCGAGGGGTAAGTAGAAGACAATGGGCTGCCGTTTAAGCCGTATGTATTCTGTGAATGAGTGAACTCAAAACATTCGAATTTATGCAAGAAATAATGTAGAATTTAGTAATTATTTTTATTAAATTGTTTAGGATTATGATATATTATTGATGATAAGATATCAGTTGTCAAAATGATTAATATACAAACCATTGTAGATAGAATGGAGCGCGTAAAAAAAATAGAGAGGATAGACAGATTACAATTTGGAAAATGCGGTAAAAATGGAAAAAGGAAAAATTGGGCTATCAGCTCATTTAGGACAAAACCAACCAATAACCATTGAGAATTTTAGAGAAATTTTTCAAAGGCAGATGTTCAGAAAATTACAGTGGCGATATAAATCCTTAAGGCGATATTTGTTATTGGTGCTTCATTTCTAAGACTTGACTTCGAACTTTCCATTCGCAGTCAGCTCTGCTCTGCTCCCATCGCTTCCAGAATTCCTCTACCTAACGATTTAACCGAAGCACTAATTTTACATCAGCCCGAAACATCTAATCTGAGACACCCTGAATAATAAACACCTTGAACATACAAGTTGCAAAAAAACTCGCCAGACATACAAACACCTACGTAATATCTTATTTTTATATTTATATACAGTCGTGGTCATAGAAATTGCATCACCTATCATTGTTATATTTTCAATCATAAATGAGTATACAAGTAAGGAATTTAATTTGTTTACCTGATGGCATTGGATATAGATGTAATCAGCGACTTATAGTTTAGTTGGTTCCAGAGTGGCTAATAGTAAACACGGTTTTTCTTATTATTATGTCCGATAGAAGGTGTTTCAAACAAAAGTCCAAGGAGGAAAAAGTTAAAATAGTGGCACTTTCTGAGGCTGGACTTTCTTCGCGGGAGATAGCAAAGAGAGTGAGGTGCAACCGGTCCACTATAGTGAGAATAATAAAAAAGAAATCCTTCTCAGGGATCTACCGAGCGAAAGGAAGGGACTGGAAGGAAAAGGAAGACAGGTGAGCGTTTCGATCGCATGATGATGAGATTATCATTAGAAAATCGCTTCAAAACTGCAAAGGAAATATCTAGAGATCTAACAGATTGCAATTTAGCAGGAGTAAGTTAAGAAATAGTAGGCAGAAGATTAATAGAAAAAGGTTTATGGGCAAGAAAACCAAGCAATAAACCATTTCTTACCAAAAAAATGAAACAATCTCGCCTAAATTGGGTTTGAAATTTAGGAATTGTGAATTTGAATTTTGAAAATTGGATGACTAATGGTTGGAGGAAAGTGATGTTTTTGGATAAAAGTAAATTCAACATCTTCAGTTCTGACAGTGCTCCATACGTAAGACGTCGGTCAAATGAAAGATTTGACGAATCTTGTATATTAGAAACAGTGAAACATCCGGCAAGTGTGATGGTCTGGGGGTGTATTTCTTACTTTGGAATTGGCCAGATACCTTTATAGATGGGAAGGTTAATTCAGAAAAATATTAAAAAAAAATTGGAATTGAGTTTATTTTCCTCAATGAATTCCCACCTTAGATACTGCGGAGACTTCATTTTTCAAGATGATTGTGCTCCGTGTCATCGAGCCAAATCGGCAAGTTAATTATTTATTCATTTAAAAAAGGTCTTAGCTCTAAGATGCATAATTTTTTAATACATTTAACATTGTTTCTTTTGGATAGGTAAAGCAATTTTTAATAGAAAATGGGATCTCCACGCTGCCATTACCAACCAATAGTCTGTTTCTCGACTTACTTCTGCTAAATCTAGCTATCTTCTAGATCTCTAGATATTTCCTTTGCAGTTTTGAAGCGATTTCCACTATTTTAACTTTTTCCTCCTTAGATATTTGTTTAAAACTCCTTCTGTCGGACATAATAATAGGAAATAACGGGTTTAATATTAGCCACTCTGGAACCAACTGAACTACAAGTCACTGATTACCATACATAAAAAAAGACTGGAAGAAAGTGGCTAAGAGGCATCCTTCAGCAATAGAATATAATTCTTTTTAAAATTAAAAAGGGTCTCGAAGTCTTAGTAAGTAATAAACAGAGGTCTCATTTATTGGTTGTTGCTAATTTAAATTCGCAAAAAAAATATTTTACTTCAGTTAAAATAGAACTTATAAAGTGATTTCCTCTTAGGATTCTTGTGACATTCGTTGGAGCATTATTATTGGGGCCAGCAGAAAACCCAACAGGATTACCAAACTAAGTTCAATTTTAACTTACAAAGGCATGTACGAAGGAAAATATCAATGTGACGTTTATGGTAATAAACGTATAGTATATTATAGTAATAATATAAAATCTATGGTAAATTTATTTTTTAGGTTAAACAAATTTGTAGGCAAAACAAGTTTTTAAGAGGTAAAAGAAAAATGAATATGAGAAAAGCGCTAGGTGCTGTAGCGGCATACTAAGTGCAAGTCTTGCAGGGGTAGACCCCCAACTTCCAACGAACCAGAAAGAAGTTGCTCGTCGGTCGAGCCGGAGGATCCAGCCCATCGTTATGGGGACGGTACAGGTCCTCGGAGAATATTATTAACCGGTAATACTGGAAAAGTTTCCTTAAGTTAATTTCCTTTCGCAACTTCACTCTTCTCGACTCGAAGTTCGCCCCTTCTTATTTTTATATTTTTAACTTTATCTTTTAAGAAGGCAATGTTTCAGATACCATTCGTTCCTATCGCCCCAGAGTTGGATATTTGTTTTTTTTTTCCATTATGCACTCTAAATTAAATATTTTTCGTTTCAAAGCTTTTGAGTTAAGAAACAATAATGATTCTGATCATACCGCATTTTAAAAATGTTTACCCGAAAATGGTTCAGAAGAGATAGATAGTTGGGATCCTTGTACCATAAACTGTGAGCAATTCATTGAATAAAAATAAGAATGATGAAATATCCTACCTAACATATCCTATTTATCTGATAAGGTAAATAATATGAGGTGTGACTATCCTAATTTAACCAATTAATATAAATACACAGCAAACACCGTCCGATCCGAAGTAATATTTAATGCGTAGAGATCAGGGGATCTTTTTCTCTACAAATTGTGTAGAGTTAATGGCATTAATCGCAGAGTTATGACTATTTCTATGGTCCAGCCGGTTTGTATAGATAGATGTTATAGATGTTATGGTGTTAGTTATAAACAGATATTATCATAAACCGTTGCAGCAAAAGGGATCGGGGTAGGATCAGTCATGAATAAAGACTCTTTCTCTCTCATTCTTACTTACCATTAGTCAAATAAAGGACCAGAAGATTTTAAATAAAACTAAATGAGAATGTTGAATATTTAGAACTTGTAACAAAATCATATAATTTCGTCTGTTACATTGAAAAGATTTCAAGACTTTTTTTTGGAACAGTTACGTAACTGTAAGTGTTCTGGATGTTACAAGAATGTTCTACGCCCTTCTGGAATATTCGATTTCTGACTAAATATAATAAATAAAGTACTAGAGACATTGTTTTGGTCTGAAAATGGAAGCATATAGTTACTTCAGAGTCCCTGTTTTTTCACTTCTACTTGTAGTTCCTTAACTGATGTTATTACCCTAACTTCTGAACAGAATATTACATCGGGCCTTGTAGAAATATTAGTTGAGTGATATCAATGGTTCATAGTTTTCTACATGTGTAAAGGAGTTTATTACTTTCACTTACATATATATGAAATATATAGTAAGTGGAAGTATTGCGATCGTGAAAAAATTCGACTTCCGGTTTTCAACGGAAATACACGTTTTGGGACCCCCTGAGTCGAAATGACCAAGTCCCGCGAAATGGTCTGTGTGTGTGTGTGTGTGTTTATGTGAACAGACTAGCTCAAAAACTATAAACCGTGGGAACCTGAAATTGGGTATTTAGTGTAGGTATATGCCCGCGATGTGACAGCAAAAATTTCATCAAAATAGCTCAAAGGGAGGGGGTACTTTATTTAATAACTTTTTACGTTTTTTTCGATTTTCTCAAAAACGGCTCTAACGATTTTGATTAAACTGAGTATTTGATCTATTTATATGCCCGAGATATGACTGTAAAAATTTCATCAAAATTGATCAACCGGAGGGAGGACTTTACTTAATAAATTTTGTATCATTTTCACGTGTTTTTTTTATTTACTCAAAAACGGTTTAAACGATTTTGACCAAACTAGGTATTTGATCTATTTATATGCCCGAGATATGTCTGTAAAAATTTCATCAAAATTGATCAACCGCAGGGGGCACTTTACTTAATAAATTTTGTATCATTTTTACGTGCTTTTTTTATTTACTCAAAAACAGCTTTCACGATTGTGACCAAACTGGGTAGTTGATGTATGTATATGCCAAATATGTGGTAGCCATCATTTCATCAAAATTGATCAACCGAAGGGGGGACTTTACTTAATAAATTTTGTATCATTTTCACGGGGTTTTTTATTTACTCAAAAACGGCTTTAACGATTAATAAAAATAAGATATGAATGTAGAAAAATGTGTGACTTTGGGAAATGATATTTAACAAAACACGTCAATTTCGTATCTAAGTAAGTTGGTAAGTGAAAGTTGTGTGTTGCGCGCACGCACCAGATTTTTTTTTATTTTGTATGTAGGCATAGAATTTATTTGATAATATTTTTATCAATGCAGTTGAAATTTCCAAATAAAAATATATATATTCCAAAAGCCCAATGACAGTAAACATGGCATTAATTAACGCCGCTCTGAAAATTTAAAAAGTACTGTACTCCAAGTTCATATCGATCAATTCTGTAAGGCATTATGAAACTATGGCTGTATTAGACAAGTTCGAAAGCATATAAAAATGATTACATATTTAAAAGGAGACAGCGGACCCAAAACCTTTTTTCATAGACCTTACAGAACATTTTTTCTTCAGGCTAATAAAAAGTTATTTGGTCCGTTTACCCTTCTCAATACAAGAAAGGAAATTTTTGGATTATTTGGATTTTATTCGAAAAAACTATAAGAAACAGTTTCCAAAGCCGAAGCTACTCTAATATTTATAGTATATATTACATTACACCGTTTCAGAAACTAGAGGAGAGAACAAACCGGAAACTTTTCACAGCACTACGAAGCATTAAAATATTCAGGCAGCGGCTTTTATCGGTGTCAACGGGAATAAAAGTGACCGTGGAAAGGGTAAAATATGGAGGAGGGAAAAAAGGGTAGCGGGAGGGGATATGACTGCTTCGGCGGCGATAAGGACACCGTGTTAGTGTCTTCTCTGGCTCATAAAGCCTTCCAGCGGTAAATTATTCCTCTGGCCTGGAGCCTGCGTCCTGGAAGTTATATGAGCTTTTCGATCTGGAACCGGCATTCTCCAGAGGCCGGAGGGGGAAGTGAGATCTGGAGGAAAGCGTATTAGTCCTCGTCCAGGTCTCCATTAACGAGATTGAGCCGAGGATGGATGCGATCGCCGTCACCTTCTTGTGTCACGTCCGCAGTAACGTTGTCAAGGGCTGCACAGAGGGCACGGAGTTCTATTCCGTTGGGATATATTGAAAGATTAAGAGACATTTCAGCTTTGCACAAAACAAAATTATATAGTTCTACAGAAAAATAATGGATGAGAAAGTAAATAATATTTTTAAATTTATCATGAAACAGTAAATGAAAGAAATTTGGCATTGTAAGATTTGGGGTTTCAAATCTGATTAATTCAAATGTGCAAATTATACCTTTATCATTCCGTAACTTCGAACTTCTTAGGGCGGATTCAAACTATCGCTCTCAGTATGGCAAAATATTCTAAACAGAAATAAAAATAGAGTATTCCACTATCGGTACCGCTCCGGCCCGCTCTCGCTCTACTCCATTCACACTATCGCTCCACTCCCGCTGCATTCCGGTCCGCTCTCCTAAAGTCTTTATACATCAATTTTATGGCCATAAAAAGTTCAACTTTTCGTTTGTAGAAATAGCTGTTAAGTGTACTTTTCTTGATGAAGAAGATAACATTATCAAAACATATAATAAGAAAAATATATTGCAACACTATGATAATTGTTAATAATAGTGAAGAAATAATTTAAATTGTTTTACGAATTTATTATTACGAAATCTTGTTGTGAAGCGGTTGTTCTACGAGAAAAATTCATTTTATGTTTGAGATATATTTTGCGATGAATCAATGTAAAAAACGGTCACCGATTTATTTATTGACTACAAACTCATTGCTATTATAAAATAATGTTCAATTTGAAACGAATAAAAATGCACTGTATATTATGAAAAATGTCAGATCATTAACATAAAATATATTAAAGCAAATAATAATTAAAATATGAATCATGAAAAGAAGAAAACACAATCGGTAAATTGCAGCATTTACCAATTTCAAGCGTATTAGAATACATCCCAAAAAATTATAAATAATTTATGCACCATTAATTAAATTAATTTATAATAATTATGATAGTGTTGCAATATATTCTTCTTATTATATGTTTTGATAATATTATCTTCTTCATTAAGAAAAGTACACTTAATAGCTATTTCTACAAACAAAAAGTTGAACTTTTTTTTTGGCCGTAAAATTGATGAATAAATAAATACTTAAATAACTCAAAAGTTAATTAATAAAAATCCAAATACAGACGACTTAGATGGCCTAAACCGTTCAAAAGTGAACGGTGTAAAATTATATAATGTGAATATGGTAAGACATTAGGAGAGCGGACCGGGAGCGGACCGGGAGCGGAGCGATAGTGGAGCGGGAGTAAAACCGATAGTGTGAATAGGCCCTTAATGTCATGTTCTCGTTAAAGACACCTATCCCAATTAAATGAATGAATGGAAAATAATTTTATCATCCTCGGACTGATGTTTCTTTTGGACAATTTATAAATAATAATATATTAACTTAACCATTATTGTGGAGTAACGACCTATTTTTTAAATTATTTTAAATAATTTATTTTTGAAGAGAAAAATCCGAGTTGTAATGGATCGAAGACCCGGATTCGATTCCCGGCGGAGCCAAATCTTTTCTCTTCAAAAATAAATAATAATAAAAAAAAAATAGCATAGTTGTAATATGTATATTTAAGTATTTACAAAGATTAATAATAATAAAATATTTGGAAAGGAGAAGAAATGCAAGTGAATTAAATAATATTAAAAAAACCAAAATATTAAAATATATACCCATATGAATAATCTTCATTAATAGTAAAAGGAAAGATGATAAAAAAAAAAAAAAGAATGGAAAAAAATAAATAAAAACCGAAAGATCTTTGAGGTAAAAAAATAAAAAATAATAGAAGGTACTTGGAGAGTTCTCATATGTGTTTATGCTGATGCTGGGAGTAGAATAGGAATTTGAGGAGGAGCGGTTTCAAATAGAAAATCGATCGAGCATTTGTATAAGGATTGTATTATAATCCATAATAGCTAATCAAAAATGCAATCCATAAAAATGGGAATTGACCCGAGACGGAAAGTAACTTATTATTCAAATTTAAGACAGACTCTCTATAAGAAGTATTGACTTTGAATCACTGACTAACCAGCAACGGGCAGCGTAGGTAATTTCTTGTTGGCTTTATTTCTTTTTTTTCTTTTTATTTTTTAATTAAGGCATGGATCATGATATAATTCGAATAAACGGTCCTTGAGAAAAGAATAAAACAAAAAAAAAATACTAGCTTGAAGTGACCTTGTATAAATAAACGAAAATTTCCTTTGAACTTTTCCCAATTCGCAAGGAAAGGGACTTGTCCATCAACCCCCTGTCGAAGTCTATCCAATATTGCATATCTGTTTAACGTCCCTTTATGCTACTAAGGCTAATAGGGCGATGCTTTGGTAAGTGTACTAAAGTTTGCTTATCCGGGTGTAATTAGGATCTTTAAGTATGTACCTAATATCGCTCAGGATCACCTCCATTTCACCTCCTCCAATCATAACCAAGGATATTTCAATGCCATTAGAATTTTTTATTATACACACACCTCTACAAAAAAAAGTCAAAATCTCAAAACTTCATAAAAATGCATCATTTATAGAAATACCTAGATAAATTCAGTTCTAACCTAAAAAGTTAAGCAAAATATTTAAATCAGTCATGTATTCTTAGCCAACTAAACGGCATAAGCTCCTTTCATTAATGAACAAAAATCTCAGAGTCAAAATAATTAATGTTTGCATTAGGTACAGGAAACTAAAATCGAAATAGTTTCTTCAGTACAAGTAGCCACTTGTAAGTTAGCTGTTTCGGACTTTCCCTTGATCCAACTCACATTGCTGTAGTAACGGAAAAAGTTCCGCCGCTTAAAAGTTTCTTAGCAAGCTACCAGAAAGCATTCTTCCAGTATTCACATCTCGGCCATCCTACGATAAGATAAAATATCGTGCCATTCAAATCTTTGGTTTTACGACATGCATAAAGACAGGAAGTTTAAGGAAATATTTTTAATTTCAGAAATTTTTGTATAAATGTGAAAATCAATCGTAGATAAAGAAACTATGTTGCAATGCAGTATCCAATAAATTGATAGAAGGAAATGTTTGGAATTGAATTTTTATAAGTTTTCATTTCTAGTTTTCTAAAATAGCATTAAACAACAAACTTTTTTCAACGTTTCGTAAGCTGAAATAGTATTAAGGTAATAAAAAATATACATTAAGTATTATTATGATTATCATTTTGCCTGAGTATTATTCACCATCTTAAAAGTATTTTGCAAGAAGTAAATGTGTGTCCATCTTTCGAGTATCGCGTTGCATGTCGACGGTTTCGGATCTGTTGGGCCGCGGTATATTTGAGCCCAAGGGCTCATGTTGTTTGTACTCTCTGGTGGATTTTTTTGTATTATTCTTTGATCTAAGACTCCTGATATGACTTAAGTCCTGATGAACAAGATATTTGGAATATAGAAAAGTCCATCCTCGATTCCTCGAAGTGTTTTAACATGTTCTTCTGGATCGTTTGGAAGTTCCCTTTAGTCTCCTCACTTTTATAAATCTTTTAGAACTACACTTTTTAATTAGTTATTATTTTTGGTAAAGAAGAATTTCGAGTGTCTGTCAAGTAAACTAGATAAATCGTCCATATTCATTATTCAATTGTTCCATTTCAGTCCTATGTGGTTTATCCGTGTCCATTATACTGTCCAGATTAAATTGAAGAAACAGGAAACAAAGATGATCCGAGATATTAAGTGAATTTCAAAGTAGGGGCTAAAAAATATACGAACAGAGATAATTACATAATCCAAGATATTTCGTTGGATACCCGGAAGAATGTTAGAATGAGTTATTCATGAAAACTTTAATGTTTATAAAAAATAAATACAAAATCTCAGGGATTGTCATTGTCAACCTAAGCTGCCTATTGATTAGCTGTAGAAATAATCCAGTGAAGAGGAATTCGGGCTAACAATAGGCTGTCTATCCTTGCAGGAATGTCGATAATAAATTAGCAATACCTGCCCCAACCGCGCGGTCCTGCCACTGCGATTCCGTTTAAATTACCTGACAGCACTTCCGATAACTGTTTGCAAGTTTCATAACCCTGAGTGATTGTTTGCAGAGCTCTATAATGGTTTCAGGCAGAACGATCGGGGCATTCAAGACATGTATATAATGTAAATATAGATGTATATGTATAAAAACAAACAGTAAATATTACTTATGTACAAATATATATATTTTTTCGGTGGGTACAAATGTAACCTCTGGCTAAGAGGTGCAGTCTTAGTACGTACATTTATGTTTTGCTTGCGGGAGCTCAGACTGCCTGGAGTGGCCATAGCGAAACCTTGAAGTCACTGCAAACCATGGTCTTTATGGTGCAGCAGCAGACTACCCATAAGCAATCGCCTTGAGGCCAATTTGGCTATGTCCTTCCAACAAATTACGTCAGCCCCCAAGTGCAGAGAGAAACTGGTAAAGGTCCATGGATTACGGCTGCTCAGATTCAGCAGGCCCCGAGGTCTTATATTTCTTTCCCTGTAGCAGACTATATCTAAGTCCACGCCGGACGTAAATTATTTTGATTACGGATAGGATCGTGAATAACAAAAGAAACGTTCTAACTGGCGGCCAATATAACTACTGTAGTCTAATGATTAATTAACTAATTAAATTATAACTATAGTTTAACTTTAAATTATAAATTATAGAAAATTATAACTATTTAAGTACTGATTAAAAACGGCTTTCGTTCAGGATTACATTAATCTGAGGAGAGAAAATAAAACAAAAATATCCTAAAAGCTTTTTAATACTAAAATATCTGTAATTTCCAAATTATCCCGAACTTATTACGAAATTGTTTATGAAGAACCATAAAGTTACTCGAAGTAATCACTGGAGTAGAACAAAACTTTGGCGGTAAAAAAGGAAAAGTTATCCCGAAGTTTGACTTACGAAGGGAAATTATTTATTCAGCAAAACCCCTAATATAAACCGAATATTTTTTTTTTTAGAAGATAGGCGGCCTCAGAAACAATCTTGAACGAAAGAAATATGCGATGTATTAAAACATCTATAATGGTTGAATTCTTTGTAAATCTTATGGAAATGTGATAGCAAATGAAATTAAAATCTTAATGAGGCATCGTATATTAATAATTCATAATCCTTTTTATCATCAGTTTTTACCAATTTCTTCTTGCTTCCGCTTACAATACCAACATAGAATCAGTGGACAACATCGATTTGGAGAGGTTAAAATTTTCTACATGTCGATTGCAATGTAGGAAAACAAAATATACTGAAAAATGCGGTAGAAATATATTGATTGGAGCCCGGTGTGGCTGTGCGATAAAGCGCCGTACTCCCATGCCGGAGCTGCGGGTTCGAGTCCCGCCCTGGGTGGTGCTTTTCTTTCGTAGGAGAAGTATCACCCAGTGCCATGGGTGTTAGTATGGGCAGTGTAGGGCTTCAGTGGAAGCCTTGAAGTCCCAAAAAAAAAAAAAAAAAAAAAAAAAAAAAATTGATTGAAAAAATACAAACTATAAAAATTCATATGGTAACGTTAACACAAAAAATATTATTTAAAAGAGTTCTAGATCCACTCGCCCATCAAAAGATTGGAATTGTTACTACCATATTCCGCATCTATTTCTACTTATTTTTTTGTTTGTTTAAATGTCACAGTAAATTTCACCTTGCAATCTAGGGTCTATTTAGAGTATTTAGGAATAGATGAAGTTGATATTTCGATGATATTTTTTATTTTTTATATCTTTTCATTAAGGACCATCATTGGCTCTGTTATAGCACTATTTTACAAAAAGATATTGTATCTCAAAGAATAGGAAACACATTGGATCTTAATGCTTTTTGATGTGTACATTGAAATTGATAAAAAAGGAAACTTTTTTAAATTGCTTCGAACAATGAAATATCATATTATAAAATCACAAGGAAATTCAATTAATTTTGAACCATTGTTTTGTTATGTACATTATAGAAATTTATGTAGATAGTAGATGTTTGTTTGTTTAACGTCCATTTTTATGCTACTAAGGCTAATCGGACGATGCTACAGTGGGAGTCCTAAATATTGCCTATCCAGGTATAATTAGGATAGGGATCTTTAACGAGTACCTGACATCGTACAGGCTCGGGACCTCCATTTTACGTCCTATCCGAGGGACGGCATAGCTAAGGATTTTTTACTCCCATTAAAAAATCCTAGGGCCACCGCTGGAATTGAACCCGCGATCTTTAGTATTGTAGGTTGCCATGCTAACCACAACACCACAGGTGACCCCATGTAGATGGTAGAACATTAATAATTGCTAAAATAAAAAGTTTACCTTTCTATTCTGGGGCACTAGGCATTATTTTTTTGCATAACAAAAGATTCAATATCCACACGAGGTACAGAGAATCCCAAAACTGCAGAGGAAGCTAGAACAATTGGGAAATTGGATTACTGGCTAATCGAACCCTGGCCGCCTCGGGTGTGGTTTCCCAATATCCCAAATCTTTGACAATGGCTACCGAGCTTTAGGCTCGAGTAACAATATTAACTTGAAGCTCACTCATTGATCGGTCCTTCACATTACAAAAAATTTTTACTAAAATATCTGAATTTTGATGGTTGAAGGTTAGATTTAAAACAGAGAATGGTCCAGGTTTTGGAAAATTTGGTGCTAGAATAACAAATAAATTATTTATTTATTTTCTAGACCTGGCGAGGGACTGCGAAGTGGGTCGAAACGTTGATTTTATGATTTATATATTTTCCTTCATTAACCGCAACCCGGACCATCCTCTGCTTTCTCACGGAATATGATACTATTTAGTGATGTAATTGGTTCAAGAGAATTCAAACAATTCAATACATAATACATTGAAAAGAGGAAAATAACATATATTTTTAATTTATAAATTGGAGGCAAATAATATTTTATGTCAATCAAAATCCCCACAAAAAAATAAACATTAGTCTATTCCTGCCGCCACATAAATCTTTATCGCCTTTTTGGAAGATCCCACCCAGGCCTTCTACAGTAACCGTGTTAAGTCCACATTAGGGTACACGGTTTGGAATTTAAATCTATAAGCAGAAAGGTTAGGAATATTACTGCAGCTTCTTCATCATCCAGATAAAGTGAGGGCATTAGGCCCTAGGAACTATTTAATGAGGAAAGAATTATTGCAGCTTCAGTTCTGCCGGAAACTGCATAAACACAGCACTTCTTAGTTTCCTGACATACCACCGAAAACCCGCTGTCGGTGAGTTCTTTCTCGTACCATGATTCTACAGCACGATCTCAAAATCAAAACCCTTACTTACAAAATTTTGTTGCAGTATATTTCCTTGAACAGAAATAAATGAAATATATAATTGTTTGAAATATTAAGTTAATGTTTTCAAGCTATGTACTCTTCCTCGAAAATATTTTCTGTATCTCGAGATCTCGAAGTATATCGCAATCTGTCCTCTAGAAGCCTCTAGCTTAGATCCATAATATGTACCAGCGACATTTCGTTTTTTCCTAGTTCAGTAGATGTTTTATTAGTAGTAAAATCCTCATACCTTGATAAATACAGAACTATAGCTGTTAAAATTTGTTAGTTATGTAACATATTTATGTTACATAACGTACAAATTTATATATATATATATATATATATATATATATATATATATATATATATTGATACATGAAACAAATATGGCTAAACAAGGAGATATTTTTAATGAATAAGGATCTGATGAGTCAAGATTCAAACAAAAGGAATTTATAGGAATCCGGTATGGACACCTGCCAGGAAGTATACGTCCGGGAATCCAGCGGATATGTCAAAGTGAGAGAGATATATTAAAGAGAGAAAAGAACAGATTTGCAAAGATCGGCCACAAGATAACGCCACAAGGTCTTGGGTGGAAGGAAGAAGAGATGTCATTCGATCATATACAGCCGACTAGTGAAGACTACATTCTCTCCATCCTACGTCCACGACAGTTCGATTATGATCTTCAGATAAAAAGAATACGACATCATACCTGCATCATCACCATCGATCGCAAGTACCTTGATTAATATGGGGAATAATTAATTTCATTACCGTTATTGAGCTCAATTAATTAATTAAATTGTAACTTCCATTTGAAGAAGTTAAAAGCGCTTATTATTATTATTATTATTAATTTTATTATTGAATGTATTCAACTAGAATTTTTCAAGGTTATTTGTAGTATTAAGTTATATAGTTTGTTTTTCTTTTTGTGGTAAATAGTAGAAAATCACGATCCATAAGTCGATAATATCATATTAGTCTTATATAAATACTTTAATGAATAAATTATTCTATGTTGTATTAAATTTTCATTTCTGCCCCATGGTTCATTCCTGATACTGTAAGATTATTTTATTTAATGTCAATATTCTTATTAATACGAGCCTTACCTCTCATAATTTATAATTTTAATGTAGAATGGAAATAATTGTATTCCAAGAGGGACTATCAACTAGATAAGCAGCCAAACCATAAAAGATTGCCATATATAAGGTAAGATATTTTAGGGAGAGGAAAGGAAATCGTATTAATAATTTATATACATATAGAAATCACAATCATTCCCCTCGCTGATGACTTTCAATACACTGCTATCTAAAGCAAAAATGAACAAAGAAAAAGAATAAAGGGATGTTGTAACTCGTAAAAAAAACCACTTAAATCACTGTATTTTGAATTTCCTAGTATGAATGGTATTACACATTGTTTATTCCTAGATAATTAGCTACTTCTAGTTAATGATGTACCGCTGATTAATGATCTACTGAAACTTAATCCTGTACCGATGCTACTTGTTTTTAGTATTGATGATTAATAATATATTTAATCCTCTCTTTCTTCATCTCCGAATAAAACCGCTAATTACATGTATAAGCAATATAAATAACCTTTAAGCAACACATAAATAACGTAACCAGCAAAACAATTTCTATGAACATTTGTTTTTTCAACAATCTTTATAGCATTAAGACTATCATATGTGTATATAGTGATGTAATATTAAGTCTACTCACGTCGCTATTGTAGGAAATGGGGCCGTCGCTAGACTCCCATTTGTTGGCTATTCTTATTGTCTCGGCTGTCTTCTGCTGCACGGACTTGGTATCGTCGAGAAGGGTCAGCTCGTAGAATTCTTGGATATCTGTAAAAACAAATGGTTTTTATTACTTTTACGTTATATCATACAAAATATTAAAAAAATATAATGAAGAATAATTACATATTTATAATGCCAAATGTAACATACTGTAATTAATAAATTACCGATAAATTAAGGGGGGAAACTTGACGGTTGATTGTGAACGTTTAAGCCGTGTGATCCTTCAAATCACCTTGCAGGACCTATAAACAGTACTTCCTAACACAGTACTACACCCTAGACCATTCATGAGTTGTAATGGTACAGTTTTATTTTGTGACGGAAGATACCAAAATTGATGTTTAGTTAGTAACTTTAACGTTTGAGACTCGCCTGGAATGGTTACAATAATTACCACTTGGTCACATGTTTAGATCATCCTAGGCAATTCCAGAAGGTTAGATTACATAATTGCAGCACGATATGCATATGATATGCATTTCTGATATACTATAATAACCTTTCAAATAGTAGTAGTAATTGAGAAAGTGACGAGTGGGCCAATCTAGCCTTGACAGCGGAGTAATACAGTTACATTGTGTCACTTTTGAATTTATCTAGAGGTGTGTAATACTCATTTGTTTTTCTTTACGATAGGTTGATTAATAGCCAGGATTTTCAGTTTGATTTTTTTTATTTTGGAAAGCCAACGTTTCGATTCCTACATGTGGATCTTCATCAAGACTCTGTCTGTGGATGTTGATGTTGATGCTGTTAAATAACTGTAATGCTTTTACTGACTATTATTCAACCTTTCTTAAAGAAAAACAGTTGACTATTAGGCACCTCTAAATTTGTCATCACGTCACTGAAACATAAACCATCTTGCATAAACAACATAACATAAACCAACATAGACCACCTCACCGTGACCATCCTCCACAACGGTCTTTAACAGCATCAACATCAACACACTCACATGTACAGAGATCCAGATGTAGGGATCGATACGTTGGCTTTCCAAAATAAAAAAAAGATCAAACTGAAAATCCTCACTATTAATGAACCTTTTGAATTTATCTGTTTTAATTTGGTGTTCCGACTTAGTGCTTGATGTTTTTGCAGCTTTATGTCGATAAATAATTGGTCAAATCCGTATTGATGTTAGCTAAAAATGATTACAGGATCAAAGCATTTAAATTTTTTATTGGTATTTCAAATTGAATGTTCAGCTAATCCTCCTTCTATCCTGGTTCTACAATAATTTATCAATATTTAAAACTATTATATAAAAAATATGTAATAAAAATTATTGAAAACAAAGAACTAGTTAATACACCAGCAATTGTATTGGTGAATACAAAAGGATTTTTAATATTTGAAGACCCGAAATACTTTTTTTTTTTTTAAGTATGCCTCATTTAGACTTATTTGAGAAATTGCAATCAACCTTTATATATACTCTAACTTATGTTAATTATTGTTAATGGTTTTATGTTAACGAGCTTTAAAGGAGTATTGTGCCTTCAGCCGCAGTTGCCGTATTGACACGTGGGAGGTGGTATTGACAGCACTGAGAATAGAACACAAGAAACCGCCACCCAAATGTCAGTATTGTAATAACATTCTAAAGGTATCTCACATTTTCCATGAATTCCAAATCCCCCTATTTCATCTAGCAATTCGATAACCCATGGCTACAATCCTAATTGACTAAAATCCCAAAAGACGTCCTAAGCAAAATATAATTGCTCCTCAAATTTTTAACAAATAAATAACTTTTTATCGGAAATATAAAATCAAATAAATGTGAAATTGCAAAAAAGGAACGAAAGGAAATAAATATGCTCTATTTAAATTTATACAATAATACAATGTAAAAAATATTTTCAGTTGAGAATCATTAAGATTTTACCTAAACTAAGAAAAAAGTTTTTAATTTCGAGCACATTAAAGGATCAGTATTTCAGTTCTTTAATTATACAATATATTTATATCCAAAAAGCCATGAATACGAAGGACCTTTGATATGTCGAGAGCGTAAATTATACAACTACCGCTTCAGCGAATAAAGTGTTTTTTTGTTTTCGTTGTATAAAAAATAAAACCCAGTTCATACAAAATAACGACCTGATCAGTCAATGCATCACCCGATGTTAAAGTTATTTTGGTGGATGTAATAAAAATATTTTATGGCCAGTTAAAGTTATGCTGTAACATGAAATTAGCTTCATAAAATTTTATTTTATTGATTGCATAAATGTTTAAGGATTAGAAATTTTATTAATTGTTCGCAAACTCGAAGGTCGAAAGTTCTCCAAAATCTTATTTATTACATATCGTTATAAAATATTTAATAGAGAGATTTTTCAAAATCTTAATTTTTTTCTACATTCATGTTTCCTATTTACAACCTATTTTTTAGAATTTTGTGTTCTTTATTTATATCTAATCCCTTTTCCAATTTTAGATAAAAAAGTATTTAAACAATAAATCCTCATATTTCATATATTTTTAATTCAAGTAGTTGATGAAAAAGTGAAATTAATTATTGATTCAGCAACGAAAAAAAAAAAACCAATAAGACGCTCCAGGTTCCCCGAAATTTCATTTCATAATAATATTATTTAAATGTAAATGTCGCAAGCGGTAACATTTAAAGGAAGAATAAAAGAAAGAAATTACAAAGGTCATTTCTTCTTAAAGGTGAAACCGTTACTCCTTTTTTAAACAGCTTTTTCCTTCAGAGATATCAGGTACGCCAAAATTAAAAGGCAGCATTCCCAGTCGTAATAAATTTGAAGAAAATCCCTCTAATGATCTCTCCTTTTTATGGTAAAGAAGAAAATTTATCCAGGAATTTTTGTCCTTTGAAACACAGCTATGTTCCTATATAATCACAAGTATAATTATTATAAAGGAAGATCATGAATTATATAATAGATAGATTGGGGAGTGTCATCTTCCACTAATATCATTTATTTAAACATTACATATAAAAATAGTATAACGCCACCGTTTCAGACAATTTCGTCCATCTTCAGGGCTTATTCTTCTGTATCATATTTTCTTCTAATTTTTTGCTGGCTTGGTCTATCATCATATTTTCTATGATTCTTTTCACTTTTCTTCATCTTTTCTTTCACTTTTCCATAACAACTGTAATAGGTCACATTTTTTTTTTTTTTTTTATTTTATTAAGAATATTTTTCACTTTTACACAGAGCTATGTTCCGTTATTATGGAATAGCAAATGAAATATAGAATCGGAATACTTCTAGGACTTAACGGATTATTAAATAATCCGAATTAAATTATTTTAATCAATCTCTATATATATAAGAGGCTTTGTCCTGACTGACAGAATCAACGCAGAGCAAAAACTACTAATGATAGAAACTTGAAGTTCGGAATTTAGACTTTAAACGCGATAGGTAACCACTAAGAAAGGAATTTCAAAAATGTAACCCCTAAGGGGCTTAAATGGCGAAATTGTCGTTTAACTCTAACGGACATCTATTTTCGAACTTCGAGAAAATATATCTAATTCGTACTCATTATAAAGAATTTGATACGACGAGTTTAACTCGAAAGGCCCTATTAGGCGTCGAAAACCATGTTTTACAGCCGAAAAATTAAGCGTTCCCGACGAGTAAGTCATTTTTTGTTTCGGTGGTTTTAGTGAACTATCTCCATTGCGCCTCTCCCTCTCTTCTACCGAGCCGGCAGCTTCCCCCTCTAACATTCCACCTACCGGAAGCTCAGATTCTACTAAATCTCCTTAACATCAGTTAACATATTATATTAGATCAATACCAAGATAATGGTCACAGAATTGATTTTAAATGGCGAAGCCGCGACGGGAAATGCTAGTAGTGGATAATGAAGTATTAGATTATCTAATAATGGTTATAATTGTGAAAAATATTTCTTTCGAGTGCTAACATAAATTATGGTTACATCATTTTGTGGATCCAAATAATTTTTGAATGCAAATAACAATAAAAAAAAATTAGTATACATAGTAAAAATGTTTGAGTAAAAGTTTAAAACCCAGCGAAACTTTAATTAAAAATATAATTACATGAAAAGGAGTAAAGGTGATTAAAATTCATTCAATATATTTTTTTTCTGATCTCAATAATTAATTTTTGTACCCTGAAATTTATAAGATTTAGAATTAACAACCACTCGGATGGGTTGTTTTGTAGTCAAAATTAAATTTAGATTTCAAAATATGAAAACGAAGAAATTATAAAAAAAAGACTTATTTTTAAAAGTTGACATTACTCTCGTTTTTGTGAGGTCTTCCGTCTGTAGATGAAATTTCCAAAAATTTGAAAAACATCTTTTAGATTTTACTATTTTAATGGATATTGATTATTCGAGTTTTTTCCATAAGAAAAACCATACAGTAGTCAAAAGATGTAAAATGTTATTATCCTACAATAAGACGGCTGAATTTTTTTTGCCAACGAAACCTATGTAACGTCCTATATTAATTTACACACTAAACAACCCATCCTGATAAAAATTTAGTGCTCTTATGAATGATAAAAGTACGAAATTCATATATCTCTTAATTTAGAGCTTGTAAGAGATTTTCTATAAGTTAAAAAAATTCACATAAACGGCTATTACTCGGAAAGAGGAGTATAGGTATTAGGATCTTTTTGGTAGTAAATTTGATGTAGAACAGTTGGTATTTATTTTCCTTATCTGCAATGATTCGGAACAATCTGTACATATTCCTATACAGAAAAATAAATATATACATTTTTACTTATTTGTAAATCTGAACCTTTCAACATGTTTACTATCAGCATTTGTTAGAAGGGTTTTATTGCCAATCCAGTACACCTCTGAGCAGTATGTCCATCTAGGCTTAAGTTAGTATGAGTATGTATTTCGTTTTTGTCTTTAAGTTTTAATTTTGAGAATTTAAAAAAATGTGGGTAAAGTAGGTTTAGTGTTTTATCAAGAGTTTTTCTTTTTATTTTAACGTCCGAATCTATCGAAAGTTAGTACAAAGTACTGCAATGTGTGCGTTTGAGGAATTTGGATGATTTGGAAATAAATTGGAGGACAAGTATTTTTTTGGAGTGTAAAAGTTTTGTTTTCTCTTGATTAAGTCTAATTTTCACCAGTCATTTAATTTAAGTGGGTTTTTAATGTTACTGAAGCTTGCGACGTTGTATCGCCTGCGTAAGTTGCAGTGAATGTCACATTGCTTACAGTTATGAATATGTGTATAAAATGTAGATTAATGGAGCCAGTATTAAACCTTGCGGTACTCCAGCTAAGATTGGACGAATTGCAGAAATTACTGATCTCTGCCTAACGAAGAAAAATCTGTCGTAATATATTGAGACTTCGTTATTGTAATGGTAATATGTGTTAAAACTTTTTTTTAAGGGCAGGATAAAAATGAAAGTCGTATTTTGTGTCCAGTTTGGCTATGTTTGCTTTATAAAAACCGCAGGGTCGGGGAAAATATGGCGAAAAAAGGGGCAGAGATAGGTTGGGTAAAGAGAGAGAAAAAAAAATACACAGATTTGAAAAAATAAAAGAAATGTTAAATTGGCCTGGAATTGATGTAGAGGGACATTACTTTGCGATGGAGCATATTGTCCATTTGGGTTATAGCCAGCCACGTTACCTATGCAGATTTATTCCATGGGAAGACCACTTGTACCGCCATCTCTTTGCATATATTTCAGTTTGGAGCACTTCTCTTCTACATTATGGCTCCGCCATTCTTATCGATTAATATTTCATATCATTTTTACAATAAATGAACAGCGCAGGAATGAAAAAATTATAAATCAAAAGGTCAAACTACAGTAGTAAGTACAGAGAAATAAAAATTTCTAATTTTGGAACTCTCTGTATGAATATTTATTAGTGTGATCTTTTCTTTATACATGTCCGTTTCTTGCCCCCCTATCACCTTTCTTGGGGAATCATGCACTCTTACATTTTATTTCATCACGTTAACTATTTCAAAGATTTTATTTATCGCTTAGACATATTTCATATTGATAAGTGAGCGGGTAATGTAGAATTCAATATAATATCCTTTTTTTATGACTTTTTTCTTGTTGTTTTTTTTTTTTTTTTTAAGGAAATTAAATTCCTATGTACTAAATAAAAACAGTTATAGGACTGTGTTCTGTAAGAAAGTTCAGACCGACATCTCTGATTCTTTCGATAAATCATTTGAAACTAGTACTCGTAATTACAGAAACAAGTAAGAAGAAAAGAGAGGAAATAGAAAAATAAAGTACAAAGTAGTTAGTTCACAAGTATGATTATTTTATACATTAGTCATCTAAGATAACTATACATGACCTTTAATACTCACAAGAAATAGGAGCATTGTTAAATTTTATTTATAGTTGAATTTGTGTATAAGCCTATACCGTCAAGCCATTTTGCTTAACAAGCGGCTGCAAATTTTTAAGGTAATTAGCATCTAAAATGTTTTAAGGTGTTTCAAAACAACCTCAACATTAAAATATCTTTATTTTAAAGCACATAAATAAATTGAATCGCACAAATATATAATTATCAATAGATACAAAATGTATAAATGTATATGTATACATATATTCCATATTGAAATTAATTTAATACAGTGTATTTTTCTTTTTTGTTTGGTTCAATGCTTCTACCCAAAACGTTCATTGGCGTCAATAACTAGATAATATAATATATACATCAAATGTAGAATTTATATTTTCAACATAATTGAAGAAAATATTGGTGATTGTAAGAGATTTACTATCGTAACAGTACAGTTTACATTAGTATATACTCAATTAACTATTGAATATTTGTTACTATTGAATACATCGTGTTTATTGATGGTCATGATGGCTAAACGTGCCAACCGGTTAATATCGGAGACAATCAAATACCTCAGATGGACTAAGTACGCTACCTGGGACAATTCGAAAGAAGGATGACTTGGGGCCCACGTGTAAAAATGAAAAGATAGACTCTCGACAAACGACTAAAAATACTGTTCTTTTTTGTCATCAAAATTGAAAATAGAAAATAAACTGAAACATACACCTAATTCCTTAAACCCGTTTGGAAATACGCTTCACAGATTTTCGGCAAACAGGACACACTTAAAAAGTTTACAAACTTTTCAATAAAAAATTTTGAGACCAATAATGAACGCTCCCTAAGTAATAAAACTCTACATACAGGCTTACAACCACCTATCGAACAACACATACAAATTCTTTATTCACGCTTTCATGTAAAATTGGACGGACATAATAGCAGACTAATCAACGACATGGCCACGGCGGATATGCCTGTTGCAAGACGGCTAAAAAGAAGCTGGATTAGAGACCTGCTCTCCTAACGTAGCAAGCCCGGAAAGAAGTGCTACTGAGCACTTTCCTTTCCTTATGCCCAAAATGCCTTAAGTATTAATTCTTTGGATCCACCACATCCATTGATAATCGCAAATTCCTGACAGGTGTGAATCTAAGTTTGAAGAGAGAAAAAAATATATATAAATACTAAACTAAATAGATGATGAATCTTTTTAATTTGAGCCTTTAAGAAGAATAAATGTTATAGCTTTTAAGGTTTTTTTTCTTTTTAAGATGTTACGTCACGGATTTCATAATTAAAACGAAAGCTCCACGTCCGGGGGTCGTTTTTGCCCGTTGCAGTCTTCCTGATTTAAGGCGCTAGTAACCTACCTTACCCGCACGACAGTCTTGCGTGTGGGGATTGTTTCCAGGAACATTCAGGCGCTGACTAATATCATTATAGTTTATTTCCGTAATCAGAAGCTTAACATCACGTAAAATTTTTGTTTTGTTCATAAGATCATATTTTTCAGAACTTTGAGCTATTTAAATTCGTATTAACTTTGATTATAAACAGAGTTTAGTGAAAATTTTATGCACGTTGATAATTGGAAGTCTATATCATGGTATTAAAATTCATATAACAAAGTTAAATTAGATAAAAAATTATACACGGTGTTTTTTACATCCAGGAAACAGCTTTACGATTTACTAACTTTTTTTTTCATTTTGATTAATTCATGTGTATGGGAAAAATAGTTCTGAATTAAAAAAGATCCATGCCAGTCATGCCCTTATTGATTCAGCAGAGCAAAAACACTTGCTAATTGTCAAAGTTAGTTGCGGGCGCTGATTTTTCTTGACTGACAAAAAAAACTCAAGCAACCAATATACAATATATAATTGATTTTGTACCAATTTAGTCTAAAAAATAGATATGTAACAATAGAGGAAAATATGAGGTATATGGGTGTAGTGCAATTTACACTCGAGTAAACCTTTTTTTTTAACTATCGAAAGTTTTAGTTTTGTTCATTGTAAATTTGTTTTTTTAATTATTTAACGCCTAGAAAAGTGGTGATTGAAAATATAAACAATTTATTGTTTTTTTTATTTATAACATCTCATTTTTATTACACAAGACACAGAAGTTGATGGGAATCAGCGTACGTGTTGATAAAAGTGATCCTGTCAAGCACGAGAAGGGTTTGTACTTAAAAGCACCTCTACCGCGTTCTTGTTTAATGTTCTTTTTTTATTTATGACTTTTTTTTAATTAAGGAAAGGGGGCATCTCATCCTACTCCCTAATGGGAATGTCAGCTCAGGCGATGTCAGGCATGGCCGTGTCGTTTATAAGTCTCTTGTTATGCCCGTGTATTTTTTAAAGACCCGGAAATAATGAGCATATATGGAGCTTGGAAGGCAAGGGAACTAAGTTACATTTTCCAATTTTGAATAAATCGAAGTTAAGGTTTGAAAAAATATTATTTGTGGATTCGAAACATTCCTTTTTTGATTATTTAAAATTTAATAGCCCTCACTTCAAAATTAAAAGGCAGATACTAAACTAGAATTGATAATACTGTACTAGTTTTTTTCTAAATCGTTAAAATAACTTCAAACTATTCAATCAAAATTTTTAAGACGAATGACAATCAGCACCTTAGTAAATTAATTATAAAACACTAAATATTTGTACTGACTTGTGACAAACAACTATCGACTAACATACAATTACATTGGCTTCCATAATTAATTGCACTGACATAAAAAAAAATTATTAACGATATGGCCAGAACTAACACGCCTTAAAAGAGATGACTGAAAAGAAGTTGGATGAGAGACTTCATCTCCTAAATCAAGACTGAGAAGATGTGTTGTTAGGCACTATCTTCTCTCATGCCTGAAAAATCCCATATGTGACATAACACTCCAACTTATTCGGTGTGGGTTTGTCGCTCAACTGCGACATATGCAAATAAATATATGACATTTAAATAGAATATGATCAATTTCAGACCGATTTTTATGATCTTAAATGTTTTTGATTTGTCCAAGGATTATCGGAATAAGCATTGAAAGAGGGGAAGGAGTAATTATTAACTTTTCATGATTATAATAGATTTCGACATTTGGTGCAGGGTGCTATAATGGTGGAAGATAATTGACAGTTGATATAATGAAGAGGAGATGGTTGGGTAAAGGTTATTTATTTAAACTTATTAATATCATTAAATCCACTTCGATCTATTCACCAATTTTATTCCGCAAGTAACTCATATTTTTTTTTTTTTTTTTTTTTTTTTTTAATTTCACTTAGATTTCTGGTCCTCCAAAGTCGACACACCATAATAGTTGTTTGTTGCCTGCCATGAAGGATATAGTTGATTCTGCACCAAGGGACTACTGTTTTAGTCTTCCAATCTCGGATTGAAAACACTCATGTTTTACTAAGTACGTACACTTCCGTATCTAATAATTGAATAAAGTAAGTAGTTCATCAACAAAATTTAATATTATTTTAAAATACATATATTAAGAAAATTTCATTTTCTTTAAGGTTTTAATACAAAAAATATTAGGTAAATTTAGTTCATTATTAACAAATTGAAATAAAATTATTTTGATCCAAGTTTGATTACCGTGCGGACATCTGCAGAATCAAATCACGCTGAAAATGGAATTGAGATGGTTATCCTATTATGCAGGAGAGTATGGAGGAACCATATTCGATATCGCTTTGCCTGTGATCTATTGGTCCAAACTGCAGAGCACTCCGCCATATATAATCCATTCTCCAATCCGGTTCCGAGATCTGGAGCCATCCCCTGCTTCCTGAATGCTTGAGAATGTAGCGTAGTCCATCCGGCGGAAGAGTGGGGGTAATGGACACCTCCCAAAGCTATATTTTTCTCATTCAAATGTAGAAGGTCCAATTACTCAAAAAGTTGAAATATTGAAAACATAATGAACCGATATGTAATTAGAAAGACTTGTAAGAGACCCTTTTGATAAAAATAAGACAGTGATCATTAGTAATTTTTATCTAAAAAAAAATTATGTAAATATTAGTAATTATGGTAGGTAAATAAAAACTTACTGCAAATAATCGCTGAGTTGCGTTAGATATTTTAACTAAATTTCATATGTTTTAAAGTGCCCTGATTTCAAAAATGACATTCGCTTTCCCCTATCACTTGAGGTATTATTGATGCTGGAGGGTTAGATAATCTTGAGGCTGATGATGGATAGAGCAATGAATGTTTGAACAATTTGTAACTCGAGAAACCTCGCTGATTATGGCATGAAAGGAAAAGGAAACATTTGTTATAGATGTATACAGTGCTATAAAAGAAATCATATTTCCCGCCAATTACAGAGTCTTAAAAAAGAACTCAAGTAAACAAAGGGTAGGGTTTATTGGACCAAAATAACCTGTGAAAATACTCGAACAGAAGCGACTCCAGGAACGAATGGGAATAAAAATAATGTTAAAAATGACGGGCGACAAAACAATGTAAAAGATAATGAAACTGGTTACTTAATGCAAATGCCCGTTTGATAAGAAAATCAAGTACTAAATTTAGAAGTCTTAGCCAGTTGTGATGACAGGTCAAGACTAGCTCTTTCATTGAAGTTCCTTTTGAAGTTCAGCTTAACCAAGGATTTTTATTCCTATTAAAAAATCCTAGGTCAGAGTAACGAATTACGAAACTTTTGAGTATTATTCGGGTATGCTAACCACCACACCTTAGGTGACTCCTGGTGGAAGTTTGGATGTAGGCTCTTTCAGTTATATACGAGACGTAACAATTTTTTTTTATTATGAAATATAAACGAAATTAGTATATTTTATGGGACACTCTACGACAAAGAGGCTAATGTTATAGTGGCGTAAGTCACATTTGCAGCAATTCATATTTAAGTTTCGACAGTTAAACCGTCGAAAGAAAAGGTAAACTAAAGTAAAAATTTCCACTTTTTCTTTCAACAGTTCAAACCTTCCAGACATTATTTTCAGACTTGAATTAGAAGTGTTGGAGATTTGAAACTACTCTGATTCAACCTCTTCGTTTGGTCAATCATAACTTGAGATCTACAAATGATTTTTCAGGCACTCATTGATAAAAAATTAAGAAAGCAAATAATTGTGAAAAAAAAATCCTTTTTATACTATTTCTCTGTAATATTGTTCGTAGGATATAAACAAGATATAAATTGTATAGCAGCAACCTTAAGGCTTGGAGTACTCAGCTAAATTAGGGACGGAAATAAGAGATACTTCAGAACACAGGAATTAATTTGATTACAAAGGGGTCAGAAGAAGGACCAGCATCAAATCAATACTTGGGTTACCCACAACAAATAATAAAATTTTTATGAGGTAAGTTTGTATGTTTTTTTTTAAAAAATCGGATGTTTGTTTGAAATAAAAGTTTCTGGTTCATACAGGAGCCATCCACGTGCTTTAAATAATCGGGCAATGACTCATTTAATTAAACTAAAATATATACATATACATATACGATATCACTATTGATTGCCAACATCGTATTTCAAAAGAATGATTTTTGAGTAGTGTTAATCAAAAGCTTTAGAGTGGAATAAAAATAATAGCTATTAAGCCTCAAATTGTTTATGTTTGACAATAATGAATAAATATTTTTTCATCATAAACAGTTCCTTTTGACTTCGCTGTTAAAAAATGTAACAGATGAATCCGGGATTGAGTAAGAATAAACAACCCTTTCAGCGAAAGCAGAAAAGATTTATAAGTAAAAATGGCCGAATTTAGCGTTAGTGATATGTCTTCTGCATAAGCTATTTCAAACTACAAAAATTTCATAGAGCCAGATTTAATTTATTTTATTGAAATAATCAAAGTTACTGATAAAATCATTCTCATCCCTCTTCCGAAATAGATCCTAATTACCAAAATAACTCTGTTGTAATGAAAAAGAAAAAACATGAAAAAAACCAATATCTGTATGTTGTGAGACTAGCAACCCTATCAAGTAGAGCAGCATAACATTATATTTTTTTGAATAAATTATTTCTCTCTCTTTGGAATAGAAACAAAACAAAATAGTAAAACAAAGGAATGTTTAAGGAGAATCGTGACCTGACTTAAAATTACTAAAAAAATAACTTTTCTTTAGTTTTCTTGTGGACAGAATATTTTTTGAGCCTAAATCTCCTGTTTAGGACATAACCAAGACAAGAGGCCGAGCAATCCGGTAATTGCATTGAGCTGTGGAGACCGCGGTAGTGAGGATGTGCCAAGGGTTTGTTCCACCTCGTGAATAAAACATCCAGGGCCAGGCCTTCTCCCTTTTTATCCGCCATAGTCAGCCGTCCGGGCCCAAACTCCATCTGAAATATATTCCCTCAACTCTATTATTTCCAGCAGACTTATCGAAATCATAATAAAAATCGAATCGAAATAATAACAACAATGATACTGACAATACAAACAGAATATAATATATAATTATAGACGCCGATGAACTTTTTGGCAATAAAAAAATAACGAAAAAAATAATTTTAATTAGTAGTAAGAATAATTTGTATAGTTTTAATTGACAAAAACATGTTTACCTCTGGTGTAGATGTTGGCAAGACACCCTACTAAAAGCCCTAAATGGTCCAATATAGCCAAGAACACAGAAAAGATCGTTAACTCCTCGGAAAACGTCAAGTCTACGTACAGGTGTATTTTGAAAAATGCTGAGAACTTAGATGTCGAAAGTTTTATGATAATATGGCTCCGTGAAACTTGGAAAAACATTGTTCTTATTAAAAAAAAAAATTGAATTATTTAATGATTTGACAATGCTACAGCTACAAAATTACAGCCATAGTTACCATTTTCAAACGCGCGTCATTTTGCTTTAGAATTTTAGCTCCAATATTGTCTTTATTTTCCGCCTAAACATGCAGATAAGTCGAATAATAACCACAAAATTTCGATATTCATTAGTCGAACTATAACTCTGTAGGGAAAGCGAACAATGTTTGAAAGACATTGACACATTGATTGACTAATTGAGAGTTGACTGAATAATTTATTTTTTCAATATTAACAGTAATGTGGTTCGAAAAAAAACATTTTATACTAGGTTTATATTATTATTTGGTATTTATGATGCCTATATTACATAAACCAATAACACCCATAAAAGAGAACAGGTTGGCTGATTAACAGTACGCGAACAAAATATTAATGACCTTAGGAGAAAAGAGGGGTTTATTGTGATAATGTAAGGTGAAGTGGCTAGCATAGCAGCTTACAGTACTAACGGTGTGATGAGGGTTCACATCAATAGCTATGCCGTCCTTCGGGTAGGATGAAAAATATATGCACCGGGCCTGTGCGATGTTTTAGGTCCAGGAAAATTGATTTATGTTTAAAAAATTTGATCATTATGATCATTATGAAAAAAAAAAAACACACATAAACATAAGCTTTCATTTTCAACTTAAAAATTTTAAAATATTTTTAATTGATAGGATAGGCAGTTGAAAAGGAAAATGGTATTGCAATTCTATAAATACAAATAATAACTTAAACCAACAATTTTTAAAATTGTTTAAAATTTTAGTATGTTCATTTTTCCTAGGAAAATGGTTTCATAATTTTGGTTTTAAGAATTCCTCCTCTCTTCCTATCCATCTAACCTTCCTATCCTATCCATCCTATCCATTTAACTTTTTCTTCCGGAGTTAAGTTTCCGTTTAAGAAGGGCTGATTACTTACCTCTTTAGTATAAAAAAAACAAAAACAAGGTTGTTGACTTAATCTTTAATATTTCACCAATTTTTCGCATCTTTAGATATAATTTTAAAGATCTGAAATTTTTTTGTTAATTGTTTAATCGATTGCATCAAGTCGACGCAATCTTGACAATCTATCGTAACAGACTATAGGCCATCGTTTATCCCTATGCAGGAAGCAGTAATTGGATTAGAGGAAGAGCGAGAAAGGAAACTAATGACCATCAATGTCGGAAAGAGCAAAGTAATGCTAAGTGGGAAGGGAAGAGGAAGTTATGGAAATTTAATGCAAAGTGGAAGTAATGGAAATGGCGGAAGACTACTACCGTACCAGGAGATCTCCGGTTGAATGAACAAGGAAAATTCTATTTACTATCGAGTCTGGAACATAGTGATTGGTAAAGGAGGTGTAGAAAAACAATGTTAAAATAAATATTTCTACCTCATTATGTGGAAGTCGAAACTGTATACCTATAAAAAAGCACTTTAGCGGGATGAAAGCTACTGAAACGAAATATTTCCTGAAGAGAAGCAGATCAAAAAGGAAGAGATCGTATCAGAAACGAGCGAAAACGGGATAGAAAACGTCTTGAAGAAAGGTGTGCTGGAAAAATGACTGCTCGATGGTTCGGGTATCTTAGCCGGATAGAGGAGAACCACGACCCTTCCAAATTTTATTTAATCCATACTTATAGGAAAATTCCCAAGAGGGTAACCTAGAATGCAATGAACTGAACACATTCTTGAATAGTTCAAAAGCGACAAAAACAGCTTGATGCAATAAAGGCGCTAGAGCCTGAGATGAACGTGAAGACGAATAAGTCTGTCTCCTAAAGTTTTCATGCCTGTTACATGAGCCTTTCAGTTGATAGAATGACTCCAAGTTTTTTCGGAGGAGAACATTTAATAATATTTTTCTTTAGAAAAGTTGTATCTTTTTTTTTTGCAATAATATGACAGAAATATCAAAACATAACAGTTTACTAATACATATACATACACATTAAAAATGTATGAAATTTCCAGAGAGACATATTCTTTAAAGTGCTTTCCTGTAAAATGTTAAAATTGGAAATAGTCATTCTGTCAAATAAATGCTCACATATGTATCAAAACTCAACTGCTGGAACTCATCTGGTTAAATTGAATCATTGTACCATTGTTATACTATATAACTCACATCTTTTTTTTTTTTTTTTGCGAAACTTTAAAATAATTCAGTTGATAATTCATATGGGGCTGACAAAAGAGAAGAAAAGAAAAATGCACATGCCAAGTCCTTCTAATAAGTGGATTACAGATTACAGAACGAAACGACGAAAACAGTTGCAGTGTACTATTATCTCTTGATACAAGAGAAAAAAAAATAAGAAAACAGTATGAATAATGACAAGAAAAGAATAACATCAGCTGTTCAACTCTGTGTAAAGGTATGCACCAAAGAGACGAACGAAAGAAATCTAAAGTTCCGATCATTAAGAAATATAGAATAATTTATGTAAAACATAGAAAATTCCCAGCCTTTATTTCGTAAAACAACGGACTTTTGTTTTGGAAAGGTATTCTATAGATTCTGAAATATCTAAATGAAATAATGGATAATTTAAAATATCGTTGGCCAGGCGGAGGACGAGGGGTGGAAAAGACAACAATAATATAATTTAAGGAGACAATAGAAACTGTACGAGGGGATGAAAAGAGTAAATTGGGGGGCGGTGAGATCCGTGGCGGTTATCTTACAATTAGGCGGATGGGCCTGCTCCTGGAATTAGGGGCTGTTTAAAAGTTTTCTTCTCCACCTGGAGACTCTTCTTCCCTCTTCTCCATTATCTCACAACTTTGCTCAGGACTTGCTTGGAAATAACTGATTCGGATCGAAAGCACTGGCCTAATTTCGTTTGCTATCGAGTACTTCGAGATCGATGATAGCCGAGTATTTTTTGTCTCTAGACCGACATTTATCTCGAGAGAGATAAAGTGGCCAATAGCAATTAGTTACTTGACAGCGATAAACGTTAAGCCAAGGCTTAGCAGATTAATTCCTTACTTTTCTAGATTCGAGATTCCTTTTCTGCATTGAGAGGAAAAAAAAGATAAATGTAGATTGTTAAATAGATGGAAAAAAAAAACTCTGGAAATAAATCCCTTAAGCGTAACTGATACGTACATAAATAAATATATAAATAAACTAGTAACACTATAAAATATATAAATTTTATTTAAAAAAATGAATCTTATTGTTCACAAACTTTACTTACTTAATTACCAAATATTGTTCTCTAAGCCTCCGATTAATATTCTTATTTCCATGTAAATCAAAGTCTTTTAAATTTTTTTGAGTTACAGGTGAGCATTTACAGTTACATGTGACGATGTTAACCTTTTATAGGTTACATGTAGATTGTCAAATATAAACCAAAAAAATGTAACTGCTGATTTAATGAATCAGAACTTGATTACAGCTTTCTTGAAAGTAGTAGCCAACCCTTCCTTGACATTATAAACTGAGAAATGCATATTTAATATAATAATAACTCAATAAATATATAATTCTTGAATGCATATTCAAGAAACTTATGCTTTTTTAAAATGACTAAGTAACCCGTTTTTTGTATTTATTTCAATGATATTCTACCAAACCCTTTCAGATTTTCTTTCCAAACAGCAAGGCTCAGCTGTGGGAATGAGCACGTGGTTTGATCAGCGCAGGATTAGTCGAGGATCCGAGGGGATAAGCGTGCTCCACCTGGATCCTGATCTGGGGGAACATCTAAACGAAAATATCCATTTGGAGATACCTGGAGAGAATTCCAATAGGGAAGAGTTATATAATATAGGACTTAGTACATATGAGAAACGGTCATTTTAATTTTGTGGATTGATCCTTTTAAAATGTTTGAAGGAATGGTTTGAAACAAGGGTCTGATTACAGCCATAATTTTTGGATAAATAAAAAAAAAATCTGGTGCGTGCGCGCAACACACAACTTTCACTTACCAACTTATTTAGATTAGAAATTGACGTGTTTTGTTAATTGCCACTTCACAAAGTCACAAATCTTTCCACATTCATTTCTTATTTTTTCCTTTTATGAGTAATTTAAAACAAACGTGAAAATGATACAAAATTTATTAAGTAAAGTACCCCCTCCATTTGATCAATGTTGATGAAATTTTTACAATCATATCTCGGGCATATTAGTACATCAAATACTCAGTTAGATCAAAATCGTGAAAACCGTTTTTGAGTAAATAAAAAAAACACGTGAAAATGAGACAACATTTATTCAGTAAAGTGCCCCCTCCAATTGATCAATTTTGATGAAATTTTTACTGTCATATCGCGGGCACATACATACTCGTATACTAAATATCAAGTTTGATCGAAATCATTAAAGCCGTTTTTGGGTAAATGAAAAAAAACACATAAAAGTGGGACACAATTTATTAAGTAAAGTACCCCCTCCGGTTGATCAATTTTAATGAAATTTTTACAGTCGTATCTCGGGCATATAAGTAGATCAAATACTCAGTTTAATCAAAATCGTTAGAGCCGTTTTTGAGAAAATCGAAAAATACTTAAAAAGTTACTAAATAAAGTACCCCCTCCCTTTGAGCAATTTTGATGAAATTTTTGCTGTCACATCGCGGGCATATACATACACTAAATACCCAATTTCAGGTTCGCACGGTTTATAGTTTTTGAGCTAGTCTGTTCACACACACACACACACACACACACACACACACACACACACACACACACACACACACACACACACACACACACAGACCATTTCGCGGGACTTGGTTAATTGGACTCAGGGGACCCCAAAACGTGTATTTCCGTTGAAAACCGGAAGTCGAAATTTTTCACGATCGCAATACTTCCACTTACTATATATTTTATATATAGGTAAGTGAAAGTAAAAATGGAAAGATCCACTATAAAAATTTGAAATAGATACTCAGATCTACATAAAAATAAAATAATATATCTCTATGTAAATTATCCAAATTGGAGCATATAATTATGCTAGTCTATAGTTCGTATCGACTCTATTTCACATAACGTGATCTAAATTGATGCTATTAGCTATATCTTAGTGTCTATGCCCACACCAGTCCAAAGAATTTAAATCGAGGAGCCTAGTCAAATCTATCAAACCGACTAAATTTTAATTTCATATTACTAGAAAAAATGGACGTACAACGAAAAAATTGGCAACATTCTTGGTGTGAGCGCATCTAAAGAATTTTTCAAGTACAGAATTATACCTAAAAAACTATGCAAATACAATATTTTAACGAAAAATGAATAGTTTTTTAAATAAATAAATTAAAAATAGTCAGTAACTTAAAGCATTCCTACTCAGTGGTGACCAGGAGGGGGTCTGCACGCGCGTTAAACATTATTGGGTTGGTTAAGAACATATTTTTAAAGGGTTATGAACTTTTGAAAGTGATGGGCACATTTTATTAAGGTGAACGAATTTTTTAAAAGAAATTTTCTGTACTAAGTAACTACCTTTTCATTTTATACCTATCAAAATATAGAGAAAGAAATTTCCGAAAGAACTGTATTTAAATAAAAATAAAATCTCGATAGTGATTACAATTACAGAAATCAATTGCTAGAGTCGAAGTAGAAATATGTATAGAAAAACATTTTTTTTTTTTAATCAAAAATGTAAATGATAGAAATGAAAGAAAAATTAATCCTAAGGTATAATAATCAACAATTGGTAAATAAAGGCGTAGTAGGTTGGTAAATACAGCCGTTCCTTTATTAATCCCTTAATTAGAAGTCACGCACAAGATTCAGCACCTTCCGGTTCCGGAAGCAATAACGTGTTAAGTCTGTTTAAATGGAGGACGCAAGGAAGTTAGAAACATTCTATTGCGTTCTGCTTTTCTTCAGTCTTTTCTCTTAGATTAAGTTAAAAAAAGCCGAATTAATGGTTTGTCTTATAAATACCAATTTACAGCGGCATCAAATTGTAAACTTATAAGGCTGAAACATGAATGGGAAAAAAAAAAAAAAAAAAAAAAGAGCCCATCAAAACCCCTAAGAACGGGTATCTATATTTCATTGCGTTTTTTTTTTATCATCCCTGCCTACTAAATATATATGCTTAAAAAAATAATCGATTTTATCTAGGTTACATGCCTTTCATTTTTTTCTTTGAAAACTTATTGCTTCAGTTGCCGATATTTTAATGTACCGAAGTTTTTTCAGGGAAAAAAATTTTGAATTACATAAAACCCTATTGAGCTCATTCACACAGTGTTTGAGACTAAAATAGAGCTTGATAATTAATATTGGAAACGGTCGATGAATAATTTAAGGGACATTTAATATATGAAATTAGAAGGGACTTCATTTATACGACACGAGTTATGTTTTAAATGTATGTAAGAACAATATTTAGTTCAAATAAGAGGAATAGAAAGAGAATTTCAATTTGAATGTCATTTTTACATGAGTTCTTTTTTGCACTTTAGGAAACTAACTTTTTTTATTGGTATTGATATTATTATTACTTATTATTTTTGGAATTTCTGTGCGTTAAATAAAATTTATATTAACCCATTTCGTCACACAGAGAGAAATCGTATGAATTTTGTTGTATTTTTCTATTTATATGTGTGACTGATAATTGTCAAAAATATATGATTGGTAAATTTAAATATATGATAGGTAAAATTATTCTCATTTAGGAAATTTTGCGGAAACGCGGAGAATTTATATTTATGATAGGTAAAATTATTCTCATTCGGGAAATTTTTCCGAAACGCAACTCTGGTACGTTGGTGAAATGAATTAAGAGGACATAAGTGAACTAAATAAAACATCTCCAATTACATGTTTTTTTTTATTACACACCATTAGTCATTAGTCAAAATTAAACGTAAAAACAATTTAATAGTTTTTTAATAATTTCTTCATTATATTCTTAAAACAACAGTAATTTTAAGTGAATTTCTATTAGCACATTTTTGAAGCGTACTTATTTGAACTTATCGCGTTTACAAAATAACATAGGTACTTTAGAAAAATCTATCATTGAAATTTTTAAAAATTATTTATAACCTAATGATTTAACGCATCTCTGGGACGAAACCGGCTATATTAAGTTAAGATTTAAACTAGTAAATGCATTTTGAAGGAATAATGGATATATATGTTTATTTAGGTGGTTTGACTGGTTCAGTTCATTTTAGCAGGGAAAAAGTTTCCTTATCGCCAACTTATGGTTGAAGTTTAATATCGCCTAAACTTTTTTTGAGTGCATTATTTATTGAACTTTTTAAATGTACATCAAACAAGTATATAAAACATAATAAGAGTAAAAGCGCTCAAATATTCGTTCTAAAGTAGAAGGTCACGAAGCCACCTTCTTTCCAGACGCTTGGAAAATAAAAATAGAATTCAGTATTCCTATTTCACTATTACTTTTATTACGACATGAATTGCGCTATCACAGTATCAATAAAAAAGCAAGCCAAAAACGATGATGTTTTATTTTTCCCATCTACGGAAACAAGAGGCAATTTCGTAGATACGGCATTCCTTTCTCACTTAATGGAATAACCGACGACGTGAAATAACTAGTGATGTACAGTAATTAAAAATGTCGCAAGTCTATTTTGCAGGGGAAACCCGGGTACAAGGCCGATAATACCCGGGTTGTGTAGCATCGTGCCCGAGGGTGCTGTTGAAAGGCCCAACGGCAGGGATGCGAAAATTGGGATCTCAAACAACTCGTTTAAACTCCTCCCTCACTCCTTTAAAAATTCAATTTAGGGACGATCTTTTTTTTCTTTTTCTTTTTTTTTTTGCAAGGTGTTGCGAAATCAGGGCCGGGCAAATATAGGAGTAAATTAAGTTTAAAATGAATCTTCTATAAACTTGAACCTCCCCTGTCATAAGCACAAGACCCTAAGCGTGCGTGTTTTCTATACATCTTTATTTTACAAACACCTTTTTTTTTTTTTTTTTTTTTTTTTTGAAAAGCCAGCCCGGATAAAGCTGAGAGATCATAAATAATTGAAGAATATGAGTTATTATTATTTATTTTTTTAAAATGTTGTCTACCCAGTGAAATATTTTTTCAATTTTTTAAATGGTGCAACTCAATCTACTTTAAACATTTTTCTAAGGTGGAATCCTATCATGCGCCAATACTAATAAAATTGTGTCCACAAATTTGTCAGCAAATACAAATAAATTTACTAGAAAGATTGTAAATATTCAAAGAAAATGTGAATAATTACACTTATAAACGTAAAATCACAAAATAGGTAGTGAATTTCGGCCTATTTACGACAAGAACAGAGAACTCAGACTGTACTGATATTCGATTTAAAATATCTGTAAGAACTCACTTTTGGTGTGAATTCTATTAATTAATGTCTTAAATTTTATTTTAATTAAATTTCAATACAGAGTTCTTGATTCTCCGAGGAGGAAACCACGAAATGAATAAAATCGTATTCGTTTTAATATGTAAAATTATGCCCATTCGTCCTAACGGTGAAAATAATTTAATTTTATATTATGTCAAAAATATAGTAAACTCTCTAAAAACTAAAGCTCCTCAAAAACAATAAGGGATCAAAAGTGGAAAAAATAGGCCTATTTTTTTTTATTATTGAATTCCTTTAATCAAGATTAGAGGAAAATAAAAATTAATAGTCGTCAGAAATTTATTTTTCATAATATTCTTGGATAAAAATAATTAAGGGTGAATATTCAAAATACACATTTCTGATGCGTGCATATTTGAAGTTTACAAAAACATAATGAAACACCACAGGTTTGAATAATTTTACTTATGTAAAACTATTGCACAAATACGCCAAACAAATAATTAAAACCCAAATTAGTAACAACGTTGCAAAGCAGTAACTTGCAGTGACAGAACAGTGTCTCAAAAAACGCGATTCAAGGCGAGAATAATGTACTAGTCGATTACTTCTAAATCTATAGCCAGGAAGACCCAGAATATTCTAAACAAGTATTCAATTCAACTAATACATGACTGTAACCTTTCCCGGCAATTCCAGCACTTGTACAATATAACAACAATAAACATTTTTATGGTTTCATGACCCAATGCATTAAAAACTTATAAACTAAATTAGATACTTTAACATTATTAAAATGGCATTTCAAAAAATAATTAAAAAGATTAATAAAAACAAGAAACTCATAATAAAATACCGAAATAATGTTAATGATGCGTAAACGCATGTCTGGACAAATTGGTTAAAGAATTAAGGGAACGCCAAAAATAGCGAGTTGGGTAGTGACTAATTGAATCGTCAATTTAATTGCGCAGAAATATCCATTTAGCCAGCCGGCCTTTAATAAATAACAAGGCCTATGTGTACATTACATCCCCCTTTGTAAATTACTTTCCCTTTGGACAGTGGTGCAATGCGGGACCTTTTCACGACCTTCTGTATTCGCATATTATTAAGTGTTTGTACAGTGTTAAAGTTCGTACATTATGTGCTTTTGATCGTCATCCTATTATTTCTCCATACGAGGATAATTTAACAAAAGCTGATACAGTTGGAATCGCTAAATGTAATTGTATTTATATGAATCCCTTCTCTTTAAACGCCGTTTGTTAGAGGAGCTAATGTACGATATAAATCACACAGCACGCCATGTTGGGGGGGGGGGGGTAGGAAGCAGAGAGGAAGGAATCTTAACATTACTTTGGACGAGGAGATGATGGAGCGACAAGGGCCTTACGCGGGTTCCCTCTTAGCCAAGGCCTCTTATATCGAAACTTATGCTGTTTTATATAACTACATCGATTGCCACTTAAGAGATCGATGTTTACGAGCAACCGCATCCGCTTCCGCGCCCCCCCCCCTCACGAGTATATAGGAACGGAGATAGGTTCACCAGATCTGGATGGGGGTGGGCCGGAAGGGACATGAACTAGAACCGTTTCCGGATTACTATCGTTCCCTAGTTGCGATAGCCCTCATTAGTACTGTTTATTGATTTAGGGTTAGGTCGCAGTAGTCAATAACTGCTTGAACGATTTTCAATTTAACTTTTATTTAAATATTTAAAAAAATATATATAGCGTCCCCTCCAATAAAATTCAAAATGAATATTTTTTTCAAAAATACCTTCGCCCATAACATAATATTAAAGTCTGAAAAATATCCAAAAAGACTAATGTTTCAAAAATGGATCTTTAAAAGAAAAAACACCCTCCCTCCTCGATAACATAATATTACACCTCAGTTTGAAAAGGTTAATTTTTTCAATAATAAAGCTCTCTCCCATGCCACCTGAACTAAAAATAGATATTCTCAAAGTGAAATGTACTTAGTTAAAGGGTCGAACAGGAAGAAGTGGTTGAATTTGGATTGGAAATTGAATTTGAATTTAAAATGGAAAAGTTTAACTGTATTTGTAATTGCTTTGATTTGTAAATGCTATATATTGATGTATCGATATATAAATCACGTACATATAGAGGGACCAACTCTTAAATTTTCCCAAGAACGTAGCCATATCGATTGTAAAAAAAATAATAAATTTTAAAGTTGCAATTTTATTACGTTTTCGATTTATCGACTTTTCGAGGTTATCATTCAACTTATGTGCATGCTAAAGTGGAAAATCTAAAAAAATTGGAGCTAAAATTCTAAGCGAATTGACTTGCGCTTGAAATTTAAGAGATTTTTTTTTTTTGTTAATATGAGCTAAATTTTTTCAAGTTTCCCGGAGCCACATATTAACACAACTTTCAAGATCTGCGTACTGCGCATTTTAATGATAGTAAGCTTTAACTTATAATGATATGACAGAATCTTCAATATTCGCGAAGTGACTGCTATAAACAGTTTGAGGCAATGACCAAAATATGATAAGTTCATGTAACCGTAAAAGATGAACATTGAAAGAAAAACAGGAAATCAAATTGACAATGAAATTCTCGGAAGTTGGTAATTCATGTACGAGTTATAGAGGTGTTGATTTTGAAGTGTTCGACTAATGGAGGTGGGAGTTCACGAAGTCCCCTTCCATGACCCCTATATTTAGATTGGCTTATTGAGACGATTTTCCACTGTTTTGGGCTGAAATGGCTTGGGATCAGAGATTCTGTTGATATATTTAAGGCTTATTGAAGTCGACCCAAGAGTTGACTGTTGAAGTATATTCAGTTTACCTTTGCAATTACAAATACATTGCTTTTGCAGGGAAAATCTAATCTTTTAAATTAATAAATTGACATTATATGAAAAACCAACATAGTAATAAAGAATTAAATTCTCCATCACGTGACACGAGCTCTAAACCGTGGCCAAGTTTACAAAAGTTTGAGTTTAAGCTTTGAAGGACTGACGTGTGAGTTTTGCGGTTATATCATGCCCATATAAAACCACAGAATTCCAGGGAAGGGGTTGCTGTTATGAAACACAGGGTTAGGGCCGCCATGACTAGCCTCCGCTGATGAGAATTCCAGGGAAAATGAGATCAAGGCTTCTGAGTGGTTCCTTGGCTCAATGGTTCAATGTCGACACCACTAGTAGCACCCTTCATTTTTTGTGTTTTAGGAAACAAACTTTTTGTGAGTTCAAACCAACGTTACATTCAAGCTCATATGTTTTGGTCATCTTGTACATGAGACTTAGGAGGGAAGAACTTCCTAGGAACATCAAGCAACCATACCGAAATGTACATGACCAGGTGCGTTGGACATATAGCAGGCTTGAATAAAGCTAACATTGCTAAGCAGAGTTTTGGGAGAAAAAATCATTGGATACTATAACGTGTAGGAAGATTTAAATAAGTGGCAAAAGCCGAATTGTCGTTGATGCCCAGGCATTGCTTGTCGTCCCTCTTTCACGAGGAAGGACCTAGAGGCGTGATAAAGGGCGTTTCAGAATTTTTTTTTAATATAAATTTTATAATTATTAAATTTAAAAATAAAACCCTATCGTTACATTACCCACTGAAAAATAAAACAATTAAGATCTCGTCTGATAAAAACAAATGTTATTTCTCTCTCTCTCTCTCACTCACTCATTCTCTTTCATATTATGTATCAGTAACACTGCAATGTCGAAATTCGGTGATAGCTTTAAATTAAATTTTTCAGTGTAGATCGTCGAGCCTTATGAAATATAATGAATTTTAACTGTTAATATGTAGAATGGCGAGAAGATCGTCTGGTATGTTCTGCAGTAGACTTGAAAAGTTGTAATGCATTCAGTCAATATTTTATTATTTCTTTTTCTTTTTTATTTTGAATGCCCTCCCTACCTTGCTTTTCAGCAATAGGGGTGTTAACTGTTACAATACGCTGGCTAGTGTTTTTATCTGGCCTAATAAACTTTATTTTGGTTGTCCTTCAATCTTCTCAAATTAAAACCTTGATTCGTTATCTATGATTACTATCTTCTATCCAGAAGGTAGCCCTTTTCCGGTGGTCTTCCATATGGTGATCCTCTTCTTCCGAGATTGAATAACCCTGGTCCGACGGCTTCTTTCCACCCGTACACAAACTCTTTGCAGTACGGGTAGTTCCTTTCTTTCAGTCCGTGAGGACGTAGAGCCCAGTATCCCTGAGTAGCATCATGCATTGACCATCATCATCAGGGGAGGTGTACATCATGCTGATATGCATGCATTCAGTCAGTATGCGTTTGACTGTCAGGGAAGTTTCGCAAGTATGACATACGGTGAATTGCGAGCCATAGGATAGTTCGTGTGCTTGGTTTCTTCCATGTTTAGTTTCTCTTAGCTTATTCTCCATAACTTTTAGCCACATCTGATTCTAGGTTTAAATGTCTTTTTTTTTTCTTTTAGGCCATACGGGGTTCCCCGGGGCAAGGGAAAGAGTCGGGGGGGGGGGAGGGGGGGTTAATGCCGAATTAAATTTCCCCTGGCTCCGGTTTTTGAACTTGCTATCTTCGGGTTCCCAATCTTACGTTGCCATAGGCAACGCGTATTGCCTACCGCGTTTGCACACTCGGCCAACCCGCCAAATTAACTTACACGTCAATAAAATTAACTTATATCACCTTATTAAACGTGATATTTCTTCAACCTTCTTATGTACTTCTGATGTGGCCTTGTAAAAGAGTAATATTTCTCTAATTTATATAGAAGAAAGTTTAATTGTAATGGAAGAGGTTCAATAGCATCGTAAAAAAAAATGTTTAAAACTAGGCCCAACTCAGAATAATCAAAATATAAATACCCTTTTAGCGAATACGCTATTAAGTTGGAATGGATAACTTTTCTCGGTGTAATTACAAATAAAAAGTCGGAAAGGAGATTGGATTTTTATTGCCAACGCTATTAAAACATTACTAAGGGAGTTTCTGTATAAAGGGGCGACTGACTCCATTATAAATCTTAAAGGAATGATTTATCAGCGTCTTTTAGTGCCAGGTTGCGGCTCGATTAATTTTTCGTCTCAGTCGTTTCTGTTTCTCTCAGGTATATATTTCATTTATTATACCGTGAAAAATGATATTTTTGATGAAAAACTTTTCCTTTGAGAGACAGCTTTTCCCGAACCGAAATGGTTTAGAGGTCCTCCTTTTCGACCGTGTCTCGAAGGGTCAATATCGAAGTTTGTTCTAGGGCATATTACATAATTTGAATGTGAAAATCCAATATTAAATTATAGGAAAGAAAGAAAAAATATATACTAACGATAAAACATCAATGGCAAAGAATAAAAAAAGTTGACAGAATAGGTTTTATTTATAAAGGTAATAACGCTCTTTTATTGAAAATTAACATCGCAAAAAATTATCAAGACAATCTAATTACTTTTCAAGAGGAGTAGAGTCTTGTAGTCTTGTTCTGTGTATCGAAACATAGTGTTACTTTTGTGTGACTGTATTGTCACAAGTAGTTACTTTTTGTATCCTTGTTAAAAATGTGTGCATTTATTGTTCGTCTTATGCTGTGTAAAATGTTTCGTAAATAAAATAAAGTAACGATAGGTTAAATGATAGTCAGATTTTCAGTTTACAATGATTTTATTGTGGTAAGCCAACATTTCGATCCAACTTGTGGATCTTCATCAGGGCTAGAAGAAAACAAATATATGAATATCTATGCTAGAGGGTGACATAAATGGATACATTACAGAACTGATAATAATATAAAAGATGGTGTATACAAGAATATTAAAATAAGTGGCTGGTTAACAAGATAAAATAGAATCTGATATTTACCTACTGAGTCCAGGTGGATATTAAGACTAAAGGTAAAAATAAGGTGAGAGGTAGTGGTAGGGGGTTAGTTTGCCGACTTCAAAGGTTTATGGCGGGGAAATCCAACGCTTTAGTGTGAAGTGAAAGGCACATGACAACTAAGTGAACAACAAATATTAAAAACTAACAAAATAGATGGCACTGTATACAAATAGTTATGTCAGGACTCAATAATAACATAAAAATGAGATAATACATAATGTAACAATGCATAAAAATATGGAAAATATACAGAAAGAAGAAGAAGAACAAAAAGATAATAATAGTACAAGAGGTACAGAGATAATTGCAGGTACCTAGTATGAATTCAAAACTAGGATTTGAGGATGCTTAAGATGTTAGAATAAGTGGATGAAATTATCTCTTTATCTGTTTTATGATTTACAGGGTTATTTTTTTCCAGATGGATGAAAATGGATTCTGAGAGGAGTCGTTTATATTGGTTAGGTACAGTAGCTAATATGGAGGGGTTCTCAAAGTCGAAGGAATGGTTGTGGGCAATGGAATGTTCTGCTAATTTAGACGTAGACGAATTACGCGTGGAAATACTGTATTTACGTTGATAAATTCGTTTTTTAAAATAATTTTTGGTTTCACCGATGTAGCAACTGTTGCAATAAAGCGTGGAGCACTGGATACGATAAACTACATTACACATGTCTAGGAGTGGTACTGGGTTTTTGAGTTTGGTATACAGATTTTTCAACTTATTGTTATTTTTAATACTAGGCGTATGTGTGGGAAACTCGATGAGAAGGATTTTTTAATTTTGTTAAGCCCTGTTTACACGGTAACATTGTTTGATCAAAGCTTGGAACAAAGTGACATGTGACGAAAAATGTTAACGTGTAAACGCTCTTTGATCAAACAATGTTTCCAAAATATGAGATATGTTCGAAGTCTTGGAACAAAGTAGGGCAGCGCTCCACCGTTTAGAAATCGAACTATTTCCCTAAACACTAGTCGGCCATTATTCGATAGTGATTAGCCTCTTCAGTTTGTTAGTAATATGCATTTGTTAGACCTAAAAAATGGTAGTTTCTGACAAGGGGACAACTTTTTAAAGTTATTTGGAACAGTGTTTCATTATTAAACTTTTCCGTATGATGTTATTGATGTTTCATACAAATCAATAAGTCACAACAGGAATATTCGAAAAATCATTGTAATAACAAGGTAAGTTAAGATTTACTCTACTTTTTTGTCATATATTTTTATCTCACTTTAAGAATCAGTAGGGAATGTAGAAGTTTTATGTGTATAAAGACTTTTCTTTAACAATTTTCTAACAACAATTTACATATACTACTCCTAGAGCTTACAAAAAAAAAAAAAAACAATTCAGTAGTGTTTTCTTTGTTTTAATTACAATTTGGATGTAGTTCAATACTATTTGAGGTTTACTATTCAATTTTGAGTTTCTTTCCTCAAAGTAAGTGAAAGATAGTTGATTTGAAAAACCTAAATTTTCTGTCATATTCACAACATAACCTAGTGGATTAGCTGATGTAAGTTTTTAGTTCATACAGCTTCTTTTCATATACAATATTTAATTCAAGCTTTATTTTAAATACTTGACAACCAGACTTAATGTAAGTTTAACTTTATAAACTTTATATTTTGTTTTTAGTGATTCAATAGAATTGGAGGAGCATTTCAGAAGAGGATTTTGGGGCAAAACAGAAATAATTGTATTTTATCAAGCTTATTTGGCTAAAGAAATTTATTACTATTTTAATATGTAAAAAATACATATATATATTTATGTCATTTGTTGTTTTTTTTTACTTAATAATCTCAGTGACAGTTATAGCCACGAAAATTATCAATGATTGTGCAGTTCCTTTCATTAAAAATTCATTTCATATAAAGCTATGAAATATTTCTTTTCTGAACCAGATTTGTATTTATTTTTTAAAATCAAATCTAATTTTTTTCTGAATATTAAATTAATTTAAATTAAATTTATTTATTTTTTTTTAATTGATTTTATGTGGAAGAGATAAAAAACAAAATTCATATTTTGAAAAAAGAAGTATATTTATTTATAGAGGATCTATGTTTCAACGCCCTTTCTGGGTCATTCTATTCACAAGGCTAAATAGAAATCCAAACAAATTAGGCATTGTAGTAATACATAAAAATAATAATGATAATGATAATGACCAGAGAAAAAAAAACTTAGTGATGATATTTTGGAAAAAGATGTTTCGGTGTCCATTGGTGTGTTAGGTCTCTAATTTTTTATTGAATACTTTTGTATTGAATATTGTACATTTACCAATTCTTAAATGATCTCATTACTTTTGAAATCATTATATACCCTTATTAGGTAATTAAAATGGTTATTGACCACTAATTACATTGCCAGTATAATTTTCTGCTTATAACCACCTTATCTTGTTTTTATAGTTCATGTTATTATTTCTATTCAATAATGTATTCTATTGTATTCTATATGCCATATATTTAACAATATATTATTAACTTCATGCCAAAATATAATACTCATCCATTTTATAAATTTAATTTAATTATTTTTTTAAGTACACTCACACCATCTCAGATATTTTATTTACCGTTTGCTGTTATTCCTACAATATTTGACCTTGTTTCAATTTCTTTATTAGCTGTGATGAAGATGTGCAATGTGAGAAAAGGTTTTAATGTATTCAAAAATAACTTCATTTATTTATTTCAAGTTATATCTGACCGAAACCATCATTTTGCTATGCTTGATTCATTGAGGTCAACCATGGAGATATGTATTGCAATTATAAAATAGAAACTGTTTTATAAACTTTAGCTAATAATAGGCTCATCTTAATTATTTGCAATGAATCATACTTATCCAGAATGATTTTCTTTAAAAAGTTAGCTCTCATGATAACTAAATTAACAATTTTTTGTTATCTCAAACCATTTTTGATTAAAATGGTTTTGATACATAAGATTATTTAGCAATCTCGATTGGAAACTAATGCTTTTAGATTTTAATTCCAACAGATAAGGACCTTTAATGGACATTAATGGAAAAATGTTTATTTTCTAGATAGTTACTACTACTATACTTAATACTACTCTAAATAGTTTGTAGAGACTTCCAAAAATTAAGAAGATTGATTGATTAAATAAGAATTTAAATGAGGGCGACGGACCTGAAGGTTGGAGGAATGTAACTTGCATTTTACTGGAGCTTCAACCACTAAGTGCCACCATAGTTACATAGCCACCAATATCTGCTTTATGTTCTTTACAACTGGAAATACACTTGAAACAACTGCAGAAGAAAATAATTTCACATTTACTTTGGTTCCACAGTTGAGAGGTATGAAGGCATGAAATTTCTGGGTGCCTGATATATTTACCACTGTATTGTAGCGGTTGGCCAGCTGATCTTCAGCTTTATTCTATTCTTCAATGTTAAGAAACATAACATTTAAGCAGTTGCCTTGCATCCGTAATTTGGTCGTTGTAGGCTTGCTCTGGCTGCTAGTCTGAAGTGGTCAAGAAATGGGTTGTGTTCTGAAGGTACAATATCAAATGAACTTCCTACAAGCAACTCAGATGCTACACGGGCTATAAAGGTGTAATGTACCTTGTGAAAAAAGGGTATTTCCCTCTACTTGTATTTTATTAATTTAATAGTGTCCTACTCACTGCATAGCAAAGTAGGTAATTAAAAATTTTTTTTTTACTAATTTGGTACATTATTTCCAAAACATGTGTATTTCTGAAGCCCTGTATCTCCTGATCCCATTGAGATCCCATGATATAACTTTGCTATTTGGACTAAGTCATTGCAAACTATTTTTGATAATATTTTGAAATATTTAAAATTGCCACTTTTTGAGAAATTTAAATTTCAAAATTTAATTTAAATTTTCAATTTTTTGAAATTGTAATCCCTATCTTGTGGCATACCATATTAAAGCCTCATTCAACAGCTTTAAAATGAGACCACTCCTATGTATATACCACCACTGGTTGCCAGACTATAGGCATCTAAAGGTGCCAAAACCTGAAATTTTTTCATAAAATTTTAAATCTTTATAAATTAATAACTTCAAAAATATTTGTGCTACATAACTGAAATTTGGTATTTTTTCATAAGTCTATGATATATTGCTGCATACCAAAAATCATGAAATTCTGAGACATCAAGTCTGAATCAGTGTGTTGATTTGACATGGAATGACCCTTCATACTATATTATGTAATTATATATAGTTGTATTGCCACATAATTATGACACTATAGTTTAATGTATATATAATAATACTAGCCACCACAATACATTAAGTACATATAATGTAATAATTATGAGGGACGGCGACTATATATAATTACACAATATAGTATTAAGTTAAATATTTATAGACAAAATTATTCATTCATATAATTAACTAAACCGCGAATCCATCAAGATTAATTAACTGAAGAAAAACTTAATTAACGTAATTAAATTTAAGAAAACTTAAATTAATAAAACTTAAATTACACATAATGTAATAATCATGAGGAACTGCGACTATATATAATTACATAATATTTATATATTTATAGAAAACAATTATTCTGTTTCTATATAATTATCTAAACCGCGATTCCATCAAGATTAATTAAATTGAAGAAAATAAAATATCTAATTTACTTAAACATATATGTGTTTACTATCATTGAACATCCTATGCTAATCTGTCATTACTATTCAAACGCTCCATTTGATCAAATTTTTCGAACATGTTCGAACTTTTGGATCAAAGTATATCAGCGCCTCCTGGCGATCAGGAAACATACTATTCTCCCAAAACTTGTGTTGAAGACGCCATTATTCCTAAATCGAATGTGGTTAGTTTCTTTACATTTGCCTGAGTTTTAAAATGACCCCTTGGACAAACGACCAAGTAATAAAATTAATTGAGCTCATAAAGGACAGACCTGCGTTATACGATGTGAAAGTCGGTAATTGAAAGCTGATTTCTGTGGAGTTGCGTTGCGTAAAGGATAAGGCCGTGTGTTGATTTGACATGGAATGACCCTTCATACTATATTATGTAATTATATATAGTTGTATTGCCACATAATTATGACACTATAGTTTAATGTATATATAATAATACTAGCCACCACAATACATTAAGTACATATAATGTAATAATTATGAGGGACGGCGACTCTATATAATTACACAATATAGTATTAAGTTAAATATTTATAGACAAAATTATTCATTCATATAATTAACTAAACCGCGAATCCATCAAGATTAATTAACTGAAGAAAAACTTAATTAACGTAATTAAATTTAAGAAAACTTAAATTAATAAAACTTAAATTACACATAATGTAATAATCATGAGGAACTGCGACTATATATAATTACATAATATTTATATAATATTTATATATTTATAGAAAACAATTATTCTGTTTCTATATAATTATCTAAACCGCGATTCCATCAAGATTAATTAAATTGAAGAAAATAAAATATCTAATTTACTTAAACATATATGTGTTTACTATCATTGAACATCCTATGCTAATCTGTCATTACTATTCAAACGCTCCATTTGATCAAATTTTTCGAACATGTTCGAACTTTTGGATCAAAGTATATCAGCGCCTCCTGGCGATCAGGAAACATACTATTCTCCCAAAACTTGTGTTGAAGACGCCATTATTCCTAAATCGAATGTGGTTAGTTTCTTTACATTTGCCTGAGTTTTAAAATGACCCCTTGGACGAACGACCAAGTAATAAAATTAATTGAGCTCATAAAGGACAGACCTGCGTTATACGATGTGAAAGTCGGTAATTGAAAGCTGATTTCTGTGGAGTTGCGTTGCGTAAAGGATAAGGCCGCATTAAATGTGGAGTGAGGGAGAACGCATCATCCCCGATAAAATGATAAGGAATTATTTTTTGTCGCCCTGGAAGCGGTGAACCGCGTGGCAAATTTAATTTACCTTTATTTAGAGCCTTAAATAGGGTGGATCTCCTTAAAACACCGCCATCACTAATGCGACCATTAACTCCAACGTCACAATACATAAATTTATAGCTACTATCAACCATTGCTAATAAAACAATGGAATGAAATCCTTTGTAATTATAATAATGGGATCCTGCACTCCTCTGGGGGCGGAATGCTACGTGCTTGCCATCTATCGCCCCTGTAAATTGAAAAACATTACAATAACCACCTACTTTTTTAAGTATAAGTGCAAAACAATAACACAATTTGAACCTAGGCACATAGGATAATTCCACTTGGTTTCAAAGTTTTTTGCAATCTGTTTCCATTCTTCCTCTGTTTGTGGCAACTAGAAAAATAAAAAATTGCTTACAAGTCACTAAATTTGTTAATGCATTGTAAATTGATTAAGAAAAAAATGATTACAAACTTTATTTTGTTCTCAATGAAAAGTTACCTTCACGTAACCCCGCTCACTTAAATTTTTATATATAATCTCACAAACTTCTGGAATTATTTTAGATATCGTGGTATAATGTATTCTCGTAGAATACATGAGGGATCTATAGGACTCACTGTGAGGCTGAGCCTGGAAAGCACGCAACATAACAATATAATAATAACGATATTAGATACCTAAAATAAATATATTTTATGTATAGATAAACCACCTGTCTCTGGGACAAATAGATTCGCGCATGTTAGTATCATTTTTTATAAGGTCATTTCCCACACATGCTAACAGTTGGTCAAATGTTTCGGTATTCATTCTCAAATAGTTAGTGAATGAAATTTCATCTTGTCCTCTTAGCTCATGCTGCAGCATGTGTAGTACTCCATCCCCTCCTTCTCGGCGAGAAATCCACTTTTTGATCCACATTGATCTTTTTTTTTTCTCTCCCTAACCTCATTCAACAAAATAACACCTGCTGCAAGAGCCATAGATCCGGCCGCCCTGATTAATGCAGCTTCTCGGTTCATTATCTCTATATGCATGTAAAACAAAGTCGTTTTTATTTAATTGGAGCTGGACAGACGGTGGAATAACTAAACCATTTTGACCTTCGTCGTCCGTCTCTGAGGAAAAAAGTTATTTGAGTAAAAATTACGGATAAGGAGTAATAAAATCTTGATTACTTTCCATTATCGAAAGTATTCAACATTTTTTTTACTTTGAGTACTTGGCTAATCAAGTAAAGCATTTGATAAATGTATTTCTTCTATATTCCAGAAAATTTTTATGTTTTGATTAAATATCTGTCATTATTTATTTAATTTTTAAGATTGTTATTCGTATTACGAGTTTAGTGGGTATAGTTTTATAGGGTTTATAAAAATTCTAATTTGGAACATCATTTTTAATATTGCCTAAAGTTTCAAATTAGATGTTAGATAATACAAGCGTTCCATAAGATGGTACAAATTGTCGAAACGTTGAGGGGAATATATGAATGATGTAAACATTGTAAGGGAGAAAAACATCATATTATTTTTTGGACCGCCACAATCTCTAGTATTATTTAGGATGCTTAACCAATTAAAATTATTTCAATTGAATTTTCGGTCAATACAGGTCTAATAATGTTCGTGCTCTATTTAATGTAAGTAGATTAGAGGTAATAAGAAACTGTTATTTTATTTCGTGGGTGTAATTTATTGAAATGCGGTCTACTTGATAAGGAGCTTTGAATGATTCTTTTTTTTCTCTAATTTCAGATGTTTATTTACACGCAGACTTACTTTTCTGAAAAAATATTGATTGCAGGTTTATTAATTTATATAGATAGTATAGTATCCTGATAACAGTTTGGTAATGTTTTGACATGAAATTTATAATATATTATAAAAAATGATGGTTCCTTACCTAATACTTCTCTGGAAACATCATTTCAATGAAATCGATAAATGTTAAATTACTGTAAATGCCCCAAAATCGGTATTAAACATCATTAATAATAAAGTAAATGACCTCAGAAAACATAAACATTTACTTTATTATGGAAGAACTTCAATCCTGTAATTTTCTGCTGTATTTGATTTCCCAAATATTCTAAGTAAAAAAATGTTGAATACTTTTATTCATGAAAAGTAATCAGGATTTGACTACTCCTTATCACTACTTTTTACTCAAAATCTAATTCATCTCTAGTCTCTGCCCAGAATAGCGAAACAAGTTTAAACAATTTTTTTTGTAATTTATTATTATTTTAAAATTATTTCCAAACATCTTCATTGTAATTTTCGTTTTTTCAGGCAAGCCGATATGGGTTGCTTCTGCAACCTGTACAGCTCTCATACAAATGGGAATAAATGTTTTAATGGGGAAAGAGGGTGTAGAACAGCTTTTTATTAACAATCTAAGCCTAATTTCTTATTTATTATATTTATAATAATTTCTTATTAAGGGTATAATAGTAAATAACGCCGTTTCATTAATTTTTCCACCTTTCCCAAACTCATAGGCAGAACGGGTATTTGCAGCAGTTGGATGTAAGTGAGATGTTACGCATGATTGCATAACACACTAATGCAATTAGAATAAAGAAACAATAAATATCCAGCACTTGCTTGTTTTTCCGATCACTTACTCACTAAAGAAGTGCCTTCTGTCTTCCGGGGGTCTTCCTTGCTCTGGTCCTCCTCTCCGCGTTCTTAGGTTGCGAATCCAATCTTCCTTAATTACATTAAATACATGGGGAAATGCTCCTCATGGAAGAAATAAATTACCGCCTATCTTATCATTCTCTTCCATGATCCATCAAAAGCAGTGCAGGCCGTGACATGGTAGCTACAAAGTTTTTTCAATAATCTATCGGATAGAGGAAGAGGAGGAATCGTGGTGGGCCGCCAATGCCATGGCCTGCCCAATTGGTAGTAGAAGAAGGCTAATTATTTGTCACTTAATGACTTTAAGAAATTGCAAAAAAGTTTTTTATTAATTCAAGGTTATCAACAATAAGCCATTAGTATAAATATAAAAATAAAACATGACATGCACTAAGGTTCATTTGTAGATTTTTAATTATCTAGAGTAATATATGAAAAAAAAAATGTTAACAAGATTAATTATAAAATATTAAATCAAGTCAAGTTAAATAATATGATATCGATTCCGAAGTTATTATAGTTACACTAGTTGGACATCTGGCGGTTAATAATTGAACTACATTTCGATCCAACCTTTGTTCCAAAAATGTTACCGTGTAAACGGGGTTATACATTACATTGTAATTGGCCCTGGCGGCAATATAACGAACTACATTTGTTCAAACGTTGGATCCAAGCTTTGATCAAGCAATGTTACCGTGTAAACAGGGCTTTAGAGAGAATGGGAATATATGGGATAGATCTGTATTGGAAAGTAGAGATCGGAGGTTGTGAAGAGTTGTTAGAGAGATTTTGGGTTTTAGCATTGTTATTTATCGTTGTTGTTTATTGCTATTTTGTTATTAATAAAATAAAGTAATTATTTTTAACCCACATCACTGTTAAAATATGGAAACAGTGAAATGAAACATGTTATCATAATTCAAAAGGTTGTAACTTTGTTAATGCTTGTACGATTTTTTGTAGAAATAATGGATAAAAAACGATACGAAACATTTTATGGCAAATATTTTTTCCCACATATCTATTATAAAATGAGAATAAACCACCCTCATATTCCTTATGGTATCAGATCAGAGTAAAAATCAGGTGTTCTTTTGAAAAGGGAATAGTAGTACATTTTTTTTGTAGTTTTATTTTTTTATGTTTGGATTAACATAGAAATTGGTATAACCAATCGAACAGGCCCTGTAGATAATATTTAGCCTTACAGGTGAGCACCGTCGATGGAACACCAGAGGAGATAGGACGACGAAAACTTAATGAACATTAATAGCCCGGAGTCGACAATTTAATTTATGCTCCCACCCCCACCTTGCCCCCCAAACCCCTAACTTACCTGCCAACGCGTCTTTCAATTCCCCACGTTCGCATCCAGGGGAAGTTATAATCACTTTTTCGATTACTTTTGGGAGTTTTGAATCCTTCGTGAGATAGGGAATTCTTTCTTTACGTTTTTTGGAATATGGGACGTCTTAGGTATACGTTGGTGACAGGGTGATTGAATGAATCTAGTACTTGACAAGTGGATGGTCGGATCGAATTGATCATAGAGAGTTCTGAAATATTTTCTAATATAAAAAAGTATAAACCTGCGTGAAAAGTTTATTAATTGTTTTTTGGTAACAACAGAAATAGATGTTTCACCGCTAAAATTAATTTCTTACTTTCTTCAGAACAATATGTCAAAAGAAACTATATGTTTATGTTTTTTAAATGATGAATTTAACTTGGAGATGTGGATCACGATTGAAGCCATTAATAATCGAAACCGTCTGTATTTGGATTTTAATTAATAATTAACTTTCAGTCATTAAAGTACTTATTTATTCATCAATTTTATGGCCAAAAAAAGTTCTATTTTTTCTTTGTAGAAATAGCTGTTAAGTGTACTTTTCTTGTTGAAGAAGATAACATTATCAAAACATATAATAAGAAGAATATATTGGAACACTATGACAATTATAAATTATAATAATAATTATAAATTAATTTAATTAATGGTGAAGAAATAATTTAATTTTTTTCCGGAATATATTAGAATTCGCTTGAAATGATTAGAAAAAATAAAATAAAAAGAAAATAAAACACGAAATCTTGTTGTGAAGCGGTTTTTCCACGAGAAAAATTCATTTTATGTTTGAGATATATTTTGCAATGAATTAATGTAAAAAACGGTAACCGATTTATTTATTGACTACATACTTACTCACTGCTATTATAAAATAACGTTCAATTTGAAACGAATAAAAATGCAGTATATTATGAAAAATGTCAGATCATTAACAAAAAATATATTAAACCAAAAAATAATTAAAATATGAATCAGGAAAAGAAGAGAACACAATCGGTAAATTGCAGCATTTACCGATTTCAAGCGTATTCGAATACATTCGGGAAAAAATTTAAATAATTTCTTCACCATTAATTAATTAATTTATAATTATTAGGTATTAATAATTATCATAGTGTTGCAATATATTCTTCTTATTATATGTTTTGATAATGTTATCTTCTTCATAAAGAAAAGTACACTTACCAGCTATTTCTACAAACGAAAAGTTGAACTATCTTTTAGCCGTAAAATTGATGAACAAATAAATACTTTAATAACTGAAAGTTAATCATTAATTAAAATCCAAATACAGACGGCTTCGATTATTAATGGCTTCAATCGTGAACGGTGTAAAATTATATAATGTGAATATAAGACATTAGGAGAGCGGACCGGGAGTGGAGCGGTAGTGTGAATGGGGTAGAGCGAGAGCGGGCCGGGAGCGAAACCGATAGTGTGAATAGGCCCTAATGGTACTTAGCATTAAGAAAGAAGAAACATCTGGGACTTCTCTTTTTAAATCTTTTTTTACTCTGAACAATAATAAAACTAAAAAAAAGAAGACTAAATAATTAATTGAAGAAATAATGATTTTATTAAAAAAAACTACTTTAAAATAGCGTGAATGAAGTTGAACATATTGTGAAATGAATCTTTTAAAAATAAAATATGCGAATTTTAGCGGAAAGAAATGGGCAGAGCAGGACTACCTATACATCAGCTAAGTGTTAGATATAATATGTATGCAGTTCATTACACGCGATTGAGTGGCCAAACATCCAGTAAATTAGGTTAGCATAATTCCCCCTAACAGGCAGCACCCAGTATCTAGGTGTCGTTTTATCTTACTATTTATTTGCTAATAAATATGTATAGGTTTTACTAATAGGGAATTCTTATGATTTACGTTCATAGTAAATAAAATTAAGTAGTATGGTCAGAATTCAATTTATTTTTTCTTTATTCCAATTCACCGCCATGCCACAAGTTTCTTAAAATAAATAAAATTGGTAAACAAACTACCTTTGGAAAAGAATACAATATTCATTGATATATCCGTGCCTCGGAGGTATAGAACACTATGTCCATTTTTTACCAAATAATACATTATTACGTATTCCTATTTCAGTTTATCTACAGGTATAGAATAGTATGTCCTAGACCAATTGTATAGTGAGTTACACACTTTTAAAAGAATAATAAGTCCGCTTTTATTCAGAGGTATAAAACACCATGTGGCTTAAATAAATAAATTTATTGTCAACAAGCAATAGTAAATACAATGTAAAAGGAATGTCCTGGTAAAATTTTGCTGCAAAAATTTAATAAACAGTTGAGGAAATGAACTCTTTCAAAATAAAACCTATTCAAACTGCTCTCCTATAAAGTTACAGAAATGTGACATAGTGTTCTATACCTCCGAGGTACAGATATATATTAAATATATTATTTTCATATATTCCGTTTATGGTAACCCACACACACCCACCTTAGAAAAGCAGGCAGTTAGAAACGTAGCATATGGGGTACTCAATGTGCAATATAATTGTAAAAGAACTAGACCCGACTAATAAACAACACGTAAATGTGAAATATGTGGGAATAACTGTGAATAAAATATACCGACAAAAAACATAAATTGAATAAATATACATTCACAACGTCTTATTAATAATTAACAAACTATATTATTAAAGTTTAGAGGTGACATATAGTCAACTGTAATTCTTTACGATAGGTTGAATGATTTTCAATAAAAACTTTTTTATTTTTAAAAGCCAACGTTTCGATCCAACTTGTGTATATTCATCAGGACTTCTGAGTCCAGAGTAATACAAATTTTGTATTACTCTGGACTCAGAAGCCCTGATGAAGATCCACAAGTTGGATCGAAACGTTGGCTTTTAAAAATAAAAAAGTTTTAACTCAAAATCCTGACAATCATTCAACCTATTATATTATATTCAACCTATTATAAGGTAATAAAATTAACTTCGATATATAAAATTATTTTGTCCTGTATAATAGCCCCTCTTTTCGATATAAGCAAAAGAACTTAAAAACAATATATTAGTTAGGTTCGCCCAGAGATTTCACATGGGGCGCCACGGAAAAGTTCTGAAATGTTTGACCCCTGGACATTAAATACCTTAATGTACGGTTTGCTTGATCAGAATAATAGTGCCTCATTAGTGGTCAATATAATCAATTGAGCTTTTAAATACAAACAGTTAGAAAGACTGCTAAAATTTAATAATTAGTACAAACAAGTTTTTATGGTTTTATTCATAACAGTTCTCGCATAGCATTATGGATAGTTTGGTTCTAAAATGTTTTGGCCACATTTAGTAATTTTTTTTTTTTTTTTTAAATCCATTATAAGAAAATAAAATAAATAAATACAAAGAATATAAGGGGAATATTTAAAAAAATGAAGAGGGGAAACAAGAAATTTACTGACAGCCCCGCTTTCACTCAACTATGACGGCTTGCAGATAAAGATAGCACAGAACTGTCTGAACTGAAAGAGGAAAAGAATAGAAGATGTCTACCGAAGAACAAGCATATATTCAGATGTATTTCTCCCCAATGTGAATCCAAAATATGAGGAATATTGTACAAATATAAAAGTTATAACTGGATAATTCGCAGAATATTCGAACATGACTAACTCCTCTTCCAACAAATAATTTAGATTTAGATTATAAAACTTAAGAATTTTAAACATCAATATGGAAAACATAATATGTGTATAATGTATTTACATTACAATCTCTATTATCCGCCATTTGATAATCCGGATCTTTGACTAACCGAGGATTTATGTTAGTTTTTTTTATTTCTTCGTTTCATTTTTTTATTTTTGTCTTTATTTTTGCGTACTTTACGCCGCACTTATCTTTCAGCGCACAATTGAATTTGAAAATAAAATTTAAATATGCCCGAAGGATGATGGAATAAATTCATATGTTGAATGAAGCATTATTTTGGAAAAGTAATTTAGAACTTCCGGATTTGAAACTTTTAAAATGAATCCTCCGAATTATTATTATGAATTCCTCAACCACAGAATTTTGTAAATTTCTTTTATGTAGTGGAAGATGGTAACCCTTCATAATTAAAATCCAAAAGGTTGGAAGCAGTTGAAGGGATATTATCAACACTTAATTAACGTACTTGGGTATGTAGCCTGTTGAATGTAATTACCGTGTTGTTTTTTACTCAAATATTTTTTACCTAATCGTATTGCCCATTTATGTCTTTTTTTTTTTTTTTTTTTAGTTCACTCGGTTTGACTACCTACTTTGAAATATGTAATCATATTTTCATTACAATTTTTAGTGGTGAAGATATTTGAGTTAAAGTTTACGATTTAATCGCCATGCCAGTGTAATTACAATTAAAAACGAGTAATTACATTGTTTATTCAGAGACTGACTTTGATAATTTTAAACTATACTTAAATCGCATAATATTATAACTCCAATCTAGATTATAGCAATGTTATATCAACAATGTCAAACAGTTAATTAGAACTCTAATTAGGAACAACGTTACAAACAGTTACTACCATTGACAGAACAGTAACAGTTCAAGGCAAAACTAAGCCCAGTAGTCCTTCACTTGTTATTTTTTGTCCGAAATGGAACAACCCAGAAAGGCCTAGATCATTCCAAATTATGTGGTCCATACCATTAAACGTACCAATAAACGTCAGTAACGATTCCAAGCAATTCCAGAACTTCTTTCAATGTAACAGAAATAATCATCTGTTTTTGTTTCATGCCACAATATGTTATTAAATTACTAGCTGTATATCCCGGTTTCACGCGGAGAATTTCAATTTTTAAATCTATAAAATCTATAAACTGAGACTTTTATCGACTCAAACGGTCGATTTTGTAAAAACCAATTTAAAGCGAGATCGAAACGATTTTTTAACTATAAAGAATATACCCAGAGATCGGCTGAAGCAATTTTAATATGGACAGGTGTTCGCACCTGGCCTGAAAGAACCAATGAGCGAAATTTGGAGAATTTAGGACAAACGGTATGGATTTCTATAAAGAACAAACAGAATTTCACCTTTATATGCATAGATTATAGCTGTATATCCCGGTTTCACACCGGGAATTTTATTTTTCCAAAGAAACGGTAGATTTCGTAAAAAAAAAACATTGTAAAGTGAGACCATTATGATTTTTATAACAATAAAGAATATCAGCTGAAGTTATGCAATTTTAATATGAACAGGTGTTCGCACCTGTTCATATTAACCATGAACCATGACAATGAACCATTGAGCGAAATTTGGAGAATTTAGGACAAACGGTATGGATTTCTATAAATAACAGATAGAATTTGATCTTTATATACATATATTATAGCTGTATATCCCGGTTTATCACGGGGAATTTCATTTTTCTAAAGAAACGGTCGATTTCGTAAAAAAAAAACATTGTAAAGTGAGATCATTATGATTTTTATAACAATAAAGAATATCAGCTGAAGATCGGCTGAAGTTATGCAATTTTAATATGAACAGGTGTTCGCACTGGGTTTGAAAGAAACGCTGAGCGAAATTCGGAGAATAAAGAATATCAGCTGAAGATCGGCTGAAGTTACGCAATTTTAATATGAACAGGTGTTCGCACCTGGTATCAAAGAACCACTGAGCGAAATTTGGAGAATTTAGGACAAACGGTATGGATTTCTATAAAGAACAAACAAACAAACAAACAGAATTTCAACTTTATTTATATAGATTAAATAGTTGTTTGTTTGCTTAACGTCCCTTTATGCTATTAAGGATAATCCAGTGAGAGTCCTAAATTTTGCCTATTCAGGTATAATTAGGATAGGGATCTTTAACGAGTGCCTGACATCGTACAGGCTCGGGACCTCTATTTTATGTCCTATCCGAGGGAAAAATGGGAGTAAAAGATCCTAGGGACACCTAGGGACGCGAACCCGCGACCTTTAGTATTGTAGCATCCATGCTAACCACTATACCACAGGTGACCTCAATAAATAGTTGTATTATTTTACTTCACTTAATTTTTTCAAATCTTGTGTTGTTTTTTTTTTCTCCGAAAACATAATAAAATAAAACAAATGATTATTTTTATTTCTTCTGTTAACAGATACTGACGAAAACGAAGTTTTCCTGTGTTACATGGTGTGATATGATTGCCATAATTATTAATGTAGTTACATTAATATCCATTCCTTGATCATTAGTCCTCCTATACTAGCAGCATTGAAGTAATCCTGCATTGGGAACCGAAAAGGCACATTCCGGAGCAAATATTAAAGCTGACGAACACAGGGCTAGGGACGGGGGTGGGGGCGGGAGGGGGGTATTTAGACAGATGAGGGCCTGTCAGGTGTAGTGACAAATTGTAGCGGCGGACAAAGGGCCACCGATTAATGTGCAACTCCGGAATTAAATTAATTTCAGCTGTCACCTCACCTCCGCTCTCATTGGCTAGTATTCCTTCCAATAGCCGCCCGCCTTTCAATCGAATCCCATTCACGGTTATCTCGATAACTATCACCTGCACCATGAGATGGTACCCCTACCCCTACCATCCTACAATTATAATTAATAAAACGGGGTGGCGATAAGCTAAACAGCAAAGAAACCATCAATTGTGGTGATTTATGTTTCTATAAGCCGTGAGAAAACTATGTAACTTATCCTGTGTGATAAGAAGAAGAAGAAACAAATTGTTAAAGCCCGGCGTAACAATGTATAAAAATATAGTTTTTAGTATTAATTTTTTTCATAGGTTAACTAATATATTGTATGTATTTCATTGTTAACCTAGATTTTTTTTTTTTATATCTACGTGTCAGATCAACACTCACCTTAAGAAACAACTAATTTACACAAACATTTTAAGATCTATTTAGACATAAGAAGCAGAACTTTGGGGTTCCGTGAAACACATCCACATTAACAAAATGCAAACTTCAAAATATAAAATTCTCAGAAAAATCACAAGTACCCTTGATTTATTTCAAATCATAATCTGCACAACGACATGAACATATCGACACTAAAATCTTACATACAAGACAAATATTAAACATTCCACTCTTCAACGCTACATCACCCTAACCCACTCATCCACTCTCTTTCCTCCTCCCTGTTACCTGGTCAGCTTGACGTCGACTGAAACGAAACTGGTCAAGAGACCTCTTACTACAGTAAATTAAAAATGCATCATGAAAGTCAAAGTAGAAAAACAACAGTGACCAAATTTCCTAGATGTGCCACATCGCAGGTGCAAATCTACAAACGGAATAATAAAAAAAAAAAAAAAAAAATATTTACGTGTAATTGTACCATATTTTAGCCCCAACCATTCATTAATTTTAGTCACAGTTATATTTTTCTTGATACTCTTTGGGATTCCGAAGTACATGTTTGCAGTAGTGAATTATAAAAGAAAAGATTTTAATATAAAAACAAAAATAAAATATTATTGAAGAGGACATGGTTGGGGGTGTGGTCAAAATAAGTAGCACTAATATTTAAGAATTAAATAATTTATTTTAGCCGAAGTTTCGACACAAATTTTAGGTCATCATCAGGGACTAAATGAGGAAAACCAGAAAACAACCGATGAGAGAAATTATATAAACAAATGTTAAATCTATGTGAAACATTAAACAAAATTAAATATGTTTGATAAAAATGAACATAAAAGTTATATATATGGTTTGAGGCTTCCATGGTCCGAATCCATTATCCGCATTTCTTCTTCAGTGTTTGACCATGTAACAGGTTTTTTCACTACCAAGCTTTCACCCATCTTGCTGTGGGCTTCTTCAGGGCCAATACAAGAATGATTTACAATACATATACAATAATGACAAGAATTATTGTACCCCACAGCAAGATGGGTGAAAGCTTGGTAGTGAAAAAACCTGTTACATGGTCAAACCCTGAAGAAGAAATGCGGATAATTATATATATATATATATATATATATATATATATATATATATATATATATATATATATATATATATTGCTGAATAAGACCATGATAAAAGTAATAAATGAAAATGAGATATAAATGAAATAGCTTATCTGAGGTCATTTGAAGTAATATTGAACCGTAGGTGAATGTATTATAATAAGGTTACGGTGGTATTTCGTGTTCTCTTTATTATTTGAATATTTTGAAGTCCAATACTTGAAAAGTGCTATTGAAGACAACTGCTTTAAATTCTCAAAACACCGTTTTTGAGGGTAAGTTTTGGGTATAAGGACATGTATGCCAAAGCTGATTTTTGGCATTATAATAAAATTAACTAAGTAGCTTTTATTAAAAGTAGTCTTAACCCGTATATTCTTTACCTTATTTTTTTATGAATTTTTAAACTTCACATTTTTTAATTTTTTGTTAACTTTAGGCTCTAATATCTCTGGGGGGCTAGTTGATAAAAATCTCATTTTTTTACATATTATGCTTACAAGCAACATAAACCTACTGTAAGAAATTTCAACCTGTATATTTGAGTACTTTGGTAGCTACGAATTTTCGAAAATGGTCATTTTCGTGCTTATTTAAAAATGCGTATACTTGATCACACTTCATTAAAATGTTGCTATTTGTGAATTTTTTACTTTTAATAACCCTTATTAATTTTTAGATCTATGTCCAATGCAAAAAAACAACAACTATATACGATAGTTTTATTTCGATGATCTTTCGATATTCTTTGATATGATTTTTGGGGAAGAATCTATTGTTAACAGTCATGGTTTTGAACATCCTGGAAGGTTACCGTGATCTCAATTGTAAAAAATGATTATTCAAAAATGAAATTTTTGATTTAACTAAGCAGGAATAAAGATGAACAGGGAAATTTTGACTGTTTCAAAACATATAAAATGGAGCCGATGTTCAGAATATCTCAAAAACTGGATTTTCCCCGACCCCACCAGGAACCACCACCATCGCCAACTTTTTGGCCCCGCGCTCAAGTTAGCTCTCGCACACGTTAATTTTCATTAACTAATTACTATGTGGTTTTTTTTTTTCCTACCTACCTTTTCGCAAAGGTAAATATTCAAGAAGTCTTTATTATGTGGTGTAGTGGTGGGGGAGGGGTAATAATAAGTGTAGTACATTACCGTACACCCAAGTATATTTTTGCGGGCTACGGTTTCAGTAAAATAAACAATTACTTAAAAAAAAAAAAAAAAAAAAAAAAAAAAAAAAAAAAACAATTACTACTAAAACTGTAATTTATTAATCGAATACTTACAATTGTGACTACTGGCTTATTATTAGATACAGAATAGGGTGTGCATGTAGACTCTAATCACTAACGACAAACCACACGGGTTAAAAATCGGAGTCTTTTCTGCGACATACTCTCCTATCACATTAACTTATCACAATAAGGCTTATCACTCATCACTTCGAAGTGTACTCGACGGGAGTTGACATACAACTCCGCTGAGGCTTATCAAAGCCTCTATTTATAAGTCTTAAGAAGAACATCTAGAAGCATCCAGATTCGCGTAGAACAGTCTGTGTTTTCTTAGCCGGCCGCCAGTCCCGTGCCAAACAATGGACGGATTTTTCTCAATAGGCGCTTTGCCTACCCCCGCTGAACAATATAAACATAAATAACAGTAAAATGGATATATATTGATTCAATGTATCCATGATCTAACATTCAACATAAATTTAACCCTTATTAGATAATTTTCATACTATTATTATCATAAGGACTAGCTAGCATGTGGCACCTAACTAGCATCCGGAATACTTCACCAGGACGCCAGAAAAGACGATTGGAATCGAAATATGATTGCATAGCTATAGGTAACTTGCCTTTACAATGGCATATTAAAACGAATAAAATAAATAGCTTGCACTTGAGTCAGACTATATTAAATAATTTATTTAATAAATCATAATAAGTATTCAATAATATGAATCAGAGTCAATGCTCTCTACTCCGTACATAGAAAAGAACATAAAAAATCTTACATAAAGATCTCAACATTCCATCTTTTGTCCTTGAACCTATCAAGGCCAGGGATCTGAAATTTCATCTGGGTCTTGGCCATCAATCTAATCCTTCAGCACAATCCAATCTAGATCCAACCATCCCTATAATCCTACTCGAAGCTTGAACCGGCAGTGGTCAGCTTCTCCACTGAAGCCATGTACACATGGCCATGTACACACACACACAGGTCGCGAACCCGCGACCTTTAGTATTGTAGCATCCATGCTAACCACTATACCACAGGTGACCTCAATAAATAGTTGTATTATTTTACTTCACTTAATTTTTTCAAATCTTGTGTTGTTTTTTTTTTCTCCGAAAACATAATAAAATAAAACAAATGATTATTTTTATTTCTTCTGTTAACAGATACTGACGAAAACGAAGTTTTCCTGTGTTACATGGTGTGATATGATTGCCATAATTATTAATGTAGTTACATTAATATCCATTCCTTGATCATTAGTCCTCCTATACTAGCAGCATTGAAGTAATCCTGCATTGGGAACCGAAAAGGCACATTCCGGAGCAAATATTAAAGCTGACGAACACAGGGCTAGGGACGGGGGTGGGGGCGGGAGGGGGGTATTTAGACAGATGAGGGCCTGTCAGGTGTAGTGACAAATTGTAGCGGCGGACAAAGGGCCACCGATTAATGTGCAACTCCGGAATTAAATTAATTTCAGCTGTCACCTCACCTCCGCTCTCATTGGCTAGTATTCCTTCCAATAGCCGCCCGCCTTTCAATCGAATCCCATTCACGGTTATCTCGATAACTATCACCTGCACCATGAGATGGTACCCCTACCCCTACCATCCTACAATTATAATTAATAAAACGGGGTGGCGATAAGCTAAACAGCAAAGAAACCATCAATTGTGGTGATTTATGTTTCTATAAGCCGTGAGAAAACTATGTAACTTATCCTGTGTGATAAGAAGAAGAAGAAACAAATTGTTAAAGCCCGGCGTAACAATGTATAAAAATATAGTTTTTAGTATTAATTTTTTTCATAGGTTAACTAATATATTGTATGTATTTCATTGTTAACCTAGATTTTTTTTTTTTATATCTACGTGTCAGATCAACACTCACCTTAAGAAACAACTAATTTACACAAACATTTTAAGATCTATTTAGACATAAGAAGCAGAACTTTGGGGTTCCGTGAAACACATCCACATTAACAAAATGCAAACTTCAAAATATAAAATTCTCAGAAAAATCACAAGTACCCTTGATTTATTTCAAATCATAATCTGCACAACGACATGAACATATCGACACTAAAATCTTACATACAAGACAAATATTAAACATTCCACTCTTCAACGCTACATCACCCTAACCCACTCATCCACTCTCTTTCCTCCTCCCTGTTACCTGGTCAGCTTGACGTCGACTGAAACGAAACTGGTCAAGAGACCTCTTACTACAGTAAATTAAAAATGCATCATGAAAGTCAAAGTAGAAAAACAACAGTGACCAAATTTCCTAGATGTGCCACATCGCAGGTGCAAATCTACAAACGGAATAATAAAAAAAAAAAAAAAAAAATATTTACGTGTAATTGTACCATATTTTAGCCCCAACCATTCATTAATTTTAGTCACAGTTATATTTTTCTTGATACTCTTTGGGATTCCGAAGTACATGTTTGCAGTAGTGAATTATAAAAGAAAAGATTTTAATATAAAAACAAAAATAAAATATTATTGAAGAGGACATGGTTGGGGGTGTGGTCAAAATAAGTAGCACTAATATTTAAGAATTAAATAATTTATTTTAGCCGAAGTTTCGACACAAATTTTAGGTCATCATCAGGGACTAAATGAGGAAAACCAGAAAACAACCGATGAGAGAAATTATATAAACAAATGTTAAATCTATGTGAAACATTAAACAAAATTAAATATGTTTGATAAAAATGAACATAAAAGTTATATATATGGTTTGAGGCTTCCATGGTCCGAATCCATTATCCGCATTTCTTCTTCAGTGTTTGACCATGTAACAGGTTTTTTCACTACCAAGCTTTCACCCATCTTGCTGTGGGCTTCTTCAGGGCCAATACAAGAATGATTTACAATACATATACAATAATGACAAGAATTATTGTACCCCACAGCAAGATGGGTGAAAGCTTGGTAGTGAAAAAACCTGTTACATGGTCAAACCCTGAAGAAGAAATGCGGATAATTATATATATATATGTATATATATATATATATATATATATATATATATATATATATATATATATATATATTGCTGAATAAGACCATGATAAAAGTAATAAATGAAAATGAGATATAAATGAAATAGCTTATCTGAGGTCATTTGAAGTAATATTGAACCGTAGGTGAATGTATTATAATAAGGTTACGGTGGTATTTCGTGTTCTCTTTATTATTTGAATATTTTGAAGTCCAATACTTGAAAAGTGCTATTGAAGACAACTGCTTTAAATTCTCAAAACACCGTTTTTGAGGGTAAGTTTTGGGTATAAGGACATGTATGCCAAAGCTGATTTTTGGCATTATAATAAAATTAACTAAGTAGCTTTTATTAAAAGTAGTCTTAACCCGTATATTCTTTACCTTATTTTTTTATGAATTTTTAAACTTCACATTTTTTAATTTTTTGTTAACTTTAGGCTCTAATATCTCTGGGGGGCTAGTTGATAAAAATCTCATTTTTTTACATATTATGCTTACAAGCAACATAAACCTACTGTAAGAAATTTCAACCTGTATATTTGAGTACTTTGGTAGCTACGAATTTTCGAAAATGGTCATTTTCGTGCTTATTTAAAAATGCGTATACTTGATCACACTTCATTAAAATGTTGCTATTTGTGAATTTTTTACTTTTAATAACCCTTATTAATTTTTAGATCTATGTCCAATGCAAAAAAACAACAACTATATACGATAGTTTTATTTCGATGATCTTTCGATATTCTTTGATATGATTTTTGGGGAAGAATCTATTGTTAACAGTCATGGTTTTGAACATCCTGGAAGGTTACCGTGATCTCAATTGTAAAAAATGATTATTCAAAAATGAAATTTTTGATTTAACTAAGCAGGAATAAAGATGAACAGGGAAATTTTGACTGTTTCAAAACATATAAAATGGAGCCGATGTTCAGAATATCTCAAAAACTGGATTTTCCCCGACCCCACCAGGAACCACCACCATCGCCAACTTTTTGGCCCCGCGCTCAAGTTAGCTCTCGCACACGTTAATTTTCATTAACTAATTACTATGTGGTTTTTTTTTTTCCTACCTACCTTTTCGCAAAGGTAAATATTCAAGAAGTCTTTATTATGTGGTGTAGTGGTGGGGGAGGGGTAATAATAAGTGTAGTACATTACCGTACACCCAAGTATATTTTTGCGGGCTACGGTTTCAGTAAAATAAACAATTACTTAAAAGAAAAAAAAAAAAAAAAAAAAAAAAAAAAAAACAATTACTACTAAAACTGTAATTTATTAATCGAATACTTACAATTGTGACTACTGGCTTATTATTAGATACAGAATAGGGTGTGCATGTAGACTCTAATCACTAACGACAAACCACACGGGTTAAAAATCGGAGTCTTTTCTGCGACATACTCTCCTATCACATTAACTTATCACAATAAGGCTTATCACTCATCACTTCGAAGTGTACTCGACGGGAGTTGACATACAACTCCGCTGAGGCTTATCAAAGCCTCTATTTATAAGTCTTAAGAAGAACATCTAGAAGCATCCAGATTCGCGTAGAACAGTCTGTGTTTTCTTAGCCGGCCGCCAGTCCCGTGCCAAACAATGGACGGATTTTTCTCAATAGGCGCTTTGCCTACCCCCGCTGAACAATATAAACATAAATAACAGTAAAATGGATATATATTGATTCAATGTATCCATGATCTAACATTCAACATAAATTTAACCCTTATTAGATAATTTTCATACTATTATTATCATAAGGACTAGCTAGCATGTGGCACCTAACTAGCATCCGGAATACTTCACCAGGACGCCAGAAAAGACGATTGGAATCGAAATATGATTGCATAGCTATAGGTAACTTGCCTTTACAATGGCATATTAAAACGAATAAAATAAATAGCTTGCACTTGAGTCAGACTATATTAAATAATTTATTTAATAAATCATAATAAGTATTCAATAATATGAATCAGAGTCAATGCTCTCTACTCCGTACATAGAAAAGAACATAAAAAATCTTACATAAAGATCTCAACATTCCATCTTTTGTCCTTGAACCTATCAAGGCCAGGGATCTGAAATTTCATCTGGGTCTTGGCCATCAATCTAATCCTTCAGCACAATCCAATCTAGATCCAACCATCCCTATAATCCTACTCGAAGCTTGAACCGGCAGTGGTCAGCTTCTCCACTGAAGCCATGTACACATTTAGCAGTAGTCACCAATAATTATTTGAATAACTATGATGCGGCTAGGAGAAAATCACTGGGATTTTTTAGGGTCCTGATTTGTTTAGGTCGGACGTTTTCATACGTTTTTATTGATCTTTTGACTGTTTTTAACTTTTTTTTTTCATTTATTGATTCTAACATAGACTATATGTATAGTTCTAATGAGACGTTATAACAAGGTTTCCGGGTACAGCAGCTGTATTACCTACTTCAGAAACAAAAATATATTTAGTAATCGACCGTTTTTTTTTCAATAACAAAGTTGTAAACCTTATCATTCATCCTTTTCTAATTAGAGTATAAAATTATTATTTTCTTTTCATCTCTAAAATTAATCCTGAAATAAAAATTATTTTCCGAATATAACCAAGAGATTTTTTTTCCTTCTCTAAGGTTCAATGTGCCTCTCGTAGGAATGCTCAGAAAACCGAATCAACTCTATAGATTTCCTCAAAGTGCCACGCTATCCATCTTCTGGTAAATGATAGGCACCAACTTAATCAAGCTTTCATGAAGACATTTTCGCTCCATACATATCCTTTGTACCAGTTTCGTTTTATTAAACATACAGTCTTATTAAACATAAGACATAAATTCTTGTTAAGCTGAATAGAGCATATATAATGATTATATTATATAGCACTCGTATATTATTAAATATAAAAATGTTAATGAAATAGATATGAAATTTTTTCTTAATTTTAAAACATATTTAATCCTTCCAATGAATTTTTTCCCTTAATGCTGATATAATAGATGACAGCAGATAAGTGAATAAAATATAAAAAGTTCATGAAGCATCTTTAAATGAAACTAACTCAGTTCAATCAGTCTAGGATTGTTAAGAGAGATCTCACATTCAGCGCCTTTTTGGTCTCTCCTTCTTACAATATGCTTGGAAAATTTATACATATATCACCGATTATAAGCAAGTTACTAAGTCCGTGTGAATCAGTAAATGAATGCTTGCAATGTTGTGAACTGTTAGCAGGGAGAAGTTCGTAGAGTAGTATTATAGTAGTCAAGAAGGTTCTTTGGTTATTAGTAGTAACATTTTTATAGGAAAGTTTTCATTGGTTGTTCTAAGATAATTTACATATGAGTTAAGGGAAATTTGTAATTAGCTATTGTCTCAGCTATGATTTTGAAGATTTAGAGAAAATTTAATTTAATTTTTGTAAAAATATTTTTAGAAACAAATTTATTAAATGGTCCTAGAATATAAGCCCAAGTCGAAGAAGGGTGTAAGGGGTTGATAAAGTGAGTGCAGTGGAGCCTACATCCTCACTCACTAACTGCTGGCCTGAGCACATACATATGCAAGGCCTGGTTCTCCCGGAGTGGAATAATCAAATCATGGTGCCTCTTCCGAGTCCACGCAGGACCCCGGTATCTCTTGCAGTCACAGGTTGGGAAAACGGGGAGGGGGATACGAGGCTTCGAAATTACAATTTTCAAGTTGAGTCCAACTTAGTCTATATAATTACTTAAGTTAAAACAGAACTCGATCAATTTCTCTTCTCTTTGTTACAAATAACCTCAGTCCTGAAGTGAGTCGTTCAAAGCAAATATTCCTCCAATTCATTTGTCATAAATTAAAACCTACATTTCTCAGATCATGTTATGTATCAAAACACCTCTATTAAATACAAGGACGGGTAAGTTAACTCAAGAAGACGTAGCGCACTAGAGGAGCCCTGCAACTATCTAGAGCTATCATAAAAAACTATTGAACCATGAAATGAAGTCCTCATTGATTCGATGTGAAGAGTAGATCGATTTAAGAGAAAACGCCTTGTTTTTACGGAGCTAGGGAGATTGCAATTCCAGTAACCATTTCAGTTATAGGTCAACTTTCTAGAAGAGCACAGTAATTATTGGAAACATCTGATATTGGCCTTCCAGCTTTGAGAGCTTTACAAGTGTTGTCAAACCAGGAGGAATCTTTAGGAATCTCTAAATGGTTTAAATTTTTATAATCAGCCCTGGATGCTTTATCATTATAGTTATTTGTATATGTAATAAGAAAAATCGAGATTCACATTTTATTAATTATTATTACTTTGTTTTATGTACATTTTTAAATAGTTGTTGTGTGAATGAGTCTTTATAGCTCTAATATTAGAGAACGTGGCAGAATGATTTAATTCTTTCTATAGATAAAAAAAAAAAAAAAAAATTAATAAGAAAATTGGTTATCATACAAAAGCTTTTGGAAAGGAACTCCATTATTTTATCAAGGCATAATAGATTTAAATGTATTAATTATTGAAGTACTTTCTTATTATGAACAACGGAAATAATTCTAAAATTATTATCTATTAGTGTCACAAATATTAAAGATTAATACAGACAGCATAATTAAATACTATCAATCTCAAAACGTTGCTATCATGCCTTGATAGTTGTAAATCAACGATGATAACGCATCAGGAAAGAGAATTTTCCTTATTTGTACTATCGTTTTTAAAGCCTTTTAAATAGTAGGATAGGACTCCCACCATTCCATAGTCCATATAAATTGGTGCTTAATTCTCGAGATCCTTCAAATATTCAACCTAAAATTAACACCTATATATCAAAACCAATAACAATGTTTAATATTCATCAAATTAGCTAGGATAGTACAACGCAAAAATTATTAGTTAAAGGTCAGGGGAGTATATAATGGGAGACCTGGGGCCACACCCGAATTGTTAACTTAAAGAAACAATCAAGTGCCGAAATCTAATTTTTTTTAATTTATCATGCGAAACACAAATGGTTAAGTTATTCAGTTGTCTTTGTAGCAGTACTGGAACCCCAGTGACAGGTTATTATCCCTTGGCCCAGCCAATCATCCCAAAAAATGAACTATACATTTTTATATATGCCCCTGTTACAGATGATTTCATATAAGCAAAAAAAACAACGCAAGGAAGAATAGTTGCGATTAATAAGATACTTAAGAACTACACAAATATATATAAGAAGGAAGCTACTTAGGGGGAGCAAAAGAAAGTATTATCTGGTAGCAGGATGGAGTGCCATTCCCTGAGGCGAAGCTTTTAGCATATTTTATTTTAAATATTCCAAATGCTACCCCTTCCCAGCGGTTCATTCTGGTTCCAATTCTGCTATTCAGGAAGTAAATTCAGGTGCACCTTTATTATAATACTTGGGTTACAGAAAAACCCTTTTTACTAACTCTGAAAATATGTACAGAAGCAATGGATTCTTTAAATGGATAGGGGTAAGCAGTAGTAAAAATATCGGTTTTCCACATATAAAATCTTAGATGCTAGTATGGCACACAAAACTATTTTATTTATGCTGGTTTTGTCCTCAAGAAGTGTTTGACAAAAATAAACTCTCACTGACAAAGTTTGATGATTTTTTTTTTTTTTTTTTTGGATAAAAATCAGCCCTCCTAATGTATATAAACAAAGATAAAATTCTGTTTGTTTGTTTGTTCTT